>BSUD01000002.1:77070521-77313055 GCA_033239045.1 Fagopyrum esculentum | reverse complement strand
CCCCCCCCCCCCCCCCCTTACAATTTGGTATATGGGAAGTCTTGTCATCTTCCCGTTGATTTGGAGCATAAGACGTATTGGGCAATCAAATGGCTCAATTTTGACCTCAAGGAAGGTGGTAAGAAGAGGCTTTGAGATATCAATGAATCAGAGGAGGTGCGCTTGAAATCCTATTAGAATGCCAAAATCTACAAACAAAGAACTAAGAAATGGCATGACAAGAACATCATCCCTAAGAAGATCAAAGAAGAGGATCTTGTTCTACTCTTCAACTCCCCTCTCCGCCTCTTTCCACGTAAGTTAAAATCTAGATGGACAGGACCTTACATTGTGAAAAATGTTTTTCCCCATGGTGCAGTTGAAGTATGGGATGAAGCTAGCGGAAGCTTTAAGGTCAACGGTCATAGGTTGAAGAAGTATCAAACGGAAGTTCCAGCTGAGGAGCTTGCACCTTTGCATCTCACTTAAGAGTGACGTACGGTCTAACTAGCGACCTTAAACCAAGCGCTTCTTGGGAGGCAACCCAAGATATTGCTTTCTTTTCTCTTTTAAAGATTAGTTTAGACAGTTTGCTTCGTGTTTGTGTGTCCTCTTAGACAGGAATTAGGTGTTACCCAAGAAGAAGAAAAATAACTCAGGAAATACATGGATGGATTGATGTTCGAGAATTTGAGAAAACGGAGTTTGACTTAGACACATCTCGGATGCTGCCAAAGCACCTCGACCGAGATGGAGTTCGCTCAACCGAGATGATGTTAACTTAGAATCATCTCGTTCTGGCACCTCGGTCACGCCATCACCTCGGCCAAGATGAAATCAAATTTTGCGAGGGGTATAAAAGGGGAAAGAATTTCTCCCTCTTTTTTCCTAACCTAATTTCTCTCTCTCACCTCGACCGAATTGGCGCCTCTACCACAAAATCCTCAATTCATCACCGTTTTGCTCGATTTTTGGCTCTAAATCATCAGGAGAAGCAAGGCAAACGGATTTCAAGTTGAGAGTATCTCCGACGCGTGGCGTCAGACGTTTTGGCATAAAGGGAAAGTTGAGTCCCCGATATGTCGGTCCTTTTGAGATATGGATAGAGTTGGGAGAGCATCCTACAGATTATCTTTGCCTCCGAGGTTAGAGGGTGTTCACCCTGTGTTTCATATGTCTCGGCTGAGAGAGTAGATATAGATATGAGGCACATTATGAGTTATGATGATTTGGTGGTGGAGCCAGACCACACCTTTGATAAACATGCTATTGCAGTCCTAGACTGAGGTGTGAGACGCCTGCGTTCGAAGGACATTCCTTTGACGAGGATACAATGGTCTAGACGTGGACCTAAGGAGGCTACATGGGAGACTGAGGATAGTATCCAGAGGAACTATCCAGAGTTTTATGCAGAGATAGATGCGCCTAGGGCCGATGAGTAGATCTTAGTGCTATCTTGGTGAGTATGTGAGTATGTGCTTATGTGCTTACATGCCTTGTTGTGTTTATTCCATGCTAGTTATGTTATGTTTTACGATCTTAGTAGATCTTGATGTGCTAGCATGATGTATGTTTACAGTTGGAGATGGTTCTTTCCTCCATGCTATCTGAGTTGATTAGGATTCAGCTGAAGATGGTTCTTTCCTTCATGCTACCTTGATGGACATATGTTCAGCGGAGATGTGATTCCTCCATGCTATATATATGTTTATGTTTTGGCTAGAGATGTACTTCTTCTATGCCTTGTGATGTGATATGGCGAGAGATGTGATTCCTCTACCCCTTTGGGTAGCGTTATGGCCCTATTTTCTGGAGTTGATGATTCCTCCATGGTTGTGTTTGAGGTTATAGATTTGTATAGGTTCTGACCTTCTGAGTGGAGATGTGATACCTCCGATAGAAAGAGCGAGTTTTACCTCGGCTTTTGGGTCCGAGAGGTTTTGGGATCTTGCAAGTTTCGGGACGAAACTTGTTTTTAAGGGGGTGAGATGTAAGAGCCTAGTTGTTGGGTTGCTAAGAGAGCGAGCAGAGGGCCAGGAATTAGGCTGGACCGCCCTTGCGGTTTGCTTGGGCCGCCCCTGCGGCTCACAAAGTCCGCCCCGCGGCTTTGTGTGTTGCAGCCGTTTTCTTTGACCCTTTGACCCGTGCTTTACCCTTTTTACCTCCTTTATATACTTTATCTTCTCCCTTTGATGAGGGTTTACCATTCCTGCTTCATCTCTCTCTCCTACGTACCTTCTTTCTCCTCTCTTCTCCTTGGATCATCTTTGCTTGATCTTCTCTTGAGTTTGTTGAGTTTGTGAGAGATTCTTGATGGCTTTGCTTGCTGTTGTTGAGAGTTGTTGTTGCTGAGCCTTATGAGCCAGCTTGTGGTGGTATTGATGTTGTGCTGATCTCTTGGAGAGCTTGTTTGGTAAGCTTTCATGGCTTCTCTTTTTTCTTTCTTCTTCTCTTCTTCTTTTCCTCTCTTTCCTTAGCCTAGTTTGGATTCCTTAGGTTTAGATCTTTTTCCAGCCATGTTTGGCTTGTGTTGATGTATATATATGTATGTTATATATGTATGTTGCTGTTGGAGTGAAGAATAGTAAAGGAATCGAAGGAAGGAGTGAAGAAGGAGCAGAAAGGGTGTCTTCAGCACACCAGCCCCCCCAACGCCTGTCTTGAGCCGCCCCAACGCCTGTCTAAAGCCGCCCCTGCGCCGGCCAGTGGTCCGCCCCTGCGCCACCTGTATCTCAGCTTGGTGTTTCACTTGGTTTTGTAGGTGTGTGTTGCTTCTAGGCTTTCCTTAGGATGCCTTTGTTCCCTCCTTTCCAAGTGTGAGAGTATAGGATCATGCTAGAGGTGTGAGGATAGTTTGGGTTGAGGTTATGATCGGTTTATGCCTTGCATGACCTTTGAGGTTCGTTAGGTTATGAAAGTATGTTAAGGGTGATCCTATGGATCCCTTTGGGTCTAGGTTTGACCCTTGTGTTGTTAGGAGATTGATATACCTCTTTATACCTTGTTTATAGGTTGTGTTATCCCTCCAGTATAGAGGTGATCGTGGTTGAGTTCGATCGAGGTTGAGGTAAGTCCGTAGGACTTACTTAGCTACCATCCCTATATTGGGTTTTTGCATGAGTGGTGTGTGCATTATATGTTTGCTATGATTGCATGAGATGTCGTTTATACCAAACCTATGTTTTATTGATTGCCCCGTATGCGTGGTTGTGATAACCTTTCCCTTTGACCCCGCCGTGGAGTCTGGGAGGTTCTTTGATGTCAGGCCAAACTGACTTTATAAGAAGGGCACAATCCACTCCAACAGGGTACACGGATTGTGTGACTGATACTTGTGCAGGTGGCTAGCAAGCTCAAAGGCGAGGATGTATCGGTCCTCGTGTCACATAGTTTCATATATACTTATCTATACGATTTGAGTGAATGAGCATTATTATTGAGATGATAAAATGGGTAAATGTGTGAAAGCATGCTGATGTGTTTATCTTTCATTACTTGTGATTGTGCTTATGCATTACTCTACATGTGTATGGATAGCTAGTGGTTTATTACCATGTTGATGCCCCACAGGATAGGCATGTTGTTGGGTGATCTAGTAGAGTGGCAGGCCGAGGAAGTCTCGTACATAGGTTGTTGTGGGCTTTTGGGTTTGTTTATCTTTTCCCTCCTGCGTGAGGATGATCTTTTGTTACCTCCTGTGTGAGGGCGTTGTGTTTTGTACTCAGCTATGTTGTCTTACCTTGGTTGTACAATTTATACCATTTTATGTATTTGCTTTTATATCTGTCAGTGTCGTGTTGTAAGGTCCAGTGAACTTGTTGTCAAGCTAGGGTCAGGATCCATTGTGAGATCCTAGCCCAATGTGGCACTCTGAGTCCCGCAGATTCAAGGTGTTAAATATATATATATATATATATATATATACACACATACACATACATATATAAGACTCCACTCCAAACCCATCCTAAAATGTACGGAACCCCGGGTTCCCACTCTTCCGAATCTCTCGGCCTCATTCCTAACCTGCAAGGCAACTATAACACTGGTATTAAACCGTTAAGCTTCTGTCGTTGAACCGCAGGGGCGGCCTTCAGCTCCGTAGGGGTGGTGAAGGCAAAAACGCTTGATCTTCTTCATGGCCGCAGGGGCGGCTAGGCAGTTCCGCAGGGACGGATAATGCTCTTCAAACGTCTGACTCTTCAACTTCCTGCCGTTTCTGATGCCAAGCCGCCGGAGCGTCCCAGTGTCGATGCAGGGGCGGTGACACAGACTCTTCATCTTCCAGCTCCCAGGTTGAGGCACAGGCAGAGGCGCAGGGTAAGGCGCAGGGGCGCTGGTCTTCGCTTCTTCAGGGCAAGTCACCGCAGGGGCGCCAAGGGTTGACGTAGGTGCGGTGACAGTCTTCGTGGCTGGCGCTGGCAAAGGCGCAGGGAGCGCTCCGGAGTAAGGTGTCACCCGCAGGGGCGGTGACAAGGCTCCGCGAGGGTGGTGAAGCAACAGAAGCTTTGCTTCGTGAACGAACTTTACTCCTAAGTGCTTATAACTCCTTCCTTAGCTTCTTTTAGTCTTCTTCTTCTGGACCAAGGAGTTAGTAGCATATACCGACACAAATGCAATAAAAAGACTCTAAAAACTATCTTAACTAATAGTGATTCCATCACCTATCAAACTCCCCCATACTTAGACCTATTACATGTCCCGCGTAAAACAAATGATAGCAACTAGACTCAAAGGCCTCAGGAAGCATGGGTAAGCAGAAAAGACAATGAAAACAAAAGAAAAGCCAGGAAAGAAAGAAGGAAAAGAGAGGGAATGTGAGAAAAAGGTGAGAAACTACCATCCTTATTGCTCCATGAGTGGTCTACCCGGACAACCTCCTTATGACTCCCCTTCTTATGTCGCCAAACACCGGAAGGGAAACCTACACTCGGTGTCGCTCATTTTGCCAAGGTGCCCTTTCGGGTTTTTATCTTGCCACTCTTCTTCTTTTCTTTGATGATCTCACTTTAATCTCACATCCCTCAAGTCTAATTTTGCATCAACCTAAGGTTGGTCGGACTACCTTCTTTTTGCCTAAACCGCCCTTTCGGGTTTTCGGTTTATTCAAGGATTTTCATGTCTTTTTTTCATTTTCTTTGGCTTTTTCTTTTTTTTTTATATGAATTTCAAACTTCATAAGATTCAATGCAAAACAACTCAAAAGAACTATACATGCAAAGATATCTCCCTCCCCCATATTGTAAGATCACTTTGCCCTTAAAGTGGAAATGAAGCAAAGATAAATGTGGGAAAGGGAAGAGAAAAGATACCACTAGTGGGATGGTCCGGATGGACCACCCGGACCCTCCTCCGGTGGGTATGGAAAGTGGCTGAAGAAGTGCTCCAGCCGGTGGTAGATATCATCGATGCGGTCCTGCTGAGCCTCCATCCGACGGCCAAAAGAGGTCTCAAAGCTAGCTTGCCAAGCCAGCTGCTGAGCCTCCAGCTGCTACTGTTGGGTTGCCTGCCAAGCCTCCTCCCTCTAGTCGTAGTGGGAGGTCATGGAGGTGGCAAAGCTCGTCTGCCAGCTCTGCTGCTGCTCCAGCATGGTCCTCTGGTAGTCGGACTGCCATGTCCGGTGCTGGGTGGTCATAGCCGCCATATGAGCCTGAAGGCGAGCAAGGGTCGGGTCCTCCTCTAGTGCCGCAGTGGGCATCTCCTCGTCATCGGAGATGGGCATGGGCTCCTCCTGGTGAGCCCGGCTGGAGCTCGCAGCATGCCTCTCCACAACGGCCACTAGCAGCCTCCTCGGTACGAAGGGATCTGCCGGAATGTAGAGCTCGGAGAGCTCATCCCCGAATGGTAAAGACCGAGGGAGGTAAGTGAGGTGGCTCTCATCTGCAAGGGAGATCTAAAATAGGTTCTCCCCGTCCTGTCGGAGGAGCTTGCACCTCCTAAGCATCCCCTCCGTATAAAGGGGAGCCTCCAGCCCATCCTCTAGCTTGGATAGGTCTATCACCTGTGAGGTGATCAAGGAGATCACCCCACCGCCGATAATGTCCCTCGGCTCGTTCCTCCTAATCCACTTCAAAGCAGCAAGGAAGAGGGATGGCCAATCCATCACCTTCTCGCTCATCGGAAGGCAGGAGTATAGTAGTGGGAGGTCCTTGAGGGCGACCTTGTTCTCCTCTTTGTGTCCACAGAAGACACTCATGAGGATCTTGGAGAGGAGCCTCAATCAAGGGTGAGTGAGTTTGTTGGAGTACTCACCCCCTACATGGAACTCTGACCCGGTAGTTGCCTGCCAGAACTCGCACAGGTCCGGGGTCGGGACTGGCTCCCACCAATTCTCGGAGGGGTTGAGAGTCACCCCGAAAGGCTCCTGTAGCTGATGGTAATCAAGTGTGTATTTCACCTTGTTGAACTTGAAGGTGAGTCCAATACACACATGATCCTCCTTCTCCATGGTGAAGGTGGAGATGAACTGTATGCTGAGCTCGGGATATGTTGGAGCACTCCTATGTAGGAAGTCTCTGAGCCCTGCATTTGCCAGAATGGATTGCATGCTCTCCACCATGCCTAGCTTCTCCAATGTAGGAATGTGCAAAAACCGAGTAGTATAAACAACTCGATCCTGTACAATCCTATGCCTCTCCCTTACAGCTTCGGACATCTTGTATTTCTTTTGTGGCTCCATTCTAGTATTTGATTTAGCAAAGGAATCTGAAACTTTCAAAAATAGGGAGAGAAAACGAACCCTCTGTCGTGTTTTCCGCAGGGGCGGCTGAAGCAGGCGCGGGGGAGGCAAGGCGCAGGTGCAGGAGCTTGCAGGCGCGAGGGCGGGAGAAGTGCAGAGGGCGATTTCTGGGGAGTGACGAAGGTGGTGATGCTGAGGCCGTTCCGGTGACTTCTTTGTTGGTGTAGGCGTCGCCGGAGGTGGAGCAGGAGTGGAGTTTATGGTGGGTGGTGATGAGGAGTATAGTAAGGTGAGAGATTTTGGAGGGAGGAAGGTGGATCCGGTTAGGGTGGTGTAGGGGCGTCGCAGGTTGTTGGCTGTCGTCGGAAGTGGCGCAGGGGCGTCGTAGGGGTGTCTTGTGAGTGTTTGGTGGTGGCGCAGGGGCGTTGTAGTTTGAGAGGGGTCAAGGCGAGGGAGATGTGGTTGTGGTTGGTGAGGTGATAGAGAGTGGGTGGGTGGGGTTGGTGTAGGGGAATATTTTTGCGATTTTTTTTTTCTTTTCTGGGTAAACCCGCAAGGGCGGGGGCTTGTCGCCGCGGGGGCGGGGACAAGGCAGAGGGGTCACGCAGGCTCAGCGCCGGGGTAGGCGCTGAGGATGTGTGTCAAGGACGGCCACCGCAGGGGCGTAGGTGAGTCACCGCGGGGGCGGTGACCTGTATGTTGCAGATGCTGTCCCAGCGCCCGGGGCGGTGCTGGGCATGGGTGTCACCGCGGGGCGGTGACACTGAGCCGCAGGGGCGGTTTTCTTGATTGAGGCTCCTCTTCTTATTCTTTCGGGTTGCCTCCCGAGCAACGCCTTTGTTTTACGTCGTTGGCTCGACGTAAGGCCTCTACTTCTCTGACTGTGCTTCCTCCAACACCATCTCATCAATCGGATCGTTCTTGACTCCTTCAAGGTAAGGCTTTAGCCTTTGTCCGTTTATCTTGAACACCTTGTGCGTTTGGGGATCATAAAGATTCATAGCTCCGTGAGAGTATACTTCGGCTACCACAAACGGCCCTGTCCAACTCGAACGCAGCTTACCTGCAAAGAGTTTCAAACGTGATTGAAAGAGAAGTACCTTATTACCTACCTTGAAGTCCTTCCGGAGAATGTTTCGGTCATGCCATGCTTTAGTCTTTTCTTTGTATGTGGTGGCATGGTCATATGCATCTAACCTCAATTCCTCCAACTCTTGCAATTGGAGCTTCCGGAATTCTCCCACTTCCTCTATTTTTCATGTTGCACTTCTTTACCGCTCACCAAGCTTTCTGCTCTAGCTCCACCGGTTAGTGGCAAGCTTTCCCAAACACGAGCCTAAAAGGAGACATCCCGATAGGAGATTTGTAGGCTGTCCGATATGCCCATAGGGCGTCATTTAGCCTTGCACTCCAATCCTTCCGTCCGGGAGAGACCGTCTTTTCAAGGATGGTTTTTATTTCCCGGTTAGATACCTCAGCTTGGACATTTGTTTGTGTATGATAGGTTGTTGACACTCGTTGGTGGACGTGATACTTCTTAAGGAGAGTTGTGATCGTCTTGTTGTAGAAATGGGTACCCCTATCGCTGATTAAGGCTTTCGGAATTCCAAATCGTGCGAAAATGTTTTCCTTAAGAAACACTACAACCACTTTTGAATCATCAGTTTTTGTGGCCTTTGCTTCCACCCACTTGGAAACATAGTCCACCGCAAGCAATATATATGTGTGCCCGAATGAAGTAGGAAACGGCCCCATGAAATCAATTCTCCAAACGTCAAATATTTCACAAAATATAAGAGAGGATTGGGGCATTTCATGTCTCCTGGAAAGATTTCCTACCCTTTGACATCTATCACACACTTTGCAAAACGCAAAAGCGTCTCGAAAAATGTGTGGCCAAAAGAAACCGGCATCCAAAACTTTTCTTGCAGTTTTGTTTGCCCCAAAGTGCCCCCCACATGCTTCAGAATCAGAAAGTTAGGACGGATTGTACCTCATTATCCGGAATGCAACGTCGGATCACTTGGTCACTACAATGCTTCCAAAGGTAAGGATCGTCCTAAACGTAGTGTCGAGCTTCATCTTTTACCTTCTCTCGTTGTGCCTTAGTGAAATCTGGAGGGTACTCCTTCCTGACAATGAAGTTCACGATGTCAGCAAACCAAGGCTTAAAAGACTGGAGCTTAAGACAAACCTCTGTCGACAATTCCACAGGGGCGCCTAGACTGAGCCGCAGGGGCGGCTGGTGTGAGGCGCGGGGGCGGTTACACAACAGAGAGTTGTGTAAAATGTATCGTCTGGAAAGCTTCCAGCTATCTCTCTTCCTTTTCCTGGATCCTCCTCTTCTTTCACTAGCCTGCTCAAATGATCGGCCACCAGGTTCTCAGCCCCCTTCTTGTCCCGTATCTCTAGGTTAAACTCACTTAGAAGGAGCACCCATCGAATCAATCGTGGCTTTGCTTCCTTTTTCGCCATGAGGTACCTAAGAGCTGCATGGTCAGTGAAGATAATTACCTTTACCCCAAGTAGGTACTGCCTGAATTTCTCAAGGGCAAAAACCACCGCTAACATTTCCTTCCAACGGCGTAATCACTGGCGTCACACATGATTTCGAAAGGTTTCTCCCAATCCGGAGAACGGATGATTGGTGCGGTCGTAAGACATCCCTTTAAAGTGTCGAAAGCTTTCTTGCAACTCTCATCTATTATGAAGGTGACGTCTTTCTTGAGCAATTCGCATAGGTGTTCCGAGATCTTCGAAAAGTCTTTGATGAAACGTCGGTAGAAACCTGCATGACCAATAAAAGATCGGATTTCCCGAATATTAGTAGGATAAGTTAAATTTTGAATTACATCAACCTTTGCCCTATCTACCTCAATTCCTTTTGAGGATATTACACGTCCTAGCACAATTCCTTGTTCGACCATGAAATGACATTTTTCCAAATTAAGAACTATATTGGTTTCAACATATTTTACATGAACAAGTTTTAAATGTCCTAAACATGCATCAAAACTGTCTCCATGGACGGTAAAATCTTCCATGAAGAATTCAATGAAATTTTCTATGTATTCAGAGAAAATACTTATCATGCACCGTTGGAAAGTGCCGGGTGCGTTGCAAAGTCCAAATGGCATTCTACGGTACGCAAAAGTACCAAATGGGCAAGTGAACGTCGTCTTTTCTTGGTCTTCCGGTGCGATGGCTATTTGGAAATAGCCCGAATATCCATTAAAGAAGCAGTAGTACTGATGACCTGCAAGACGTTCCAACATTTGGTCAATAAAAGGTAATGGGAAATGGTATTTTCGTGTTACCTTGTTGAGCTTGCGGTAGTCAATGCAAACTCTCCATCCCGTTTGTGTTTTGCTCGGGACCATCTCTCCATGTTGATTTTCCACCATGGTGATGCCTTCTTTCTTCGGAACCACTTGGGTTGGACTAACCCAAGTGCTATCCGAAATAGGGAAGATCATATCCGCTTGGAAGAGCTTCAACACTTCCTTCTTTACCACATCCATTATTGGCGGATTCAACCTCCGTTGAGGTTGCCTAGAGGGTTTGGCTTCATCCTCAAGTAAGATCCTATGCATGCAGGTTGAAGGGCTTATCCCTTTGATGTCCGCAATGGTCTATCCAAGGGCCGTCTTGTGCTCTTTAAGCACTTTCACCAACTTGTCTTCTTGACCGGTGGTCAACTTGTTGGAGATGATCACCGGCAAGGTGTTGTGTTCTCCAAGGAAAACGTACTTGAGGTGTGACGGAAGGTCCTTCAATTCTATTTGTGGTGCCTGCACTATAGACGGAACAAGCTTCTCGTTTGGAGTTAGTAAAGTGGGCCCAATGGCCAAATTGGAGATAGGTAGCGTTTTATGCCCATCTAATTGGGCTAGGACCTCTTTCATGCTGGATGTTAACAAATAATCTGATTTGAAACCATCTATGTCATGCTCAATCACATTTTTCAATTCATCAACAACAGAATTATCAAATACATCTTGCACAAAAGGTTCAACAATGTCAATAGCACATAAAGAATGATTATCACTAGGAAATCTCATTGCATCATAGATGTCAAATTCCACTACTTCACCATCAAACTCCATGGTCAATCTGCCACTAACATAATCAATTTTAGTTCTAGCAGTTTTCAGAAATGGCCTACCTAAAAGAATATGCGCAACATGTGAATCATTTTCCATATCCATTACAAAGAAATCAGCAAGAAATATTAGGTTGTCTACCCTTACTAATACATCTTCAATTATCCCTTTTGGGTACACATTAGATCTATCAGCAAGTTGTACTATAATCCTAGTTTCCATTAATGGCCCAAGGCCAAGTGATTTGTAAATCGAGTATGGTAAAACATTGATAGAAGAACCAAGAGCAAGCATTGCTTTGTCAAATCGGGTTTCCCCTATAACACAAGGAATGCTTACCATACCCGGATCACTGCACTTTTTGGGCATTCTCCGTTGGAAAACAGCCGACACGTGCTCACTCACTTGCACTTTTTGTTTCCCCTTCAGCTTCTGGTTCCTCTTGATAGTGCAAAGTTCCTTTAAGAAATGAGCATACTTTAGAATACTTTTCACCAACTTAAGGAGGGGAATGTTTACCTCGCATTTGGAAAAAGTCTCAAAGAGGTCTTTGTCCTCAATGATTCATCTCTCCTTCAGAGCCTCAAGAAACGGAGCTGGTGGTTTCTCAAAGTACATTGACGGATAGTTAGGCCGTATGTAAGAATCCTTCTCAGCAGAACCTTCTGTCGTGTTTTCCGCAGAGGCGTCAGCTTGTATGTGCAGGGGAGGCTCAGGGGTTGTCACCACAGGGGCGGTGTCATCCAGCCGCATGGGCGGTGTCTGCTCGGTGCTGGGCGCAGTTGCAGCCGCAAGGGCGGCTGTGGGTGCGGTAAAATCGACAAAAGGTTCGCTTTGTGATTCTTTTGCTGGTTTTTGTTGGATTTGCTTCCCACTCCTCAATGTTAGGGCACTAACATTCTCCTTGGGGCTTATAAACGTCTGGGAAGGCAATCCTCCGGAAAATCTAGCTTCGGTCCTTGAAATGGCTTCCGCCATTCGCCCAACCTGTTTTTCAAGGTTCTTGATGCTGGATTCTGTTGTTTGGACATGAGTAGCAAAGTGTTTAGTCAAAATATGCAACATATCTTCAGTTGATTGGTACTTACCTTGTCGGGGTTGTTGTTGCTGGTTTTGTTGATCCCTCCAATGAAAGTTCTGTTGGTCACGCCAGTTTGGCATGAAATTCTGTGCATAGGGATCGTTCCTAGGCCTTTGCTGTTGTGACTGTCTATAGCCCACTGTGTTCACCTCAGCATCATCATCCTGGACTTGTGGGCACATGTCCGTTGGGTGATATGGGTCAGCACACACTCCACAAGCTTTGAGCTGCTGTGGGGTTCCCATAAGTGTTAGTCTCTTCACCATTTCCTCCAACTCTGCGAGCTTAGCGGAGATCTCACTCTTCCCGGTATTTACAGCATGAACACCTTTCTTGGACGGAGTCCTTCCAAAGTTCCGGGTCCCTTCCGCTAGTTCTTGAATTTTTTCAAGAGCAAGGTCAGGGGTAGAGTTAAGAATGTTACCTCCACAAGCTGCATCGACGATCCACCTTTCATTGTCTAGCAAGCCATTGTACAAGTACAAGACTAGATCTTGAGTTGAATATCCGTGAAAGGGACAGCTGGATCGGAGGCGGGCGAATCTTTCGAAGTACTCGTAGAGAGTTTCGTTCGCCTCTTGCTCGATGTTGCTTATAGCTTTCTTCAAGCTATTCGCCTTTTTGGCTGGGAAGTATTTCTCCAAAAACGCCTTGTGGAGGTTCTCCCAAGTGTCGATACTCACGGATGGAAGGTGGTAATACCAATCATCCGCTGAATCTTTGAGTGTGAAGCCGAATGCCCTCATCTTGATTTGCTCTTTGGTGATATTGGCCGGCTTCATGCTCATACACACGGTATGAAACTTCCCAAAGTGTTTGATGAGGTCTTCACCACTTAGCCTATGGAAAGATTGAAGCAAGTGAATTAGACCCGGCTTGAGCTCGAAATTGATTCCTTCCCCTAATGCCGGTATGGTAACCGCAAGAGGGTTTTGAGCCAAAGTGGGTTGAGTAAGTTGACAAAGAGTACGATCAGCCATTTCTTATTGGAGTTGTTGTTGTCTTCGTCGTCCTCTCAATTTTTGGATCAAAAGAAGCAAAGCCGGAGTTAGTAGCACGGGTTTGATTCATAAAAATGGTTCAAACCAATAATTAATAATAACAATAAAAACACTAAAACTCCCCGGCAACGGCGCCAAAATTTGACTAAGGGTAATTTCTATGGTCGTTTATACCCTATCAAAATATAATCCAGATTTAGCACTAAAACAAGTATAGTGGTTAAGTAAGGGTCGAACCCAAGAGAGTTAAGGTATTTTTATTAAATGCGGTTATTGATTATAAAAACAAGTAACAAGGGGGGGGGGGGTTGGTTGAACTGATGCAATAAAAAGATATGAAAACGAATAACGCAGCAAGTAAGACAATAATGGATGAATCTACACTAGGTTGATTCTTAGCATGCAATTGCTACTTTGGTGAGTTTCTTTTACAAGCTTTCAAGTAATCTCCCGTCTCGATCATATATATGTGTTGAGCCAACCGGCATCAATACAACTTAACAGGTCAGTTTTTCGTAAACCTACAAGAACAATTAACAAGTTAGCTTTCAAATAAAGACTAAGGGATATAAAGAATAGATTAAAACCGTTAACCTTATCTTTATATATGTGTTCCTTTTCTTTAAGTAATTACAACCCGTTATTATTTAAAGTTTACTACTAGATTAAAGAACCGAACCCGGAACCTATTAATCCTAGTTCTTTGCATGCACTTTAGAACATAAGGTGATCAATCTCAAGTAATAGTAAAACATGCAATTAGCCAATGGAAATCAAGGAAACACAAAGCATTACTGAATGAAAACTTATATTAAAGAAAACTTACAACCAAAGTAACAACGCATCTTGATAGTATGAATTATAGTCTATATTTTGGGGTTTGTTTGGACGTTTTATCTTTCATAATCTGCATGTTTGTATGTATATTATGTGATTATATCACCATTTCATCTACCTTTGCGGGAATCGAGGTCTACACCTAGTTTTGCTGTAATTGTAGGTAAAATTGCACGTTTTGCATCAAAAAGGAGCAAAAGGAGCTATGGAGTCATTGGAGCTACATTGAGGAACATAAGGAACCATCCAGGAAGCATAGCCATGGATTAAAGATTCACTTTGGACCAGTTTTGAGAGATTTCACATTCAGTTGTGACTCACCTCGGTTGACCAGAGATTCATCTCGACCGAGGTGATCCAGAGATGCCGACTCGACCGAGGCGAATACCTAGGACGCGGCGAGAATATTTTATTCTTGGATGAGATCTTTTATCTTTGGAAAGTGATCTCATATTTTTGGGCTTGGCTCCTGGAAGGAAGAAGATCTCATATTTTACCTATTTTTATAGGGAGAGATCTTTCTAAGATATTTTATCTTTGGAGGGTTATTTTCCTATAAAAAGGGTTGGATTTCCACAAATCCAACATCAGGCTATACCATCGATCAGGGTTTATACGCAGCAGCAGCCATACTCCAGTTGGGAGTTTTGAAGAACCTTTTTGAAGGTTGAAGGAAGATTGAAGATCATAGCTTTTATAGCTTTTGGAGGGTTTTGTAAGATTGTCTTTAATTCCCTTCCTTGTTGTCTTGTCTTGTTGGATTGCTATCCAAGGAACGCTTTTGTTGTGATATTTGATTCAGTTATTGAAGTCTTTTCATTAAATTCTTCTTGTTCAAATATTCACCTTCTTCCCATATATTTGATTAATACTTTCATAATGATGATGAGTGGCTAATTTCCTTGTGTGATTCTAGGGTGATTGGCTGAAGGTTGTGGGAAAAACAATGATAGAATAATCTTAGATTCCAGTAGGACCCTGAAAGTTCGAGTCTTTAACCTTAACCCTAAGCATCTCGCTCAGTCGATGAACATCTCGGCCGGGGTGGAATTTGGCTGACCGAGGTGACTTATCCGATCCTAAACTGAGAGTTAAGTGTTAGAGTTTGCCAAATCCTATTCTTATTACACCTTTCCTGGTTCAATGCAAGCTTAGGATGAGACTTACCCGGTAATTCCTTAGTTTGTATACCAACGATCATAAGTGTAGGTAATAAAGGTTTATCGTTTATTGGGGTTTGAGTGTGCTTTCATCCCATCTTTGTGAGTTAGCCTGAGACTTACCCAGTAAAGGTTGATTCTATCCCCTTAGATGGTGTGTTAGTTTGAGGTTATAGTTCTTTATCTTGATTCCTTGAGACTTACCCGGTAATAGGAGTTACGGTTTTGGATTAGTGAGTAGTGAGACTTACCCGGTGATCTACTCCACTTTAGTAACACCTTCCCCATGCAAAAACCTCAGCTTTGTCCGCTTATCTTTAGATCTTGAGTTGGAACCACAACTAGATGCTTTAATCCCTAGAATTGCATGTTTGCTTTATTGACTTCTTATTCATCTTTGATTGTGTTAATTACTCTTGTGGTTAGTATTTACGAAGCTTACCGTTATCGACTTTGTTTCACCGAGTCCCTGTGATCGACCCCTGGAATTTCTTGCTTTTTACTACGATTGACCCGTACACTGCGGGTTCGCATCCTTGTTTTAAGCTTAAGTCTACGATTGACCCGTACGCTTCTTGGGAGCATAACTGGAAGTACAGAATTTCGAGAATTCGAGAAGACAAAGTTTGACTGAGACACCTCGGTCCAGTCGAGGCCACCTCGACCGAGTTGATTCTTGAGCAACCGAGGCGACTAGGGTTTCTGCAGAACCACCTCGGTTCGTACCACCTCGGTCCAGTCGAGACCATCTCGACCGAGGTGACAGCAGTTCCAGGAACAGTATAAAATGGGGAAATTTTTCTTTTTTTCACTTTTTACCTATTTCGACTCGACCGTGGCGCTCTTCCACCTCGCTTCCTCGATTCTTGCTCGTTTTCGAAGATTTCCGCTTCCAAACTGCGATTAAGGCATAGAGGATCCCATTGCAAGTACAGATCTGCGAAGAAATCGAACGATTCGGCCGAAACGAGGTAAAAACGAAACCGAACCTTAACTCGTTCATTCGCTTCGATTTGGGCTTTGGTTGCCCTTGCATCTGCTGAGAAAAGGGTTAAGTACCCCATAGGAAGCAATTGTAGTGATATTGGGGGAAAAGAACTGGATTTCTGAGAGTTGAATCGCGAACTGTCTCCGCCTCGGTCCAGTCGAGCTGCGCCTCGGCCGAGGTGATTCCTGAGAGTTGTCAGTGACCGAGGTGATCTGACAGTAGCTAAGTGAAAATGAGTTCTGAACGTCGCCTTGCCCTCAGAGATAGATCCTCACCTTCCCCCTCTTCCTCTGCTTCCCGACCTTACCGCCCGGTGATCCATGAGCGACACCGGGTGGACTATGACCGTATTTCTGGCCGTCCAGTGATTGCACCACGTTTCCTGGACGTGTCCGCTTTTGATTGCCTAGGGGTAGATGGAGACCTTAGGAGGATGATTACTACAGTTGGGCTGGATCAGTTTACTGAGATCCGAGCCCCAGCCTACTTGGAGCCGACCCTAGAGTTCGTTAGCTCCTTCACCTACCTTCCCACAAAGCAGTCTATGAAGTACCGGTTGATGAATCGGAACTTCTTAGTACCGCTCGAGATTTGGAGAGATATCTTCGGCTTTCCTGAGCCCACCGCCACTGACTTCCCTTCCCGATCTGTAGCTAGGGAGTTTTGGGGGCAGATTGCCCATATTGCTGAGCATGCAGGTAGATGGCGCCCTGGAGATTCCAGGGAGAAGGTCATCTTCCACCTAGCCTTTAGGTTAGCCCACCGGATATTCAGCGAGACACTCTTGGCGCGTACTGAGACGCCCCAGAAGATCCGACAGGGCGAGCTCTTCAGTTTATACTGTATGGTTACTGGGGGTTTCCCAGACTTTGGCTTGATGTTGGCAGAGGATCTGCACAAGATCAAGGCCAAAGCGAAGAGAGACATCTATTGCGGAGGGCTTGTCACCCACATAGCTGCTTATCATGACATGAACCTCAGTGCTTGTACGATGGTGGCGGCTGCGAAGCCGCTTGGATTGCAGGAGATGATCACTCGGCGGATTCTAGTTCCCCGAGGTCTGACTACTCCATACGTGGCTATGCCGTGGGAGCTGACTGCGCCACAGGGGATCCGATGGTCTGCCCAGTTCACCGTTTATGACCCACACTATTGGTAGACCGCCTGGGCTCCACTGATGGAGGATTTTAGGGAGGCAGCAGCTGCCCCAGCTGAGGAGGAGGAGGCTGATGACGAGGATACAGTGGATGAGAGAGAGGGTGGAGTCCCGATGGATACAGGGACAGATACTGCAGGGACGAGCGCACCGCCGATCATAGATTTGGATGAGGAGGATACTGAGCCTACACCTGTTGCATCACCTGCTAGACATGCTAGGCGTAGGACACGCCGTCATAGAGATTCAAAGGCTCATCGTCGGATCGATGATCTGACAGATCAGATGATAGATTCTTATGTTGCCCTCACTGTGGACATGCATGAGAGATTTGTTGCCCAGCACCGACAGATTGACAGCTGGACTCATCAGATGTTAGAGGGGCAGCACTATCAGCGCAGGATGATGGAGATACAGTTCCAGGAGACTATGGGTTATCCATTCGACCCATCCCAGTATCCGTACGTGCCACCACCACCACCACCAACGGATCAGGACTATTGATGAGCTGCAGGATTTTCTTTATTATATTTTTATGCAGTTCAGCTATTTATCCGGTGAGTACTCTTATCTTTAGACTTATTTTGACCCACTAGGACAGTGTGTCCCAAGTATGGGGTATTTGTTGTACTTATTTGATGACGATTTGATGTACTTATTCGATGACTTTGATGTATGACTCACACTTTATCGGATATTTCATGTTTATGCTTCAATTTGCTTTTATGTGTTTATCTGAGATTGCATGCATATTTACAGGTTATTTGATTGAGAAAAACGTCGAAACTGACAAAAAATGGTTTAAAAAAAAAAAAAATTTTGACCTCGACCGAGTCAGTCTTGGCCAAACGAGGCGTTTCACCTCGGTTGACCCAAGAACACCTCGACCGAGGTGGGTTAACTGAGAGTTTTCGAAAACGATTTTTGTGCTTCTTATCTGGATATGATCTCAGTGAAGATCTTGCTTACTGACTGGTTTTAAATTCTTTATGTGTTTGAAAGGTCTATAATATGTTTAAGTTGCTAAATGCTTTGTTTGAAATTATTGGCATGTTTAATACTTTGTTTTTACCTAAATTATGTTGAATTTGAAGGTTGACACCACATTATGAGTTCTCTCACTTTCTTCCTGGAAAGACCAAGGCAATTCATTCTTCTCTCTTCTTCTTCTTGATCATGCTTAGCCCCTCATATACATTTTGCCTCCCTTTACCTATCCGGGAATTTGAAAGCAAGCGAAGTGGTGAAAGCAAGTGAAGTTAAAGTTGAGAAGTTGGCTGGAAGTGAAAGTGTTAGAAAGTAATTTAGGTTTGGGGAAGTCAATCATGAAGATGAGTAACTCGGCACCATTCACATAGCCGGGTGTTTGTGTCTTGTCAAAGTCGGATTGAGCGATATTCCTAACGGGTCATGGTATGTGCATCAAGGGTTTGATGCATCTCAAGAAATTGATGATTGCGGATCTCCTAGGCTTCGGTTATTGTGCACCTCTGTCCATGCATCCCAAAAAGTAAAGTAAAAAGAAAAAATTGTGAAATAAGCAAAGCTTATTGGTGGAAGATGTTGCAAGTCAAAGTGGAAGTGAAGTTCATCCTTTTCCCGGATTCTAGCACCACATTACCTTACACACATCCCTACCCTACACATTTCTTGACCTTTCTTTTGGGAAGCCCTTGAGACCTTGAGCTTGTTGATTGACTTAGTGGTTTAAACTGGATTATACAAGATTAATTTTGATAATTATGACTTATTATGCATTCTATGGTTTTATGCAAAGATGAACAACTTTTCTATATTTATAAAATGTTTTGATCATATTTTGATTGTAAATTCCATGAAGTATTCTCTTAGAGTGATCTATGATTGTTGCACACCATAAAAATGTTTTTTGAAAGACTTTTCATTGATTTTATTGACTTATAATCCATTCTATCTTGTCTTCTATATGAGGAACTTGCTTGGGGACAAGCAAGGGCTAAGTATGCGGTATTTTGATAGCATGAATTATAGTCTATATTTTGGGGTTTGTTTGGACGTTTTATCTTTCATAATCTGCATGTTTGTATGTATATTATGTGATTATATCACCATTTCATCTACCTTTGCGGGAATCGAGGTCTACACCTAGTTTTGCTGTAATTGTAGGTAAAATGGCACGTTTTGCATCAAAAAGGAGCAAAAGGAGCTATGGAGTCATTGGAGCTACATTGAGGAACATAAGGAACCATCCAAGAAGCATAGCCATGGATTAAAGATTCACTTTGGACCAGTTTTGAGAGATTTCACATTCAGTTGTGACTCACCTCGGTTGACCAGATATTCATCTCGACCGAGGTGATCCAGAGACGCCGACTCGACCGAGGCGAATACCTAGGACGCGGCGAGAATATTTTATTCTTGGCTGAGATCTTTTATCTTTGGAAAGTGATCTCATATTTTTGGGCTTGGCTCCTGGAAGGAAGAAGATCTCATATTTTACCTATTTTTATGGGGAGAGATCTTTCTAAGATATTTTATCTTTGGAGGGTTATTTTCCTATAAAAAGGGTTGGATTTCCACAAATCCAACATCATGCTATACCATCGATCAGGGTTTATACGCAGCAGCAGCCATACTCCAGTTGGGAGTTTTGAAGAACCTTTTTGAAGGTTGAAGGAAGATTGAAGATCATAGCTTTTATAGCTTTTGGAGGGTTTTGTAAGATTGTCTTTAATTCCCTTCCTTGTTGTCTTGTCTTGTTGGATTGCTATCCAAGGAACGCTTTTGTTGTGATATTTGATTAAGTTATTGAAGTCTTTTCATTAAATTCTTCTTGTTCAAATATTCACCTTCTTCCCATATATTTGATTAATACTTTCATAATGATGATGAGTGGCTAATTTCCTTGTGTGATTTTAGGGTGATTGGCTGAAGGTTGTGGGAAAAACAATGATAGAATAATCTTAGATTCCAATAGGACCCTGAAAGTTCGAGTCTTTAACCTTAACCCTAAGCATCTCGCTCAGTCGATGAACATCTCGGCCGGGGTGGAATTTGGCTGACCGAGGTGACTTATCCGATCCTAAACTGAGAGTTAAGTGTTAGAGTTTGCCAAATCCTATTCTTATTACACCGTTCCTGGTTCAATGCAAGCTTAGGATGAGACTTACCCGGTAATTCCTTAGTTTGTGTACCAACGATCATAAGTGTAGGTAATAAAGGTTTATCCTTTATTGGGGTTTGAGTGTGCTTTCATCCCATCTTTGTGAGTTAGCCTGAGACTTACCCGGTAAAGGTTGATTCTATCCCCTTAGATGGTGTGTTAGTTTGAGGTTATAGTTCTTTATCTTGATTCCTTGAGACTTACCCGGTAATAGGAGTTACGGTTTTGGATTAGTGAGTAGTGAGACTTACCCGGTGATCTACTCCACTTTAGTAACACCTTCCCCATGCAAAAACCTCAGCTTTGTCCGCTTATCTTTAGATCTTGAGTTGGAACCACAACTAGATGCTTTAATCCCTAGAATTGCATGTTTGCTTTATTGACTTCTTACTCATCTTTGATTGTATTAATTACTCTTGTGGTTAGTATTTACGAAGCTTACCGTTATCGACTTTGTTTCACCGAGTCCCTGTGATCGACCCCTGGAATTCTTGCTTTTTACTACGATTGACCCGTACACTGCGGGTTCGCATCCTTGTTTTAAGCTTAAGTCTAGGGTTATAAATTTAAAGCTTGCACACACCGTTTGGAGCGAACACATCTACAAACCAACCCAATATAGCAAGGGAGTTAGCAACTCATTACAATGGAAATGATGAAAAAATTAGATTCTAAGTGGAAAATGATGGGTAAAAATGTGTGTCCCATCTAGCAATCAACCAAGGACTATTTATACTACAAAAGACACTAAATAGGAGTAAATGGCCGGCCCAAAACAGCCACCTTTAATGCCATAAAGGAGGTCTAAACAGCCGGAGTAAAGCTTCTGTCGTTGAACCACAGGGGCGGCCTTCAGCTCCGCAGGGGCGGTGAAGGCAAAAACGCTTGATCTTCTTCATGGCCGCAGGGGCGGCTAGGCAGTTCCGCAAGGGCGGATCTTTAATGCTCTTCAAACATCTGACTCTTCAACTTCCTGCCATTTTTTATGCCAAGCTGCCGGAGCGTCCCGGTGTCGATGCAGGGGCGGTGACACAGACTCTTCATCTTCCAGCTCCCAGGTTGAGGCGCAGGGTAAGGCGCAGGGGCGCTGGTCTTCGCTTCTTCAGGGCAAGTCACCGCAGGGGTGCCAGGGGTTGATGCAGGTGCGGTGACAGTCTTCGTGGTTGGCGCTAGCGAAGGCGCAGGGAGCGCTCCGGAGTAAGGTGTCACCCGCAGGGGCGGTGACACTGACTCTTCATCTTCCAGCTCCCAAGTTGAGGCGCAGGGGCGCTGGTCTTCGCTTCTTCAGGGCAAGTCATCGCAGGGGCGCCAGGGGTTGACACAGGTGCGGTGACAGTCTTCGTGGCTGGCGTTGGCGAAGGCGCAGGGAGCGCTCCGGAGTAAGGTGTCACCCGCAGGGGCGGTGACATGGCTCCGCGGGGGCGGTGAAGCAATAGAAGCTTTGCTTCGGGAACGAACTTTACTCCTAAATGCTTATAACTCCTTCCTTAGCTTCTTTTAGTCTTCTTCTTCTGGACCAAGGATTTGGTAGCATAAACCGACACAAATGCAATAAAAAGACTCTAAAAATTATCCTAAATGATAGTGATTTCATCACCTATTAGTAAGATTAATGTTTTTTCTATGAAACCTAATGAAAGTTTGTTTCATTCTTGGGAAAGGTTTCAGGATCTTCTATTGGATTGCCCACACCATGGCATTTCAAAACTGGAATTATTGGAGATCTACTACAAGGGGCTGGATGTAGAAACGCAATTCAAGCTCCAATATCTTTCTTGTTGTACATTTAGGGACATGAGAGAAGATGACACTTGGGACTTCATTGAGAAGCAAGCCCAAGTGATTGAGAAGTATTCCCATCGAAAGGTGGATCATAGCAATCGGAACCAAGGAGATCCGGGAGCTAAGTTGACTCAAGCTACACAAACTCAAATATTCTCCCTCAACACCGAGATCAAGGAGTTGAAGGAAATCATAAGAGCTGGCCTTCAAAAGACATAGGAGCAAGATGTTGGTTATCTACGGAGGGATAACAACCAAGGCAATAGGAACGACTACCGGAACAACAACTAGAACAACAACAATAGGAACTCCAACAACAACAATTGAAGATCCAACCAACAAAACTCCGGTAATTCCTATTCGTAAAATAACAATTCACTAACACCTCCATCTTCTTCTTCCACTCCTTTGAAAAGCCAGGATCAAACATCGAATGGCTCGGGCAAGCCGGAGAAGGATAAGCATGATGTCATGATGGAGATAATCTTAAGAAAGCTCCAAGGACTAGAGAATCACATCACTTCGGTTGATAAGGCACAAAAAGCCTTAGAAAATCAAGTGTTCAGCAAGGCCGGAGAAGTTTCTAGAGACCAAGGGAAGCTTCCCGGAAAGACGGAGGACAACCCGAAAGGAAGGGTGATGGCATTTACTACTAGGAGTGGTGTAACAACCACCGATCCGCAGCACAAGTTTGTAGAAGTCCCCGCTGAGAAAGGAAAAGATAGAGAGAAGGAGAAGGAAGATGTCTATATTCCTCCTCCAGCTTACAAACCTCCTCTACCGTTCGCGCAATCTAGAGTAAGAGCGCGTCTAGACAAGCAAATCGGTAAGTTTATTGATCTAATGAGCAAACTGCATATTAGCATACCTTTTATTGATGCAATTGTAGGTATGCCCGCTTACGGGAAGTTCTTAAAAGAGATCCTCTCTAACAAGAGGAAGCTAGAAGACTTTGGAGAAGTCAAGATGAGTTCGGAATCTTCAGAGCTCATCAAAATGATGATGGAGAAGATGCCCCCAAAGCTGAGAGATCCGGGGTCATTTTGTATTCCAATAGGAGTTGGAGAAGTCACATATGATGCTCTTTGTGACTTAGGAGCAAGCGTAAGCATCACCCCGCTTGCTTTGTGTAGGAAGGTCGGTTTAGGTGAACCTAAACCGGTAAAGATAACGTTGTACATGGCGGATCGATCCATAACTCGACCCGTAGGTATCATTAAAGAAATCCCAGTCAAGCTTGGTAAGTTTTATATTCCTATAAATTTTGTTGTGCTTGACATTCCTACAGATTGTCCGGTCCCGATCATACTCGGGAGACCATTTCTTGCAACTTCCGGTTGTATGGTGGATTGCAAGAACGCTAGACTAGCCTTCGATATAGGAGAAGAGAAGGTTGAGTTTTTCTCTCAACCTTGGTGAAAGATCCTGCACTTGGAGAGGATATGTTCAACATCTATGACGAAGAGGCGTGTAGATAAGAAGTTAGTTCGATCTTGTTTAAAGATCCATTGCTAAAGGTCATAACCATGAGCATCATGGAAAAGGGAGAAGAAGAGGATTGCAATGCTGAGGTTGAAGCTTTGGAGGAGCTAAACGAGGTACATAATGAAGAGTTCGAAAAATTCTATGATGGCTCGGAATACAGAATAAACCACGGCCAGTCGTGCTATTCCACGGCCGTGGTTCCACAAATTCAACCCATAGAGTGTTATTTCGAGAACATCAAAGACTTCTACGCCCTAAACCACGGCCGTGGAAGTAACAGGTGTGCCGTGGTTTTGGGAAATTCAGAGAACATTTCCGTCTTTCCTACAACCACTCTTGAGTCTTTTTCCACTACTCCTACATCCTTAAAGACTTCTAAGGAAGCATCGAGCACGCCTCAAGACACATCAAAGGCATCAATAGCTTTGGAATTGAAGCCACTTCCCACACATTTTGGTATGCTTTTCTTGGAACTAATTCTACCTTTCCCGTTATTGTTAGTTCCGATTTAAAGGAAGATGAACATGAGAAACTTATGGATGTTTTGAGGAAACATAGGAAAGCTTTAGGCTATACCATAGAGGATCTTGTAGGAATTAAACCATCTTTATGTATGCACAAGATTCTAATGGAGGAGGATTACAAGCCTTCACGACAACCTCAAAGACGGTTAAACCCGGTCATGAAAGAGGTCGTGAAGAAAGAAATCCTTAAGTTACTTGACGCAGGTATCATCTATCCTATCTCCGATAGCAAGTGGGTGAGCCCCGTTGAAGTCGTCCCAAAGAAGGGAGGAATGACCGTTGTGACCAACAAGAACAACGAGCTCATTCCAACAAGAACCGTGACGGGCTGGAGGATGTGCGTTGACTACCGCAAGATGAACAATGCAACTAGGAAGGATCATTTCCCACTACCATTCATAGATTAAATGCTTGAAAGGTTAGCATAACACTCCTACTTTTGTTACCTTGACGGTTACAGTGGTTTCTTGCAGATTCCGATTCACCCGGACGATCAAGAGAAGACCACATTCACGTGCCCATGGGGTACATTTGCTTATAGGAGGATGCCATTCGGACTTTGCAACGCTCCATCCACCTTTCAAAGGTGTATGATGACCATCTTCTCGAAGTATATTGAGGAAATCATGGAGGTTTTTATGGACGATTTTTCAGTTTATGGTTCCTCATTTGACAATTGTCTTGCTAACCTTTCTCTTGTTTCACAAAGATGTGAAGACACTAACCTTGTTCTAAATTGGGAGAAGTGTCAATTCATGGTTAAGGAAGGCATTCTGCTAGGACATTTGATCTCTAATAGAGGGATCGAAGTTGACAAGGCTAAGATAGAGACGATAGAGAAGCTTCCTCCTCCATCTTTGGTGAAGGGGATAAGAAGTTTCCTAGGGCATGCAGGGTTTTATAGGAGATTCATCAAAGACTTCTCGAAAATTTCGAAACTGCTAACTAATCTATTGATGAAGGATGCTGTTTTTAATTTTTCACAGGAATGTTTAGATGCTTTCTATAAGATTAGAGAATCTCTCATCTCAGCCCCGATAATCCAACCTCCGGATTGGAACCTTCCATTCGAGGTTATGTGTGATGCAAGTGACGTAGTTGTTGGAGCGGTGCTTGGACAAAAGAAGGAAGGCCGCACTCATGCCATCTACTATGCTAGCAAGACGCTAGACGAAGCGCAGCTCAACTACGCCACAACTGAAAAAGAATTTTTAGCCGTTGTATATGCTTTTGAAAAGTTCCGTTCTTATCTTGTAGGAGAGAAGGTGATTGTATACACGGACCATTTAGCAATACTGTATTTGCTCGCCAAGAAGGATGCAAAGCCAAGGCTGATTAGATGGATTCTTCTTCTTCAAGAATTCGATCTAGAGATTTGGGACAAGAAAGGTTCCGAAATTTTTGTTGCGGATTATCTAAGTTGTCTACCATACACCGACGGCGACGACCTACCCAATGATGACTCTTCCCGGATGAGCACTTACACATCAAGGAAGAGTGCATCGACAAGATTTCTAGAGGTAACGAGCCTTGGTTTGTTGATTTTGTAAATTACGTGGTTTGCCAGGAAATACCTCCTAGACTATCCTATGCACAAAGAAAGAAGTTCTTTAGGGATGTCCACCAATACTATTGGAATGAACCTCTACTCTTCAAGAGAGGTCCAGACGGCATCATTAGGAGATGTGTGCCAGAAGACGAAATGCAAAGTGTCATTCGTCATTGTCATTCACTTCCTTGTGGAGGACACGCTAGTTCCCATAAAACTAGCGCTAAGGTATTGCAATCCGGATTCTTTTGGCCTACTTTATTTAAGGATGTGCAAACCTTTGTTTCTTGTTGCGATGCTTGTCAAAGAACAGGAAATATCTCTAGGTGAAACGAGATGCCTCTCAACAACATTCAAGAGGTGGAAATCTTTGACGTTCGGGGAGTTGATTGCATGGGACCATTCCCATCATCTTGCGGAAACCAATACATACTTCTCGTTGTAGATTATGTTTCGAGATGGGTAGAAGTTATTGCCTCTCCAACTAACGATGCTATGGTGGTTGTCAAGTTCTTTAATAAAACTATTTTCCCAAGGTTTGGGATACCACGAACCATCATTAGTGACAGAGGTTCACACTTCATAGCCCGACGATTCAAAGCTCTACTAGCTAAGTATGGGGTGACTCACAAGATCTACATTCCCTACCATCCGCAAACAAGCGGACAAGTGGAGATTTCAAATAGAGAGATCAAGGGCATCCTTGAGAAGACGATGTCAAAGACAAGGAAGGATTGGTCTTTGAAGTTAGATGACGCATTATGGGCGTATAGGATAACATACAAGACTCCCATCGGCACGACACCATACAACCTTGTGTATGAAAAGTCTTGTCATCTCCCGGTAGAGCTAGAACACAAGGCGTATTGGGTTGTGAAGTGGTTGAACTTCAGCATGAATGAAGCAGGCGAGAAGCGCCTCTTAGACCTTAACGAGCTAGAAGAACTCCGCTTGAACGCCTATGAGAATGCCAAGATTTTTAAGGAAAGGGTGAAGCGTTGACATGATAAGCATATCATTCCAAAAGACCTCAAAGAAGGAGATCGAGTTCTCCTCTTCAATTCCCGACTTTGACTCTTTTCAGGTAAGCTTAAATCTCGTTGGATTGGACCTTATGTGATTAAACGTGTTTTTCCCCATGGCGCAGTTGAAGTATGGGGTGAGAAGTGCGAAAGTTTCAAGGTGAATGGTCAACGACTTAAGAAGTACTCACCGGAGCTCCAAGCTGAGGAAATCGCGCCGATTGTCCTCATTTGAACATAGGAACGGTCTAGCTATGGACCCAAAACAAAGCGCTTCTTGGGAGGCAACCCAAGGTATTGCATTATCGTTTTTGTTTTTTTTCTTTCTTTCTTAAGTTAGTTTAGGTTAGATGTCGTTTTTGTTTGTTTTCCCCTCGATACCTTCCGGTATGTTGTGTTTTTGGATGTCAGGAATAAGGAATGAGCAAAGGAAGGAAGGCAAAGTCGGAAAGAATGACAAAAGTTGGATTTTTGGCACAGATCAGAGAGTTCCACGGTTGTCCGTACAAAACCACGGCCGTGGAACACCCCGACTGGCCGTGATTTTCCTAGTTTTTGGCACAAATCAGAGAGTTCCACGGGTGTCCTTACAAAACCACGGCCGTGGAACACCCTGACTGGTCGTGGTTTTCCAAAATTTTACGGCCACTATATATTTCCCTCTCCTTCACAAAAACACACTCTTCTTCCCCAAAACTACACCCCAAATCGCCGGAAACTGCCTCATCTCGTGATTCACCATCCGGAGACCGATTCGAACGATTCTTCAACCAAAAGTGGGGCAAATTGAATTCTCTACAAGATCCATTCAACAAACTGAGCAAACAATCAACAATTGGGAAGAATTTTGGATTTTTTCAAATCCAAACCATAGGTTTTCTCTCTTTCTTTTCTTGGTCGATTTGGTTCGTTTTTCTTGCAAATTTCTAGGAGAACTGGACGAAATTGGAATTAGAAGTAGTTTAGGACTGTGATTGCTGAGCTTGCTGTGAATTTGCTGAGTTTTTGAGGAATTTCAGAGAATTCCACGGGTCCGTACAGTTCCACGGCCGTGGTTTTGCCAAGAACAAACCGTGGTTTTTTTTGTTGAGTGAAAATGTTTAGGAGGAAGTCTAGTAGAAACAAGAAGCAAAAGGGTGATGGTTCTTCCTCTTCTTCCCAACCCCCTCCTAGTGAACCACCATCACCACCACCCCCTAGAATCCCTACAATCCATGAAAATTATGAAAGCACCATGGATAAAATTTCTGAGAGAGTTGTGATAGGACCTAGGTACATTGTTTTAGTGGAGCTTGAAGAGCTGAATGTTGTGAATGACTTGACTTGGCTATTAGATAGAGTTGGATTGATCATATTCTCCGTCATTAGGGAGGATGCCTATGAAGAGATCACAAGGGAGTTCATAACTTCCTTTTAGCATAGCGTCGTTAGCCGATTGGTGTCATTTAGGTTGATGGAGCATAAATACGAGTTCTCCATAGTGCAGTTTGGAACCTTCTTTGGGTTTCATGAGAGCTTAAATGGAAGGTTTCCTAGGGGAGTGAATGCTAAAGAATTTTGGCAAGAGATAGCCTTGATTTATGCTTCCGAGGACCGCTGGCAACCGGCCGATACTAAGGCCAAGCTCATATACCACTTAGCCACCAAGATAGCACATAGGGTCCTATCGGAATGCCTCTTCCCTAGAACCGAAACACCCCAAAAGATCAAAGTCGATGAGCTATTCATCCTCTATTGCATGCTTACCGGTAATCCTGCAGATTGTGCCACTTTTCTTGCCTCCACCCTTAGTAAGGTGAAGAAAAAATCGGCCGGGAAGATAGGATATAGAGGTATAGTGACTCACATTGCCAACCAGCTAGGCATTGACTACTCCGCTTGCACTAGGATAGCTGCGAGACCTTTGGGTCTCAATGGGCTCATGACTAGAGGTCTTATCTTTCCTCGCCACCGTGGTGCACCTACCGCAGCCATGCCTTGGGAGGAAAGAGGTGGTAGAGGCATTTCATGGCTTCCGGAGTACTCCCTCATGCTTGGACTCCATAACTAGAAGGAGACCTTTGTCCCGATGCATGCCAATCGGTTAGTAGCTCCTCCATATGTGCCTGATGAAGTTCCAGTTGAGGCTGCAGATGAGGATGATGAGGAGATGGGAGAAGGAGACCATCCGGATGCAGGTGGGGATGAGCATGACTTTGACTCATTCCCGGAGCAGCCAGCTGACTTCCCGGAGCCACCTAGGAGATCCCCCCACCAGTTTAGGCCTTCCGGTTCTTATTCCTCATGCCGGGCTAGTGTTAGTGAGCGCCCGACATGGATGGAAGTTCCACCTGCTTGGTATGGATAGCAACCATCTTGGATGGGAGCTCCACCTCCTTGGTATGATCAGCCACCAGCTGCACCGACACCTATTCAACTACAACAGCCGGAGTGGTTACGGCAGCCTCCCGCATGGTATGAGAAGCAGCCAGCATGGGTGACTGACCTTTCCAGGAGGGTGGGAAACTTGGAGATCCACCAACAGGCGCATGATGTGGAGCGACAGAAGAACGCCAAGATCCTATGTGATGTATACCGCCAGCAGTTTGGACGTCCCTTCAGCTCCAACTTCTTCCCAAATCCGCCACCTCCTTTACAGTGATCTTGATGGATGCTTTGAGCCACTCTACCACCATTAGTGAGTTTTCTTTGTTTCTTTTCTTTTCTCTCTTTTTTCTTGAACATTGAGGACAATGTGTATGTTAAGTATGGGGTGGGGTGTGACTCTCGTTTGTAATAACTCGATACACTTGCTTACTTTTAATTCCATGAACACTTGCATCTTTCTTTTATTTGTCACACGTTTCATTATTGCATTGCATTGAAAAGCTTTGAAAAACCCATAAAAATTTTGAAAATTATTGTGCTTCTAAGATTAGAGATGATTTCTATGATGAATCTACTTGTGGAATGAGTTTTTGATGACATTTGTATACTTGATTTGAATTATGAATTGTGAAAAAATCGAGTATGTTGTTTAACATTTCTTGCAAGTTTCATAATGTGAAAGTTTTATCTAAATCATATTGAAAAATGAAGGTTGAAATCACAATATAAGTTCTTATACTTCTTTATGAGATGATTAAGACACCTCGATTTTCTTGCTTTTTTCTTTGATCATTTAGCCCCTCAATGAAAATATTTGCTTCCTTTACCTATCCGGGATTTAGGAAGAGTTGATTTTGGCATGTTTGATGTGGGAGGGCAATGAAAGCAATTGTTTGAATTCAAAGTGTAGGAAAATAGGTTTGGGGAAGTCAATCATGATGATGAGTAACTCGGCACCATTCACATAGCCGGGTGTTTGTGTCTTGCCAAAGTCGGATCGAGCGATATTCCTAACGGATTATGGTATGTGCATCAAGGGTTTGAGGCATCTCGAAATTGAGAAACGCCAATCTCCTAGGCTTCGGTTTTTGTGCACCGCTGTCCATATTTCCAGAAGTAAAGTCGAAAAATTATGTGCAAAAAGTATAGAGCAAAGCTCTATGTTGGTGGCTAGTTCAAATGGTGAAAAGAAAAGAGTTTGTGTTGTTCCTTCTTCCTAGATTCACATACCACATTCCTTTACAAGATTCTCACCCTTTCCATATTCTTGACCTTACTTGAAAGTCGTTGAGATCATATGAATGTTATTTGACTTGGTGATCTAAATTGAAGTTTCACATGTTTGATTTTGACAATACTTGAAGGTTATGATGTTTGTCTTGAAGTTTATGCAATTTATGATGTTTCCTTTGCTTTACATATTTTTGTTTATGTGTATGAACATTTTCAAGGATGAATGAAGCAAGATTTGAGGATGATCTATTGATTAGAAGCACATTACTAAAAAGATTGTTTTTGTTTTGTTTTGCATTCATATTTCATTCTACGTTATGTTCTAACCTTTTGAAAACCTTGCTCGGGGACAAGCAAGTGACAAGTATGGGGTATTTTGATAGGAAGAAATATGATTATATTTTAGGCACTTGTTTTGATTGTTTTCCCTCTTAGATGTGTACATGGATATGAGTTTGAAGCATTTATGAGCACATTCACCTATTTTGTTTATATAGAGATCTACACTAGTCTTTTTATGTTTATAGGTAAATAAGGGCTTGAATTGAAGCATATATGAGAGGGATAATAGTATTTGATCATGCTAGATGTCAAGGAGATGCTTTGGAGAAGCTAAGGAAGGAGCATGATTGAAAACATTACCAAACAAAGGCTTTTGAGTTCCACGACCGTGGTTATGCATTGAGTTTGTAGAAAGTGATTTTTGAGAACATCATAGAGTTCCACGCCCTAAACCACGACCATGGTTTATTGCACATGACCGTGATTTCCATGATGATGTGACGTTTCATATATGTCAAGTCAGCGACGGTTATTGGGCTTTTTCGTAACCCTATTTTTTCCTATAAGAAGGCTGAAGAAGGGAGAAAACAAGGACTTCGCTTAAAGCTCGCAGAAGCTTTCATTTCCGGCGGTTTATACCCGAAGAGAGATTTTGGATCATTACTTGGAAATATCCCGAGAAGGACGCGATTTGAAAATTGTATACTTCATTATCTTAGGGTTTGCATTTGGAGACGGATTTTCTTCGTTGTTTCTTAATATTATTGTGAGGATTTCTATTCCTTACTCCGCATTTATCAAACAATACTTTATTGTCTCTCAATGTACTCTCTGTCGTGCCCCGGTTCCTCTCGATAATAAAGAATGGGCCAGGAAAATTTGGAAGGCAAACATTTACAATTTTACGTTTGAGTCGTTCCGACGACCGTTTTTTATTATACAGGCTGAAGAGCTTTCTCTGTTTTCAGCCATCACCTTATTCTTCGAGTTCACATCATGGCTACCTACAGAGTGAGTCCTCTCGCTTTCTTTAGAGTTTCTATAATTTTCTATATCTTGATCTTCTTTGTTCATTGGGAGTCGTCGAAATCCAATCATCTGATCTGTAAACTTCTTGCGATTACGATCCCATTAGCTTTTCGGGTCAAATCCCGTTGGATTGCAGATTTTGACATTACTTAGAATCTTGGACCCCGATCCTTTGATCTGGTTTCCTCGACCAAATATATAAAACTAGGGCGAGGGGTTTTTTTTGACTCTGTTGGATCTGAATTTCCTTTGTGGCATTCGAACCTGCAGATCACAACCCTAATTGGGGAGCTTTTCTTCCTGGGCTGCCGAATTACCCATTTGAATTGAACTGATCCCTAAAATGTCATTTGTTTTGAGTTCGTCGATAATGCAACACCTTTTAGTGAATTGCAGTCTAACCGTGACTGTGAATGTAGGTCTAATCCTGTTGAAGCACATAACAAAAGCTAGTATGCATGAGATTGAATGTTTCATAATCAGATTGCATGTGTAGAATTATGATCCATGTCAGGGTTTTGTGATGTATTTAGATGAATATGTCATAGAATAAGAGTATAAAGTTTCGAGCATTAGTCTGAAAGAATACTGTTTTCCAAACTGATGTTTCTTTGTGTCTCTAAGCTTGGGTATTGGTAATTTTGAATGCTCAAAATTAAGTTTAATCTGCCCATATGTGTCTATTAACTTGACCCTTGTGTCACGGGCCGGACAATCTGGTCCTGTGCGGGTTTTCTCCACCATGAGAGGTCAGCCGACACCCCTAGACCATCACTAGTTTCACTCTGCTTTAGGCTCATCAGGAGAGCAGCTATTTCTCCTGAACAGTTTCGATAGGGAAGGCCAAATCCCCTTCATCACATCAAGGCATTGACCAGTGACAAGGTCCTAACCTGGTTGGCATGCCTAACATTGATGTTTCATCCCCTTGCTTGTAAACTCAAACTCCAGAACCTATCTTCTGTCTTTTATAAGCATAACCAGGAATCACACACCCCTTTCACGCGGGGTGTGACTCTTGCATATTGTCTGACTTTAGTGTTTGCCTCCTATCAAGGGGAATTGGGGTTGAAAGAGGAAAATGGAGAGGATAGAAACAAGTTCATTTTGTTCTTGTTTGCGTACCATTTCTAATAATCTAAAGTATATGGAAATTTTATGATGACCTAGAAATTATTCAGACCCTATTAAAGCAAGTTATTATCAGACTAGAGTAATTAGATGGGACTTATCTGTTTAATTTCTTTCACCTTCCAATCAAGAAATACAAAAAATATTATCAGTGTAAAGCAAGGCCTAACAGTAAACGAAGGATACCTTCCAAAACTAGTATTCTCTTGCTAGAAGAGCCTATTAGAAGCACATTATATCACACACGTACAGTATTAGTATAATTTTACTTGGGCAAACGACTGGCCAGTGACCTATATAGTCACTGGTTAAATATAGCATTTATGAAATAAGGTTGTATTACTTTGTGCAAGATTTGTAATGTATGTACTATGTAGCATGATTATGATCTGGACTATTTGAATTGTATGTTCTGTAAATTAGGTTATGGAATTTCTGTTGTACTGTACTCCTTCAACTTTTTGTTTATTGTCATTTAGCACATGTTTTGAATAAAATTTTTTAAGAATCCTCATTTGAGGATGAAGACAACCTTCTAGAGGTTAAATTGGGAACCAGCACAAAAAACAAACAAGTTTACAGACCCTGTGCTGGGATCCTAAGGATTTCCGTGTATTCTCTCTGGCCAAACACTCAGGCTAATGCCATCACATAAGCAACTATTCAGATATTCGGTACCTCCTACTTAGGTTGTGGGGAAATTATTTTAATTTATATACTAAGGAGTAAGGTCTCCACATGGTGACACTATACAACCACCTTCAGTCATAGCAGATCTGATTCCTCATCATTCTAGCTTAGCGGAGGTGTTTCCATAATCTTCTCAACCAGATTTGACCATATGTGAGTTACAGTATAGGTTTCATGAGCATGCTATCTGAATCTGTTTACGGGCTTCTTCATTGGATATGTGTTGTGAACAGTTGAGCTGATTATGCCATCCCTTTATCATGCAGGACTCATGCCCTTCGATTAAAAACATTCTTCTTTTGGATTCTGAGGGGAAACGTATCGCTGTCAAGTATTACTCAGATGATTGGCCTACCAACAGTTCAAAGCTGGCTTATGAAAAATCAGTGTTTACCAAGACCCAAAAGACAAATGCTAGAAGTGAAGGTAGATAGCATGATTGAAGTGTCCATTATTTTTCTCTGTTGTTTTGAATATGCTGAATGAATACATTATTTTCAATCAAATAATATTTTTGAGAACTGATGCAGCAGTGAGATAGATGATCTGCGTTCGTGCCGTATAGTTGTGAGTGTGTTAAATGTTAATTGAGAAAGTAGTGTATTATAAGATTAGCAGGTGTTGAGAATAATGACATTGTGCTTCACTACTGTGTCGATTTATGCTGTTAGCTTTCTTTATTTCTAACCTTTTTTTTTTGCGTTGAATTTACGAACTTCTAAGCATATGAAAATAATTCGGTGCATATATGAAAGTATGACTGTATGAGACAGATTTTCCAGAAAAAAATAATTACAGCTAAAATGTAAGAACTGGGTGAATTATATATGACTGAGCGCCTTTATTCTTTAAACCATTCAACCTCGATCTTACCACGCTGCTGCTTGTGGACACTGGCTGTCTCCAGTTCGAGTTTTGAACCATAAGAGTAAAATAGATTTCATTATTAGCTCACCAAAAAAGTACTCTTGAAATTCTACACTTTTGTGATTTATTTTGCCTGACTGGTAATATTGTCCTTTTAAGCTGTCTCATTTTTAGTAACGATTCTATGGTGTCAATTTTGTATCCATATGTTGAATGCCACTCTACTTTTAACCTGATTTGTGCTTTTAATTGTCTGACATGGTTTTACAGCGGAGATAACTATGTTTGACAACTATATTGTTGCCTATAAGTTCATCCAAGACCTCCAGTTCTTTGTCACAGGAGGAGGGGATGAGAACGAGTTAATTCTGGATGCTGTCCTTAATGGTTTTGTTGATTCCGTTAATCTTCTCTTAAGGTAGACTAATCAGGACATCATCTGTGTCTATTGATCTTTTTACTACCTGCCATCTCATACAGCATTAACTCATTAACATGCTTTCTTCAGGGAGAAGGTTGACAAGTACGAGGCACTTGAGAACTTGGATTTGGTTCTCCTATGTCTTGATGAGATTGTTGATGGAGGGCATGTTCTCTGCAGTCTTTACTATTTCTTAATTCATCTGCATTTAATCTGATGTCAGCATTATATATATATATATATATATATATATATATATATATATATATATGATGGATGTGTGCTCAAAAGTTTAAAGCTTGCAATTTGTTGATCATTATGCAAAATGACATTTTTGGGTCATCTCTGTTCCTCCATTGCCTGTGATAGACATGAAATTGGGATTCAGTCACAAAACACACACAAATCACTCTGAACTGATTAGAACACATGTTTGAACAGATGAGGAAGGATCCTCAGATACACTGAAACTAAACACTCAAGCACACTGCACTACTTAGGGAGCAACTCCACCAATTCCCAACATGATAGGCAAGCTTTCTGGTCTAAGGCAACATTCTTCCTACCATTGATGTACAGACCACTAGCTGGTATCCTCAATCCTGTCACACTGACAGTGACTCTAGCTGAACACATCTCCGTGCCTAACGGCTTACCACACATGCACATACCTTCTTTCAGAGCTAATTCTCTTTTTTCACCAATATTTCCGACAGTTACCTCTAAGGGACATTTTGTTCTAGTATTGTAGGTAGTCATAATCCATGTTCCTAAAAGTCTGCCTTCCATTCAGCAGTGTGCTAGTTGCTATGTAGTTTTACAAGCTTTACAAAACAAGCTTCAAAAACATAGGCTTTCCTTTAGCTTTCTCATTTTCCGGCTTTAGTTCTTACTAGAAATCTATTTTGCAGGATGGTTCTTGAAACAGATGGAAATGTAATTGCTGGGAAAGTAGCTAGAAGTGACGTTGATTCTTCAGGAGCCTTGTCCGAGCAGGTACGGATTAGCATCCCTTTTTTCGGACAAGTTTGTATTATCAAATTCATGTTATCAAAAGATGACATGATTTAATATTAAACAGTCGAAAGACTTTCTTGCTTACCTGCTTTCTAATTCTGTAGACCATATCACAAGCATTGGCTTTAGCACGTCAACATTTGACCAGATCCCTTCTAAGCTGACGGGATATGTGGATTAGGGAAAACTATTGGCAGGGTCTCCAGTTGGTTATCTGCATTTACCAATTACTCTTCCCATTGGCATGGTTTAGGTGGCTGTCTCTGTGTACTGTAGCTGCAACTTTTGCGAACCACATTTGAATAGAGAATCAACCCTTGTTCTTTCGTTGCTTTCACCCGAGCACCTACCTATTTGTGTTTATTTTACATCATCAGTTGGACCGATTTATAGTGGTGGAGTATAATAATTATTTTCATTTTAATTTGCTTGACATTTGAGTTTGATGATGCCTATAATCCATAGTCACCAATTGATTTGTTCCTTGTGTTATTTCCACATTTATGGAGGTCTAATGCAACACAAATAGCACCTGATAGGGTTCGAGATTCGGACTTGTTACAAAGAATGAGAGAAAAATAGTTTGTCACGTATTTGTGACTATTTTTACGATGATAATTACAATAAAAAAAATTAGGTTATAAATAGAGGGATTTTGATGATCTAACATGGCTACTTGAATTTACGTAGAGGTCCAACTTCTAAAAAAAGTAGGGTATAAATGGAGGGATTTCCTGATCTAACATGGCTACTGAAGTTATGTAGAGGTCCAACTTCTATGATCATCACCTTAGTAAACATTAACTATTAATTTAACTCGAAAATATATGAGGTGATCAACATTCTAGTGGATCCACGAAAAGAAACTTCTGGAGTATAACGTTCTTCCTCATCAACCGTCTAGTCATTTTGAACCACTTTGCTCCCACATGAGTTTGAGGTATCCAATTGATAAGGGGATAAGCCGTTTGGATTCTAGATCTTTTGACACTAACAATAGAGAAGAACATGAACTAGGCTGATCTTTTGACACTAACAATAGAGAAGAACATGAACTAGGCTGATGGTGGAACCGGCAACTTCTTTAAAGATGACTCTACTTTTTACTTTTTTTTTTGCCTATGATGTAAATACCTCTTTTATATGAAAAAATGATCATTTTCCCCTTTTCCTTTCTATAATAAACTTGAAAAAAAACATTAATTTTATATTTGAGAGAGTTTGTACGAAGATTTGAAGATTATTGAAGTTTATTTCAAGAATTTCAATCCAACTTTGATTTAATTTCTTTGTTTCTATTGCAAGTGTGCTTCATTTATCTTTTTTTTTTCCTCTCTCTCTCTCTCTCTCACGTCTTGCTAAATCTCTTTTCGGTGGTTGTGGGTGGAAGCCCCAACCTATGGTTGTAATGCTATTATTTGCTTGTGATTATGTATGTTTGATGATGATATCCTTTAATGGAAGGCAATCTCTAGAGGATTGAACCTAGGGTTCAAAATGATGTTGGGGTTTTTCTCCTATGATGATTCATGTTGAGTTATATTGATTATTTCTCTTATTAGAGTTGACCTTGTTATATTATGTTGTGAATTGCTTATGTATTTCATCTAAGCCTCAACCGTGAGGTAAACATTGATGTGATGCAATTGTTGGATGTTATCTAGTCAAATTGCGGGAGCATGCCTATACTTCCCAGCGTGTTGTTCTACATCCATGAATATATGAATATATATGTTTGATGCTTCATCCAAGAGAAAGCCTCATCTTATTGATTTGACCATATTCTTAGTGTCTTAGGTTCTTATTGATTTACATTAACCATGAGAGTTCGTGTGTATTATTGCTTTATGCCATTTGATACACTCAAAAGGTGTATGAAATTCACAAATAAGACCACCTAATGCATACATTGTCTTGCATTGATTGCTTTCATTTATTGAGAGATATAATCAACCTAGATTGGAGTGCTTAACTCCAAGTCTAATATCCTTTCCTATCTTGTTTTATTATCCTTTTAATATTACTTTTGATCGATTGTTATATTCATGCTACTCTCCCCACTTTTAACGTTTTGCCTAGACTTTTGAGAAGTCATTTGCCAACCATTCATCCATGGTCCATTTGGATACAACATTTGGTTATATTATATACGACAACTACACAACCGTACACTTACGGTATTTTGTTGGGTAGTTTAATTCACATCAAGTTTCTGAATTCATTGTTAGGGACCTTGTTTTGTTTGGTTGGCCCTTGACAACTTAAGAGTTTAAGTCTTTGTTACTTTTAATCGTTTATTTTGTTAGTATCGTGAATAACTTAGCCGTCTTATGTGGTTCAAGAGAAGAGGCACGCCGAAGGAGAACTGAATATGATCGATGGTGTGTCTAATAAGAAGAGGGATATGTTAGAAAATCCTCTCCACCACTATAACCGTCTTTTATAGATGTTGTTAAAACCTTGGTAAGAAGGCAATATTACTTTGAAATTCAATTGGTTCTATATCCTCAACTCCTTCCGTGTTAACAATGAAGGGATTGAGGATCCAAGTATAGAAGAGGATCCTAAGGAGGAAGTAGCCCAAGAAGAGACTAAGAAAAGAGACTTAGTAACGGAGAATGAAACCGAGGACATGATCATCCATGACAACCCCAACCTAAGAATGAACATTGTATGATAAATGATTGGGTTGAACAAAAGATGAAGGGTCACAATCAACACACTTGCATATGAACATTACATACTAAGATATTACAAAACAAGTATAGGGTAGAGGTCTTAGAGGAAATAAATCCTAAAGAGGGTGTTACAACAAGGCTTGGAAGAGGTGTACTCAAATTTGAAGTTTGGAAAAGGCTCCTACCTCATGCTCCCACTTCGTTCTTCAAAGGAAGGATAACATGGTGGATAAAAATTCCCTTGATGAAAAATATGTTGTCCAAAGATGTGAAAGGTCGAGCCTAAGACCTTAAACAAGGAACTTTGTGAGAGGCAACTCATGGTCTATTTTTTTTGTTGGTGTTTCTCTTTTGAATAAGTTTTTTCCTCCATGTGTTAAGTGCCTTGTAGGGAAAAGACTTCTCTTTTAATTCCTCAAAAACAATTCTAATGGCCATATCTAGTATATGAGAGATAAGTAGGACCATTGGATGCGGGACAATTTTCCACCCCGAGTTTCGCTCTTTCACCTTATTAGGCACCATTGTATTATTGTTAGCAATTTCTTTTCCCTTTTCTTATGTTTTATATTGATGACAATGTTAGTTTTAAGTATGGGGTGAGTTGTATTCACTTTAAATTTTTTTATAAGTATTGCATAACATGTTTAGTTTCTACGCGTTTCTCTTTTTTATTTTCACATCTTTTGTTTCGCATCATTAGTGTAGTTTGCATCCTTACTGTAGTTTGCATATTGCATGTTAGAATAGTCTTGCATTTGCATGTACTTGAAAAATCCAAAAAAATTGAAATATGATCTCACTATGACATGTACATGACACTAAATTTGTTTTTATTAAAGTTTATTGATGGTATAGTTGACATATGTTGCCTCTTGTGTAACATCCGAATTCACGAGACTCAGAGCGTTACTGAACTAGGATATCACAATGAATCCTGACTCTACCTTGACAACAAGTTCACTGAATCTTACAACAAGGCACAAATAGACCAAAACATCAAACTGTATAAATATATACAAAAATAGTTTTACAAAACACCGTTGAGTACAAAACAACAACTCATAAGTGATCATGTTGAGAAAGGTGATGTTTCAATTTCTTTTATATCAACTGACTTGTAGCTTGTAGATATCTTTACTAAGCCTCTACCTGAAGATCAATTCATTTTTATTCGATTAGAGCTTGGTATGTTGAACAAGGAAACATTAACGTAGGGGGAGTAAATCGTTTTATTTTTTCCTTCGTATGCAGCCCACTTTTCATTTTCAAGGGCCTTGAAATCCAATTCAAGGGCCTTGAAACAAGATTCAAGGGCAAAATTGAAAGTCACGGATCTATTTAGACTTTAATATCTTTTAGATATTTTGATTCCTAAATTATTTTTATTTTTAAAAAGGAAGGATTTTTTTAAAATGATTTCAAAATTCTTTATTTTCGGGTTCAAAGTTCTGAAAAAGAGCTATTGAGATTTAATTGGAAACAATTTTGGATTTTTAAGGGCTTGATTTTCTCAAGATCTTGTTTAACCTTAAATTTTTTTCTTCTCTTTTTAAAGGCGAAAAACTTCTCTCTTTCTCATTTCACGTCTTTACAGAAACCCTTTTCAAAACCCTTGATTTCTCTCCCAAAATCATCTATGGCTCCTAGAAGCAAGAAATCTGTTCCTCATCCGGCTTCATCTTCAAAAAAGGAATCAGCTCATATTTTCTCAGCCACAGAAGGAGAGAAATTTTCTGAAGATTTGAAAATTTCTTAGACGACTGGTCTTCCAACATCCTGGTTTGTCAATTTTCAAGCTACGGGATCTTAGCTTGATGGATTTTACAATCGCCCTCTCTGTATGTGTGATGTGGTGGATACTGCGTTTTTGGAAACCATTTAGATCCCCTGCATTGTTATGCTTAAGAGCTCTACAGTCTGGAAAATCTTAAACCTTGGAGATTTTGCCTTTCCAAGCCTAACAAGACTGGTTTATGTCAACCTCGTCACAAAACGGGACAAATGAATTATCACCCTTGAATCATCTGTAAAATGTATCCCAATTCTTCTCACTTCTAATGTTTTGTGTGAGATTTTAGGAATCCCTACATATCTTTCTTTTACACACCCCTCCCGATCACAAAGAGTTCGACTTGCTAAAGAGAAATTCCTGGTTCCAACAACTTCACGCCAACTCACTCATACTTCCTTGAACCTAGATGCTAAAATTGAATTACCATTCTGGTTCGGTATGTTATTCCCCGTGCAAACCAAAGAGAACTTTTGACAGGTCAATCTATGGAATTAATTCATCTAATTATATGTGGATTAGACATTGTTGTACCTAACCTCATCCTTAACCATATGGTCCATTCAGTCAACTCTAAGCGAGCCATCCCTTTGCCTTACGGAAACCTTTTTCCCAAGATCTTCGATCATTTTTCAAATGATACATCCTCTAAAGATCGACAGATAACTTTTGGGAAAATTGATGAATCCTACTCAGAAAGGCTAGGAATTGAGAAGACTCTTGCAGGAGCATGGACATTAAAGGGAAAAGGAGCTATTCCACCTCCATCTCAAGGAGCTCCAACATCTTCTCCTCCTACTCCAGAAATCAGGCTAGATGGATGTGAAAAAGAATTGGTTTCTCAGAATCGTGAACTCTCAGATTTTCAGTTTGACACTAAGAGAAGATTGGATGCAAATCATGAATTGTTTTCCATCATGAATGCCAAGATAAATGAAATGTATCTGATGAATGCTCTTACTCTTACCATCATGGGAAGGATACTACCTATGACTGAAGATGCAACTCAACACATTCAAGAAAAAGTTGAAAATGTTCTGATGAACTACAAACGTCGAGTACTGAACAACTTTATTCTTTATCCTACTCATATTGAGCCAACTATTCTGCCGGTGCTAGAATATGAGATTGTCAAGGAACGACGAGCTAAAGAAAGAGACGACGCTTAGCATCTGAAATGGCTGATAGGAGTCACAAGACTACTTCATCCAAGGGAAAAAGGCAGTTTTATGAGGAGGATTCAGACTGAGCATGTGATGGTTGTGGGCTTGTTGTCTTAAAAAATTTTGTTGTGGTTTTGAAATTCTTTTTCTGGGTTTGTAATCGTTTAAAACTTCCGTGCTTTAACTATTTTTCTCCCTTGTTGAAAGACAAAGGGGAAGAAACTAATGATCCGACATTTCGATATTTCTGCATTCTGCATTTAAGTTTGTTTTGATATTCATATATGCATCGCTAACTCTACAATGCATGTACGATATTTGTGTTGTCTTCCATCAAGGGGGAGATTGAAAACTCCACCTTGATTATATATTTGTATAAGTGATGATGGAAGACTTAACACAAATATAGTGATTTTTAAACTAACAAAATATCGATTGTATATCGAGTTGCTTGACATGTTTTGGTGTTTGTCTAAAATGTATGCAGGCTTCAAAAAGCATTTCAAGGGATAGACGGAGGCCTTGAAATCAGATACAAGGGACAAACACAGAGTTTGAAGAAGTTCAACACAAAGGCCTTAAAAGTCATTTCAAGGGATCAGAAGCGACAACCTTGAAGTCAGTCTCAAAGGACAAAGCGGCTGGAAGGAATTCAAATCTCTAAGAATCAAAAGAAGATCTTCCAAGGAGATTTGCTCAACAAGAAGATACGCTCAAAGAAGATCTTAAGGAACAAGTAGGTTTGATTCAAAACAAGATCTTGCAAAGATCCTCAACCAAAAGCACAAGATCACTTCTCAATGGATTTCGGAATACTTCACAACAAGATCTGAAGATCTCGATCAAAAGACAAAGATATTCAACAAGTGTGAGAAGATTATGGAGAAGAAGGATCAACATGCTTTAAGGAGATGAAGATGATAGAAGATCTACAGCGGCTATCTCATCTCAACGAAGAAGCGCTTTACATGGAGAAGAAGAAACATCTACAACGGTCATTTTTCCAAGGCTACAAGACTTCTCCATCGAAGACTATAAATGAAGATGTCGATTGAAGAAGAAGATACACAAGCTTACACGGAAATATCCAAAGTCTTCAAGCGATCTAAACCATCTTCATTCGATCAAACACGTTTTTCTTTCTCCCTTTCTACAAAAGCTTTATCCCCTAGAGAGAGATAAAACTCGAGAGCTCCATTGGCATATCTAAAGAGTGTTATACTAGAGTGTATGTTACTCTGCGAAGTAACTAGGCTATTATAGCAAGGTGAAGAGTTGAAGCTAGATCGTAGCGTTGGCTACAATGAGAGAAGAAGGGGATATCTTCTAGTTTGTATCTAGGACTCTTTGAAACTGATAATAGATAGTTAGATCCTACAGCTATACCCTGGGACGGAGAGTAGGCTATTTAGAGCCGAACTTCGTAAACATATCCTCGTATCGATCTTTTCAATTCCGCACCATATCTGCTTTATTGTGACTAACCTTGTTTTGCACGTTTACAAAGTCAAGACCCTTGAAATCAGTTTCAAAGCCCTTGAAATCAAAGTGTGTCACAAAGAGCTCAAATCGACATCAAAGGCCTTAAATCAGTTTCAAAGCCTTGAGATAGGTTTTTGCGAAAAGTTCTCATACTTTATTCAACCCCCCTCTAGAGTATCTTTATCCTTTATATTCACCTAACGGTTCTTCACATAATAAAGTTCAACTCATCAAGATCAATAATGAGGAACCAAATTAAAACCACTAAGCCAAAACACATGTGCAAGAAGGTCCTAAGGACTTAGCAAAAAGAAGGCCAAGAAACGTGTTATGGGTGGGATGCATTTTAGGATATGTGGTGCAAATCCCGAAAAAAGGAACAACTCTACAACAACAACAACAACTTCACACAAAACATCCACAAAAAATAAGCACTTATTCACTTCACTTTTTTTTTTCACTTGAGAACATAACATAGGTGCACAACAACCGAAACCTTGGTGATCAGCAATCCTCGAAATTTTATCGAGGTACCTCACACCCGATGCACATATCATGACTCGTTAGGATTATCCATCAATCAGACTTTGGCAAGATACAAACACTCGGCTATGTGAATGGTACCGAGTTACCCATCATCATGATCAACGTCCCCAAACTTATTTTTTCTAACACAACACAACCCACTTCACTTCACTTTTTTCAACTTCAACACCACACTTTGCTTTTACAATCACCAACACACTACTTAATGCTTCCCAATTACCGGATGGGTCAAGAGAGACAATTTATACATTTTTCAAGAGGTGTTAAAGCATGATGAAGATGAAGAAAGAAAAAGAAATTGAATTGTCTTAATCATTCCAAAAAGATGTGTAAGAACTTATCATGCGATTTCAACCATCAACACTCAACATGATCTAGACAAAAGTACATTACCATTCATGTATGAGTTCTAGCAAAGTATTCAAATCTAGCATATGTCATAAATCAATTCAAGCATAAAAAGATCATCAAAGCCATTCCACAAACAATATTATAAAAGAGATCATATCCATCTTTGAAGCACAAAAATTTTCAATTTTTTTGTCTTTCAAAAGAGTATAAGTACATATCATGCAAGACTTTAAGTTTAGATTGGACCCTGAGAGTTGTTCGTCACCAAGCCTCCTATACATATATCCCCCTTGGTTTTGTTACTAATTTTCCTTAGACTGTCAGCAAGCAAGGTGGCGGTATCCAGCATAGTGCCGGTCGCCATGCACCACAACAAAAACAACTCACCCACCTCCAGCTTTTATGGGCTCTCAGATCTAGAAAATAACATCTCACTCATGATCCTATGAGCTATCTTGAAAGACATAAATATTCTTGGCTTTGGAGTCTCTTGTAACCCAATGATCATCAGCACTCTCAACTAATGCTATACGTTCCCAAAATCCTTAGGCTTAATGGTCCTAGGGACCATTCACTAGCCGACAAAAATCCAAACATGTTCCCAAGCATCTAAATGGGAAGGTTGTGGTTCCAGGTCATCAATCTATACTTAACCGTTCTCTTCTTCGGATCATGATCGAAGGAACTCAGAAATTCCCACGTAATTTCCTCATATGCCGGTTCAACAATACCGACAAACACAACAAGTCCTCTCTAATGTTCAAGCAATCCAGTTTATCTATAACAAAATAGCGAGGAGCGATAATTGAACGGTTTTCGATTTTTCATACCTCGACTAGTGTTTATCTTGGATGACCGGAACGTTTGGAGGTGGTGGTGGAGCTTGCTGGGATGAGGTGGAATATCCTCTCCTTGGAACTATTATTCTGGTTGATCTATGAACGAATTCCATCTAAGTAGTGAAAACCATGGGTCTAGGCAAAAAAACCGCGGGCACGGTTTGGGAAGAACAAGCCGTGGATTTTGGAAATCTTGCGCGGTTTGCAAATCTCTAAAGCTCTTGCCAAATTGATAGTTCCTACTGCTTCCTTGGCTTCTGCCTAGCCTGATTGATGATTCATTTTGATCCAAATGAGCTTAAATCGAAGGATAGATGAGTGGGCGATTTTCTTAGGTTTTGGCTCGGTAAAATTGATTTTCGGGGCAGATTTGACAATTATTGGAGTTATTTGAGTAGGGAATCGAGTTTTTGGATGAGAGGGCTTGAATTTGGAAGTAAGAATGAGTCTATTTGGTTAAGAAATGAAGATTTAAGAGTTGGGGAGAAGAGGTGCGCCGCTGTTAGGGTTTGGAAGTGGAAAGAGGTTGAAGATGAAGTGTTCCCGCTTTTTATACCCTTCCTTAATTTTAAATAAACTGTGGCCGTGGTTTTGGCTTGGCTGTGGTTTTTAACTTTTTATCGGGCCGTGGTTTGTCTTTCGGACTTCACATTTGAGAAACCCCAGCCGCGGTTTTGATCCGGCCGCCGTTTTTGCCGCGGGTGCATTGGACTTGGCAAACCTTGTTGCCCGAGATCTTAACCTTTGGACTCCGTTCCTCTTGCTAACAGTTTCTACACTCCTTTTCCATCAGAATCTTGATCTTTCCGCAATTTAACTCAATTTATCATCCATTATCTCAAGAAAACCTAGGTTCTATCATTCAAAGGCACAAAAACACAAAACATACCAAAGAAAAGAAACACTAAAAACTACAAAGAAAAATAAAAAGACGAGAATTACCTTGGATTGCTTCCCAAGAAGCGCTTGGTTTAAGGTCGCTAGCTAGACCTATGTCCCGTGGTGATCACTCACGGTGAAGGGGAGCAATGCTCTCCGCCGGAGCTTCCGGAGTATACTTCTTCAACCTATGTCTATTCACTTTGAAGCTTCCGGAATGGTCACCCCATAATTCAACTACACCATGGGTAAAAACCTTTTCACAATATATGGTCATGTCCATCTTGATTTAAGTTTATCTAGGAATAAGAGAAGAGTGGAGTTTAATAGAAGGAAAAGATCCCCTTCTTTCAAATCCTTTGGAATGATGTGTTTCTCATGTCACCTCTTAGTCCTTTCCTTGTAGATCCAAGCGTTCTCATAAGCATTAAGACGGATCTCCTCGAGCTCGTTGATGTCCATGAGACATTTCTCTCCAGCTTCCTTCATATCAAATTTAAGTCATTTGATGGCCCAATATTCTTTGTGCTCTAGTTCCACAGGAAGATGGCAAGACTTGCCATACACTAGATTGTACGGTGTGGTTCCTATCGGAGTCTTAAAGCTGTTTTGTAAGCCCATAGTGAGTCATCCAACTTCATTGACATGTCCTTCCTTGTTCTGGAGATAGTTTTCTCTTGGATTTTCTTTAATTTCTCTATTTTATATCTCTACTTGGCTGCTAGTTTGTGGATGGTATGGTGGCTACCTTGTGAGTAACCCCATACTTGGATAGAATTTCTTCAAACTTTCGGGCGGTAAAGTGTGTTCCTCCATCACTAATTATGACTTAGGGTGTCCCAAATCTTGGGAAAATAATTCGGTTAAAGAACTTCACTACCACCTTGGCATCATTAGTAGGAAAAGTAGTGACTTCAATCCATCTAGAGACATAATCTACTGCCAATAGTATGTAGAGTTTCCCACAACAAGATGGGAATGATCCCATGAAATCCACTACCCATACATCAAATATCGCAACCTCTTGGATGTTGTTTAGAGGCATCTCATTCCTCCTAGATATGTTTCCTGTTCTTTGACAAGCATCACAAGAGACAACAAAGTTCTACACATCCTTGAATAAGCTAGGCTAAAAGAAACCATATTGATTACCTTAGCATGTGTTTTATGGGAACTAGCATGTCAACCACAAGGTAACGAATGACAATGGTGAACGACACTTTCTATTTCATATTCCGGTATGCATCTGTTAAACATCCCCTCAGGACCTCTCTTGAAGATAAGAGGCTCATTCCAATAGTAATGTCGTACATCCTTGAAAACGTTCTTCTTTTGAGCGTAAGATAGACCGGGAGGAACTTCTTCACACACCAGATAGTTCACAATGTCTGCGAACCATGACTCGTTTCCTCTTGAAACTTGGAGTATGCATTCCTTTTTTGCATGGATTTGCTCATCTGGGATTAAATCATTGATAGGCATATCATCCCTTTCTATCACAATAGGAGGCAACCGGCTAAGATGGTCCGCTACCGAGTTGTTCGATCCTTTCTTTTCTCGGATCTTTAGATCAAACTCTCGTAGAAGGAGGATCCATCTATTGAGGCGCGGTTTTGCATCCTTCTTGGTGAGCAAGTACCGAATTGTTGTGTGGTCGGTGTAGACAATGACTTTTTCTTCCACAAGGTAGGAATGGAATTTCTCGAACGCATAGAGCACCGCTAGTTATTCTGTTTCAGTAGTAGCGTAGTTTAGTTGAGCTTCATCTAGTTTCTTGCTAGCATAGTAGATGAAATTAGTGTGTCCATCTTTCTTCTGTCTAAGCACGGCTCCTACAGCTATGTTACCTGCATCGCACATGACCTCAAAAGGGAGGATCCTATTTGGCGGTTGAATTATAGATGCGAATATCAATTCTTCCTTCAACTTGTAAAAAGCATCTAGAAATTCCTTTGAAAACTCAAAAACCACATCTTTCATTAGTAAGTTAGTCAAAGGTTTAGAAAGCTTGGAAAAGTCCTTAATGAATATTCTATAAAAACCTGCAGGTCCTAAAAAGCTTCTTACCCCCATTACCGAAGAAGGTGGAGGCAACTTCTCAATAGTCTCTATCAACTTTAATTCCGCAGCTGGAGACCAAGTGACCTAGAACAATACGTTCACTAACCATAAAAATGACACTTCTCCCAATTCAAGAAAATGTTAGTGTCCTCACATCGTTGCAAAACTAAAGACATGTTAGCTAAGCAGTCATCAAAAGAAGAACCATATACAAAAAAGTCATCCATAAAAACTTCAATGATATTCTAAATATACTCGGAGAATATAGCCATCATGCATTGCTGAAAGGTAGCTGGTGTGTTGTACAATCCAAAAGACATTCTCTTGTAAGCAAACATACCCCAAGGGCACGTGAAAGTAATCTTCTCATCGTCGTCATGATGGATGGGGATTTAGAAGAATCCACTATACCCATCTAAATAGAAAAAATGAGAGTGTTGTGCCAATATCTCTAACATCTGATCAATGAAAGGGAGAGGGAAGTTGTCCTTCCTAGTGGTTACGTTCAACTTCCTGTAGTCTATGCACATCCTCCATCCTATGATTGTCCTTGTAGGTATCAGATCATTGTTCTTGTTGGTGACAACGTTCATTCCACCCTTCTTGGAATAGCGTGGACTGGATTTACCCACTTACTATCAGAAATAGAAAAAATGATACCTACATCAAGAAACTTAAGAACTTCCTTCTTCACCACCTCTTTCATGATTGTATTTAACTATCTCCGAGGTTCGTGTGAAGGCTTATGATCATCTTCTGTTAGGAACTTATGCATATATAAAGAAGGCTTAATCCCAACTAAATCATAAATAGTATAACCAAGGGCTTTCATATGTAATCTTAACTCATCCATCAACTTGCCAAGTTCAATATCATTCAGATTGACACTCACAATAATAGGATATTAGAGTTAGGTCCGAGAAAAGCGTACCTTAGAAGGAAAGGGAGAGGCTTCAACTCCAATGTATGAGGATCTTTTGAGGAAGAATTATGACCTTCCGAGGCATCTTGGGATGCTTCTACAGCGGCGGGAGAAGTATCGTGGCATCCTTGAAGAGCTTCATGCAACATCGGGCAAGAATATGAAGTTTTAAAAACCTCGGCCTCCTTTGAAAACCTCGGCCGAGGTTTCGATCGTAGGCGCATTCGCTTTCAAAACCTCTATCGAATTAATTGTTTATTTAAAACCTTGGCCGCGGTTATACCCTTTTGGCCGAGAGGTTTAGAATCACTCGTACCTTCCTTTAACTCTTTAAATTCAGCCTTGGGGTCCTCCTCCAAGGCTTCTAAAGATCGGATCTCAATAATGCAGTCCTCTTCAATACCTTCTTTCATTATGCTCGTACTTATCACCTTTTCAAGCAGATCTTTGATCAATATTGAGCTTACTACTTCCCTTGACTCTTCATCGTCATAGATATTGAATATATCTTGTCCAAAAGTTGGCTCCTAAACATAGCGGAAAGTTTGAATTCAATGTTCTCCTCACCAATGTTGAAGGAGAGTCTGGCGTTCTTGCAATCTACCATACATCCTGAAGTTACAAGAAATGGCCTACCAAGAATGATAGGTACCGGATAATCCTCTAGAATATCTAAAACCACAAAGTCTATAGGTACATAGAACTTCCCACGTTGAACGGGGACGTCTTCCAGAACTCCTACGGATGTGTTATTGACTTATCCGCCATATAGAGAGTCATCTTTACAGGTCTTGGCACTCCAAGTCCAACCTTCTCACATAGTGCAAGCGGTATGATACTTACACTAGCTTCAAGGTCACACAAGGTTTCATATGTGACTTCTCCAACTCCTTGTCATCCTTATTTCTCCATACTCTTCTAGCTTTCTCTTGTTAGAGAGGATCTCCTTTAAGAACTTTACATAGGTCGGCATACCTACTATAGCGTCCATGGACGGAATGTTAATATGTAATTTACTCATTAGTTCAAGGAACTTACCGAAGTGCTTTTCCAAGTGGGCTCTAACACGAGACTGTGGGAATGGAAGTGGTGGCTTGTATGGTGTGGAGGCACATAAGCTGGTTCTTTCTCTTTTTCTTTGTCCTCCCCAACTTGCTTTGTATCTTCCTCAACCATCACTTGCTTTCTCTAATCAACTACCTTGGGCAATGGCTTATTAGTTATTAATCCGCTTCTAGTAGTTATAGTCATGACTTTCCCTCTAGGACTATCTTTAGTCTTTCCGAGTAGCTTTCCCGGATCTCTTTGAGCTTCTCCTGCCTTGTGGAACACTTGCGTTTCTAAGACCTTTTGAGCCTTAATAATAGAAGTAATGGTGCTCTTTATGTTGATTGTAGGCAATTAAGAGCTATTTCCGAACGGATTGAGCGAGGTTGGAGTTTGATTGAGCGTGTCCAAGGATTGAGGACATCTCTAGGAGCTAAGGAAGGTGCTAACTTGGAGAATAGCACGAGGAAATGAAGAATTACGGTTTACCCCTAAACCACGCTCTAAAATACGGCCGTACTACATTCCACGTTCAAGTCCACGGCCGTGGAACCTTGGCAAGGGAAGCGTGGTTCATTCCAGCAACTTCTACGGCCGTGGAAGGATTGAAACAAACCGTGACCAATTTCCACGCTCTAAATTACGGTCGTGGAACCCTTCCACGACCGTGATCTTGGCGATCTTTTACGCCATACTTTAAGCCACGATCTTCTACGCAATTGGGCCGGGCTTATATTTTATCTTACACTATAAAAGGACGGACGAAGAGAGATTCCGTAACCTCTGCTTAGACGCACTTCCGCTTACGCTTGGACTTGCCCTAATTTCGCATTTTGGAGGATATTGTGATTGAGAGATTTGCGCTTTGCTATTGAGATTTCCGGATTGACGGAAGAGTGGAAGATTCGGAAGATTGTTCATAAGAATATTTCGCTTCTTATTTAGGTTTGATTTAGAAGACGGATTGGCATCCCGTTCTTCCTTCTTATTTAAGATTCGTGATTGTTTGTGTTATTCCGAATCTATTGACGTTATTGTTCTTGATCTGTGGATTTGAGATTGACTTTAAAGTTATTGAAGGTTTTCGGAAGTTTTCATCTTCCATTCTTTTAAACCTTGAATTTGATATCAATATGACTATTGTTGGCTAAAACCCTTTAACAATTCTAAGGTGAAGGGTTGATAGTTGTGGCTTAGATGATGATAGATCGATCGTAAACAGATTGGACCCTGAGAGTTAGAGAGAATCGCCGACGAACCTAATCCACGGTCTGTTCTTGAGCTTCCACGGCCGTGGAACTCAAGAACTACCCGTAATTTTGTGTCAGTTTACGAACTTGCTTTTACTTTAATCCAAAGTTAAAGATTTGCTTTAGCTTAGTCTTGGCTTGCCTTTTCTAGGTGGTAGTGAAGCCTCAACAACCTCTACCTCGATTCTGAGTGTCACAACCTTAATCGGTTTAGTTAGTCTTGATCCTTGGATTATAAGTTTGGGTATTTGACATTAATTCTTACCTTTAGAACCTTTCTATACTGAAGCCTCAACAACCTTTATAGAGAGTGTCTTTTAGGTGAGTCATATAAGGTTTTTGGAACTTCACCATACGATTACCTTACATTCGTATACCTTCACATACCTTAACTTTGTCGTTATATCTTTAGTATATCTTGAATCGATTGCCACAGCTTGATTCCTGGATCTTTAGGATTGTTGTTTTCCCAATAATTCGAAAAGCTCTTACATTTACTCGCTTGACAATTCTTAACTGGATTTAACCCCCCAAATCCCTGTGTTCGATACTCTGGAATTCTTGCTTAACTACGTCGATCCGTACACTGCGGGTTTGCTTGCTTGATTTCTAGTTTTATAATTAAAGCTTATTTGCACGCACGCTAAGTGGCGAACAAGTTTTTGGCGCCGTTGCCGGGGATTTGGTCTAGGCCGAATTCGGTTATCGGTTGTCAAGCTTGGGAGCTCTTCCCTTGTTATTTGATATCTTTTCAAGTGCATGCGCAGGTCTAGGAATAACGAAGACCTCTTACCTCTTGATCAAGAGCTTGAGAGGACTTTAAGGAGAAAGCGTAAGGAGAAACAAATGGCTGAAGAAAGAGAACGTGATCTCCAATCGGAGTTAGCGGAGAAGGAAGCTCAACTCCAATGGAGTGAGAAGACACGTAGGGAAGAGATGGATCGTCATCAATCAAAGGTTGATGATCTATCGGACATGATGTTCCAAATGAGGTTGGAGATAAACAACCTTAAGGAGAAAAAGAAAAGGAGGAGACCGGGAAGATCGGTTAGAGCCAACTCATCTAATGAGGATAGCGACTCCTCCATGCCACCGCTAGAGGAAATTGATCCCACGATCAATGTGAATCCATTCCATCCACGGGCAGCTGCAAATCGCCGTGTTCCACCTAGGAATGCGAGGATCGAACGTGTGGATGAGGAGCCAAGAACTGTTGGCTAAAGGATGGATCCAACGCAGCAACCACACCGTTTAGGTGTGAACTTCGATGTTGACGATGTACAAGGGTTTAGCTTCAACCCGCAGGTTATTACTCTTGTTCGCCAAAACCAATTTGGCGGAACAAGCGTTGAATCTCCACACCAACACCTACAAAATTTTGAGTGTATGATGGAGACGATGAGGCCGAAGAACGCGACTACAAACAACTATAAGCTCAAGCCTTTCTTCTTCTCCTTGAAGGGGAAAGCATTGTCTTGGTACCAAGCTCTTCCTAGTGGGAAACTAGACACGTGGGAAGATCTTTCCGCGGAGTTCCTCACTAAGTTCTTTCTGCCATCCAAAACGGCGGAGCTAAGAGGTAAGATTAACGCATTTTCCATGAGATCTAACGAAAGTTTGTTTCAATCTTGGGAAAGGTTTCAGGATTTGCTCTTGGATTGCCCTCATCATGGCATATCCAAGCTTGCACTTTTGGAGATATACTATAAGGGGCTGGATGTGAAGACACAATTCAAGCTCCAATCCCTCTCATGTGGTACATTCATGAACATGAGGGAAGATGACGCTTGGGACTTCATTGAGAAGCAAGCAAGGGTCATAGAGAAGTATTCCCACCGGAAAGTGGAGGGAAATCGTGTGGAGCAAGGAGCAAAGCTCACACATGAAGCTCAAAATCAAATTTTCTCCCTCAACAATGAGATCAAAGAGTTGAAGGAAGCTATCAAGACCAACTTTCCAAAGCAACAAGGAAAAGATGTTGGCTACTTGGGCAACAACAACAACGGTGGAGAGAATACAAACCGCAACAACAACAATAACCGGAACAACAACCGGAATAATTGGAATAGCAACAACAACAACCGGAACAATAATTGGAACAACAATAGGGGTTCAAACAACAACAATTGGCGCTCCAATCAACAAAACTCCGGTAACTCTTATCCTTCCAATTCGAATTCACTAACTCCACCTTCCTCTTCCTCTACTCCTTTGAAAAGCCAGGGGCAAACATCTAATGGAGGAAGCACTTCGGGGAAGGAGAAGCCGGATCCCATGTTGGAGACGATTTTGGGAAAGCTTCAAGGGTTAGAGACTCGCATCATCAAGGTTGATGATCACATAACTAAGGTTGATAAAGCCCAAAAGGTTTTAGAAAACCAAATGTTTACTCATGCGGAGAAAGTTCCAAGGAATCAAGGGAAACTTCCAGGAAAAACGGAGGACAACCCAAAGGGAAGGGTGATGGCAATCACAACTAGGAGCGCGGTGACAACTACCGATCCGCAGCCTAAGTTTGTAGAAGTCCCTGTTGAGAAAGAGAAAGAAAAGGGGAAGGAGAAGGAAGATGTCTACGTTCCTCCTCCAGCTTACAAACCTCCGCTACCATTCCCTCAATCTAGAGCAAGAGCGCGTCTAGATAAACAATTCGGTAAGTTTATAGAACTCATGAGCAAGCTGCATATTAATATACCTTTCATTGATGCTATTGTAGGTATGCCGGCTTATGGCAAGTTCTTAAAGGAGATCCTCTCTAACAAGAGAAAGTTAGAGGATTTTGGAGAGGTTAAGATAAGTTCGGATTCTTCGGATCTCATCAAGACCATGAAGGAGAAAATGCCCCCAAAGCTAAAGGATCCGGGGTCATTTTGTATTCCCATAGGAGTGGGAGATGTCACATATGATGCATTATGTGACTTAGGAGCAAGTGTGAGCATCATACCACTTGCATTATGTAGGAAGATCGGTTTAGGCGACCCTAAACTGGTGAAGATGACGTTATACATGGCGGATCGATCCATCACTCGTCCCGTCGGTATTGTAGAAGACGTCCCAGTCAAGCTAGGTAAATTCTTTGTTCCCATTGATTTTGTTGTGCTTGACATTCCTGCAGATAGTCTGGTCCCGATCATACTCGGAAGACCGTTTCTTGCAACTTCCGGCTGCATAGTCGATTGCAAGAATGCTAGACTCGCCTTTGACATAGGAGAAGAGAAGGTAGAGTTCGTTCTTTCCACTCTAGTGAAGGAACCAATCTTTGATGAGGATATATTCAATATCCAAGATGAAGAAGGGTTGTCTAGAGAGGAGGTAAGTGCTATTCTCTTCAAAGATCCTTTGCAAAAAGGTTATTACTATGAGTCTAATGAATGTAGGGGAAGAAGAGGAGTGCAATGAGGCAATTGAAGCCTTAGAAGCACAAGAAGAAGTATGTGAAGAGGAGTTTGAGAAACTCCACGACGAAGTAGAAAACGTGAGAATCCACGACCATACACTATATTCCACGGCCGTGGATTTCACCAACCAAAGCGTGGCTCACTCTAGAGGGTTACATGGTCGTGGAGGAAACAAAGCACCCGTAACTACATTCCACGCCCAAAACCACGGCCGTGGAACATACAGAGCACCCGTAATTTTGGCCGTGGACGAAGGTAATTGTGCCACTTCTTCAACTTCTCTTGATTCTTCCCCCACACCTTCTACTTCCTTAGACACTTCTAAGGAACCATCGGATGCTCCTCAAGAACCATTGGAAGCTCCAAAAGCGATGGAACTAAAGCCACTTCCTACACATCTAAGGTACGCATTCCTAGGACCTAACTCTACTTATCCGGTAATTATTAGTTCCGATTTAACCATAGATGAACATAGTAAGCTTATGGTTGTCCTTAGGAAACATAGAAAAGCTTTAGGTTATACTATAGAGGATTTAGTAGGAATCAAACCTTCCCTATGCATGCATAAAATATTAATGGAAGAGGACTTTAGGACTTCAAGACAACCTCAAAGGCGGTTGAATCCGACCATGAAAGAGGTTGTCAAGAAGGAAATTCTTAAACTTCTTGATGCAGGTATCATCTACCCTATCTCCGATAGCAAGTGGGTGAGTCCGGTTCAAGTAGTTCCGAAGAAGGGAGGAATGACGGTCATCACCAACAAGAATAACGAACTCATTCCTACCCGAACCGTGACAGGATGACGGATGTGCATAGACTACCGCAAGCTTAACAATGCGACAAGGAAGGATCACTTCCCATTGCCATTCATCGACCAAATGCTTGAAAGGTTAGCACAACATTCGCACTTTTGCTATCTTGACGGTTATAGTGGTTTCTTTCAGATTCCGATACACCCGGATGATCAAGAGAAGACCACGTTCACGTGCCCATGGGGTACGTTTGCCTATAGGAGGATGCCGTTCGGGCTTTGCAACGCCCCAGCCACCTTTCAAAGGTGCATGATGGCCATCTTCTCCGAATACATTGAGGAAATCATGGAGGTCTTTATGGATGACTTCTCCGTATACGGTTCCTCTTTTGACAATTGCCTTTCTAATCTTGCTCTTGTATTACAAAGGTGTGAAGACACTAACCTAGTTCTTAATTGGGAGAAGTGTCAATTTATGGTAAAGGAAGGAATTGTATTAGGACACTTAATCTCTAGTAGAGGTATAGAGGTAGATAAAGCGAAAATAGAGACTATAGAGAAGCTTCCTCCCCCAACTTTGGTGAAAGGGATAAGAAGTTTCCTAGGACATGCTGGATTTTATAGACGCTTCATTAAGGATTTCTCTAAAATATCAAAGCCGCTAACTAATCTATTGATGAAGGATGCAGTTTTTGAGTTTTCGCAGGAATGCTTGGATGCGTTTAACATGATTCGGGAAGCTCTAATTTCAGCACCTATTATCCAACCTTCGGATTGGAATCTTCCCTTTGAGGTTATGTGCGATGCTAGTGACGTAGCTATAGGAGCTGTTCTTGGACAAAGAAAGGAAGGGCGAACCCATGCCATATACTACGCTAGCAAAACGCTAGATGAAGCGCAGCTCAACTACGCCACTACGGAAAAGGAATTTTTAGCCATTGTTTATGCTATTGACAAATTTCGCTCTTATCTTGTAGGTGCAAAGGTGATTGTATACACGGATCATGCTGCGATCCGGTATCTCCTTGCAAAGAAGGATGCGAAGCCAAGGCTAATTAGATGGATTCTTCTCCTACAAGAATTCGATCTAGAGATCCGCGATAAGAAGGGTTCGGAAAATTCTGTTGCGGATCATTTGAGTCGTCTAACACATCTAGAGGGCGACAATCTACCTATAGATGACTCCTTCCCGGATGAACACCTACATATCATAGAGGAGTGCATCGACGTGATCTCCAAAGGTAATGAACCATGGTTTGCTGATTTTGTTAACTATTTGGTTTGTCAGGAGATACCGCCCGGATTATCCTACGCACAAAGAAAGAAGTTTTTTAAGGATGTTCGGGAATACTTTTGGAATGAACCTCTCCTCTTTAAGAGAGGTCCGGATGGCATCATTCGGCGATGTGTGCCGGAAGATGAGATGCAAAGTGTCATCCGCCATTGTCATTCACTACCATGTGGAGGACACGCTAGTTCGAACAAGACTAGTGCTAAGGTATTGTAATCTGGATTCTTTTGGCCTACTTTATTTAGAGATGTGCAAACCTTTGTTTCCTGCTGTGATGCTTGTTAAAGAACAGGAAATATCTCTAGGAGGAATGAGATGCCTCTTAATAACATCCAAAAGGTGGAGATTTTCGACGATTGGGGAGTTGACTTTATGGGACCGTTCCCATCATCTTGTGGAAACCAATACATACTCTTGGCGGTGGATTACGTTTCTAGATGGGTGGAAGCAATTGCCTCTCCCACCAATGATGCCATGGTGGTGGTTAAGTTCTTCAACAAGACCATCTTCCCACGATTTGGGACACCAAGGACTATCATTAGTGATGGAGGTTCTCACTTCATTGCCCGGCGCTTTGAAGCTCTTCTAGCTAAGTATGGGGTTATTCACAAGATCGCCACCACTTATCATCCACAAACTAGTGGACAAGTTGAGATCTCAAACCGGGAGATCAAAGGAATCCTAGAGAAGACGGTTTCAAGGACTAGGAAGGATTGGTCCTTGAAGCTTGATGATGCATTGTGGGCGTACCGGACTGCGTACAAGACTCCCATAGGAACCACACCATACAACCTTGTGTATGGGAAGTCTTGTCACTTACCGGTAGAGTTAGAGCACAAGGCGTTTTGGGCTATCAAGTGGTTGAATTTCAGCATGAAGGAAGTGGGAGAGAAGCGTCTCTTGGACCTTAGTGAGCTTGAAGAACTCCGCTTGAATGCTTATGAAAACGCCAAGATTTACAAAGAAAGGGCAAAGCGTTGGCATGATAAGCATATCATTCCAGAGGACTTCAAAGAAGGAGATCAAGTTCTCCTCTTCAATTCAAGGCTTCGTCTCTTTCTAGGTAAGCTTAAATCTCGTTGGACCGGACCTTTTCTAATAAAACGTATTTTCCCCCATGGTGCAGTTGAAGTATGGGGTGAAGCGGGCGGAAGCTTTAAGGTGAACGGTCAACGACTAAAGAAGTACACTTCGGAACTCCAAGCTGAAGAGTTCGCGCCCACCGCACTCGAATAAGTGCGAAATTTGGTCTAGCTACGGACCTTAAACAAAGCGCTTCTTGGGAGGCAACCCAAGGTATTGCATTTACGTTTTTATTTTTGATTCATAGTTTAGCTTAGTTTAGACGTTTTTGCTTTGTTTTGCCTTCGATACCTCCGGTAAGTTCGTATTTTTGGATGTAGGGACAGTGGAAAAGAAAAGGGGAAGAGTAATTTTGAAGAAAAGTGACGAAATTTGGACTTTGGAGCATTACAGAGAGTTCCACGGCCTAAACCACGGCCGTGACAGCTACAGTGACCGTAATTTCCAAAAGCCTTTGAAAAATCACCAAAACCACGGTTCCGTACATTTCCACGGCCGTGGAACCCCCCGACAGACCGTGATTTTCACAAATTTTTCCGGCCACTATATAAACCACGTTCTTCACAAAAATACAACACACAAAACCAAAATTACGCCCAAAAACGCCGATTCCACGCCCTTCACCTCAATTCTCCGTTCGTTAATCGTTTTTAACGATTCTTCGACCCAAACTGAAGCAAATCCAACCACCAACGAGATCCAAGCAACGATTCGAGCGGCAAATCACCAAGGAAAGCAGAATTCGGATTTTAAAATCCGAAAACCTAGGTTTTTTCGCTCTTCTCTATCTTTGTCGATTCGGCCTTAATTTTGATATAATTTGTAGGAGAACTGATTGGAATTGGAAGAAATTAGTCTAGGACTGATTGATTGCTGAGTTTGGTGATTGATTGCTGAGTTTTGAGAAAAGTCGAGACGAATCACGGTCTTTGTAACTTCCACAGCCGTGGAACACCAAGAACAGACCGTGGTTTCTGCCAGAAAATGGATTTTGTGAGGAGAGTGTCCGGGAGAAATAAGGACAAGAACAAAGAGAAGGATAAGAATAAAAAGAGGAAGGGCAACCCCTCTTCCTCTTCCTCCTCTAGAGCACCACCACCTTCACCCCCTTCACCTCCATCATCACCTTCATCACCATCACCTCCTAGCCCTAGGGTCCCTACCATCCACGAGGATCATCTCGACGCCTTAGAGAGGATCCATAAGAGGGATGTTATAGGACCTAGGTACCTACTGTTGGAGGATTTAGCTCCTCTACATGTGATAGATGACATCACTTGGCTCTTGGATAGAGCCGGATTAGTTGTCTTCTCGGCTATCCGAGAAGACGCTTACGAGGAGATTACTAGAGAGGTTGTGACATCTTTTGAGCACAGTCATGTTGATAGGACAATTTCTTTCCGTCTGATGGAAAGAAACTATGATTTCTCCATCCGGGAGTTTGGAGCCTTCTTTGGGTTCCATGAGATCTTCAATGGTCGTTTCCCAAGCGGCGTTTACGCCAAGGATTTCTAGGAGGAGGTAGCCATGATCTATGCCAGCGAGGACCGCTGGCAACCAGCTGATACCAAGGCTAAGTTGATGTATCACTTAGCCTTGAATATTGCTCACCGGGTACTTTCTGAGTGTCTCTTCCCTAGGACGGAGACACCTCAGAAGATCAAGACGGATGAGCTCTTTCTCCTCTACTCCATGTTATATGGACGACTTGTTGACTGCGCCACCCTCTTAGCTGCTACCATGAGCAAGCTAAAGAACAAGAGGGCTGGCAACATTGGATATGGTGGGATAGTTACCCACCTTGCTAGGATATTAGGGGTAGATTTCTCCGCCTGCACACGCATTCCTGCTGTACCCCTAGGACTCCAGGCCCTTATGACTAGAGGCCTCATCTTCCCTACCCATAGAGGCCCACCTTACGCTGCTATGCCATGGGAGAGCAGGACGGGGAGAGGCATTGAGTGGCTCCCAAAGTATTCCATTATGGCTGGACGCCATAACTGGAAGGAGACGTTCGCTGCTATGCATGCGAATAGGATTGCAGCCCCTCCATATGTCCCACCACCACCTGTAGTTGAGGAGGAGGAGATGAGAGATGAGTATGAGGGAGGAGGAGGAGGAGCTAAGCAGGATTTTGGCACTTTCCCGGATCAGCCGGACGCAACTACTGACATGCCTAGACGTTCTCCCCGCCCAGCTAGAGCTTCAAGATCATCTTCTCGCCGTGCCAACGTGAGCGAGAGGCCCACTTGGATGGAGGCCCCTCCTGCGTGGTACGGAGCTCCACCACCATGGTCTACACAAGCACCGCCGCCACCTGCACCAGCACCTTCAGATGCACCGGGATGGTACAGCCAGCTGCCTGGCTGGTATGAGCAGTTGCCAGATTGGGCCACCAGCCTTTCAGATAGAGTGGGAGCCTTGGAGATCCGAGCTGACGCTAGAGATGCACGTATGGATGACCTTGACCATATGATGAGAGATGTATACCGCTAGCAGTTCGGGCGGTACTATGATCCTAGCTTCTCACCATTTCCACCTCCACCGCAGTGACGACATTGATGATCGACAGTTTAGCCGCTCCACCACCATTTTGTGAGTTTCTTTTTCTTTCTTTCTTTTCTTCTTTTTCTTTTATTTGAACATTAGGGACAATGTTTGTTCCAAGTATGGGGTGGGGTGTGACTAATCGTCTGTAATAACTCTTACTCACTTTGATTACTTCTATTGAGACTATCTTGCATGTTTCATTATATTGTTACACGTTTCATTATTGCATTGCATGAAAAAGAGTTCGAAAAACCCATAAAAATTGAAAAATTTTGAAAATTTTGTGCTTCTAAGGATAGAGATGATTTCTATGAGAATCACCACTTATGAATTGAGTTTTGATGACAATTGCATGTTTAAACGAATAGTGAATTGAAAAGAAATTGAATGAGTTGATTGTCCTTCTTTTGCAACTTTCAAAATGTGATGAATGTCACTTAAATCATGTTGAGAAATTAAGGTTGAAATCACACTATAAGTTCTTATACTTCTTGTTGAGATGATTAAGGCAATTCGATTTTCTTTCTTCTTTCTTTGATCATTTAGCCCCTCATTGAAATAATGACCTCCTTTACCTATCTGGGAATTTGGAGGAGTTGATTGATATTGGCATGTTTGATGTGGGAGGGCCTTGAAAGCAATTATTTGCGATCAAAAGAATAGAAAGAAATTATAGGTTTGGGGAAGTCAATCATGACGATGAGTAACTCGGCACCATTCACATAGCCGGCTGTTTGTGTCTTGCCAAAGTCGGATTGAGCGATATTCCTAGCGGATTATGGTATGTGCGCTAAGGGTTTGAGGCATCTCATAAAAATTGAGAAACGCCAATCTCCTAGGCTTCGGTTTTTGTGCACCTCTATACATAACTCCAAAAGTAAAGTCGAAAAATGAAAAGAAGAGAGCGAAGCTCTAAGTTGAAAGTGCTGCGGAAACCGCAAGAGAAGAAGAAAAGAGTAGTTATCCACTTTCCCGGATTCATGCACCACATCCCTTAAAGTTTTCCTTCCCTTTCCACATTCTAGACCTTGTTTGAAAGTCCTTAAGATCAAAAGAATGTTATATGACTTGGTGATCTAAATTGAAGTTTCTTATAATTGATTTTGATAATGTTTAAAGGTTATGATGTTTACATGGAAGTTTGATTAATTCATGAGCTTTCTTTACTCTTTACTCTTTGAGTAAGTGTATGAAAGTCTTATAAACGAATGAAGCAAGATTTGAGAATGATCTATTGATTAGAAGGCACATTCATCCAAAAGAAGTTTTTCTTTGAGAAGGTACACATATTTCATCCTAACTTGTGCTTTAAAAGCTTTTTGAAAGACCTTGCTTAGGGACAAGCAAGTGGCAAGTATGGGGTTATTTGTTAGCATGAAATATTGTGATATTTTAGGCACGTTTTCTAAGTGTATTTCATCCATATTGATAGTCATTGATTAAGCATTGATGCAATTGTGAGCTAGTTTGTCTATAATGTCGAAATAGATATCTACACAAGCTTTATGTTGATTGTAGGCAATTAAGAGCTATTTCCGAACGGATTGAGCGAGGATGGAGTTTGATTGAGCATGTCCAAGGATTGAGGACATCTCTAGGAGCTAAGGAAGGTGCTAACTTGGAGAATAGCACGAGGAAAGGAAGAATTACGGTTTACCCCTAAACCACGCTCTAAAATACGGCCGTACTACATTCCACGTTCAAGTCCACGGCCGTGGAACCTTGGCAAGGGAAGCGTGGTTCATTCCAGCAACTTCTACGACCATGGAAGGATTGAAACAAACCGTGACCAATTTCCACGCTCTAAATTACGGTCGTGGAAGTTCCACGACCGTGATCTTGGCGATCTTTTACGCCATACTTTAAGCCACGATCTTCTACGCAATTGGGCCGGGCTTATATTTTATCTTACACTATAAAAGGACGGACGAAGAGAGATTCCGTCACCTCTGCTTAGACGCACTTCCGCTTACGCTTGGACTTGCCCTAATTTCGCATTTTGGCGGAGATTGTGATTGAGAGATTTGCGCTTTGCTATTGAGATTTCCGGATTGACGGAAGAGTGGAAGATTCGGAAGATTGTTCGTAAGAAGATTTCGCTTCTTATTTAGGTTTGATTTAGAAGACGGATTGACATCCCGTTCTTCCTTCTTATCTAAGATTCGTGATTGTTTGTGTTATTCCGAATCTATTGACGTTATTGTTCTTGATCTGTGGATTTGAGATTGACTTTAAAGTTATTGAAGGTTTTCGGAAGTTTTCATCTTCCATTCTTTTAAACCTTGAATTTGATATCAATATGACTATTGTTGGCTATAAAACCCTTTAACAATTCTAAGGTGAAGGGTTGATAGTTGTGGCTTAGATGATGATAGATCGATCGTAAACAGATTGGACCCTGAGAGTTAGAGAGAATCGCCGACGAACCTAATCCACGGTCTGTTCTTGAGATTCCACGGCCGTGGAACTCAAGAACTACCCGTAATTTTGTGTCATTTTACGAACTTGCTTTTACTTTAATCCAAAGTTAAAGATTTGCTTTAGCTTAGTCTTGGCTTGCCTTTTCTAGGTGGTAGTGAAGCCTCAACAACCTCTACCTCGATTCTGAGTGTCACAACCTTAATCGGTTTAGGTAGTCTTGATCCTTGGATTATAAGTTTGGGTATTTGACATTAATTCTTACCTTTAGAACCTTTCTATATTGAAGCCTCAACAACCTTTATAGAGAGTGTCTTTTAGGTGAGTCATATAAGGTTTTTGGAACTTCACCGTACGATTACCTTACATTCATATACCTTCGCATACCTTAACTCTGTCCTTATATCTTTAGTATATCTTGAATCGATTGTCACAGCTGGATTCCTGGATCTTTAGGATTGTTGTTTTCCCAATAATTCGAAAAGCTCTTACATTTACTCGCTTGACAGTTCTTAACTGGATTTAACCCCCCAAATCCCTGTGTTTGATACTCTGGAATTCTTGCTTAACTACGTCGATCCGTACACTGCGGGTTCGCTTGCTTGATTTCTAGTTTTATAATTAAAGCTTATTTGCACGCACGCTAAGTGGTGAACATTTGGGCGATAATTATTTTCACCATGGAAATTCTTGTTGTTATTGTTGTAGTTTCTTGTTCCTTGATAGTTTCCTTGGCAATTTCCTCTTCCCATATAATTCACATCTTGCTCCTTAGGTGGCAACCTAGCTTGTATTGGCGCTTGAATTTGAGCTCTCAAAAGATCCTTCAATAAAGTAGAACGCTTGTTGAAAGCGTTGAAATATCGTCCGACGCAATAGGTAAGCGTCGAGGACAAAGCGTAGTTAATGACCCATTTTTCTACTAGTGTTTATGAGAAAGAAATTATGAAGTAGAGAGAATAAAAAAAAATTATCGTGACAGTCACTTCTGAACTCAACGAACCCTAGTTTCCTTGGCAATTTCCTCTTGCCATATAACTCAACGAACCCTAGTTTCTTTTGTTTAAAAAAAAGAGTTTAATGTATCTAGAAGAGTTATACTAACTCTGGGAAACAAAGAACCCTAGTTTCTTTTGAGAAAAAGAAAGTATCTCCAAGAGATAGAAAGTTTTTTGAGAGAAGTGAAGGACAAAAAGTATATCAATGAAATGATGTAGGTTTCAAAAAGACCAAGCTATGTTATTAGGTAGCTAGGTTAAGTAATGCGGGGTTGATGCCGCAATTTCCTATCCCAGATTGAAGTCCACGACAGTAGGAAATCTCAGGTAAAATATCAGGCCAGATTTTATTGGTAGGGCTGAGATTTATGAAAACTCAAAGAATAAGAACGTGGTTAATATGGATGATAATGGAAAGATAAAGAAGATGGATAATGAACTGGTTCTGATAAAAATATAGAAAGATACGAACCAAGGTATTCTTGCAAAGAACCTTGACCAATTGGATCAAAACCGCTTAACAACGAGCTTATCTTAATCCTGTCTTCTTCAACCTTATATAAGCCTTTTAAATAAGACAAGCACAAGGAGGGACTAGTTTGAGTAGTAGCACCAATCTTCAATAAGATTAACACACACAAGAACAACCTAGCAAAGACTCACAACGATTCAATCAAAGGCTCTCTTTTTTATTGAATTTGAATGAATAAAATGCACACTTCGTGAACGAAGCAACAAGTATCTCACAATGTATGTGAAAAATATCAAATCAAATAAATATAAACTACTAAGTCTCGGCCTCCTATAGCTAATTATAGGAGAGATTCCTCAAAAAATAAAAGATAATCCTAAAAGATAGGATCAAAACCCAAATATACCTTTAGAATGCTTAGAGCTTTAAAGGTAATAACATAAAATAACTAACAACTGATAAGATCTCGACTAGATCTTGTAAAACTCGACAGAAACAAATCTCGACAAGGATCTCGGGCGAGATTTCGTTCTCCTGGTCGAGATTTCGAGTGGCTTGCTCAATTCTTGATTTAGCCACATTTCTTGTCTCCCAGATCATCTTCCCTTTTGTAGGGTCTTGCCACAATAGATACCATTGTCACTAAAGAAGACTTAGACACAAGTAGAGTCTCTTTAGATATACATGTTACCAATAAGCTAGCAACCTCTTCTTAGATGGACCTTGCTCTTAATCTAGTGATAGATCCTTCTATGTCATGTATTGGAGATGATATAACCTCCTTTTCCTTCAATGCCTTTGTTCTAGCTCTAGTGGTTGGTCCTTGTATAGAACATTTAAGATGAAACAATTTAAGAAGGAATGACAATTTTGAAAAAGATGTACAATCTGGATAAAGTGCCTCATATGCTGCTTTCACTAGCTTTTCATACTTAGCATTTTCCGCATCATCATTGGAATTTGAAGATTGATAATGCTCTTCAAAGAATTCATCTTCCATATTTTCAACTTGTGTAGGCAAATCATTTTGATGATAAGTTTAATGAGGAATATTGGGACCAAATGCTACACTAAAAAAACCACGCATATCATCTTGAGTTGTAGTCATTGGTTCATCATTCATGGTTGCTTCGGTGGTACTTCTTAAATCATTACCCAAAGTTTCTGAAATTATATCCCCTTCTCCATGATGAATCCACTTCTCATAAGGCTTGTAAAATCCCTTAAATATAAGATGTTGCTCTATTTCATCTATTAGCACCCACTTATACACTTTACAATTTTTGCAAGGGCAATGAGTTCTACCTTCTACAAGGTTTCTTTTCGCCAAATTTATGAATTTCACAACTCCTTTAATATAATCCTCATGATTATTTGGTATTTCAATCCAACTTGTATTCATACCTACATACAAATATAATTTAATAGATCATGCTACAATCTACATACTACTCAGAACACTTTCAGCCAAGATGCACAATACATACACGTATAAATATATATATGATCAATTATATTAATAGATCAAGAACCGTCGTTATTGAGGTCTCGGGATACATTGGAGATATATCACAAACTAAATTTAAAGTCAATTGCCCAAGAAAACAATCAAAAACATAAAGTTGTGTGGTACCTCTATTATGCCAGAAGAGAAAAACAGTTTGTGAAGAATGGACTCTGCTGCTTTTTTATTTTCTTAAATGACCTTCTCAACTTGTTTCTTTTGTACTGCAATGACAGATTATACAAAAGGGTTATAAAGGCTTTATATCTATCATAAAGCACTAATTTCAAGGATAAATATCAGCCAAACAAAGAATATTTTTGCAATCAAAAATTAATGAAACAGAGGCTTTATATGTACTAAACAGAGTAGACATGGGACCCAAACCTAAACCGGCGGTTTAGGTTTGGGAACCGGCGGTTTAGGTTTGGCCTTTGGCCAAACCTAAACCTAAACCGGCCGATCCCGAACCGCCGGTTTCGGCGGTTTGGCACATGACTTTTAAAAAAAAATAAAAATATATAAGTAATATAATATATAATTATATATTAATTAAAAATTATACGTATAATTTATATATATTAAAAAATATTTTATAATTTTATATTTTACACATAGAATTTTTTTTTTTTACAATAGCATTTAAATAGAATTAGTAAGTAAATAAAAGAAAGCAACTAAAATAACATTACTAACAATAATAAAAGAAAGCAAACTCAAATTTTTTATACATTGAATTTTTTTCATTACATTAGCTTTTGAATAAAATAATTACATACTAAAAGAAATTACTAACAATAATAAAAGAAAGAAGCAACTAAAATAAAATGACTAACTAACATACAAGTTATACAAGTATACAACAAAGCAAACCAAATTTTTTTATACATTGAAATTCAATGTATAATAATTACATAGTAAACAAAATTACTAACTACAATTCTACAACAAAATAAAGCAAGCTAAATTTTTTATACATTCAATTTTTTTTATTACATCTTTACATTAGTATTTGAAATTTTGAATATAACTAAATGAAAAAAAAAAAGAAAAAGGAAAGGGCTTGAACCGGTTTCCCGGTTGCCTACGTATCCTCTTGGGGTTTAAGAGGAATCAAAGCCCACGTAGTTCTCTTACCTTTACTTACCTTTTTTCGGATTTCCGAGTTGTTTTCGTAACCCCCTTACCTTTGCGCCTCGGACTCGGAAGTAGTGGCCGGATCATCGGAGTTGGAATCCGATGATCTATCATAAGTGGGTGCATTCCGTTGTAGCCTCCTCTCCGCCCTTATCCAATCTTGAACACAAACTTGAGCCTCCAATTTATCGGGCTTCAATTGACTCCTCTTGTAGCTTAGCATGTTTCCTCCTTGACTAAAAGCTTGCTCCACGGCCACCGTTGATGCGGGAACGGCCATAATTTGTTGCACAATCTTGGCTAATGTTGGATACTTTGGGGCCATCTTCTTCCAATATTGTAAAACTTCAAAACTATCAATATCACCATCAAAACTAAAAGGAGTAGTTAGAAAATCTTCAAATTCCGCACTTGCGGATGAATGTCTAGGTGTTTTAGTTCTTTTAGATAAAATTTGTCTAGCTTTAGAAAGAATAGAAGGAGAAGAAGAAGAGGGTGGAGGAGTTGTTTGTGTAGAAGCACTAGCACTAGCACTAGTTTCAAATAAAGTAAGTAATTTAGCAATTTCAACACGAACATTACTAATAATATTATTAACGTTCTTAATAGTAGATAAACCTAAACATTCATAATAAGCATTTAAAAATTCCGTAACACCATCAATTTTAAGTCTAGGATCGAAAACGGCGGCAATAAGATAAACTACGGGAACCTCATCATAATATTTTAGCCATTTTGTTTTCATTTCGGCCGTAGCATATTTAAGTGATTCTAAAGCTAAACCGGTTTGTAAAGCCTCGGCAACATTTACGGCTATTTCTAAAAAACAACAAGAAGTAGGAATGTAAACATAACTTAACGTATTAGTAGCATCACTAAAAACTTTTAAAACACTACAAATATCAAAACAAGTTTGCCAAATACTTTCATCATCTAAAATAGACCAAGAAATAAATTGTGAAGAAAATTCTTGTAAAACATTTTTATAACGAATAGCTTGAGTAAGTAGTTTATAGGTTGAGTTCCACCGAGTTCCAATATCTTTCGAAAAAGAAATCGGAGGAAAAAAAATTTCAATACAAGTTGATCTCCATTTTCTTCTTAATTCGGTTGAATGCCAAATATGTTCAATTACATCGGTTATAGGTTCTAACATTTCATGTAAAACTTTTAGGCCATCTTGAAAAAATTTAAAATATGACATGCACATCTTTGGTGAGTAAAAAAAGTTTTTATAAGTTGACCCGCATTTCCCACTAAATGGTTAACGGCGCGGGTGTTAGTGGAAGCATTATCAAATGAGTATGAAAAAACACGATTTTGTAAATTAAATTCTTGTAAAACCGTTTTTATTAAATTAGCAATGTTGGCGGCACTATGTCTTTCATTAAAATGTCGATATGCAATAACAAATTTATGCAAGTACATATCATTATCGATAAAATGTAAAGTGATACCCATGTAAAAATGTTTTTGTGATAAAGTACTCCAAATATCACTACAAATTGAAACTTGATGCGAAAAAGATTGTAAAACCGTAAGAATTTTTTGTTTTTTTTGTTCATAAGAATGAGAAACTAATTTCGAAACTTGTTTACGAGAAGTTGGTTTATAAGCCGGTTGAAGATAATTAGTGTTATATTCTCTTACATTAATAGATTCCGCATAAAAAAATGGAAAAGCTTCGGATGCAATTAAGTTGGCTAATGCTAAAGATTCATCAACATGATTATAATTAAATAAAGAAGATTGAGAGGAAGAGAATGCAAACCCGTGGGACAATTGAGTTTGTCCCCGTGATATTCCGAGCTTCTCCGGATGAGTCTTTTGCATGTGGGTTTGCAAAGTCCCGTATCCGCCCTTCGACTTCCACTTGTACACCTTCGTACAATAATTGCACGAAACTTGGCAATAATCGTCCATCACCTGACCCTTGTTGTAATGTTTGATGAATATGTCGGAGGTGAGCATTTTCAGTGGAGGGGCTTGTCGGAATGGCCCTTCACCTTGTGGAACTTGTGGCATTTCCGAATCCGGCGGTTGAGTCTCGCTTTCTTGTGTGCTAGGAAAGAAAGCGGGAGTCGGAGTGAAGTCGTAGTCGCTTGGGTAATCCGGGTTTGCCATTTCGAAAGATCGAGAATACGAGAAAGAGAATACAAGATGGAGATTGAGAGTAGTAGTAGATAGATGAGAATGTTGGTGTGATTTAAATGAAATAATTGTATGGTATTTATAGGAATAGTGGGTATTAATTTTTTTTTTAATTAAACTAATAATACAAAAAAAAAAATTAAACATCCAACGGCTCTAATAACCGTTGGAAAGTGGGGCCCACCGGCTAATAGCAGTTGTGGGCCAAAGAGACGTTGGCAAAGCCAACGTCTCTTTTTTGCCAAAAAAAATAAAAAATAAATAAAAAAAAGGCTCAAACCGGCGGTTAACCACCGGGTTGAACCGTCGGTTTAGGTTTGGTGTAGAACCAAACCTAAACCTAAACCGCGAACCGCCGGTTCAACCAAACCGGCAAACCTAAACCGCCGGTTTGGTCAAACCGGCGGTTTGTGCCGGTTCACAAACTGCCGGTTCGGCGGTTTGGTTTGAACCGGTCACACCTCTAAAACAGAGAAACCAAACAATCATCTAACATGTCACTTGGCACAAGAATAACTAATGGAGACTTTACATTGACTCAACTAGTCAATTCCTCAACTAAAGGGTGTGAGAAGATAGAGTTAAGAGTGCGCCAAACTAATCCTTAATCTGGATTGGGCTGTAAAAAAATAATAAAAAAAGTTCACAAAATAAAGTCTTCAAAAATCGAGAACCCTCTAATTGGTCTTATTGGACATTTCAACATGAAAAACACTTTTACATTTCTTGATCATATAAACCAAGAGCCTTCATTATTGGAAGGTATGATATTCCAAGTGCTTGGTTGCAAGTATCACAAAATCAATTATTATGCCCTCTAAAGTCCAGTTCTGTAACTTATCTACACGCTAGTTCAAAGTAGATAAAGAGAGACATTTTGCACCTTTTAAGGACTCTAATATCACTTTTTAAAGACTCTAAAGTCCAATTTTGTAACTTTTTTTTTTTAATTTTTAAATCAAGTTTTGATACATGAGAAATCCATGTTTTATATACACAAGACAGTGTAGCACTTGGTTCACAAGATCATAAGATTTTAAGTATACATAGGACAGTGCAAATACTACTCAGAACACTTGTTCAAACTCATTCAAGATAGAGATTCTTGTTTCTCCTATTCTACACTCTTGTTTGTTTATGCAGTTTTCACTCTTTGGATCACTATGTACAACTGGGGGACTCATAAGCTCAATAATGAGTGGAAGCATCACGAATATTGCAAATTCAATATGAAGAAGGTTCCTATCTATGCAGCAAAGATCACACCCAAGATCTCCTACCATCACCCCCTGTCGTACAACCACACAAAGAGGAAAAGGCTATTGCTCAAACTTTTAATTATTGGTAAATGACTAACTTCATTTTTCCCAAATGTAAAGTTGTGCCTATTTCTTGTTGTTGTTTTTAATATTCACTAATGATTAAACCTACAAAACATGAAACAAAACCGATTCATCATTTATATCGTAAGCAAATCCTTAGTAATGATAAAACTTGTAACTTGGATCCGGGGGATAAAAATATAAATTAATAATCAAAGAAAAATCCATGTCAAGTATACCACCGATTAGCCTATTGATAGTATTATCCTCGGTAGTATCCCATAGGACTAATGAACTGATCATAATCACCTCCACTGTCTCGCTTGAGTTTTCATCACTACTTTCACCAAATTTCTTGTATGGGAAGGGTACACAACTGCCAAATTACATTTGCATTGTTCGTAATGGTGACGAAAGAATCACTTCCTAACAATACCATGAAAGTTATTTGAAGATTGAACAAGTATCTAATTGTTATAGGGCTCTAAAATCTAGATCAATTAATACAACTCAAATCATAAGAATTTGGAATTTGTAATGTTACATAATTGGAAAGAGAAAACATGTATGAAGAAGTTAAGAAACTACGTACTAGTCAACTACATCATAAGGGATGAGCAAAAGATTGTGCAAGAGACATTATAACATTAAAAAACTACAAAAAGGAAGAATGCAGTATCATCTTTTCTAGTCTCCCAACAAAAATAGACAAGTCATAAGTCTAAGATCTTGAATTACCCTATTGATCACTTCCAACAACAAAAGTTTTAACCAGTCAAAGAGGATTTGGATAATCCTCCAACAGTTGAGAAGAAAACATTCGCTTTGAAATTGTCAAGTAAAATGAATCAACATACTACAACCTTAAATTACAACATGAATACAAACTCTAAACTTAATAATTTGAGCATACTCATCCTTACAAGCCCTAGCTCAAGACCTCGATTAGTAATTTGAGCACACTCGTCCTTACCAGTCAAAGAGGAAAAGGCTAGTGCTCTGTACTTGCAAACATAGAAAGTAAGAATCACTTACCCACTCTGTTGCAACAGCAAACTCGTTTCTCTCGCTCAAGACCTCGATTAAGTGATGTTCTGATCCAAACACGAACTTGGCTAATACTGGTTTCTAGTGGGAACAATCGTTGCAAATTACAAGCCCTAGCAATCGATGTTTGGTCTCTGGTTGAAGAATTTTGGCACTCAATTCCAATCTTAATCGACCGCATTCATTGTATTTTTCATTAATCGCAAGGGTTTTTTCTCAAAGGGAAATCAGAAGGGCTTTTTTAGAACCGTGTTACTCATCGTATAGAAACAAAAAGGGGGTTGTTAATATTTTTTCAAAAGTAATTTTTAATTAAAATATTCTAGTTGGGTTGGGCCAGGTAACTCTAGACGCTTATATAGTCCAATTAGACATATATAATCGTCGATTTATTTCGACTACGATAAGTGTCGAGATATTTGCAACCATACTTCGCGTGCTTGATTTTTTTTCGACAGATCTTGTAAATGCCAAAGGGAAAGTGTCGTTAATTACCCATTTTTCTGGTAGTGGCCCCTCATCATTAAGTATAGATACATATGGCTATTATAGAGCCCAAAAACACTTAAATCGATCCGTAGCTAAACCCTCATATCTAAAGACATCAAATATTAGCACCTCGGTTCTTTGAAGATCTTATGGGTGTATATGACAAACGAAGTAAACTAGAACAAGATTTGGCTTAGAGTCGAAGAACAAGAGTAGATTTGGTATTACAGAGCCAAGGAACTCGAGATCCCGAGGTATGAAAGTAGATCTATGGTTTTATTGACTATGTAAGTCAACAAAATACTCAAAATATGTGAGTCAGACAAAGAAAAGTTTAAAAAGACGTAGATCTAAAGAGAAAGTAGATCGGAAAGAAAGATCTAGAAGATTTACAAGTTTCAAAAAACAAAAAAAAAAAACCTTTTGTAACAAAATTGAAGAGCGAAGTTGTGATACCACTTTGTAAAACATGTAATAGATCTAACAAATAGGATAAAAGCTCATACAGATCAATTCTAGAGTGAAATGATCCAAGAACATATTGAACAAGTTGTTTGTTTATGAGGTTCGGTTCAAAGTCCCACATCCCCGGAATCTCAAGAAGATTCAATCCACTATCATCTCAAAAACAAAACCAACAACAAGAATTACAAGAGTAAAGTTTGAAAGAAATCCAATAAGAAGAAAGAGCAAAACAAGTAGAAGATACAACAAACCACAAGTATGAAGATCCAAAGATCTTTTTTCGTGTCCACTATTGTGGTTCGAAATCAGTTCAAGATTCGCAAGGGAGCGGTCGATCTCACTATTGAAAGTGGCGAACTCTCAAAGAAGAGGAGAAGAAGAGACGAAAGGAAGCGGCATAATGAGATTAGATATGAAGCTCGTCTAAGTTAATCTTTTATATCTCACACAAAAGCAAAATGTTGTGGTCTTATTTAGTTGAAGCAAAGCGGCTCAGATTCTTTTGATATCCTTTGATACCGGTTCAGCTTATTCATGAGATTCAGAGAGTAGGCTCAATGGGCTTCTCGGACAAGGCCCATTGCGAAGGTCTTTTATTCTCCTTTGAAGTAGAAAATTGCTATTGGTAATCTAAACTACGCACGCGAAACGCGTAGTTTTGTTTTTCAGCTCAAGAATCTAACTACACTTGTGGCGTGCGTAGTTGGAGCCGATGCGAAGCCGATAGGAGTCGATGAACTACGCTTATGATAAGCGTAGTTGAAGTTGAATTTTTTTAAAAAAACTCCATTTACGCTATTGGCAAGTGTAATTGGAGTGAATTTTTTTTTTAAAAAAAAGAACTTCAACTTTGGTTCCCATTACAAAGTTGAATTAAAAAAAAAACACTCCAACTAAGCTATTGACAAGCGGAGTTGGAGTAAATTTTTTTTTATAAAAAAGGAACTTCAACTTTGATTCTCATTACCAAAGTTGAATTAAAAAAACACTTCAACTACGCTTACCAATAGCGTAGTTGGAGTTAATTTAAAAAAATATTCATCGGCTCAGGACGGCTATCCAACTACGCTTGTCAAAAACGTAGTTTGAACCCAAATGCGAAAAGCGAAACTACGCACTTCGCGTACGTAATTGTGGCTACTAATAGCGTTTTTCGCCGGTACGTATAAAATTCCGTACGTGGAAATGTTGGGTTTGTGGTAAAGAAGTTTGAACTATTTAACATGAATTTAAAGACACGTATTATGCAATTGCACTCGTGAGTTTTGAGAAACAGACGCGTTTAAGAAGTTAGATATATTTAGTCAACATGCATATACAATTCAGAAATGATTGTTACAGTTGACCTAACTTGAGTGTTGATGATATACGTGTGATAGGTGAACGCACTACCTACTCCTAACAGATTACTTGTCGTGGTGAACACCTTTAGATAGGGCTCTATCTGCACTTTCTCATTCACATAAGCAACCCCATCTTACCAAGGACATCAAACTAATATCCATGTCTGATAGCCTGAAAATCCACCCGGTGGCAGACCCACCACCGGTCACTACAGCGACCACCAGGAAGCTTTCAGCACCTCCGCCCCTGTACGTGCCACTTCCCCCACCAGAGCGTAAAAGTAATTATTGTTGCAGGTGCCTATGCTGGACACTTTGCCTTATGTTCACCCTTATCATCGCCATTGTAATCGCCGGCGTTGTCCTCTACCTAGTGTTCCAACCCAAGGCACCAACCTACTCCGTCAACCGCCTTCAAATATCGGATCTTCGCCTCAACCTGGACCTCAGCCTCTATGCCAGATTCCTAGTACGAATCACAGCCACCAACCCGAACGACAACATAGGAATATACTACGAGAAAGGCGGGGAGATAAGTGTATGGTACACCAGCACGGAGCTGTGTAAAGGCTCCATACCGGAGTTCTACCAGGGGCATCACAACAAGACGGTTCTGGAGGTGGCGTTGACGGGGCAGAATCAGTACGCGAGTGCCTTAATGGGAGCCATTCAGCAGCAGCAGCGAACGGGAAACGTTCCTCTTGATCTTAAAGTGAATGCGCCCGTGGCAGTCAAACTCGGGGGGTTCAAGCTGAAGAAGGTGAAGGTGAAGGTTAGCTGTGATTTGGTTGTCGATAGTCTCACTGCTTCTACTAGTGGTATCAGTATCAAGACTAGTAACTGCAGAGTTGGTTTAAAGCTCTGAGCATTTTCAGGCTTTTCTTAGCACTTACTCTTGCATCAGCTTCGCATATATGTTGTTGCTTCTAGTAGTACCCACCGTATACTAGCTGGAGTTCTTTGTAAAGTTGTTACTATTCATATCAATCGTTGCCGGATAATTTTAGTTTCGTTGTTTGTTGGGTTTTGAGGAAGTATTGACTATTACTATTCAAGATCCATGCCATAACCATATTGTTACACCTGTCGAGGAATTCTACGTAAGCTCTAGGGTTTGAGCTGATTTTAAATGAAGAAGAGATGACTTGTATATGTAATTCATGTCCAAGGATTTGAAAAGAGATTGTTTGGAGTAGATGGAGATCCTCTCGAGGAATTCTCTATGAGAAGATTGTAGAAAGCAGCAAGACAAAAGAAGAATGATCTAAGCTCTAGGGTTTGAGCTGCGTGAGATATGTCATATTAAACAATATGACATCATACATAGTTTTGTTAGACAGTATAAATAGCATGATCACTTCAGTATCAATCTACCCCTAACAGACAAGCAAGAGGTGGTAAAAGAGACTAGAAAAAGGAGAAAAATGAAAGGCAGCACATTGCAAGTTCTAGTCATATGGAAGCAAATATCAACAATGATTATTTTGTGTCTAATACTCCATTAGAGACTCAAAAAGGGTGCTATGTGGAAAATACTCTATCTACATGGATCATTGATTCAGGGGCCACTGACCATATTTCACACTACAAAGCCTTATTTTCTGATCTATATGCTCTACATAAACCTATTCTAGATGGTTTGCCCGATGGAAACTATAAAGAAAGTTATTCATGTGGGGACAATATAAGTATCTGATTCATTAATCTTGAAGAATGACTTCTTCGTCATCAATTCAGCAGTCTTATCCATACCAAGACTCAATTGAGCAGTCTTGTATTGAGGCTAGATTTACATCTACTTTGTGTACATTTCAGGACCTTAACATTAAACACAATTTTAGCTACAACATACAAGGAAGGAGGATTGTACAAGTTGACCAGCTCAGTCAAGGACGAATTGCTAATGATGCTTCATCATCAATTGTTTCTACTGTCACCACAATGAATAAAATGCCTATGCTATATGCTAGATAATTAGGACATCAATCTTTTTCGAAGCTGCAACAGTTAGAATGCTGTAAAGACTAAAGATTTATATAATGGGCCCATATCACACTTCTCTTTGTACAAGTTCACCAGCTAAGTCACCTTTCTCTTTGATTCATATGGATATATGGGCCCGGCCATATCACACTCCTTCCATTTGTGGAGAAAAATACTTCCTCACATTGGTCGATGATCACACTAGATGTACTTGGAAATTCTTAATGACTGATAAACAATAAGATTTGAAATAGCTGAACACCTTTTCGCTTATGTGCTCAATTAGTTTGAAAAATAGTTCAGATTTTCAAAACTGATAATGGTACATTACTTTTACAAAAAAATATTATAGTCTCTCTTTTTTAGCAAGGGTATTCTCCATCATAAATTCATTTCTTATGTTTCTCAATAGAATGCACGAGTTGATAGGAAGTATAAATATCTTCTTGAGACTGTTCGATCAATTAAACTTGAGGTTCACCTTCCTCTTCAATTTAGGGTGATTACATATTAACAACTACTCAACTTATTATGCCATGATCTATTTTGCAAGGACAAGTTCCATTTGAAATATTACATCAAAAGAAGGCTTCTTATGAGCACCTTTGAATTATTGGTTACTCTCTCCTACCATTCAAAGACAAATTTAAGATTGTCAAGAGGCCTTGTATTCTCCTTGGTTACCCTCTATCCAAAAAGGTTATAAGCTATATGACATCTCATCTCACAAAATGTTTACTAGTAGACATGTCACCTTGAATGAAAATGTATTTCCCTTCGCCCAATCTTTTGACCCTTCTCTCCCTTCACCAACCTCATTACCTTTAGTCTCTCTTGATATAGATGATGCAAACCATTTTATTCATCTTCTTATTTGTCCCCTAGATCTTCCTCCCCTTCCTTTGCTACATTTATTACAATTCCTTTTGTTTCATCTGCATCACCAACTTCTACAACCTCTTCTAGTCCTTCTACACATTCTATTTCTCCAACTCCCATTCCTAATATTTCCATCAAACCACCAGGGTTATTCATATACCTACCAAATTCAAAGATTATGTATGTGCTTCTTTGACATCTTCTCTTATGTCTCACCTATTTAATGATCATTTAGATCCAAACCATACCATTTCTTTAGCCAATATCATCTCCACTTTGAACACCCCCATTATACTCAAGCTAAAGATTATCCTATCTGGGTAGAAGCCACGAACAAAGAAATCCAGGCACTAGAGTCTAATAATACATGGATTCTCACATCTCTCCCTCATGGGCATAAAGCTATTTGGATCCAAGTGGGTCTATAGATATAAGGCATAAGACTCAATTGAGAGATGCAAAGGTAGACTTGTGGAAAAGGTTTTGTGAAAGATAAGAATTATAAGCACACTATCTCATGTTGCTAAGCTTACAACAATTCGTGTGCTACTTGCCTTAGATGCAGCAAAGTCGTGGCTTCTTCACCTACTTGATCTAAATAATGACTTTTACATGACTTTCTTGACGAGGAAGTTTATATGACTTCCCTTCAAGGTTGCATCAAGGCACTATCTAGGCAGGTTTGGCACTTGAAGATATCATTATATGGCCATAAGCAAGCTAGAAGACAACGGAATGTAGAGTTAACCAAGCTTCTCTTTTATCTTGGCTACATTCAATCTAAACAAGATTGCCATCTTCTTACGAAACATTCCCCTCAAGGTACCATTATGGCTCTTGCCTTTGTTGATGGCATGCTCTTACCAAAGGATCTTCCTCTTGAGACTACTAAGCTCAAGACTACTCTTAAATGTTGCATTCACCATCAAAGAACTTGGTCATTCAAGATTTTTTTCTAGACATGAAAATTTCAAGAACTTCCTCATAATCTTTGCTCAATCATAGAAAATATATTATGCATATACTACAGGATACTCAAATAATTAACTATAAGCTTGCTTCATTTCCATGTAGAGGAATCTTAAGGTCACACCAAATTGTGGTGAAGCCTTGCTAGATCTTGATCCTTATAAAAGGTAATTAGGTGCCTAAATTACCTTACTTTAACCAGGACAAACATTACTTATTTTGTACAATAACTGAGCCAATTCCTCTCTTCACCATATGTCCCTCATTGTTTGGTTGTCTTAAATCTACTTAGATATCTTAAGAGCTTTGTCAATCTAGCACTTAGGTATTCTTCTCAAGCTCTTTTATCACTTATGGCTTATAGTGATGTTGATTGGATTCGAACTCGAATCTCCAGACTAACCACTTAAGGAGTCTAGCACCACATCCCACTAGACCAGTTGATTATTGGTGATGTTGATTGGTGTTCCTTTTCATTACTTGTTGATCTATCACAAGATATTTACTTTTCTTGGCACTTCCATTGTTTCCTAGAAGAGTAAGAAGCAAAACTTTATCCCTAAATCATCTACAAAGAGTGGGTATAAATCAATGTCTTCTACTACGAGTAAATTAGTATGGCTTGATGGTTCATTACAAGATTTGCATATCCCAATTCTTTTACCTATTCCCATGCAATGTGACAATAAAGTTGCTTTATATCTATCTTCTAATCCAATTTTTCTTGTGAGGACAAATCACTTGCAAGTTGACTGTCATTATGTGCATGATGAAGTTCATAAAGGATTTTTTGCAACTACACATGTCAGATCTTCTTTGTAATTAGCGTATTCTTTCACAGAGCTTTGGGGAAATAACAATATCATTTTCTTACTCTCAAGTAGGACTGACCATTGCCCGGTTCGGTTCAGTTTTTGGACCGAACTGGACCGGACCGTACCGGACCAAAACCAAAGGTCCGGTCTTCGGTCCAAAACCTTCGGTCCACAATCGGTCCAGTCCGGTCCACAATTGGTCCCGTTTGGTCCGGACCTATTGTTTTTGAAAAAAATAGACAAAATGCCCTTAGCTAGTTAGCTTCTTATGCGATTCTCTAATCTCTCCCTGTCTCTCATATGTTCTACTTCCTAAATCCAACTTGAGTCTCGACTGATACGGGGTATTCGCTCGTGTAGATGTACCGATCTTTTTATGCCTAAACTCGATTGAAAAGGGAAAACAATATAGAAACAAAAGTGACACGAATAAAATAAAGGAAAGATATATCAAGGTTGAACCCTAAAAAACAACCTGGAGACACGCTATGACGCCGATGTACTGTAACAACAACCAATGAATCCCTATAGAACTCTCCTCGCTACTCCACACACAAAAGGGTTACAAAGGCCCTAGATCATTTAGAGGTTTTGATGAGGGATCATCCCCAACACTAACTATGCAAGGACCAATCACTAGGCAAAGATCTAAAGCATGTATGTCATCTTCAAGGCATGACATGGAAGGATCTATCACTAGATCAAGAGCAAGGTCCGTCCAAGAAGAGAATGCTAGCTTATTGGTAACATGTACATCTAAAGAGACTCTACTTATGGCTTCTTTGGTGACATTGGTGTCTATGGTGGAAGGACCTTACAAGAGTGAAGATGATCAAGGAGCCAAGAAATGTGGCTAAATCGAGATGTAAGCAAGCTAGTCAAAATCTCGACTTTGAGAACCAAATCTCGCCAGAGATCCCAATCGAGATTTGCTTTTGTTGCTATCCATCAGATCCAGTCAAGATCTTATTAATTGTTAGAATAACTTTAAAGCTCTAAACACTAAAGGTGTTTTTTGGTTTTGATCCTATCTTTTAGGATTATCTTTTATTTTTATCTTTTAGTGGAATCTCGCCTATAAATAGGCTTAGAGGATGAGATTCATAGAGAGATTTGATTTGATATATTTTCGACATACATTGTGAGATACTTGTTGCTTCATTGACAAAGTGTACATTTTATTCATTTTTGTTCAGTAAAAAAGAGAGCCTTTGATTAAATCGTTGTGAGTCCTTGCCAAAATTTTCTTGTGTGTGCTCATCTTAGACTTTGCATCTAGCTTTGTTCGCTCAGCACTTGGAATCAACACATATGTTGGACTGCCAAAAATTTTCAGATTTGATAAGTCTAAATCTAAACCAGTCCATACCTCCTTTGAAACCTTCCCATCAAGAGAATTCCCGGGGAGATCTATTTATCAAATAGACCGTCATACTCACTACCTCTTCCCATAAATACTTTGGAAGCCCTACATTCAATCTAAGACACCATGCTTTTTCTACAATGAAGAGATTCATCCTCTCAGAAACACCATTCTGTTGTGGTGTTTTCCGCACTGTATAATTCCTCTAAATTCCATGCTCACCATAAAAACTCTGAAACTGAGAACCGGCGTACTCTGTCCCATTATCAGATCTCAAATACTTCACTTTCCTCCTTGTCTGATTTTCGACTCTACCTTCCACAACTTGAACTAGCTGAAGACCTCAGATTATGCTATAGAAAATACACCCATACCTTCCTTGAATAGTCATCAATGAAAGTGACGTAATACATATATCCTTCCAATGACAACACTTGAGTTGGTCCCACACATCAGAATGCACATAATCAAGAACTTCACCTGTGTTGTGTTGACATGTCTTAAAAGACACCTTGGACTGTTTTCCCATCATGCAAAAACTTGTAGAAGTCGATCTTACAACTCGTCACACCATCCAAGAGATCTCGCTTGTGAAGCTCAATCATTCCCCTTTTGCCAATGTGACCTAGGCGCATATGCCACAGAGTTGTGCAATCTCATTCAGAAACAACGGCTACAACTCCACTTGCAACGGTACTTCCTACCAACCGGTAGATATTACCCAATGTAATGTGCCCCATCATAACCGTAATAACCCCCTTGCTCACCTTTACACATTCCTTTTCTAGTTTTGAAATAGAACCCTTTCACATGCAAAGTCCCCAAGAAAATCAGATTTTTCTTTAAATCTAGAATATGAGGCACATCAGTCAATGTTCAGATCACACCGTCGTGCATCCTCACCTTTATCAGCCCAATGCCAACAACATCCCAAGTCTTGTTGTATCCTAATTGGACAGAGCCAAAACTTCTAGACTTGTACGTCTCAAACCAATCTCTATTCGGAGTCATGTGAAACAAACACCCCATATCCATAATACATACATCTAAGTTGTTGTTTGGTATCACATAGAGCATATCAGAATCTGCACAATCTGAATCATCTTTTTGCACCACGTTTGCTGATTTTGAAGATTCTCCCGACTTCTTATCTTCATACTTCTTCTTCTTGACAGGACAACCACGTTTGAAATGACCCGCCTCCTTGAAGTAGTAACAAGTAATTGGCTTGTTACCCTTGGATTTGGACCTGGATTGCTTGTTGCTTCCTTCTTGCTTCTCTTGCGTCCTCCCTCTATCATGGTTGCCTCTAACATACAACCCTTCACTTTGATAACTATCACTAGTATGTTTTTGTCATTCGGCATGTGAAAGCAATGTTGTTGACACCGTATCAAGACTTATCTCGTCTTTCCCACACGTCAACGTCATCACCAGATTTTTATATGAAGAGGGTAGAGAACACAACAAGATTATAGGTTTATCTTCATCTTCAAGTTTTAAATCCACTTGAGCCAGATGGGAAATAATTTGATTGAATATATTCACGTGTTTCACCAAGCTAGAACCTTCCACCATTCTCAACCCATACAATCTCTATTTGAGATACAATTTGCTAGACAAAGATTTTGACGTATACCGTTTCTCCAATTGAGTCCAAATCGCTTGACAAAATTTGAGATCAATAACATGGTATATTACTTTGTCTGGCAAACAGAGCCGAATGACCGACGTTGCCTTCTCTTGCATCTCCTCTCATTCTTTGTCTTTCAAAGAATCCGGTTTCGTCTACATCAACACCTTCAACATCCCCTGTTGTGTTAACAGATCCTTAACCCGACGCTGCCAAAGACAGAAGTTGCTAGCACCGTTGAATCACGGAACCTCAAATTTTGTAACGGAACCCATCGACATCCTTGATATGATACTAGTTGTTGTGATTTGTACGAGTTAATTAGATGAATAAGGAGAAAAGAGGGAACGTTTTTGATTTTGTTGCACGGAACTTGCAACTAGGGTTTTCAATATGCTTTCGTGGATAAAAAGAATACAACCCTAAACCTATCTATTTATTACCCAAAAGATAGAATGCGTACTATGGGGCTATCTTCTTGGGCCCATTAATCCATGGGCCCAATATATGTTTTTCACGCTTACCCGGCCAGGACCTCGCTCGCTATTTCTTCCTGGGTCTTTGACTCAAGAAGAGCTCGTCTCGCTCATTCCATGGCCCATCATATCAGTCTACCTAGATTTATTATTCTATTATAACACCAATTATATTCATTTGACCTACATATTGAACATGGCTTTCAAAAGCTGCCCACTATTGTTGAAAGGAAGTACATGCCATCACATGCACAAGAATGTGTAGGGGACACAATAGCAACTATATAGTTGCTTTTGCATTAGTCTCTAAGGTTGACGCAAAGCTGAAGCCTTCTTTGAACCAAACAACAAGAATGTGGAAAAATATACTGGTTCAATACCATTGAATCCCATCTAATTTGAGACCCACATGGACACATCAATGACAATACCAAACACCCCCCCTACTAGCTTACAATATGCTAAAAAAAATCCAATTATAGAGAGAGTTTATTAATAAACATTGCATCAAGCATAGGTTTTTCGGTCTATCTAGTCTTGGACCAAATAATTCGCTCCATTTTTGGTTTGGATTGTTCCGGTCCGGTCCGGTTCAGATCTAGAGCTATGAACAATCCTACTCTCAAGCTCGGTCTTGTCTTTGAAGGAATTATGTCCTTTATCCAAGGTGTAATTACTGATGATGAGATAGGACATTAAATATAGGGATATATATATATAATCCGATAAGATTAGGGGTCATGGCGTTTTGCTAGAAGCTAACCATGATCGGTACATTGATATGATAAAATGTATTGCTAGTGTTATCAGGTCCTACGAGGTCACACCATAACGAGCATGTGAAATGAATCAATTAATGAGAGAACTACCATATAAGAGTATATGGTGGAGAAAGATATATTTTATAGGAGTACAAAATATATTACGGAATTGGTAATTAATAATTTATAAAGAGTTATTTATATATTAATTACTAAAATATATATCTTATAATAAAGGAAGTTTGTAATAGTTAAAAGCCCAACCCAAATATTATATATCCGATTGATCGATCAAAAGAGGACAGACACAAGTCAGCCGTGTTTTCTTCTCCCATCATTCTCTCTCAAAAAGCTTCATCCTTTGTTCTAGCAATCGAAGGTTAAACGATCCTTGTTCTGTCTCGGGTGGACCAACTAGAGAAGTAACACTTAAGACTCTACATATCTTGAGAAGAGTTTTGAACATGCGTCAAAAGGTATTCTTTTTTTTTTCCCTTATCTAATCTATTATGCATGCGATCCTTGTTTTAGATTTTTAGGAAATTGTTTCCTGAAATTCCGTTTTTACACATCTAAAATCCCTACGGTCTTCCCTCCAAATCTAGCTTGAGGAGAATGTAGACATATGACAAGACTCAATTCTACAGGTCGTTTTTATCTTATCAAAATATAATCCCGACTTAGCACTAAAATGAGTATAGTGGTTAAGGGTCGAACCCAAGAGAGTTTGGTATTTTTATTAAATTCAACTATTGATTATAGAAACAAGTAACAAAGGGGGGGGGGGGGTTGGTTGAATTGATGCACACAAAACTTATGAAAACAAATAACGCAACAAGTTAGACAATGATGGTGAATCTACACTAGGTTGATTCTAAGCATGCGATTGCTACTTTGGTGAGTTCCTTTTACAAGTTTTCAAGTAATCTCCCGTCTCGATCATATATATGTGTCGAGCCAACCGGCATCAACACAACTTAACAGGTTAGTGTTCCGTAAACCTACAAGAACAAATAACAAGTTAGCTTTCAAACAAAGACTAAGGGATATAAAGAAAAGATTAAAACCGTTAAACTTATCTTTATATTTGTGTTCCTTTTCTTTAAGCAATTACAACCCGTTATTACTTAAAGTTTACTACTAGATTAAAGACCCGAACCCGGAATCTATTAATCCTAGTTCTTTGCATGCACTTTAGGACCTAAGGTGATCAATCTTAAGTAATAGTAAAACATGCAATTAGACAATGGAGATCAAGGAAACACAAAGAATTATTGAATGAAAACTTATGTTAGAAAGAACTTACAACCAAGGTAACAATGCAGCTTCAAACCAACCCAATGTAGCAAGGGAGTTAGCAACTCATTACAAAGGTAGCAAGATAATTATAATGGAAAAAGTGAATTCTAAATTGGATGATAAGTGGATGATTCTAGCAATCAACCAATGACTATTTATACTACAAATGACACTAAATAGGAGTAAACAACCGGAGTAAAGCTTTTGTCGTTGAACCGCAGGGGCGGTGCAGGTGAAAACACTTGATCTTCTTCATGGCCGCAGGGGCGGCTAGGCAATTCCGTAGGGACGGATCTTTAATGCTCTTCAAACGTCCGACTCTTCAACTTCCTGTCGTTTCTGATTCCAAGCCGACGGGGCGTCCCAGTGTCGACGCAGGGGCGGTGACACTGACTCTTCATCTTCCAGCTCCCAGGTTGAGGCGCAGGGGCGCTGGTCTTCGCTTCTTCAGGGCAAGTCACCGCAGGGGCGCCAAGGGTTGACGCAGGGGCAGTGACAGTCTTCGTTTTTGGCGCTGGCAAAGGCGCAAGCTGCGGTCCGGAGTATGGTGTCACCCGCAGGGGCGGTGACACTGCTCCGCGTGGGCGGTGGGGCAACAAAAGCTTTGCTTCGTGGATGATCTTCACTCCTAAGTGCTTATAACTCCTTCTTTATAATCTTTTAGTCTTCTTCTTCTGGACCAAGGAGTTAGTAGCATAAACCGACACAAATGTAATAAAAAGTCTCTAAAAACTATCCTAAATGATAGTGATTCCATCACCTATCAAACTCCCCCATACTTAGACCTTTTAATCGTCCCGAGTAAAATAAATAACAACAATTTTTAACTCAAAGGCCTCACGAAGCATGGGCAAGTAGAAAAGACAATGAAAAAAAAAGAAAAGCCAAGAAAGAAAAGAAGGAAAAAAGAGGAAATGTGAAAAAGGTGAGAAAAATACCATCCTTATTGCTCCAAGAGTGAACTACCCGGACAACCTCCTTATGACTCCCCTTCTTATGTCGCCAAACGCCGGAAAGGAGTCCTACACACGGTGTCGCTCATTTTGCCAAGGTGCCCTTTCGGGTTTTCACCTTGCCACTCTTCTTCTTTTGATGATCTCACTTTGAACTCACATCTCTCAAGTCCAATTTTGCACCAACCTAAGGTTGGTCGGACTACCTTCTTTTTGCCTAAATTGCCCTTTTGCGTTTTTGGTTTATCCAAGGATTTTTCATGCCTTTTTCTTTTTCTTTGGCTTTTTCTTCTTTTTTTTTTTTTTGAATTTCAAACGGAATTACAACTCGAAAGACTCAATGCAAAAAAACTCAAAACAACTATACATGCAATGATATGTTCCTCCCCCATACTTGAAGTACACTTTTCCCTCAAAGTGGAAATGAAGCAAAGATAAATGTGGGAAAGGGATGAGAATGATACCACTAGCGGGATGGTCCTGTTGGACCATCCGTACCCTCCTCCGGTGGGTACGGAAAGTGGCTGAAGAAGTGCTCCTGCCGGCGGTAGATGTCCTCAATGCGGGTCTGCTGAGCCTCTATCCGATGGCCAAAAGAGGTCTCAAAGCTGGCTTGCCAAGCCAACTGCTGAGCCTCCAGCTGCTACTGCTGGGTCGTCTGCCAAGCCTCCTACCTCTGGTCGAAGTGGGAGGTCATGGAGGTGGCAAAACTCGTCTGCCAGCTCTACTGTTGTTCAAGCATGGTCCGTTGGTACTCGGTCTGCTATGCCTGATGCTGGGTGGTCAGGGCCGCCATCTGAGCCTGTAGGCTCGCAAGAGCCGGATCCTCCTCCGGTGGTGCAGTAGGCATCTCCTCGTCGTCGGGGATGGGCATGTGCTCCTCATGGTGGGCCCGGCTGGAGCTCGCAACATCCCTCTCCACAATGGCCACTAGCAGCCTCCTCGGTACGAAGGGATCGGCCGGGATGTAGAGCTCGGAGAGCTCATCCCCGAATGGTAAAGGCCAAGGGAGGTAAGTGAGGTGGCTCCCATCTGCAAGGGAGATCCAAAATATGTTCTCCCCGTCCCGTCGGAGGAGCTTGCACCTCCTCAACATCCTCTCTGTATAAAGGGGAGCCTCCAGCCCATCCTCTAGGCCAGAAAGATCCATAACCTGTGAGGCGATCAAGGAGATCACCCCACCGCCGACAATGTCCCTCGGCTCGTTCTTCCTAATCCGCTTCAAAGCGGCAAGGAATAGGGACGGCCAATCCATCACCTTCTCGCTCATCGGAAGGCAGGAGTATAATAGTGGGACGTCCTTGAGGGCGACCTTGTTCTCCTCTTTGTTTCCACAAAATACACTCATGAGGATCTTGGAGAGGAGCCTCAAGCATGGGTGAGTGAGTTTGTTGGAGTACTCACCCCCTGCATGGAACTCGGATCCGGTAGCTGCTTGGCAAAACTCACACAGGTCCGGAGTCGGGACTGGCTCCCACCAGTTCTCGGAGGGGTTGAGAGTCACCCCAAAGGCCCCTGTAGCTGGTGGTAATCAAGTGTGTATTTCACCTTGTTGAACTTGAAAGTGAGTCCAATACACACGTGATCCTCCTTCTCCATGGTGAAGGTGGCTCTGAACTGTCTGCTGAGCTCGGGATACGTTGGAGCATTATTCTGTAGGAAGTCTCCGAGCCCAACATTGGCCATAAAGGACTGCATGCTCTCCAGCATGCCTAGCTTCTCCAAGGTAGGAACGTGCAAAAACCGAGTTACGTACACAACCCAATCCTGTACGATCCTATACCTCTCCTTCTCAGCTTTCGGCATCTTGTACTTTCTTTGTTGTTCCATTCTTGCAGTTAACTAGGTAAAAGAATTAGCAACTTACAAAAATAGGAAAGAAAGATGAACCCTCTGTTGTGTTTTCCGCAAGGGCGGGTGAAGAGGCGCAGGGGCAGTGAGGCGTAGCTGCGGCAGCTTGCAGACGCAGGGGGGGAGAAGTGTAGAGGGCGATTCTGGGCAACTACGAAGGTGGTGGTGCTAGGGTTGTTCCGGCGCTGCTTTGTTGGTGGAGGCGTCATCGGAGATGTTGCTTAGTGGAGTTTTGTTTGGGGGTGGCGGTGAAGGGTGTAGTAGGGTAAGAGAGTTGCAGAGTGAGCAAGGTGGTGGTAGGGGCTAGAGAGGGTGGCGCAGGGGCGTCGCAAGGGTATTTGCTGGTCGTCAGAGGTGGCGTAGGGGCGGTTTCAGATGGTGGCTTATGAGGGTTTGTTGAGGGTGCAGGGGCGTTGCAGGTTGAGAGAGGGAAGGTGCGAGGGAGATGTGGTTGTGGTTGGTGAGGAGAGAGAGAGTGAGTGGGTGGGGTGGTGTAGGGAAATGTTTTGTGATTTCTATTTTTTTTCTTTTCTGGGTAAACCCGCAGGGGCGGGGGCTTGTCGCCGCGGGGACGGTGACAAGGAAAAGGGGCACGCAGGCTCAGCGCCGGGGGCGGCGCTGAGGATGTGTGTCAAGAATAGCCGCCACAGGGGTGTAAGGGAGTCACCGCGGGGGTGGTGCCAGTTGTCGCAGACGCTGGCCCAGCGCCGGGGGCGGGGCTGGGCATGGGTGTCACCGCGGGGCGGGGACATGATCCCCATGGGTGGTTTTCTTGACAGAGGCTCCTCTTCTTATTCCTTCGGGTTGCCTCTCGGGTAGCACCTTTGTTTTACGTCGTTGACTCGACGTAAGGTCTCTACCTCTATGATTGAGCCTCCTCCAACATCACCTTGGGGTTTATAACCGTCTGAGAAGGTAATCCTCCGGAGGACCTAGTTTCAATCCTTGTTATGGCTTTCGCCATTTGTCCAACCTGTTTTTCAAGGTTCTTGATGCTAGATTCTGTTGTTTGGACATGAGTAGCAAAATGTTTAGTCAAAACCTGCAACATATCTTCAGTTGTTTGATACTTACCTTGTCGGGGCTGTTGTTGTTGGTTCTGTTGATCCCTCCAATGAAAATTCTGTTGGTCACGCCAACTTGGCATGAAGTTCTATGCATAGGGATCGTTCCTAGGCCTTTGCTGCTGTGGCTGTCCATAGCCAATTGCATTCACCTCAGCATCATCATCCTGGACTTGGGGACACATGTCCGTTGGATGGTATGGGTCAACACACACTCCACATGCCTTCAGCTGCTGTGGGGTTCCCATAAGTGTTAATCTCTTCACCATTTCTTTCAGCTCCGTAAGCTCAGTGGAGATCTCACTCTTCCCGGAATTTACAACATGAACACCTCTCTTGGAAGGAGTTCTTTCAAAGTTCCGGGTCCCTTCAGCTAGTTCCTGTATCTTTTCAAAGCAAGGTCAGGGGTAGAGTTAAGAATATTACCTCCACAAGCCGCATCAACGATCCTCCTTTCATTGTGTAGCTAGCCATTGTACAAGTACAAGACTAGATCTTGAGTCGAATATCCGTGGAAAGGACAGCTGGATCGGAGGCGTGCGAATCTTTCGAAGTACTCATAGAGAGTTTCGTTCGCCTCTTGCTCGATGTTGCTTATAGCTTTCTTCAAGCTATTCGCCTTCTTGGCCGGGAAGTATTTCTCCAAAAACGCCTTGTGAAGGTTCTCCCAAGTGTCGATACTCCCGGATGAATGGTGGTAATACCAATCATACGCTAAATCTTTGAGTGTGAAACCGAATGTCCTCATCTTGATTTGCTCTTCGGTAATGTTGGCCGGCTTCATGCTCATACACACGGTATGGAACTTCCCTAGGTGTTTAATGGGGTCTTTACCACTTAGCCCATGGAAAGATGGAAGCAAGTGAATGAGACCCGGCTTGAACTCAAAGTTGATTCTTTCCCCTAATGCCGGTATAGAAACCGCAAGAGGGTTTTGAGCCAAAGTGGGCTGAGTGAGTTGACGAAGAGTACGATCATCCATTTCTTGTTGGAGTTGTTGTCTTCGTTGCTGGATGTGTGTCCTCTCAATTTCTGGATCAAAAGAAGCAAAGCCGGAGTTAGTAGCACGGGTTTAAACCATAAAAATGGTTCAAACCAATAATCAATAATAACAATAAAATAAAAACAACTAAACTCCCCGGCAACGACGCCAAAATTTTGACAAGACTCTATTCTAGAGGTCGTTTTTATCTTATCAAAATATAATCCCGACTTAGCACTAAAATGAGTATAGTGGTTAAGTAAGGGTCGAACCCAAGAGAGTTTGGTATTTTTATTAAATTCAACTATTGATTATAGAAACAAGTAACAGGGGGGGTTGGTTGAATTGATGCACACAAAACTTATGAAAACAAATAACGCAACAAGTAAGACAATGATGGGTGAATCTACATTAGGTTGATTGTAAGCATGCGATTGCTACTTTGGTGAGTTCCTTTTACAAGTTTTCAAGTAATCTCCCGTCTCGATCATGTATATGTGTCGAGTCAACTGGCATCAACACAACTTAACAAGTTAGTGTTCCGTAAACCTACAAGAACAAATAACAAGTTAGCTTTCAAACAAAGACTAAGGGATATAAAGAAAAGATTAAAACCGTTAAACTTATCTTTATATTTGTGTTCTCTTTCTTTAAGCAATTACAACCCGTTATTACTTAAAGTTTACTACTAGATTAAAGACCCGAACCCGGAATCTTTTAATCCTAGTTCTTTGCATGCACTTTAGGACCTAAGGTGATCAATCTCAAGTAATAGTAAAATATGCAATTAGACAATGGAGATCAAGGAAACACAAAGAATTACTGAATGAAAACTTATGTTAGAAAGAACTTACAACCAAGGTAACAATGCAGCTTCAAACCAACCCAATGTAGCAAGGGAGTTCTTTGCATGCACTTTAGGACCTAATGCCATAAAGGTGGTGTAAACAGCCGGAGTAAAGCTTCTGTCGTTGAACCGTTGGGGCGGCCTTCAGATCCGCAGGGGCGGTGTAGGCAAAAACGCTTGATCTTCTTCATGGCCGCGGGGGCGGATAGGCAATTCTGCAAGGGCGGATATTTAATGCTCTTCAAACGTCTGACTCTTCAACTTCCTGTTGTTTCTGATGCCAAGCCGCCGGGGCGTCCCAGTGTCGACGTAGGGGCGGTGACACTGACTCTTCATCTTCTAGCTCCCAAGTTGAGGTGCAGGCAGAGGCGCAGGGTCACTGGTCTTCGCTTCTTCAGGGTAAGTCACCGCAAGGGCGCCAAGGGTTGACGCAGGGGCGGTGACAGTCTTTGTTCCTGGCGCTGGCAAAGGCGCAGGCTGCGCTCCGGAGTATGGTGTCACCCGCAGGGGCGGTGACACTGCTTCGCGGGGGCGGTGAGGCAACAGAAGCTTTGCTTCGTGGATGATCTTCACTCCTAAGTGCTTATAACTCCTTTTTTATCTTTTTTTAGTCTTCTTCTTCTGGACCAAAGAGTCAGTAGCATAAACCGACACAAATGTAATAAAAAGACTCTAAAAACTATCCTAAATGATAGTGATTCCATCACCTATCAACATAATACACATGTCATATTAAGCAATATGACATCATATATAGTTTGTTAGACAGTTAACACGCTTAATATAAATAGCATGATCCCTTCTATTGCGATGTAACAGAGATTACACAATCACTTACAAAACGTTTCTTCTCTCTTAGTGTGGGTTAGATTTATCAATTAGTCCGACCAAGAACAATATCAGCCTCTAATTTGTTCTTTTAGGGATCTTAGATTTTAAATCGAATTGCATGTGTAGTTTGTACCTTGATCCGCCATGGTGGTGCAACAGTGAAGTCCGGAGACGGTTGCGGCGGCGGCAACAGCGCCGGCGGCGGCCGGTAGGAGAATGCGGTGATGGAGGGGAAGTCCCTTGGTTTCTCCTCTCTCTCCCTACCCCTTACTTTTAGTATGTGTGTTATATTATGACATATATCCTTATGACCTTATTTATATACCCATATCATTAGGGGTCATATAATATCACATGATATAAGATATATGCCACACATTATATGGCTATTAACGGAATAACTTATATTTAAGGGCGAGAGGAGGACCGGGCTTCTTCACCTGATTAATTTAATCGGTCTGTCAACAATTAAATTAATCGGATTACTCCCACTCAAAACCCTGACTATTATATTTAGCCAATTACCGCAATAAACATAGATTATCTATAGGTCCACATAACGGGATAAAATTATTCTTACATTCTCCCACTTGGACCATAGGTACATCTACTATACTGTTATATGCAGGTAAACTTAAATTGTACAAAGTGCTAAATTTACTTTACGGGTTTATCTTAATTACCTCGAGAATCCTAAAACAACAATAGAGTAATGGCGGTTCCACATTATCTATTCAACATGGTTCCTTCCATCTACTACTGATTGCTGTCCCAGGAAAACCCGATCCGTATAGGGGAATAAGCATAATGGTCTCTTTAATGTCTTTAGGAAAAGACTATTTATGTTCAACCAACAAAAATGTATCTATACAAAACAATAATATGAAAACAGAATGGTCCAGAAGATCTATAACATAAATGATCAAAACACAGTATCTTTACAAAACACTTCCAATCCATCCACATAACATAAAAACTAAGTACTACACTCAAGACCCATTAGGCTAGCATGCATCATACATGTCTTGGGTGGTAGTCCCTTAGTAAGTGGATCTGCTATATTAGCACTAGTCGAAATGTGCTCCACAGATACTCTTCTCTTCCGAACTTCCTCCTTAACTGATAAGAATCTCATTTCCATGTGTTTTATGCCTTTGGAATACTTATCATTTTTCGAAAAGAAAACGGCTGCAGTGTTGTCACAAAAGATTCTTAGCGGTCTTCCAATCGAGCTCAGAACGCTTAACCCCGAAATAAAGTTCCGCAACCATAATGCATGATTTGCCGCCTCAAAGCACGCTACAAACTCGGCCTCCATTGTGGATGATGCAATAATGGTTTGCTTAGCACTCTGCCAGGAGATGGATCCTCCCGCTAAGACAAACACATAACCCGAGGTGCTTTTCCTGCTATCCTCTCATCCTCAAAAATCTGAATCAACATAGCCAATAACCTCAAGCTGATCAGAATGCCTATAGGTGAGCATGTGACTCTTAGTCCCTTGTAGGTACCTTAACACCTTTTTCGCAGCCTTCTAGTGTTCAATGTCAGGGTTGCTTTGATAGCGACCTTGTACACCTATTGCAAAACTGATGTCCGGTCTGGTACAAACTTGGGCATACATAAGACTTCCAACGATTGAAGCATAAGGAATATCTTGCATTCTTTTATGTTCCTCATCAGTTTTGGGGCATTGCTTCAAGCTTAACTTATCCCCTTTCTGAATAGGAACTATACTGGAATTACATCCAGCCATATTGAATCTATCTAATATCTTTGAAATATATGCTTTCTGAGACAAACCTAATGTCCTTTGTGACCTATCACGGGATATTTCTATCCCTAACACAAAAGACGCCTCACCCATATCTTTCATCTCAAAGTTACTAGACAAGAAACTCTTGGTCTCTCTGAGTAAACTCAGATCACTATTGGCGATCAAAATGTCGTCAACATACAAGACTAAAAATGCAAACTTGCTCCCATTGACCTTCAGGTATATACAATGATCAAAAAGGTTTTCCGTAAAACCGAAGGCAATTATGGTATCGTGAAACTTAATATACCATTGCCGAGAAGCTTGCTTAAGTCCATATATTGACTTCTTTAATAAACAGACTAGATCCTCCTTACTGTCTTCAACGAAACCTTCAGGTTGAGACATGTAGACTTCTTCCTCCAAACTTCCATTCAAAAAAGCCGTTTTCACATCCATTTGATGTAGCTCTAAGTCAAAATGAACTACTAATGCCAAAATGATCTTTAATGAATCCTTCTTTGAAACTGGAGAGAAGGTTTTATTATAATCAATGTCTTCCTTCTGGTTGAAACCTTTGGCTACAAGACGTGCTTTATGTCGCTCTATTTGGCCAAGGGAGCCGCGCTTGGTCTTAAAGACCCATTTACTGCCGATTGCCTTATGCCCTATAGGTAGAGCAACTAACTCCCACACTTTATTTGCAGCCATCGATTTCAATTCCTCACACATAGCATCAATCCATTTATTAGAATTATCACCTTTTACGGCTTGTGAAAACGTTACCGGATCGTTATCCAATCCTATGTCAAACTCATGATGTAGCATATACACCATATAGTCATCTGAGATTGCCGACCTACGAGGTCTTGCGGACCTTCTTTTAGAAATCTCAATTATAGGTGTATCAGCTGCTTCAATGACTTTAGGAATGGCAAGAGTCACATTAATGGGTTGAGGTTCATCATCATTATGTTGTTCCACGACATCGTCGTTTATTGGAACCTCATGAACAGAGATTAGAGATACAGTAATAGGAATGGTTCCCTCTCTAATCTCATTGATGATGACCTCATCAATTCTCCTACTGATTTTGCCATCCTCTAGGAATTTGGCATTACTAGTTTCTACTATTCTGGTGTTGTGGCTAGGACAGTAAAATTTAAACCCCTTTGATCTCGAAGCATACTCAATGAAAAACACGCTAATGATTTTAGAATCGAGTTTCTTCTCCTGAGGATTGTAGATGCGCACTTTTGCGGGGCAACCCAAAATGTGTAAGTGTTGCAAACTTGGTTTTCAGCCATTCCACAATTCAAATGGACTCTTTGAAACTACTTTGCTAGGAACTCGGTTTGCGACGTACATGACAGTCATAAGTGCATGCGTCCACAATGATCTAGGTAAATTATCTTTAATCATCATAAACCTTACAACCTCTAGAAGGGTTCTGTAACGCCTCTCAACAACACCGTTTATCCAGGGTGAACCAGGCATCGTGTACTGAGCGACAATACCCAAACTTTGTAGAAGTTTAGCAAATGGAGCAGGGTTTTGCCTTGATTCATCGTATCTATCATAGAATTCCCTACCTCTATCTGACCTGATGATTTTCATTTTCTTTCCCAGTTGCCTCTCAACTTCCTTAATGTAAAGCTCTACAGCATTTACTCACTGAGATTTTTCATGCAACATGTAAAGGTAACAGTACCGTGAATAATCATCTATAAAGGTGATGAAATACTTCTCTCCACTAAAGGAGGGAACATCAAATGGACCACAAATGTCTGTGTGTATGATCTCTAAAAAGAGCAGTGCTTCTTGTGGCGCCCTTTTTGGTGTGTTTGGTTTGCTTACCTTTAATGCAATCCACACACGTCCCAAAGTCAGTAAAATCAAGAGAAGGAAGAATGTTGTCTTTAACTAACAACATCATTCTTTCCCTTGAAATATGGCCCAAGCGTTTATGTCACAAGAACGCTGAGTTCTCATTCGACCTGACACGTTTCACTCCAATCTCAGAATTCAAAGAAATAAATAGCGAATAAGAAAATGATTTATCCAACTCAATACGATACATTCCGTTTTCCAAAACACCATAACCAACTATATTCTTATCTTTGAATAAACTGAAATATCCATTTCCAAAAGTCACAGAAAAACCCATACAGTCGAGTTTAGAAATTGAAATTAAATTACGAGACATTGATGGAACGTAGATTGTATCCTCCAAAAGTAATTTAAAGCCACTACTTAATCCTAAACTAAAACATCCTATGGATTTAATGGATGCTTCAGACTTGTTTCCCATGAGTAGGTTCTTCTCATTCCTTCTTATCTTCTGGATTGAACTGAAGCCCTGTAATGAGTTAGAAACGTGTACTTTAGTACTAGAGTCTAACCACCAAGTATTAGAAGGTACACTAATGAAATTAGATTCGAGACATACGACAGAAAGGTACATACCCTTCTTCTCGAACCATTCCTTGCGCTTTACATAGTCTTTCTGGAAATGTCCTGCCTTTTTACAAAAATGGCAAACATCCTTCTTTTTCACCTTCTTAATGCCTGACGGACCTGGCACATTGGTTGAGCTAGACTTGATGCTCGACCCGTCCTTCCCTTTGAACTGCCCCCTCCCCCTAACGCCCTCACTGTTATAAACAAAATGTGCCTGAGGTATATTATGCGCTTGTGCATTAGTCAGGCGTGTGGCTTCCTGAACAAGCTTATTCGCAAGTTCATTCACTGTCCATGTTTCTTTAATGGAATTGTAGCTCACATGGAATGCCTCATATTCTTTGGGAAGACCCTCAAAGATGAAATGCGTTAATATGGGGCCGTCAATTTTCAGCCCCAACTTGAACAACTGAGAGACTAAGCTTTGCATATGCATTGTATACTTAGTCATGTCAGCCTGCTTTTCATCAAACTTACAGTGAGACAGTTCAGAAAGAAGCTTTCCAATTAATGCCTTATCAAAAGGCTGGAACTTTTCCTTAAGTTTTGCAAGATATTTCTTCGTGGTATCACATTCAGCCTCTGTAATTGAGTTCTTAATGTCCGCAGCAGTGGTAAGGCGCATAAAAGAAGGTACATATCCTTCTTCTCAAACCATTCCTTGCGCTTTACATAGTCTTTCTGAAAATGTCCTACCTTTTTACAAAAATGGCAAACATCCTTCTTTTTCACCTTCTTAATGCCTGACGGACCTGGCACATTGGTTGAGCTAGACTTGATGCTCGACCCGTCCTTCCCATTGAACTGCCCCCTCCCCCTAGCGCCCTCACTGTTATAAACAAAATGTGCCTGAGGTATATTATGCGCTTTTGCATTAGTCAGGCGTGTGGCTTCCTGAACAAGCTTATTCGCAAGTTCATTCACTGTCCATGTTTCTTTAATGGAATTGTAGCTCACATGGAATGCCTCATATTCTTTGGGAAGACCCTCAAAGATGAAATGCGTTAATATGGGGCCGTCAATTTTCAGCCCCAACTTGAACAACTGAGAGACTAAGCTTTGCATATGCATTGTATACTTAGTCATGTCAGCCTGCTTTTCATCAAACTTACAGTGAGACAGTTCAGAAAGAATCTTTCCAATTAATGCCTTATCAAAAGGCTGGAACTTTTCCTTAAGTTTTGCAAGATATTTCTTCGTGGTATCACATTCAGCCTCTGTAATTGAGTTCTCAATGTCCGCAGCAGTGGTAAGGCGCATAAAAGAAGGTACATATCCTTCTTCTCAAACCATTCCTTGCGCTTTACATAGTCTTTCTGGAAATGTCCTGCCTTTTTACAAAAATGGCAAACATCCTTCTTTTTCAGCTTCTTAATGCCTGACGGACCTGGCACATTGGTTGAGCTAGACTTGATGCTCGACCCGTCCTTCCCTTTGAACTGCCCCCTCCCCCTAGCGCCCTCACTGTTATACACAAAATGTGCCTGAGGTATATTATGCGCTTTTGCATTAGTCGGGCGTGTGGCTTACTGAACAAGCTTATTCGCAAGTTCATCCACTGTCCATGTTTCTTTAATGGCATTGTAGCTCACATGGAATGCCTCATATTCTTTGGGAAGACCCTCAAAGATGAAATGCGTTAATATGGGACCGTCAATTTTCAGCCCCAACTTGAACAACTGAGAGCCTAAGCTTTGCATATGCATTGTATACTTAGTCATGTCAGCCTGCTTTTCATCAAACTTACAGTGAGACAGTTCAGAAAGAAGCTTTCTAATTAATGCCTTATCAAAAGGATGGAACTTTTCCTTAAGTTTTGCAAGATATTTCTTCGTGGTATCACATTCAGCCTCTGTAATTGAGTTCTTAATGTCCGCAACAGTGGTAAGGCGCATAAAAGAAGGTACATATCCTTCTTCTCGAACCATTCCTTGCGCTTTACGCAGTCCTTCTGGAAATGTCCTGCCTTTTTACAAAAATGGAAAACATCCTTCTTTTTCACCTTCTTAATGCCTGACGGACCTGGCACATTGGTTGAGCTAGACTTGATGCTCGACCCGTCCTTCCCTTTGAACTGCCCCCTCCCCCTAGCGCCCTCACTGTTATAAACAAAATGTGCCTGAGGTATATTATGCGCTTTTGCATTAGTCAGGCGTGTGGCTTCCTGAACAAGCTTATTCGCAAGTTCATCCAATGTCCATGTTTCTTTAATGGCATTGTTGCTCACATGGAATGCCTCATATTCTTTGGGAAGACCCTCAAAGATGAAATGCGTTAGTATGGAGCCGTCAATTTTCAGCCCCAACTTGAACAACTGAGAGGCTAAGCTTTGTATATGCATTGTATACTTAGTCATGTCAGCCTGCTTTTCATCAAACTTACAGTGAGATAGTTCAGAAAGAAGCTTTCCAATTAATGTCTTATCAGAAGGCTGAAACTTTTCCTTAAGTTTTGCAAGATGTTTCTTCGTGGAATCACATTTAGCCTCTGTAATTGAGTTCTTAATGTCCGCAGCAGTGGTAAGGCGCAGAAAAGAAGGTACATACCCTTCTTCTCGAACCATTCCTTGCGCTTTACGCAGTCTTTCTGGAAATGTCCTGCCTTTTTACAAAAATGGCAAACATCCTTCTTTTTCACCTTCTTAATGCCTCACGGACCTGGCACATTGGTTGAGCTAGACTTGATGCTCGACCCGTCCTTCCTTTTGAACGGCCCCCTCCCCCTAACGCCCTCACTGTTATACACAAAATGTGCGTGAGGTATATTATGCGCTTTTGCATTAGTGAGGCATGTGGCTTCCCGAACAAGCTTATTCGCAAGTTCATCAACCGTCCATGTTTCTGTAATGGCATTGGAGCTCACATGGAATGCCTCATATTCTTTGGGAAGACCCTCAAAGATGAAATGCGTTAATATGGGGCCGTCAATTTTCAGCCCCAACTTGAACAACTGAGAGGCTAAGCTTTGCATATGCATTGTATACTTAGTCATGTCAGCCTGCTTTTCATCGAACTTACAGTGAGACAGTTCAGAAAGAAGCTTTCCAATTAATGCCTTATCAGAAGGCTGGAACTTTTCCTTAAGTTTTCCAAGATATTTCTTCGTGGTATCACATTCAGCCTCTATAATTGAGTTCTTAATGTCCGCAACAGTGGTAAGGCGCAGAAAAGAAAGACAGTTAGCATCCTTGTCTTTCCAGTCCTTATATGCCTTAAGCACTACTGCGTCCTCCTCATCAGGCTTAGGCTTTCAGGACCGTCCTTCCTTAAAACATTCGCCGTAACTTAACATGGACATAGAGAAAGTTACAATCTCTAGCCAATCAGCGTAGTTTGGTCCAGTAAGGGGAGGAATAGTCGCGAGGCAAGAGAGCGGTAACTTATTTTGGGAAACTGCAAAGTTGGAAAACATGCTCAAAACGATTAATCTTTGAGTAAACACACATATTTTTAACCATTAATGAATAAGACTTGTTCAATAATTGAGAAACTCAAGCAATCTTGACTAAACCAAGTATGGCATCTGTGGATAACCTATACAGTGTAATCTCAATTGATTAAGTATTCCCTACTTATATGGTTAAGTTACTAATAAATGCCGGTCCACCTGTGGGTAAGACCTAAGGGCTAGCAACTTAACTACAATATTTGCTTATTCTGATCTTCACTACCTTAAGTGAGTCCACTGTGGTTTAACTCAATTTTAATGTGAAAATCTGAAGCTTATTTAAACTTGTATGAAATTAATCAAACATGAATTGGCCCACTGAGGTGTAACTCAATTCAAGTTAACGATAATTTCAACCATTCAAAGTTGAATAATCATTGGTGAGAATTCAATCTCTTATGAACGGAAGCAACTTTAGTGTGCAACCAAACAACCTTATTGAGATTTCTCAAGCGATTATCCGTACTAAAACAAACAACAGCGGAAGTATAAGGGAAAGCCCCCACAAACCCCAAATGCTCGAAAAAGATGCTCGACATAATCGATCATCACCCCTGTAGGTCGATCGACTTAACTCTAATGTCGAACGACTACGGGTGAAGTCGTTTGACTTGAAAAACCCTTTAAAATGGGTCTTAGTCATTTCAATAAACACCTTATATGCACCAATTGAAACTTAAAATTGGTTTGAGCATTTCATCAAACACCTTAAGTGCAACAAAATTCAGCATACACATTTATGGCATTTCATCAAACACCTTGAGTGCACCACAAATTCAGCATACACAACTCAATCATTCAACATGCAATAAGGTTTCTAATCAACAAACAAGGCTCTGATACCACATGTGGGTTAGATTTATCAATTAGTCTAACCAAGAACAATTTCAACCTCTAATTTGTTCTTTTTAGGGATCTTAGATTTGAAACCGAATTGCATGTGTAGTTTGTACCTTGATCTGCCATGGTGGTGCAACAGTGAAGTCCAACGACGGTAGCAGTGGCGGCAACAGCGTCGGTGACGGCCGGTAGGAGAAGGCGGTGATGGAGGGGAAGTCCCTTGGCTTCTCCTCTCTCTCTCTCCCTACCCTTACTTTTAGTATGTGTGTTATATTATGACATATATCCTTATGACCTTATTTATATACCCATATCATTAGGGGTCATATAATATCACATGATATAAGATATATGCCACACATTATATGGCTATTAACGAAATAGCTTATATTTAAGGGCGAGAGGAGGATCAGGCTTCTTCACCTGATTAATTTAATCGGTCCGTCAACAATTAAATTAATCGGGTCACTCCCACTAAAAACCCCGACTATTATATTTAACCAATTACCGCAATAAACATAGATTATCTATAGGTCCACATAACGGGATAAAATTATTCTTTCACTTTGTACATAAAGTTCTTCAATCCCCTTCTCTTCTATATACTCTGCTCTTGAAAGTAGTGAACATTGGTAGAGAATGAGTGAGTATGACTCTTGATCCATGGGCTTGGATGAAGCCCATGGTCTAACTTGGATTACATACACTACATGATCGAGTGAACCCACGACACTACCAGCAAATTTATTACATGGGATTACAAGTCCGTTACAGCAGTACGTAGTTGTTATACACTTAAGTAGAACGTACTTGGCACTTGGAATTTTACCCTTACGAGTTTGCACAAACGTAAGTAACCTGTGAGCTCGGACCACCAGTAGATAAGAACTTTAAGTGTACCACTAGATGAGGGGACAAACCAAATTTACATGATTTATAATTTTCAATTTGAAAGGACAAAGAAAAGTTATTATTTCCCACAGATATTAGATATATATTATCATTATTAATGGAGGGTTCCAAACTATTTTTACATTATTCTTTATCCGTGCTTAAGCGTAATATAAAATGAGATAAAGTATGAAATGAGCATTGAAAGAGCGCCATTTAGGGATTGGTATGCAGATCGAAGAAGGTAGGGGGACTACAACACTCAAATCCCTCTTTTGGAAATTGACTCACACTATTATTAACAGCCGAATTGCCGCTGCTCTTCTTCTTCTTGCTGGGTGTTACGCTAAGATTGTGACACGCAAAAGTCTTACAATTTATAAACTCGATATAATTTCCTAACTCCAAGCGAACCCACAGTGTATGAGTCGTTTTGTAGCAAGGATAGTATTCCGAGGTCGAACACGAAGACTAAGGTGAAATCAAATCAACCAAGTGATCATAGATAGTGCGAATCTAGTCTAAGAAAAGAGAAAGAAATAAAGAAATGAAAATCATGATATTTTTTGGTTGGGTTTTTGTGGTGATCAAGCAAAGATCACAAATCAAGCAAGATAATGAATTAAAGAGAGAAAAGTGGATTCTAGAGGTCAAGATTTCCGGTTATGGCATTGGACTCAAGCTTCTAAAGATTCTAAGGACAAAGTTGTGATGTTGGGAAAGGGTGTTTTTCTAATGGAAGCAATTACCGAGTAAGTCTCATGCTTCACTAATCCCGCACCAAACTCCTATTACCGGGTAGGTCTCAAGGGGTTAAGGTTGGGAATTCTACACAAACCGGACACTACTTAAGGGGCAAACCTCTCTTTACGGGTAAGTCTCGGAAAAGGTAAGTCTCAAGCAATAATCCTAGCACACTCAATCCAATAGCGGCTTATGAGGCTCACTACTAACTAGAGTTCATCATCTTAAATACCTAAGATCGGAAATCACCGGGTAGGTCTCTTCCCTCACTTAGTTTGCTAGCATTAGGTCACCCTAAGCTATATTATGCTTAACAAACACTAGGATTTCAACAACCTAAAATCCTAACATACACATTCATCAATTATAGAGCAATAGAGAGAAAAATCGGGTGGATCATAGCAAAAATCGGACGATCTGCCTGAAGAACAGGTCGATTTTTCCTCCTGGGTTAGGTTTTGTGCATACGAATCATCCTAAACTAACATACAAGTCCATTCTATCATCACCCAAGCCATAACCATCAATCCATCACTCCAGAATCACAATAAACTAGCCAATAACATGCATTTCAAGATCCAAAATCATCACACAAGCATACATAGTTTTCATAGATAGATGATGGAAGAAAAGCAAGTAAAAAAAACAAGAAATCTCAGCTGGAGATAAGTTTAAGCAAGACTTACAACCCTTCAAAAGAAGTTCCAAAACGTCTCTAACAAAGCTTCTAAAAGTTCTTCAACCAAAGACTCTAAAAATCACTCAAAATCACTCAAAAACTCACTATCACTCTAAGTTTTGGTGTTCTTCTCTTTTCTCCAAATGAGAGAGTTTTTCTTCTTCTCCAAGTCTATCCTCCAATGAATGAGGTGTGTGTGAGAGAGAATGTGGGAGAGATCCCTCTACCACAGCCTGCAGGACCACTTATATTCTCCATCAAGAGCAAGGGCCGGACAAAGAGATCGTGGGACACGTGGCACAAGCTGTCAAAAGCCAGAAAATCGACCCAGACAGAAAAATCGTCCGATTTTCCGGAGTGTTGGGTCGATTTTCTTCATCAGGAACTTGTTATGATCGTCTAGCCATGAGTTGCTCCATTGCTTGCACCAATAAGGGTCCTTGTGTCCTTCATTGCTCCAATTATGTTCCTTCAAAGCCTTGGGTGTGTACCACCATGAGGCTTGACCCTCAAATGTATCAATTAATGTCCAAAAGATCCCCGAAATACCTACAAAACCGACAAAAGCTCGTGTAGACGTCTTTTCTAGAAATATGCATGAATTAAGCGTAAACGTCATGAACTAATGCCAAACCATGCATGAATAACGGGAAAAACTATCTAAATGAATGCCTAAACTAACGTCATAAATCACGTTATCAAAATACCCCATACTTAAGATTTGCTCGTCCCCGAGCAAGACCCAACTATAGACTAAGAGATGACATGATTTATGCATGCAGAAAAACAACAAAATCTTTTTGGTATTGTGCTTCTAACATTGGATCACCTTCATAGTCATGTTTCATGGCAATGGACAATCAATCATGCATCAAATGAATGAAGGCATGGAAAAACAATATACTTAACTAGAAAGCATGCATGAGAGGTGAAAATAAAGAAGTCAAGATGATCATGAGTATATCCAATCTAGATCACTAAGTCTTACACACATGCAATTAGGTCACAAGGACTTAGGAAACAAGAGGCTAAGAAACGTTGTGATTAGGTGGGAATTTTTAGGTCATGTGATGCTAATCCGGGAAAGGAACTAACTCCACAATTTCGTTTTTGCTCAACTTCCCAACAAGTGTATAATTTTCTCCATCTTTTCTTTGTTTTCTTTTCTTTTTCACTTATTTTTGTAACAATAGCATTGGTGTACAAAAGCCGAAACCTTGGTGATTAGCGGGCCTCGGGCTTTTTTATTTTTCAGGTGCTCCACACCGGGCACACATACCAAAGCTCGTTAGGACTATCGGTTTATTTGACTTTGGCAAGGCACAAACATCCGATTATGTGAATGGTGCCGAGTTACTCGTCATTTAAACAAACGTCCCCAAACCTATATTTTTTTTCTACACTTTTCACAACAATTTCAGCACTTCATTCACATCATTCATTCATCGACAACTTCACCCCACACTTGCTTTTCACACACATCAACACACTAGCATGCTCCTATTCCCGGATGGGTCAAAAGAGGTCTAATTTTACATCAATTGAGGTGCTCAAACAACATGATCAAGATGAGACGTAGAGAAAGATGAATTACCTTAATCACTCCTAAATGATGTGCAAGAACTAGCATGTAATTTTGACTATCAATCCTCAATCCAATCAAGGCAAACATTCATGATCACAATTCACACATGGGATTCAAGATAAGTACTTCAAGTCCACATATGCATACATCAATTCAACACATAAGGCCATCCATAGCCAATTCACAAGACAATTTCATCATAAGGGTCATACCCAAGCTTAGAAGCACTAAAATTTTTTAAATTTTCTGATTTTTTTGGATTTTTCGAAATATATATGTACGATGCAAGACATAATGAAACATGTGACTAAAAGAAACTATCCTAGATGCTAATCATGCAAGTGATCATGAAAACCCCACCCCATACTTAGAAACACATTGTCCCCAATGTGCAAACTAAATAAAGAAAAGAAAGAGAGTCCTCACAATGTAAAAATTGGTGATGCTTTGGTATTTCGGTTCACATCGAATGATGATGGTGGATGATCGATCAAGGATGGTAGAGAGCTCTTGATGTTCATTATGGTGACAGAACCCGCGCTTGGCACCGCAAGCCGTCCAAGTTCCACATCCGCTCCACCCATGCTTGATTGGAGATCATCACTTTCCTTGACAGAAGGAAAAATCGGACCATCTATCCAGGAAAATCGGCCGATTTCTGTGCAAGAACAGTCCGATTTTCCTGGGTGCTTTCTTCCTCGTCCATGTGCTCGGATCTTGTACCTTCAATAGTTCCATGAGGTTTTCACATGACCTCCAACATCTCATAACACATGACAATCAACAAGATCTAGCACCCAAAAACACAAAAGAAAAACAAAGCACACCAAGAGCAAAAGCAAACAAAAACAAGAAAAATAAAAGGGAAAAATATGTACCAATGGGTTGCCTCCCATTAAGCGCTTCTTTAAGGTCATTAGCTTGACCAAATTCAGGAGCGTTTCACTCAAGGTGAAGTGGGGCAATCACTTCCACCGGGGTTTCCGGGATGTACTTCTTCAAACGGTGCCCATTCACCTTAAAGTTACCACAATGATCTCCTCCTATCTCCACCGCTCCATGAGGAAAAATCTTCTTCACCACATAAGGACCCGTCCATCTTGACTTTAGCTTTCCGGGGAAGAGCCGCAGCCTTGAGTTGAAGAGAAGGACAAGGTCGCCTTCACTCAACTCCTTCGGGATGAGACGCTTGTCATGCCAACGTTTGGTCCTTTCCTTGTAGATCCGGGCGTTTTCATAGGCATCCAACCGGATCTCCTCAAGAGCATTCACGTCAAGCAACCTCTTCTCTCCGGCCGCCTTGAGGTCAAAATTCAGCCACCTTATGGCCCAATATGCTCTATGCTCCATCTCTACCGGAAGATGGCAAGACTTGCCATAAACTAGCTTGTAGGGAGTGGTGCCAATCGGTGTCTTGAAAGCGGTTCTATAAGCCCACAAAGCATCATCGAGCTTCATAGCCCAATCCTTTCTAGTTCTAGAAACCGTCTTCTCAAGGATCCCTTTTATCTTCCGGTTGGAGATCTCCACTTGGCCACTAGTTTGGGGATGGTAAGGTGTTGCCACCTTATGAGTCACCCCATACTTAGCCAAAAGTGACCCAAAGTTCCTATTAGTGAAGTGCTTTCCTCCATCACTTATGATCACCCTTGGTGTCCCAAACCTAGGAAATATCACTCGGTTGAAGAACCGCACCACAACCTTGGCATCATTTGTGGGAGAAGCGATTGCTTCCACCCATCTCGACACATAGTCCACCGCCAATAGGATGTAGAGGTTGCCACATGAAGAAGGGAGTGGTCCCATGAAGTCCACACCCCATACATCAAATATCTCCACCTCTTGTATGTTGTTCAAGGGCATCTCATTCCTCCTTGAGATGTTGCCCGTCCTTTGGCAAGCATCACATGCCACTACAAAATTCTGCACATCCCTAAATAAGCCAATAAAAACCGGATTGTAATACCTTTGCACACGTCTTGTGTGAGCTATCATGGCCTCCACATGGAAGGAGTGACAATGGCGGATCACACTCTCCATCTCATCCTCCGGAATGCACCTCCTAAAGACTCCATCCGGCCCTCTCTTGAACAAAAGCGGTTTACTCCAATTGTAATGCCTCACATCCTTGAAGAACTTTTTCCTTTGGGCATAGGATAAACCGGGTGGCACCTCCTCACACACAAGGTAGTTCACAATGTCGGCATACCATGGCTCATTTCCCTTGGACACTTGAAGCAAGCACTTCTCCACCATTTGCAATTGCTCATCCCGGAATGAGTCATCAATCGGGATGTCATCTCTCTCAATCTCCAATGGTGGGAGTCTACTAAGGTGGTCAGCTACAGAATTTTCGGACCCTTTCTTATCCCGGATTTCCAAGTCAAACTCTTGAAGGAGAAGGATCCACCGAATGAGGCGAGGCTTGTCATCTTTCTTTGTGAGGAGGTAACGGATCGCCGCATGATCCTGTACACAATGGCCTTTGCTCCAACAAGATATGACCGGAACTTCTCAAAGGCATACACCAACGCTAGCAACTCCTTCTCGGTTGTGGCATAGTTAAGTTGGGCATCATCTAGTGTCTTGCTAGCATAGTAGATGGCATGTGTACGCCCATCTTTTTTTTGTCCTAAAACAGCCCCAACGGCCACATCACTTGCATCACACATCACTTCAATGGTGAGCTCCAATCCGGAGGTTGCATGATAGGGGTGGTGATCAAAGCATCCTTCAACCTACAAAAGCCTCAAGGCAATCCTTGGAGAAAACAAACTCAACATCTTTCATTAGTAGGTTAGTAAGAGGCTTAGAAATCTTAGAGAAATATTTAATGAATCTCCGGTAAAAACCGGCATGCCCTAGAAAACTCCTTACCCCCTTCACCGAGGTAGGTGGTCGCAATTTCTCTATCATCTCTATCTTAGCCCTATCAACCTCAATGCCACGGTTGGACACCAAGTGTCCCAACACAATGCCTTCACTTACCATGAAGTGGCATTTCTCCCAACTCAAGACAAGATTTGTCTCCTCACATCTCTTAAGCACCAAAGACAAGTTAGCTTAACAATCATCAAATGAAGATCCATAAACAGAGAAATCATCCATAAACACTTCCATGATATTTTCAATATATTCAGAAAAGATAGCCATCATACACCTTTGAAAGGTGGCGGGTGCATTACACAACCCAAATGGCATTCTCCTATATGCAAATGTACCCCAAGGACATGTGAATGTAGTTTTCTCTTGGTCATTGGGGTGGATAAGGATTTGGAAGAATCCACTATAGCCATCTAAGTAACAAAAATGGGAATGTTGAGCTAATCTTTCAAGCATTTGGTCAATGAAAGGAAGAGGGAAGTGATCTTTCCTAGAGGCCACATTTAGTTTCCTATAGTCTATACACATCATCCACCCCGTAACCGTCCTAGTTGGGATTAGTTCATTATTCTCATAGTTACTACGGTCATACCACCCTTCTTAGGAACCACATGTACGGGACTAACCCATTTACTATCCGAAATCGGGTAGATGATTCCCGCATCTAGCAACTTAATGATCTCTTTCTTGACTACCTCTTTCATTATAGGATTCAATCTTCTTTGATGTTCAATAGAGGGTTTATGGTACCTCTTTCATTATAGGATTCAATCTTCTTTGATGTTCAATAGAGGGTTTATGGTCATCTTCCATCAATATCTTATGCATGCACAAAGAGGGCTTAATTCCAACAAGGTCATCAATGGTGTATCCTATTGCCTTTCTATGCAGTTTCAATTCAGTCAACAATCTATTAAGCTCATCATCATTCAAAGATGCATTCACAATCAGCGGATAAGTAGAATTTGAACCAAGGAAAGCATACTTTAAATGAGAAGGAAGAGGTTTTAGATCAATTTTAGGAGGACCTTTATCGGTTGGAGATGATCCATATAATGTAGGTTGAGATGATTCCAAAGCCATGGAAGCCTCACCTAAGTCCCTTGATGATTGCTCACAAACACTTGGATGATGCTCAAAAGAATCAAGAAAATCGACCCTCTGTGAAGAAAATCGGACGATCTGGGGGTCGATTTCAGCTACAGGATTTGCAAAATCGGATGAAAATTCAGGATTTATGCAAAAATCGGCCGATTTCTGTCCCTCTGGTCCGATTTTTCTACAGGTATTTGTCCCTTCCTCTAGTACTTTAAATCGAACACTTGGTAGCTTTTCCAATGCATTCAAAGCTTTGATCACTTCATTGCTACTCTCCTCAACTCCTTCCTCCATCAAACTCGAGCTAAGAACCTTCTCAAGTGGATCCTTGAGCAAGATTGAGCTCACAACTTCTCTAGACTCCTCGTCCTCAACAATGTTGAAGACATCTTCACCTAGGGCTGGCCCCTTCACCATTGTGGACAAATTAAACTTGATGTTCTCCTCTCCAATGTTGAATGAGAGGGTTGCATTTTTGCAATCCACCAAACATCTGGAAGTAGCTAGGAAAGGTCTCCCCAAGATGATAGGAACCGGATAGTCCGCCGGGATGTCCAAAACAACGAAGTCTATGGGCACATAGAACTTCCCTAGTTGCACCGGTATTTCTTCCAAGATTCCAGCCGGGTGAGTGATTGAACGGTCCGCCATGTAAAGGGTCATCTTGACCGGCTTTGGCTCTCCTAGCCCAACCTTGTTGCAAAGTGCAAGTGGGATGATGCTTACACTTGCCCCAAGATCACATAGGGCTTCATACTTCACTTCTCCCACTCCAATTGGCACACAAAAGGATCCGGATCTCTTAGCTTAGGAGGCATCTCATCCTTCATAGTTTGAATCAACTCCGAGGACCTCTTTGTCATCCTCACTTCCCCATACTCCTCCAACTTCCTTTTGTTGGAGAGTATTTCCTTCAAGAATTTGCCATATGCCGGCATACCTTGAATAGCATCCATGAACGGAATGTTAATATGCAATTTAGACATAAGTTCAAAGAATTTACCGAAGTGTTTGTCCAAGCGAGCTCTTACTCGTGATTGTGGGAATGGTAGTGGTGGCTTGTATGGAGGTGGTGCCACATATGTTGGCTTATCATCCTTGGTCTTCCCTCCATCTTCTTGCAATGGCTCTTCTTCTATCACCACTTGCTTTCCCTTGTCATTTCCCTTAGGTAAGGGATCCTTCATGCTCAGCCCAATCCTTGTTGTAATAGCCAACACTTGGCCTCTTGGGTTATCTTCGGTTCTTCTGGGAAGCTTTCCCGGATCTCTATGAGCTTCACCCGCATCTCTATGAGCTTCACCCATTTGGAACACTTGTGCTTCCAACACCTTTTGAGCTTTAGAAATGGAAGTCACCGTGCTCTCAAGACCACTCAACCTTCCAAGCAATTGCTCAAACATCATCTCGGTTCTATCCTTTGGAGGTTGAGTAAATCCGGGTGGAGGCTCTTGTGAAGCTTTAGGTGGTGGAGCTGCGCTTGTGGAAGCGGGAGGGTTCAAGGCTCCATCCGGGTTAGAATAGGAAAAACCGGGATGATTATGGTTAGGCCGGTAATTGTTGAATTGCCGGTTGTTGTTGAAGTTCCTAGGGCCTTGATAATTGTTGAAATTTCCCCTTCCCGTGTAGTTCACATCTTCCTCCTTGGAAGACAAGTTTGCTTGCACTTGCACTTGAGGGCTTGCTTGACTCTTCAAAGTTGTAGCACACAACTCCCTCAAAGACTTAAGCTCATTGTTGATTGCATCAAGCTTTAAATTACTCATGGTGACTTCACTCACCTTATATGCTCCCGCTTTCCTCCCATCACTCTTCCTATGAGAGTACTTTTCAATCACCAAAGCTTGTTTCTCCACAAATTCCCAAGATTCATACACATTCTTTTCCATGAAAGTCCCACCGGAAAGAGATTGAAGCTTGAATTGGCTATCTTCATCAAGTCCCTTGAAGTAGATCTCCAAAAGCTCTATTTTCGGTATACCATGGTGTGGACAATCTAGGAGAAGTTCCTTGAACCTCTCCCAAGACTTGAATAGGCTTTCTTTATCCTTCATTACAAAGGCATTGATGTTCCCTCTTAGCTCGGTAGTCTTGGAAGGTGGGAAGAACTTTGTCAAAAACTCGGTTGTCATCTCCTCCCAAGTACTCACTTGCCCTTGTGGAATAGATTGATACCAAGCCAAGGCTTTATCCTTAAGTGAGAAGGAGAAAGCCCTAAGCTTATGGTTGTTGCTCTCCAATCTAGGCGGTCTTAGAGTCTCCATCAAGATCTCATAGTTCATCAAGTGTTGATGAGGAGACTCTCCTTCCATCCCTCCAAATTGATTATGCCGGATCATTTGTAGAACTTAAGGGCGGAGCTCGTAATCATGGGCTGCGGGATCTCCTAAGTTCACACCCGGACGGTGTGCTCTTTTTTCCGGATCCATACGTTGCCCCAACATTTGTGGCTCCTCAATAGCAATGGGCATAACCCGAATATTAACCGCCGGCTGCGGTTGTGGTGGAGGTGGAGGTTGTTGACGATTAAGCTCTCTTTGCACAAGAGCTTGCCTAATCTCTTCAATCTCCCTTCTAGTTGCTTCTTGCCTCTCATTGGCAAGTCTCCTTTCATTCTCCAAGAGCTCATCTCTTAATCTAATTTGCTCTAAAGCCTCATCCAACTCATCTTGAAGATCTCTTGCGGCCATCTCCTTTCCTTTTCTAATGCTCTTAGACCTAGCCTTAAGGGTTTTCTCCGGTTCGGGATCGAATGGAGCTAAATCCTTGCCACGAGATCTTCGCATGCACCTAAAGGATGAGAGATGTCCTGAAAATGCAAAGACACAAACCAAACAAGATCAAAAGCAACAAGAAAGACCTACACTATGAACAATCACAAAAATGACTCAATCTAGACCTAGTCCCCGGCAACGGCGCCAAAAACTTGTTACGCTAAGATTGTGACACGCAAAAGTCTTACAATTTATAAACTCGATATAATTTCCTAACTCCTAGCGAACCCACAGTGTATGGGTCGTTTTGTAGCAAGGATAGTATTCTGAGGTCGAACACGAAGACTAAGGTGAAATCAAATCAAACAAGTGATCATAGATAGTGCGAATCTAGTCTAAGAAAAGAGAAAGAAATAAAGAAATGAAAATCATGATATTTTTTGGTTGGGTTTTTGTGGTGATCAAGCAAAGATCACAAATCAAGCAAGATAATGAATTAAACTAACAACTCAAACTAGCAAAACAAACAAGCAACACGAACACAAGATATGTGATCAAAGAGAGAAAAGTGGATTCTAGAGGTCAAGATTTCCGGTTATGACATTGGACTCAAGCTTCTAAAGATTCTAAAGACAAAGCTGCGATGTTAGGAAAGGGTGTTTATCTAATGGAAGCAATTACCGGGTAAGTCTCATGCTTCACTAATCCCGCACCAAACTCCTATTACCGGGTAGGTCTCAAGGGGTTAAGGTTGGGAATTCTACACAAACCGGACACTACTTAAGGGGCAAACCTCTCCTTACGGGTAAGTCTCGGAAAAGGTAAGTCTCAAGCAATAATCCTAGCACACTCAATCCAATAGTGGCTTATGAGGCTCACTACTACCTAGAGTTCATCATCTTAAGTACCTAAGATCGGAAATCACCGGGTAGGTCTCTTCCCTCACTTAGTTTGCTAGCATTAGGTCACCCTAAGCTATATTATGCTTAACAAACACTAGGAGTTCAACAACCAAACATCCTAACATACAGATTCATCAATTATAGAGCAACAAAGAGAAAAATTGGGTGGATCATAGCAAAAATCGGACGATCTGCCTGAAGAACAGGTCGATTTTTCCTCCTGGGTTAGGTTTTGTGCATACGAATCATCCTAAACTAACATATAAGTCCATTCTATCATCACCCAAGCCATAACCATCAATCCATCACTCTAGAATCACAATAAACTAGCCAATAACATGCATTTCAAGACCCAAAATCATCACACAAGCATACATAGTTTTCATAGATAGATGATGGAAGAAAAGCAAGTAAAAAAAACAAGAAATCTCAGCTGGATATAAGTTTAAGCAAGACTTACAACCCTTCAAAAGAAGTTCCAAAACGTCTCTAACAAAGCTTCTAAAAGTTCTTCAACCAAAGACTCTAAAAATCACTCAAAATCACTCAAAAACTCACTATCACTCTAAGTTTTGGGGTTCTTCTCTATTCTCCAAATGAGAGAGTTTTCTTCTTCTCTAAGTCTATCCTCCAATGAATGAGGTGTGTGTGAGAGAGAATGTGGGAGAGATCCCTCTACCACAGCCTGTAGGACCACTTATATTCTCCATCAAGAGCAAGGGCCGGACAAAGAGATCGTGGGACACGTGGCACAAGCTGTCAAAAGCCAGAAAATCGACCCAGACAGAAAAATCGTCCGATTTTCCTGAGTGTTGGGTCGATTTTCTTCATTAGGAACTTGTATGATCGTCTAGCCAGGAGTTGCTCCATTGCTTGCACCAATAAGGGTCCTTGTGTCCTTCATTGCTCCAATTATGTTCCTTCAAAGCCTTGGGTGTGTACCACCATGAGGCTTGACCCTCGAATGTATCGATTAATGTCCAAAAGATCCCCAAAATACCTACAAAACTGACAAAAGCTCGTGTAGACGTCTTTTCTAGAAATATGCATGAATTAAGCGTAAACGTCATGAACTAATGCCAAACCGTGCATGAATAACGGGAAAAACTATCTAAATGAATGCCTAAACTAACGTCATAATCACGTTATCATTATTGGGCTCGAAGTTCCGCTGGGTCAGCACACAAGCAAGGACAATCCTGGGCTAGAGCAAAGGCAAGGGCTGGGCTGAAACAAGGTAAAAATAAGAGTGGGCTGATGTTGTCAAGGCTTTGTCACTGCCTTGTCAAAACGTGTCATGGTTTTGTCAAGTCCATGCATGGCCTTGTCATGATCTCGTCAAATCTCGTCATGGTCTCTTCAAAAAGACGTCATGACTTTGTCAAGGACATGTTATGATATAAACTAGAGTTTGATAGATTAGGGTTTGATATAAAATTCTATCATTTTATGTGAAGTGAGGTTACATAAAATGATAAAATTTTGAGATAGTGTGTACGACTAGGTAGACAGAGAAAGATCAACGGATCGAAATCCGGTTTGCTACAAAATTAAACGGAATAAAAATTTCAGATATTACAAAGAATACGGCTGATATTTCACGTGAAATTCACAGTTGACTTGCCCGCTCAATTCCGATCAAGCGATCATATTATAAAAATAGGTTTGGACCATTTTAACTATTAAAATGTAATAGCTAGGATTTCCGAATTCTTATTAATGTTGATTAACTTAATCAGTGATAGTAATTGACATATAACTCGCAAAGATTACGTAAGTGTTGAGTATAAGTCCCACCGTTATTTTCCTGACGTAATTTTGGGCTTATGGTGAAATTTTCACTTTTTCCCCGGGTAATTATTTTTACCCTCCGGTATTATTTGGAGCATTTGAGAGCTCCAATTAATAAAAATGCAGTTGAGAGAAATGATCAGGACATCGGACCTGTCCTAGATATGAAATAACAGGGAAAGGCAAAACGGCCAAAAGAGTCGCTATTTCGTTTCTTAACGGCTAAGAAAGACAGCTTAGGAATACACGTTTTTCGAGACAATTGTGGAATAATTATCTCTACAATATTCAAGATTTATTGTTCCAATTTCGAGAAGTTTGGAGAAGGGGGTTCAACCCGCCATTGGATCGGTTAAAGGATAATTATCGACTTCGCTAAAGGATAATTATCGACTTCACTATAATTAGTGGAATATCGTTTATTAATTCATTTCCTATCACATTTTCTCGTAAAAGTTCTGATTTCTCCCAAACTTCAAACTCAGATCTACTCTCCGCTTCTAATCCGATTTCAATTCCGTTTGAGTTTCTGGATTCCTGTATTCATTCTCTTCATATCGGTACCAAGTTTCTGCATTTCCGAGCAGATGAAGACCTGGTCGAGCATATATGTCACCAGGACAGTTCCATCACTAAGATTCTAGTAAAATTGATGTTGTACATGCGTAGCCTGCGTCGTTGTGATTCCGAATCTTCTCTCAGATCGTCAATCGGGTTAGTAACGAATAAGTTATGAATTTATTCGTTTTCCGTACTGCGATTTGGCCTAAATTGACCTTAGGCTTTTCAAAATGGATAATTAGAAATTCCATTATGATCATTATATTATTCTAGTGTTTATGGGTTGTTTGTTTGATGAAATCTGATGATAGGTGGGTTTAGAAATGGCCTGCGGGCAAAACGTTATTCTGGTGAAATTTAATTAATTAATTAAAGGTTAATTAATTAAATTAGGATTAAATTTGAGATTGAGGAATACTGATTAGATGCATGCCAGGTGTCAGAATGAGTTGAGGATCATGAGATGTTATGTTGAGGATATGCATTAGGCATTTATAAATGTGTTGAGGATCTGAGGTTTAGATTTGAGATATAGGTTGGTTGTGGTTAGTGAGACGCGTCTACTAACATTTGCAATATGTGATTGTGTGTGCCTTGCTATTGCAGGCGTTGATTACTTCCCGATGGGGAAGTTGTGACGTGGTACAAGTTACGAGTATATCAAGTAAGTCCATTGGACTTACTTAGCGTGCAGTTGTGGATTGTATGATTGTGATGGTTGTGTGTGTTCATATGATTGTGCATTTATAACCTAAACGGACTAGGATGACCATTTATTACATTTATTTGGCTCAAGTGTATTATAACGGGCGGTAACCACCGGTCTCCGCCTGCTGGTTAGGAGGAGGTGCCTGGAAGCCAGTAACACAGGGGGACGAGTGACAATCACCCCCAATGCAAACCCCTGTGTTTAAGGGGAAAGGGGCGAGGTTCTTTAGGTTCCTCGTGTTACAAAAGAAGTTGAATTAATAATGGGATAACGTAATGAAAGATAATAAATGAATATGTGTGGCATTGCATGTATGAGATGTTGATGTGTGGTTGTCCTATTACCTTCATGCTTTTCGTTGCTGTAGTTAACGGTTTCATATCGTGTTGTAGATGATCTGCAGGTTAGGAAGACTGCAGAGTGAGACAGATAGTGTGGCCAGCCGAGGACTTCTGTACATTAGGATGCGCGGGATATGGGATCTTTTGTATCAGATGTTGTGGTTTGATGTTTTGTACTCGGCTCTGAGTTTGTAAACTCTTTTGATGTATCATATACAGCTTTTATGTATTTGATTTTAATCTACTTGTGTCTTGTTGTAAGATCCAGTGAACTTGTTGTCAGGCTAGGGTCAAGATCCATTGTGAGATCCTAGCCCAATGTTACACTCCAAGTCCCGTGGATTTGGAGTGTTACAGAGTGGATATCAAAGCTTAGGTTGACAACAATGACTTGCTATCTGCAATAAAGGTAGAGTAGATAAATAAACAAAACCCACATGGGTCTGGCTTTTTAAAGAATTTTGGTTTTAAAGTGAGTACAGATGTTTTGGGATAGTATGTACAGAAGTCGTCACCCATCTGAGGATCTCGACAGTGTAGATATATATATATAGATATCTTTTTATGTGGTGATGTGTATGCATGTAATAATGAGTATTATATATATATATCGATACATATGGCATATATATATAGCCTTATAAGTTAGGAGCGTATATTCTACAGATGGCTCAGACTAGAGCACTATCTGTAGTGGGACGAGATAGGGGTACACCCCCTCTTCCTCCGGTAGCGTCAAGTCAGGGACCAGTATCCGTTGCTGTGTTGCCTATGGTAGAGAACGAGTTTGAAGAGGCTGATCGTGTCTCCATGAGTAAATTCGAGTTTCAAGAGTATATGCAGCAAGTATATGAGGTGGTGATAGCGGGTAGATCTACACTGGATTTACCAACATATGTGAGATCGTATGAAGGTTTTGGATTAGAGAAGAAACAACGGGTTGAATCAGTGAAAGATGAGGTTGGATATTCGGGTTGCAAACCGAGCCCGAGTTGTGGACGTCTGAGTACTTCTCGTTCCCCCGGACTTCTGGTGAAACGAGGACTTGTTAAAATTGTGGGAAGCCTGGACATGTACGACCACAATGTCCAAGATCGCCAGTGACTTGCTTTACCTGTGGTAGACAAGGTCATAGAGCTGTTTTTTGTAAGCAAACTGGAGTGGCATCACGACAGGGTTTTATTTATACTAGTGTGACGGGAAGTGGTCAAAAGACACCTCAGCAGCAGACACGGGGGCAACAGAGAGTCTCAGATCATTCGCCTACTCAAGAATCCGATCCCACGCTGAGTAGAGGTAAGGGTCGTGGTAGGAGTACCACGGATACTAGAAGAGCTCAAGGTAGAGCCTTTGAGCTGGGCAGTGCAGAGGAGGCACCCGTACTAGTGGCAGGGATGAGACGTATATGTCTCAACTGTGGTTATCCAGATTATGTGCGCTCTGAGTGCCCCATGGCACCGATAGCTTGCTTCACCTGTGGTGAACTAGGCCATCTGACCCCTTTTTGTCAGCAAGGTAGTGTTTCTTCTCATCAAGACCTTCCTCTTTCCGATGCAGAAAGAGTGGAAGTGGAGGCTATGGAGATGACCTCAGTGATACCTGAGGAGCATAGGTCTGAGATTGAGTAATGATATGCAGTAGAGCTTCGGGCGTTAGCTGTTATAAGTACCATTCTTGTTAATGGTTTACCTAGTGGAGTTTTATTTGTTGTGAGTGCTATGCACCTCTTGTCTTTCGATGCATGTGTTAATAGTTAACTGTGGATACATAAGAAGATAGATCATCCTTTATAGGATTACGAGTTACGGGTCTTAGGTACCCGCGAGATATGTGGTTGTTCCCTTTGTTCAGGGACTTGTGTATGGCTTGAAGACTTCTTTGTCACGCCTTAGGTGCATGAGAAGGTCTTTATGTGTGTGGTGGACGAATAGCTATCATGTTGGTTTAGTTAGCAGTAGGAGGACTATTATAGTCTCTACTGAGATCGACTAGGTAGAGGTTTTTCAAGGTTATGAACCTTGAGGAGGCAAGTTGCTGACAGTACCGTATTTACAGCAAGGTTAATAAGAAGGTGATGATTTCTAATGTTATGTCGTGAAGGAAAGAGATAGTTCCACGCTGAAGAGTGTTCCAATGGTTTATGATCTTATAGACGTGTTACTGAACCGTCTAATCTATTGCCTCAGTGGAGTGAGGACTTTGATGTTGTGTTTAAATATGGTACGAGACTGGTTGGAAGAAGGCATATGAGGTATATAGCTTGTTGAGTTGTTAGAAATTGAAGAAGCAATTTGAAGAGTGGATTGAGACGGGGTTCGTTCGCCCTAGCATGTTCTTTGCTACGTATTGACGACTTGTTGGATCAACTAAGAGAAGCAATTGTGTATTTAAGATTTCCGTATGCTTAGAATATCATCAGCTAAGGATGAGAGAGCAGAGTGGGCATAGGACAACATTCCATACCCGTTATGGACACTACGAGTTGTAGTGTTGTCATCTGAGTTGAGGAACGTCCTAGTAGTCGTCATAGGAGTTGATGAACAGTGTCTTGATCTAGTTCCTTGATCAGTTGGTGGTAGACCTTATTGATGACGTTTTGGTGTACTCTCACAACAGAGAGGAACGTACCGGTTATTTGAGGACGGTTTTGCAGAATCCGAGGGATAGAAGCCAGTGTGCTATGCTCCCTAAATGTGAATTGAGATGCCAGAAGTAACCTTCAAGGTCATGTTGTTCCGCCAGTAGGATCATGATTGATGTGACGAGGAGTAAGTATGAAGTCTTATGGATGATACTGATGAACGTTAAGGGAATGCGTAATTCTCGGCCCAGCCGATTGCTACCAACGATTTGAGGAAGGATTTTATGTGATTGTGCATCCATTTACCAGTCTTCTAAGGAAGACCACCATAATTGTGTGGTTGAAGTAGTATGTTGAAGCTCTGAAGAGTAGAGGAAGCATTTGACGTCTGCTTCTATTCGGTGATAATCAGAAGATTTTGGAAATCACGTGACTACGGTGCTGAGAACGTATGAGGAAAACTGCCCGACTCATGATTTCGAGTTAGTGGTGGTAGTTCAAGTTCCAAGATTTGAAGACAATACTTGTGTGACATTTCGTGTCAGAATTTCACAGATCATAGGAGGTTGAAGCATATTTTTATGCAATAAAGGTTGAATAACTGCCAGCGTCGATGGTTTGAGTTGATCAAGGACACTGACCATGAGATTTGTACCATTTTGGCAAGGAGAATGTGGTCACTGATGCCTTGAATAAGAATACGCCTCGAGAGAAATCGATTGTTGGAATTGCTGTACAGTCTCGGTTTCAAAATGATCTAGCTTGGTTAGAGTTGGACCTACAACTGCTGATAAGGACGTTAGTTTCATGTTTAGGGATTTTACGTGGTTTGTTGGATGAGGTCTAACAAAAACAGGGGACTTGCCTGACCCTGAAGGAACTTGATGGAAGGATGCCTCATGGCGAGGCACCACAGTTCTTTAATGGAACAGAAGGAGTATGAGGCGCCGCAACTGCGTCAGTATAACCGCTTATACGGAGTCGAGTGGAGAAGATTATAGTACACTCATAGTACACCTTCTTTAGTACATCCATGTACGAATAAGAGGTACCACAAAGTAGCAAATCAGGTTAAAGTGTTACTGACTTGGAGATGAGCTCATCCACTACCAGTGCTGTAGTGGAAGTGAGAGGACTTTTCTGTAGACTTGTGATGGGATTGAGACCCAATAAGAGTTTTGCTGTTATCCAGATTATTAGTAACAGATTTACGAAGGCGACACGTTCCATCTCTACAGAGAGACGTGGCCGGTGAATGAAGTAACAAAGGAGTACACTAGACAGATGGTGGGACTTCATAAGTGTACCGAGGACGATCGACTATGATTGTAGTAGACGGTTTACTTTGAGGTTTTGATAGCAGATTCAGACTGCTTGGGGAACTCGTCCACATATCATGATTAATTTTTACCTCAGACAGACGGTCAGTCTGAGAGAACCCTCCAGACAGTAGAGGACATGTTGTGAGCTTGTGGGATGGATTGGGAACAAGGACGATCTATTTATCTCCTACTCGTTGAGTTCTTATACCACCACCGTTGGTATGCATCTATAGGGATGGCCCCTATGAGGCGTTGTGTAGACATAGGTGTCATACACCTTTATGCTGGGAGGAGCCTAGCAGTATCAGTGGGATAGCGCCAGAACAAATTCAGGATGATATGGCTCGAGTAACGCTGATCAGAGAGAGGATGCTAGCTACACCGAGTCGCCAGAAATCATATGTAGATAGTGTTCGCCCCTAAAGGTGTGTGCAAATAAGCTTTAAATTTATAAAACTAGAATCAAGCAGCGAACCCGCAGTGTACGATCGGCGTAGTTAAGCAAGAATTCCAGAGTATCGAACACAGGGATTTGGGTGGGAACAAATTCAATTGCAGATTATCAAGCGAGTAAGTATGAGAGGTTTTGCAAATATTGGGAAAACAACAATCCTAAAGATCCAAGTATCCAGCTGTGGCAATCGATTCAAGATTTACTATTGATATAAAGACAGAGTTTGAGATATGCAAAGGTACGCTAATGTAAGGTAATCGTACGGTGAAGTTCCAAAAACCTTATATGACTCACCTACAAGGCACTCTCTATACAGGTTGTTGAGGCTCAATATAGAAAGATTCTAAAGGTGAAAATTAATATCAAATATCCAAACTTGTAATCCAAGGATCAAGACTAACTTAACCGATTGAGGTTGTGACACTCACAATCGAGGTAGAGGTTGTTGAGGCTTCACTACCACCTAGAAAAGACAAGTCTAAACTAAGTTAAAGCAAATCTTTAACTTTAGATTAAAGTAAAAGCAGGTTCGTAAACTTAAGGGAAATTATGGTTGGATCTTGAGATTCCACGGTCGTGGAACTCAAGAACAACCCGTAATTTAGGGTTCGTCGACGATTCTCTCAAACTCTCAGGGTCTAATCTGTTTACGATCGATCTATCATCATCTAAGCCACAACTATCAACCCTTCACCTTAGAATTGTTAAGGGTTTTTAGCCAATAACAGTCATGTTGATATCAATTCAAGAATTAAAAGATTGAAAGATGAAAACTTCCGAAAACTTTCAATAAACTCCAAACCAATCTCAAAGTCACAATCAAGAACAAATATCGTCACAAGATCCGGAATAGAACAAACAAACACAATCTTAGGCAAGAAGGAAGAACGGGATGTCAATCCGTCTTCTAAATCAAACCTAAACAAGAAGAGTAGTCTTCTTGCAAGAAACCTTCCGAATCTTCCGTCAATTTGGGAAATCTGGGAATCCCAACGATAATCTCCACCAAGTGCGAGATTAGGGTAAATCCAAACACGAAAGTCGATCTCCAAATGCCTCTAAACGAGGGTAAGCGGGGATGCCGTCGATAAGCGGTCTTGTCGCAAGTGTAAGCCTAAAGCGAGATGACGGAATTTCCTTTCGTCCGTCTTTTTATAGGGCAAGATAAAATATCGGCCCGGCCCAATCTTCAAAAGATCGTGGCTTCAAAGTGTGGCGAAAAAGATCGCCAAGATCACGGTCGTGGGAGTTTCCACGACCGTAATTTAGAGCGTGGAATGTGTCACGGTTTGAACCATGTATTCCACGACCGTAATAGTTACTGGAATGCATCACGCCTCTCTTTGCAAGGATCCACGGCCGTGGAACTGAACGTGGTTTGTAATACGGCCGTATTTTAGAGCGTGGTTTAGGGCGAGAACGTGATTCTTCCTTAGCCTCGTGCATTCCTCAAGTTGAACTCCAATTTGCTCCTAAGAATGCCCTCAATCCATGGACATATCAAATCAACTCTTCTTTGCTCGATTCCGTTCGGAAATAGCTCTTAAGTACCTATAATCAACATAGAACTAGTGTAGACATCCATATCGACAATATAGGCAAACTAGCTCACTAATGCAACAATGCTCAATCAAAGACTATCAATATGAATCAAATACGTTTAGAAAACGTGTCTAAAGTGTCACAATATTTCATGCTAACAAATAACCCCATACTTGCAACTTGCTTGTCCCTAAGCAAGGTCTTTCAAAAAGTTTTTAGAATAAGAGTTAGGATGAAATATGTGTACCTTCTTTTGGATGAATGTGCCTTCTAAAGAATAGATCATTCTCAAACCTTGCTTCAACCGTTTATCAAACTTTCACACACTTAATCATAGAGTAAAAAGCAAAGAAAACTCATGAATCAATTAAGCTTCTAAACAAGCATCATAACCTTCAAACATTATCAAAATCAATCATAAGAAACTTCAATTTAGATCACCAAGTCATATAACATTCTTTTGATCTTAAGGACTTCCAAAGAAAAGGTCTAGAATATGGAAAGGGAAGGAGACTTTAAGGGAATGTGGTGCATGAATCCGGGAAAGTGGACAACTACCTTCTTCTTCTTTTGCGGTTTCCGCAACACTTCAACTTAGAGCTTCGCTCTTTTTCCTTTCATTTTTCGACTTTACTTTTGGAGTTATGGATAGAGGTGCACAAAAACCGAAGCCTAGGATATTGGCGTTTCTCAATTTTCATGAGATGCCTCAAACCCTTAGCGCACATACCATAATCCGCTAGGAATATCGCTCAATTCGACTTTGGCAAGACACAAACACCCGGCTATGTGAATGGTGCCGAGTTACTCATCGTCATGATTGACTTCCCCAAACCTACAATTTCTTTCTATTCATTTGATTGCAAATAATTGCTCTCATGGCCCTCCCACATCAAAACATGCCTTTTTCATTTACTTCTCCAAAGTTCCCGGATAGGTAAAGGAGGTTAATATTTCAATGAGGAGCTAAAATGATCAAAAGGAAGAAGAAAGAAAGTATCGAATTGCCTTAATCATCTCAACAAGAAGTATAGGAACTTATAATGTGATTTCAACTTTAATTTCTTAACATGATTTAGGTAACATAATCACATTATGAAACTTGCAAAAGAGGTATAATTCATTCATTCAAATTCTTTTCGATTCACTATTCTTTTTAAGCATGCAATTGTCATTAAACTCAATTCACAAGTAGTGATTATCATAGAAATCATCTCAATTCATTAGAAGCACAAAATTTTTCAAAATTTTTCAATTTTTATGGTTTTTTCAAGTTCTTTTTCATGCAATGCAATAATGAAACGTGCAACACATAATGAACATGCAATGATAGTCTCGAATGAAAGCGAACATAGTGAGTAGAGTTATTACAAACTTTTAGTACATCCCACCCCATACTTAGGACAAACATTGTCCCTAATGTTCAATAATAAAGAAAGAAAAGAAAGAAAAGAAAAAGAAACTCACAAAGTGGCGGTGGAATGTCTAAAGCGAACGGTCATGCATCAAATCACTGCGGTGCCGGCGGAGGCGGGAATGGAGAGAAGCTAGGATCATAGAACCGCCCAAACTGCTGGCGGTAGACATCCCTCATCATGTGGTCGAGGTCGTCTAGGCGTCCGTCTCTAGCATCGGCTCGGATCTCCAATGCTCCAACTCTCTCTGAAAGGCCGGTAGCCCAATCCGGCATCTGCTCGTACCATCCCGGGGCCTGACTGTACCATGTTGGGGCGTCGGATGGTGCTGGTGCTGGTGGTGGTGCTGTTGGCTGCTCTGTGGACCAAGGAGGGGGAATGCCATACCATGTGGGAGGTGTGGTCATCCACGTAGGCCTCTCACTCACGCTAGCGCGGCGAGAAGACGAGCTTGAAGCTCTAGATGGACGTGGAGAACGTCTAGGTGCAGCGGGGGCCGCCTCCGGCTGGTCCGGAAACGTGCCAAAGTCCTGCTCGGCTCCTCCACCCTCAAACTGATCTCTCATATCCTCCTCCTCAACAACTGGTGGCGGAACATACGGGGGAGCTACTATCCTGTTCGCATGCATAGCAGCGAACGTATCCTTCCAATTATGGCGTCCCGCCATAATGGAGTACTCTGGAAGCCACTCTATACCCCTACCCGTCCTACTCTCCCAAGGCATGCCCGCATAAGGCGGACATCTATGTGTGGGGAAGATGAGACCCCTAACCATGAAGGCATGGAGTCCTAAAGGTACGGCCGGTATACGGGTGCAAGCAGAAAAATCAACACCCAAGCTCCTAGCAATGTGGGCAACTATCCCACCATATCCTATGTTGCCCTTCTTCTTGTTCTTGAGCTTGCTCATAGTAGCAGCCAAGAGAGTAGCACAATCTGCACGGTGTCCATAAAGCATGGAGTAAAGCAAGAATAGCTCATCCGTCTTGATCTTTTGGGGCGTCTCCGTCCTAGGAAAGAGACACTCCAAAAGAACACGGTGAGCTATCTTCAAGGCTAGATGGTACATCAATCTAGCCTTGGTATCAGCGGGTTGCCAACGGTCCTCGTCGGCGTAAATCATCGCAACCTCCTTCCAAAAGTCCTTGGCGTAAACGCCACTCGGAAATCGACCGTTAAAGGTCTCATGGAACCCGAAAATGGTCCAAAACTCACGGATGCTAAAATGGTAGTCTCTCTCCATGAGACTGAAAGAGACGGTCCTATCTACGTGGCTGTGCTCGAAAGACGTCACAACCTCCCGTGTAATCTCCTCATAAGCGTCTTCTCGGATAGCCGAGAAGACAACTAATCCGGCTCTATCCAAGAGCCAAGTAAGATCCTCCACAATGTTGAGAGGAGCTAGATCCTCCAACAACAAATATCTAGGGCCAATCACTGCCCTCTCCTTGATCCTATCGAGTGCATCAAGATGATCGTCGTGTATGGTCGGGACTCTAGGGTGAGGGGGTGAAGATGGAGGTGAAGGTGAGGATGGAGGTGAAGGAGAAGAGGGTGGTGGTGCCCTAGAGGATGAGGAGGAGGAGGGATTACCCTTCCTTTTCTTATTCTGATAATTTTTCTTCTCTTTTATCCTCCCCGAAACTCTCCTTACAAAGTCCATTCTGCTCAAAATTACGGTCTGTTCTTCAGAAACCACGGCCGTAATTTTCCCAGAGACCGTGATTCGTCTCAGAAAATCACAAATCTCAGCAAATCAGCAATCAATCTCCACAACAGGCAGTCCTAGTCTAATTTCCTCCAATCTCAATCAGTTCTTCCTAAAAATCTCTAGCAAAAACGAACCAAATTGGCAAGAATCAAGAAGAGAGAAAAAACCTATTTTTCGGATTGAAAAATCCGAATTGTGCGTTCGTTGATGAATTTCCGCTCGATTCGTCGCTTGGATCTTGTTTGTGGTTGAATTTGCTGCAGTTTAGGAAGAAGAATCGTTGAAAACGATTAGGAAACGAGGATTTGAGAGAGGGTCGTGGATTTTCGGCAATTAGGTCGTGGAAAGAGGGGTTTTGGGTGGTTTTTGTGAAGAATGTGGCTTATATAGTCACAGGCAAAATTTTTGAAAATCACGGTCTGTCGGGGTGTTCCACGGCCGTGGAAGTGTACGGAACCGTGGTTTTGGTGATTTTTCAAAGGCTTTTGGAAATTACGGGCACTGTAGCTACGACGACCGTAATTTAGGCCGTGGAACCCTCTGTAAAGCTCCAAAGTCCAGATTTCGTCACTTTTCTTCAACATTATCTTCCCCTTTTCCTTTTCCATCGATCCTGCAACCAAAAACACGAACATACCGGAAGAAATCGAGGCAAAATAAAACAAAAACGTCTATACTAAGCTAAACTATGAATCGAAAACAAAAAACGAAAATGCAATACCTTGGGTTGCCTCCCAAGAAGCGCTTTGTTTAAGGTCCGTAGCTAGACCAATCTCGCACTTATTCGAGTGTGGTAGGCGCGAACTCTTCAGCTTGGAGTTCCGGCGTGTACTTCTTTAGTCGTTGACCGTTCACCTTAAAACTTCCGCTCGCTTCACCCCATACTTCAACTGCACCATGGGGGAAGATACGCTTAATTAGAAAAGGTCCGGTCCAACGAGATTTAAGCTTACCTGGAAAGAGGCAAAGTCTTGAATTGAAGAGGAGAACTTGATCTCCTTCTTTGAAGTCCTTCGGAATGATATGCTTATCATGCCAACGCTTTGCTCTCTCCTTGTAGATCTTAGCGTTTTCATAAGCGTTCAAGCGGAGTTCATCCAGCTTATTGATGTCTAGGAGACGCTTCTCTCCTGCTTCCTTCATGCCGAAATTCAGCCACTTGATAGCCCAAAACGCTTTGTGCTCCAACTCTACCGGCAAGTGACAAGACTTCCCATACACAAGATTGTATGGCGTGGTTCCTATGGGAGTCTTGTACGCAGTCCGGTACGCCCATAATGCATCGTCAAGCTTCAAGGACCAATCCTTCCTAGTCCTTGAAACTGTCTTCTCTAGAATTCCTTTGATCTCCCTATTTGAGATCTCAACTTGTCCACTTGTTTGTGGATGATAAGGGGTAGCGACCTTGTGAGTAACCTCATACTTAGCTAGAAGAGCTTCAAAGCGACGGGATATGAAGTGAGAACCTCCATCACTAATGATAGTCCTTGGCGTCCCAAATCGCGGGAAGATGGTCTTGTTGAAGAACTTAACCACCACCATGGCATCATTTGTGGGAGAGGCAATTGCTTCCACCCATCTAGAAACGTAGTCTACCGCCAATAGTATGTATTGATTTCCACAAGAAGATGGGAATGGTCCCATGAAATCAACTCCCTAAACGTCGAAAATCTCCACCTCTTGGATGTTGTTGAGGGGCATCTCATTCCTTCTAGAAATATTGCCTGTTCTTTGACAAGCATCGCAGCAAGAAACAAAGGATTGCACATCTCTAAATAAAGTATGCCAAAAGAATCCAGATTGCAATACCTTTGCGCTGGTCTTGTTCGAACTAGCGTGTCCTCCACAAGGGAGTGAATGACAATGGCGGATGACACTTTGCATCTCATCTTCCGGCACACATCGCCGAATGATGCCATCCGGACCTCTCTTAAAGAGGAGAGGCTCGTTCCAATAGTATTCCCGGACGTCCTTAAAGAACTTCTTCCTTTGTGCGTAGGATAGTCCGGGTGGTATCTCCTGGCAAACCAAATAGTTAACAAAATCAGCAAACCATGGTTCGTTACCTTTGGAGATCACGTTGATGCACTCCTCTATGATGTGTAAGTGTTCGTCCGGAAAGGAGTCATCGATGGGTAGATGGTCGTCCTCTAGATGTGTTAGGCGACTCAAATGATCCGCAACAGAATTTTCTGAACCCTTCTTGTCGCGGATCTCAAGATCGAATTCTTGTAGGAGAAGAATCCATCTAATTAGCCTTGGCTTCGCATCTTTCTTCGCAAGGAGGTACCGGATCGCAGCATGATCCGTGTAGACAATCACCTTTGCACCTACAAGATAAGAGCGAAACTTGTCAATAGCATAGACAATGGCTAAAAACTCTTTTTCGGTAGTGGTGTAGTTGAGCTGCGCTTCATCTAGCGTCTTGCTAGCATAGTATATGGCATGGGTTCGCCCTTCCTTTCGTTGTCCAAGAATAGCTCCAATTGCTACGTCACTAGCATCGCACATAACCTCAAAGGGTAGAGTCCAATCCGGAGGTTGGACAATAGGTGCTGAAATTAGAGCTTGCCGGATTGTGTTAAACGCATCCAAACATTCCTGCGAAAACTCAAAAGCTGCATCCTTCATCAATAGATTAGTGAGAGGTTTTGATATCTTAGAAAAGTCTTTAATAAAACGTCTATAAAATCCAGCATGTCCTAGGAAACTTCTTATCCCTTTCACCGAAGTTGGGGGAGGAAGTTTCTCTATGGTCTCTATCTTAGCTTTGTCTACTTCTATCCCTCTACTAGAGACTAAGTGACCTAATACGATTCCTTCCCTAACCATGAATTGACATTTTTCCCAATTAAGAACTAGGTTAGTGTCTTCACACCTTTGCAAAACAAGAGAAAGGTTAGAAAGGCAATCGTTAAAAGAGGAACCGTATACGGAGAAGTCGTCCATGAAGACTTCCATGATTTCCTCTATGTATTCGGAGAAGATGGCCATCATGCACCGTTGGAAGGTGGCTGGGGCGTTGCAAAGCCCGAACGGCATTCTCCTATAGGCGAACGTACCCCAAGGGCACGTGAATGTGGTCTTCTCTTGATCATCCGGGTGTATCGGAATCTGAAAGAAACCACTATAACCGTCAAGGTAGCAAAAATGTGAATGTTGCGCTAACCTTTCAAGCATTTGATCAATGAATGGCAATGGAAAGTGATCCTTCCGTGTTGCATTGTTGAGCTTGCGGTAGTCTATACACATCCGCCATCCTGTCACGGTTCGGGTAGGAATGAGTTCGTTGTTCTTGTTGGTGATGACCGTCATTCCTCCCTTCTTCGGAACTACTTGAACCGGACTCACCCACTTACTATCGGAGATAGGATAGATGATACCTGCATCAAGAAGTTTAAGAATTTCCTTCTTGACAACCTCCTTCATGGTCGGATTCAACCGCCTTTGAGGTTGTCTTGAAGTCCTAAAGTCCTCCTCCATCAGTATCTTATGCATGCATAGGGAGGGTTTAATTCCTACTTAGTCCTCAATAGTATAGCCTAAGGCTTTCCTATGTTTCTTAAGGACAATCATGAGCTGTTCATGTTCATCTATGCTTAATTCGGAACTAATGATAACCGGAAAGGTAGAATTAGATCCTAGAAAAGCGTACCTTAGATGAGTAGGAAGTGGTTTTAGTTCAATCGCTTTCGGAGCTTCCAACGATCCTTGAGGAGCATCCGCTGTCTCCTTAGAAGTTGCTAAGGGTGTTGAGTGTGTTGGAGAAGAATCAGAAGAAGTTGAAGAAGTGTCCCGATCACTCTCTCCCATGGCCAAAATTACGGGTGGATCATGTCCTCCATGGCCGTGGTTTAGGGCGTGGAAGGGAAATACGGTTGTCACATCTTCTCCACGACCGTATAACTCCCTGGAGTGGAGGACGTTTTTGGTTGTGAAATCCACGGTCGTGGAATACAGGGTATGACCGTGGATTCTAACGTTCTCAGCCTCATCGTGGAGTTTCTCGAACTCCTCTTCATGCATCTCTTCTTGTGCTTCCAAGGCTTCAATTTCCTCTTTACACTCTTCTTCTTCTCCTACATCTGTTAGACTCATAGTAATGACTTTTTGTAGAGGATCGTTAAAGAGAATCGCACTTACCTCCTCCCTAGATAACCCTTCTTCATCTTGGACATCGTAAATATCCTCATCGAAGATTGGCTCCTTCACTAGAGTGGAAAGAACGAACTCTACTTTCTCTTCTCCGATATCAAAAGCGAGTCTCCCATTCTTGCAATCGACTATGCAGCCGGAAGTTGCAAGAAACGGTCTTCCGAGTATGATCGGAACCGGACTATCTGCAGGAATGTCAAGCACGACAAAATCAATGGGAACAAAGAATTTACCTAGCTTGACCGGGACGTCTTCTACAATACCGACGGGGCGAGTGATGGATCGATCCGCCATGTATAACGTCATCTTCACCGGTTTAGGGTCGCCTAAACCGATCTTCCTGCACAATGCAAGTGGTATGATACTCACACTTGCTCCTAAGTCACATAAAGCGTCATATGTGACATCTCCCACTCCAATGGGAATGCAAAATGACCCCGGATCCTTCAATTTTGGGGGCATTTTCTCCTTCATGGTCTTGATGAGATCCGAAGAATCCGAACTCATCTTGACCTCACCGAAATCTTCTAGCTTCCTCTTGTTGGAGAGGAGCTCCTTCAAGAACTTTCCATAAGCCGGCATACCTACAATAGCATCAATAAAGGGTATATTAATATGCAGCTTACTCATGAGTTCTATGAACTTACCGAATTGTTTATCTAGGCGCGCTCGCGCTCTAGATTAAGGGAATGGTAGGGGAGGTTTGTAAGCTGGAGGAGGAACATAGACATCTTCCTTCTCCTTCCCCTTCTCCTTGTCTTTCTCTACGGGGACTTCAACGAACGTAGGCTGCAGATCGGTAGTAGTCACTCCGCTCCTAGTTGTTATTGCCATCACCCTTCCCTTAGGGTTGTCCTCCGTCTTTCCTGGAAGCTTCCCTTGATTCCTAGGAACTTCCTCCGCATGGTTGAACATTTGGTTTTCTAAAACCTTTTGAGCTTTATCAACCTTAGAAACTTGATCATCAACCTTGATGAGGCGGTTCTCCAACCCTTGAAGCTTTCCCAAAATCGTCTCCAACATGGGATCGGGCTTCTCCTTTCCCAAAGTGTTTCCTCCATTTGATGTTTGCCCCTGGCTTCTCAAAGGAGTAGAGGAAGAGGAAGGTGGAGTTAGTGAATTAGAATTGGAAGGATAAGAGCTACCGGAATTTTGTTGATTGGAGCGCCAATTGTTGTTACTTGAACCCCTATTGTTGTTCCAATTGTTGTTCCGGCCGTTATTATTGTTGTTGTTGCCATTCCAATTGTTGCTCCGGTTATTGTTCCGGTTGTTGTTGTTGTTGCGGTTTGTGTTATCACCGCCATTGTTGTTGCCCAAATAACCAACACCTTTCCCTTGTTGCTTTGGGAAGTTGGTCTTGATAGCCTCCTTCAACTCTTTGATCTCATTGTTGAGGGAGAAAATCTGATTTTGAGCTTCATGTGTGAGCTTTGCTCCTTGCTCCACACTATTTCCCTCCACTTTCCGGTGGGAATACTTCTGTATGACTCTTGCTTGCTTCTCAATGAAGTCCCAAGCGTCATCTTCTCTCATGTCCATGAAAGTTCCACATGAGAGGGATTGGAGGTTGAATTGCGTTCCCGCATCCAGCCCCTTGTAGTAAATCTCCAGCAAGGCAAGTTTGGATATGCCATGATGTGGACAATCCAAGAGCAAATCCTGAAACCTTTCCCAAGATTGAAACAAACTTTCGTTAGGTCTCATGGAAAAAGCATTAATATTACCTCTAAGTTCCGCCGTTTTGGAAGGCGGAAAGAATTTGGTGAGGAACTCCGCGGAAAGGTCTTCCCACGTATCTAGTTTCCCACTAGGAAGAGCTTGGTACCAAGACAACGCTTTCCCTTTCAAAGAGAAGAAGAAGGGCTTGAGCTTGTAGCTGTTGGTAGTAGCATTCTTCGGTCTCATCGTCTCCATCATACACTCAAAGTTTTGCAAGTGTTGGTGTGGAGATTCAGCGCTTGTCCCGCCAAATTGGTTTTGGCGAACAAGAGTAATAACTTGAGGGTTGAAACTAAACCCTTGTACATCTTCAGCATCAAAATTCACGCCCAAGCGGCGTAGTTGTTGCGTTGGATCCATCCGCTGGCCAAGAGTTCTTGGCTCATCGTCCACACGCTCGATCCTTGCATTCCTAGGTGGAACACGGCGATTAGCAGCTCCTTGTGGATGAAAAGGATTCGCATTGATCGTGGGATCAATTTCTTCTAGAGGCGGCATGGAAGAGTCACTATCATCAGCGGATGAATGACTTCTTCTTCTTCTAGATCTTGATCCCCTCCTTGAGGATTTCTTGCTTCCTTTATTCTTAAGGTCGCTTAACTCTATCCTCATTTGGAACATCGTATCCTGTAGTGTGCTAACTTCAGATTGATGACGATCCATTTCATCCCGGCGGAGATTCTCGTTCCATTGGAGTTGAGCTTCCTTCTCCGCTAACTCCGCTTGAAGATCACGTTCGTGTTCTTCAGCCATCTTCTTCTCCTTGCGCTTTTGCCTTAAAGTTTTCTCTAGCTCTTGATCAAGAGGTAAGAGATCTTCGGTGTTCCTAGACCTGCGCATGCACTCAAAATAATATCAAATAACGAGAGCAAGCTCCCAAGCTTGACAACCGGCTACCAAATTCGGCCGAAACCAAATCCCCGGCAACGGCGCCAAAAACTTGTTCGCCCCTAAAGGTGTGTGCAAATAAGCTTTAAATTTATAAAACTAGAATCAAGCAGCGAACCCGCAGTGTACGGATCGACGTAGTTAAGCAAGAATTCCAGAGTATCGAACACAGGGATTTGGGTGGGAACAAATTCAATTGCAGATTATCAAGCGAGTAAGTATGAGAGGTTTTGCAAATATTGGGAAAACAACAATCCTAAAGATCCAAGTATCCAGCTGTGGCAATCGATTCAAGATTTACTATTGATATAAAGACAGAGTTTGAGATATGCAAAGGTACGCTAATGTAAGGTAATCGTACGGTGAAGTTCCAAAAACCTTATATGACTCACCTACAAGGCACTCTCTATACAGGTTGTTGAGGCTCAATATAGAAAGATTCTAAAGGTGAAAATTAATATCAAATACCCAAACTTGTAATCCAAGGATCAAGACTAACTTAACCGATTGAGGTTGTGACACTCACAATCGAGGTAGAGGTTGTTGAGGCTTCACTACCACCTAGAAAAGACAAGTCTAAACTAAGTTAAAGCCAATCTTTAACTTTGGATTAAAGTAAAAGCAGGTTCGTAAACTTAAGGGAAATTACGGTTGGATCTTGAGATTCCACGGTCGTGGAACTCAAGAACAACCCGTAATTTAGGGTTCGTCGACGATTCTCTCAAACTCTCAGGGTCTAATCTGTTTACGATCGATCTATCATCATCTAAGCCACAACTATCAACCCTTAACCTTAGAATTGTTAAGGGTTTTTAGCCAACAACAGTCATGTTGATATCAATTCAAGAATTAAAAGATTGAAAGATGAAAACTTCCGAAAACTTTCAATAAACTCCAAACCAATCTCAAAGTCACAATCAAGAACAAATATCGTCACAAGATCCGGAATAGAACAAACAAACACAATCTTAGGCAAGAAGGAAGAACGGGATGTCAATCCGTCTTCTAAATCAAACCTAAACAAGAAGAGTAGTCTTCTTGCAAGAAACCTTCCGAATCTTCTGTCAATTTGGAAAATCTGGGAATCCCAACGATAATCTCCACCAAGTGCGAGATTAGGGCAAATCTAAACACGAACGTCGATCTCCAACGAGATCTCCAAATGCCTCTAAACGAGGGTAAGCAGGGATGCCGTCGATAAGCGGTCCTGTCGCAAGTGTAAGCCTAAAGCAAGATGACGGAATTTCCTTTCGTCCGTCTTTTTATAGGGCAAGATAAAATATCGGCCCGGCCCAATCTTCAAAAGATCGTGGCTTCAAAGTGTGGCGAAAAAGATCGCCAAGATCACGGTCGGTACCAAGTTTCTGCGTGGAATGTGTCACGGTTTGAACCATGTATTCCACGACCGTAATAGTTACTGGAATGCATCACGCCTCTCTTTGCAAGGATCCACGGCCGTGGAACTGAACGTGGTTTGTAATACGGCCGTATTTTAGAGCGTGGTTTAGGGCGAGAACGTGATTCTTCCTTAGCCTCGTGCATTCCTCAAGTTGAACTCCAATTTGCTCCTAAGAATGCCCTCAATCCATGGACATATCAAATCAACTCTTCTTTGCTCGATTCCGTTCGGAAATAGCTCTTAAGTACCTATAATCAACATAGAACTAGTGTAGACATCCATATCGACAATATAGACAAACTAGCTCACTAATGCAACAATGCTCAATCAAAGACTATCAATATGAATCAAATACGTTTAGAAAACGTGTCTAAAGTGTCACAATATTTCATGCTAACAGATAGGAGGCTTCGACCTCTAGAGTTCAGGGTAGGAGCTCATGTCTAGTTGAAAGTAACTCTGACGCGAGGCGTCAGAGTTACTTTCAACTAGACATGAGTAGATCTTAGTGCCTTTTTGGTGAGTGCTTGTATGCTATGTGCTTATATGATATGATGTGTTTTCGTGCTAGCTTTGATATGTGCATCTGATCTGTTATATCTTGCTTGCTAGCACGATATATGTATAGCTGGAGATGGTTCTTTCCTCCATGCTATTGTAATATGTTTAGGATTAGCTGGAGATGGTTCTTTCCTCCATGCTATTATTGATGGACATAGTGTGAGTGGAGACGGTTTTCCTCCACATAGTTGTGTTACGAGTACGATTGGCTGGAGACGGCTTTCCTCTATGCCTTGTGACGTGGTTAGTAGTTGGCTAGAGATGATTTTTCCTCTATGCCTTTGGATAGCGTTATGATCTTGTTGTTGGAGTTGGTGATTCCTCCATGTTGTGTTTTGAGGTTATAGAGTGTTATAGGTTGATACGTTTGAATGGAGATGTGATACCTCCGATAGAGAGAGTGTCTATACCTCGGCGTATGGGTCCGAGAGGATTTGGGAATTGTTCAAGTTTCGGGACGAAACTTTTTCTTAAGGGGTGTGTGATGTAATAGCTAGGATTTCCGAATTCTAATTAATGTTGATTAACTTAATCAGTGATAGTAATTGACATATAACTCGCGAAGATTGCGTAAGTGTTGAGTATAAGTCCCACCATTATGTTCCAGGCGTAATTTTGGGCTTATGGTGAAATTTTCACTTTTTCCCCCGGGTAATTATTCTTACCCACCGGTATTATTTGGAGCATTTGGGAGCTCCAATTAATAAAAATATAGTTGAGAGAAATGATCAGGACATCGGACATGTCTTAGATATGAAATAACAGGGAAAGGCAAAACGGCCCTTAAGAAAGAAGGCTTAGGAATACACGTTTTCCGAGGCAATTGTGGAATAATTATCTCTACAATATTCAAGATTTATTGTTCTAATTTCTAGAAGTTTGGAGAAGAGGGTTCATCCCGCCATTGGATCGGTTAAAGGATAATTATCGACTTCGCTAAAGGATAATTATCGACTTCACTATAATTAGCGGAATATCGTTTATTAATTCATTTCCTATCACGTTTTCTCGTAAAAGTTCTGATTTCTCTCAAACTTCAAACTCATATCTACTCTCCGTTTCTAATCCGATTTCAATTCCGTTTGAGTTTCTGGATTCCTCTCTTCATTCTCTTCATATCGGTACCAAGTTTCTGCATTTCCGAGTAGATGAAGACCTGGTCGAGCATATATGTCACCAGGAAAGTTCCGTCGCCCAGATTCCGGTAAATTTGACGTTGTACATGCGTAGCCTGCGTCGTTGTGATTCCGAATCTTCTTTCAGATCGTCAATCGGGTTCATAACGAATAAGTTATGAATTTATTCGTTTTCTGTACTTCGATTTGGCCTAAATTGACCTTAGGCTTTTCAAAACGGATAATTAGAAATTCCATTATGATCATTATATTATTCAGGTGTTTATGGGTTGTTTGTTTGATGAAATCTGATGACAGGTGGGTTTAGAAATGGCCTGCGGGCAAAACGTTTTTCTGGTAAAATTTAATTAATTAATTAAAGGTTAATTAATTAAATTAGGATTAAATTTGAGATTGAGGAATATTGATTAGATGCATGCTAGGTGTCAGAATGAGTTGAGGATCATGAGATGTTATGTTGAGGATATGCCTTAGGCATTTATGAATGTTTTGAGGATCTGAGGTTTAGATTTGAGATATAGGTTTGTTGTGGTTAGTGAGACGAGTCTCCTACCCTTTGCAGTATGTGATTATGTGTGCTTTGCTATTGCAGGCGTTGATTACTTCCCCAAGGGGAAGCTGTGTCGTGGTACAGGTTACGAGTATATCAGGTAAGTCCATAGGACTTACTTAGCGAGCAGTTGCGGATTGTATGATTGTGATGGTTGTGTGTGTTCATATGATTGTGCATTTATAACCTAAACCGGACAAGGATGACCATTTATTACATTTATTTGGCCCAAGTGTGTTATAACGGGCGGTAACCACCGGTCTCCGCCTGCTGGTTAGGAGGAGGTGCGTGGAAGCCAATAAAACAGGAGGGACGATTGACGATCACCCCCAATGCAAACCCCTGTGTTAACGGGGAAAGGGATGAGGTTCTTTAGGTTCTTCGTGTTACAAAAGAAGTTGAATTAGTAATGGAATAACGTAACGGAAGATAATAAATGAATATGTGTGGCATTGCATGTATGAGATGTTGATGTGTGGTTGTGCTATTACCTTCATGGTTTTCATTGCTGTAGCTAACGATTTCATACCGTGTTGTAGATGATCTGCAGGTTAGGAAGACTGCAGGGTGAGACAGATGGTGTGGCCAGCCGAGGACTTCTGTACATTAGGATGCGCGGGATATGGGATCTTTTGTATCAGATGTTGTGGTTTGATGTTTTGTACTCGGCTTTGATTTGTAAACTCTTTTGATGTATCATATACAGCTTTTATGTATTTGGTTTTAATCTACGTGTGCCTTGTTTTAAGATCCAGTGAACTTGTTGTCAGGCTAGGGTCAGGATCCATTGTGAGATCCTAGCCCAATGTGACACTCCAATTTCCGTGGATTTGGGGTGTTACATAAAAATTCCAACCTAAAATATAAGATATATATTTTAGTAATTAATAAATAAATAACTCCTTATTTATTATTAATTACCAACTCCATAATATATTTTGTACTCTTACAAAATATATCATTTTCCACCATATACTCCTATATAGTAATTCTCTCATTAATTGATTCAGGTCACATGCTCGTTATGGTGTGATCCCGTAGGACCTGATAACACCAGTAATACATTTTATCATATAAATGTACCGATCATGGTTAGCTTCTAGCAAACGCCATAACCCCTAATATTATCGGATTATATATATTCCTATATTTAATGTCCTATCTTTTCATCAGTAATTGCACCTTGGATAAAAGGACACAATTACTTCATGATCCTTATCTAATTTGAGACCCACATGGCCACATCAATGACAAAGCCAAACACCCCCTACTGACTTAGGGCCCGTTTGGTTAGAGAAAAAAAAGGGTTTGGAATGGATTCATTCCGGCTCAAATTGATAATGGGTGTTTGTTTGAGCATCTAAAATGAATCATTCTCTTATTGGGCCTTATCCATTTCTGTTTCTTGTTTCCGGACAAAAAAACAGCTCATTCAACTCATTTCCTTTCACGCTTTTGATTTCTATCTCCCCGACCCTTTCTATGCCTAAACCCTTTGCCTCTCCGTTCTTCCTCCACTCTTCTCATCTCCATGTTTCTCCGATTTTGTTCTCTTTAGATTTCAAATCATGCATATGAGTCATTGATACAGGTAACGCATTTCCTTCGCACCTCTATTCTTCTACACTCTCGTTCTGCCCCGTTTTCTAATTCTTCGTTTCTAGGTGGGGACTGGTGACTTGTGTGTTGAATCTGTTGACACTAGTGAGAGATTCCAAGTCTCTTTGGATTTGGTGAGCGTCAATTCTTCATCTAGGTTATTTTATTGACTGATTTTGTGAATTTTCATGTTTGTTGTTATGTCAAGTGTTATGGTCATGATTTTGTGAATTTCCATCTGCTATTACTTCTAGGCTTTTTTTATTCGGCTTAGATCCGTCCTTTACTCTCTGACTATTATCATGAATCTATTCATCAACAGACTTGCTACTTTGAAATCTTATTGCATTTTGTATCATCATGAATACACTGCACTGTCCTACACTCCTGTTGTCCTGGACTACATGTTCAACAAATTGTTCTGTTTGGTTGTGGCATTATTATATTCTCTTATCTGTTTTAAAATCCATTGTTTCATCTTCTTCTATCTAATATATATGGTTATGGATGTTTAGAATAGAGGTTAACTATAAATCCGCCTTTGTCTATGTGCCCCTGACCAAATGGTCTTACCCAAAACACTTGTATAAGAGATCTCCAAAGGGACAATTTTGAACTTTACCCCCTTGCCACTAATTTAATGATTTGCCCATTGTATTTTACCTGTTTACAACAAGTGAAGTATGAAATTGACATCTTAATAGATAAGGCTATTAGGTTCATCTTCTTCTTTCTAATCTATGTTTATGGATGTTTAGAATAGATTTATATATCTAGGATTACATTTATGGTGAGACCACTAGGATGAACTTTTATCTTTCCATAAGATTGTATTAACATATATTCTCAGTCAGTAAACCAACCCACCTTTTTTGTTGTTTTCAAGCTTTACATGAACCCTCCCCCCCTTTATTCTCTTTCACCTGAAAATAGATTACAAAATTGCCCATCAGAGCAGTAGGCCAACCCACCTTCTTTGTTGTTTTCAAGTTGTATAGGAACTCTCAGCCATATTGACAACACCATGCCTAGCCTACACTACTAGAAACACGGACTATATGCGACACTTTTCTTCCGACACTATGCCAATGTGTCGCAAAAATTTTGCATCCGCAAAACCCTCGCTAAATTGCGACACCTTAAGGTGTCGCAATTTTCTGGCACATATAGGTGTCGCAAATGATAGTATTAGAGACACGTTAATGAGTCGCAAGTTTCGGATACATATAGGTGTCGCAAATGGAACAAAAAGAGACAGCTTAGGGTGTCGCAAATGACACACATAGAGATATCTTTGTGTGTCGCAAATGACAAACATAACGAGACCTTGAGGTGTCGCTTTTTTATTTTATTTTAACGACACCGAAAGGTGTCGCAATATTAAATTCTAAATTCCCACGTCGGAATATTAGGTTACTAAAAGGATATTAGAAAAAAATACTAAAAAAAACTCTCACACTTACGCCGCTCTGGGGTAAGCCGCGGAGGTGGGAGAGAGAACGATAGACGACCGCTCTGGGGTCGATCTTTTTCGTTCCATCGCGAAGCAGGTTACGCCGATCAAGTTTCTCCTCTTTCTTTGGTTTCTCCTCTTTCTTTGGTTTCTCCTCTAGAGTCGATCAGGTTTCTCTTTCTCTAGTTTCTCCTCTTTCTCATCTTGAGAACTTTTACATTGGTTGAGATTAGGGTTTCGATTTTGACTATATTGGACTTTATGCGTTTATTTGCGAAAGTTGAAAGCAAATTTTCGTTACTGCCATATCAGTTGAAACACTGTAATTTCCATGTCTCCTTCGCTTCTCCTTACTCCAAATCAGCGGTACGCCAGTGGTAGCCGGAGTAGAGTAATTTAGAACTTCCATTCGAATCCCGCCTTTCTCTCGTTTGCAACTCTTCTCAGCTTCTTCGATTTAGAATCTATTCCACTGGCTTTCTGCACTATTGACTTTGCTACCTTGCTCATTCATGTGTTGTATAGAATCTATTCTATTCTGTTTTATTTTATGGAATTCTATAACTTCCTGAGTATATGACGGTGATTCATTTCAATTTTCTACACTGGCTCGTTTGCGCAGGAACCTTCTCTGAGCACAGGTTGTCTACTGAATGCGGAGCAAGCTTCTCCTGTTGGTGCCAGTCTCCCTCGTCCATTCAGTTCATCTATAAGGTCGTTTAACCAAGGACATTATTCTTCTGCCCTTGGACTAGGTCCAATTGCACAGCCATTGAGTATTGCCTCTGACAAAATTGATTCTCCTCTACCACCGCTTTTCAGGTACTGTTACAATGACTTTGCACTTATTTTCCTCACATTTTTCAAGTACTTTCGGTGATTACTTTGTGAAAAACTAAGTGTGGCGTCAAAATTGTGCCTTGATAATCTTGTTAAAATTTTTGGACTGGCTTGCGGATATGACTCCCTGAAGTTATTAAGGAGATTGTGGTAATTTAGATACAATAATTATTTTTTGTAGAACATTACATCTTGATTTTGCTTTTGTTTTGAGATGCCGGATAATATTCAATGATGAAGGCCTTTCTTTTTTAGTTTTAGCAAGGATTAAAGTTCCATCACCTAATAGAGGATAGTTTTGTCCTATGGAAGCGACCTGTCATATTTTTATAAAGTAGTTGTCTTAGCTATAACCTAATTATTCCTTATTATTCTTGTTGCTTCTGAATAGTTACTGCAACATCGTGTTGCTTCTTCCCCCTGAGACTAGCTAATACCAAGGACATAACTCTAGATATGAGAAAAACAGGACAAACTCTCACATGCTGATTTGATCAGTGTTGCTTGTGGGAACATAGTACACGGTCTTTTGCATGTATGCCTCAATTGATATCCACATGTCATCTCCTAGTTTTCATGTTGTCCTTGTGCTAAATTGGATTGAACTTACAGGACTCAAAAACTCCTTCACATCCACTTAGGTTGCCCTTTGCCTCTGAACGCATTGGAGCTGGTATCTCAGAGCCTTTGTTATCAACAGGAGATGCATTGGATAAGTACCAGATAGTTGCATCCAAGGTGACATTTTCGTCCTGTTTCATGTTAATGGCGTTCATTTCTATTTCTCTTAATGTTCGATTATTTGAGCAAGCTAGCTATTATTCCTTGGGAAGTCTAGACTTCACTTGTGTACTTTGCATAATTGTTGGGGTTTTTTTTTATCATTTTAAGATCAATATGATGAAATTAATAGTGCCCTAAGTATTTTCATTGATGCTCTAAATGCATTTGTTGAAGCTATTGAAAGAAACATATTGTAGTAACACTCAACATGGGGGCAGTAGAAATGACTGTATATGATAATGGCGTGTTGATAGTCTATTTTCATGTCCTTGGTATCTTGATAGTGTTAAACCTGACAATTAATATTTTAATATATTATCAATGATTGCTGGTTTTTACTTCGTTATATGGTATTTGGTTGGATGCTTTGCTGGCTAATGATAGCAGAGAAATAAACATTCAGGTATATTTTCCTTTGACTTCCCTGGGAGTGACTTTGGTTCATGTTGCTAAATCTTGTCTTTCTTATGTTCATACTTGTGTTTTTTGAAAGACAAAATAAAACAATGTTTCTGGTGCTTTGCTTATTGCTCATTGCCTCTTACAAACACATCTACAGTCTGCCGTTTCTGAAGTTCCTTAGATTATTCTAAGATGTGTTACTAGACACGAACCAACCTTGGTTATGGCTCAAAAGGTAATTGTAGGGCACTTTTCATCAAGAAGAAACTTTGCATTTGTATCATAATGATTATCATAATTTGGTATCATGACAGATTTTCAAAGCATTATATGAGAATTTCTCCAACAGTTTGCATGTGGGGGTTCATCTTGCAGTATTGGTTGCCATTCGTGACGTTTGCAAGCTTGTTGTTAAAGAATTGACTAGTTGGGTATGATAGAAGTTCTCTCTTTCATTTTTTTTTGCATTCTGAAGAGCTTTTTAATATGGCTGTGTACGTCATTCATATTTTAATCCCATTTTTTCAAAGCACTGTATCATATGGTGATTGATGTTGATCATCTGTGTAATCAACCCTGAGTGAAGTGCCTGTAATCAACCCTCAAGGAAGGTGTTAGTGGTGTAGATTCATATTTTACTACAACAATCTCCTGTGAGACATATGCTAGCATGTATGGCCCGACCACTGGTGACGAAATTCGAATTGGGGACACTGACCTCTTTGAAGAAATCGAGAAAGATGTTGTACATGTGGATGAATGCATATTTGGCGGAGGAAAGGTTATAAGAGACGGGATGGGACAAGCATTTGGCTATTCAGCAACTGTTTGTCTACATGTTGTTATTACCAATGCTATTATAATTGATTATATATGTACTTTTAAGGCTGATATTGGCATCAAGGAAGGTAATATTGTTGGACTTGGTAAATCAGGAAATCCGGATATCATGGATGTTGACCCGAGAAACATGATTGCTGGGGTAACACCTACTTATAGAAATTCTCAACTTTATCATGTTCTATACTTGCTGATTTGAATGCTCACTTCTGTTTTTGGATTCATAGGTTAACATTGAGGTTTATGTTGGTGAGGGGATGATTGTCACTACTGGAGCTATTTGACTGTCATGTGCATTTTATTTTCCCACAATTAGCTTATGAAGCTGTATACCTGCACCATCACAGATGAAGCATATGCTGCAATCAACTGATGATCTACCACTTAATTTTGGCTTTACTGAAAAGGTACTATTTGTTCTATTAGGAAATAGTCTCTTTGTGAGTCTGATGTTATGCTTGATATTTGAATTTCTGACAGGGAAATAGTCCAAACTTGATGGACTACATGAAATAATAATCTAATGTTCTTTGAAGGAGTTAGCAAGGATCTGTGACTTTGACATGAAGCAAGTGTTCAAGGAAGGACTTATTTGAAGAATAGTATGAATTTTTGATATTTTGTAAGAACAGTAGACTAATCTAATGTTCTTTGAAGGAGGTTTATGATTAAGACTCTATTTTGCAAGAATTCTTAATGTAATAAAATTCTTTTATTTCTACTAGTTTGTGAAGCAATCAATATGAAAATATTGTGTATTGGAGCATTCTCTTTTTTTGACATATATATATATATCATGTTGATATTATTGCAAGTGGTGTCGAAGAGAAAACCTTATTGTTAAATTAAAAAAAAAATTTCCCGTAACTTAATTGTAATTGTGACACCTTGAGGTGTCAGAAACAGTTGTGTTAGAAAACAAAACAAGTATCGAAGATAGTCGTCTTATAGTGTCACAAATGTATTAAAAGAATGACAGATATACGTGTCGCAAATTTATTAACCAATGCGACACCTTAAGGTGTCGCAATTTACTGTGACACGTTAAAGTGTCGCAATTGGCACATTTGCCAATTGTGACGGCGGAAATTGTGACACCCTTTCAATGTGTCGCTGATCATTTTTGCGACACCTTAAGGTGTCACAAAATGCTATTAAAAGTGTCGCTTTATGCGCGCTTTTCTAGTAGTGCTAACAAATAATGTGATTCCTTACCCTTATTCATCCATCCTCTAAGTTATATAAAATATTTGATGGTCGACCTTTATGAATCATTCAAAATACTTGAGATTAATATAAAACTATTTTTTTATGGTTAAGAAAATGGTAGGTGGTTACATAGCGTTAATGTGTAGAAATGTCCCGTCGATAATATGATATTATATGAACCTAATATAAGTTTAAGGGGAACTTTTTCTATTGTCGATCAATTGATTTTAGGATCATGTAATCTAAAGGCTTGACGATAACTTAACATGATATCAGTTTTAGATTCGTCATATAGCGGAAAACGTTTGGTGATTAGGAAGGCAAATCGTCATGACGTTTCGAGAATATTTTATGGGATGGTCAAGGTGCATTATCATGTGTTATTATAATAGTAATTCGTGCCTTCGTGGTAAATTTATGGAAAATGAAGAAAGTATGACATGTCATTGAAAAAATAGTTGGTTGTTCAAATGATATTTAACATAATATTTTTTTTTTTTAAAGTATGTTATGTATGTATTATTGTGAAGCTTTTTAATTGATAAGATTTTATTATATTTAATATCTAATTTTTTATAAATTATTTTTGTAAGGAGCTTTTTAAAAGAACTTATGCTAATTTAAACTTTTAAAGTCGATAAGTTTGATGAGATTATTGTCAAATTTTCACTTATTTCTTCTGAATTTACCCATTTTCTTCCTTTCAAAAAAATCCCATTTTATTCTTTATAATTTCAACATTTATCGTTTTGATGAATACACCTTACAATTTTATTCTATCAAACTTGAAATAGAAATTTTCATTTAACTTTTCAATTTTACAAAAATTTCAGTAAATTAATGAGAAATTAAGATTAGGGATTAATATACTTTCTTTAAGGTTAAGCAAACTGAAATCCACGTGGCGTTGGGGATGTCAAGTATGACATGTCATTAATTCTCACTACACTTGAAAAAATTGGGATGTCAATACTATGTTCAATTGATACAATTTTTTTTATACATTCACTCAGAATTTTATTTGATCATTTATGTTCAGAAATGGATCGTCTCAATTATTCATTGACAAGGATGAGAAGGATAAGACAACTCCATGTTTTGTATGTGATAATTAGGGCAACGATGATGTTGTATTTGATGTGGTACGTGATGCATGTCTCGGTTACTAGGAGTTTACAATTGAGAGAGGGAAAAAAGTCTAGAAAAAGGTTTAGGGTCATTATATTGAATAGGTTGACAAGAGAAAGTGATGTGTTTTGTCGGAATGAACTTCGAATGGATAAACATGTGTTCAATGTGTTGTGTGAGATGCTTAGAGATATTGGGGGACTAAGTGGGACTAAAAATATGTCACTTGAGGAGATAGTGGCTATGTTTTTGTATACCTTGGCTCACCACAAGAAAAATAGGACAGTTGCACACTATTTTATCCGAAGCGGAGAAAGTGCAAGCCGAAACTTCAATAGGTGTTTAATGGCTGTCCTAAAGTTGCATGGGCATTTATTGAAAGCACCGACACCTATATCTGAGGATTGTGATGATGATCGGTGGAATTGCTTTGAGATATTGACCTTAAAATTTTGCTTTATAACAATACGTTTAAATTTCACCATAATTGAGTTACTCACTAGATTATCATTTTGTTTGTTAGAATTGCTTAGGAGCCTTAGATGGTACCTATAGTGGTGTAACCCAACCATTTGAAGATAAGCCAAAGTACCGAACAAGGAAAAGCACCATTTCCGTGAATGTATTAGGTGCTTGCACGCCAAACATGGAATTCACTTATCTTTTAGCGGGATGGGAAGGGTCGGCACATGATGGCCGTGTTCTTCGAAATGATATTACTAGGCCAGATGGGTTAAGAGTTCCGAGAGGTAATTGCATTTAGAGGAAATTTTAAGTAGACTTTTTTTTACCTTAGCCCCTGATATTATTTTTTCAAAAAACGAAGGTTGTTATTATCTGGTGGACGGTGGATATGCCAATTCTGAAGGATTTCTTGCACCCTATAGAGGACAACGGTATCACCTTAAGACATGGGGTAACCGTCAACCTTCTAGTGCCGAGGAGTATTTCAACATGAAGCATGCTAGAGCTAGAAATATTATTGAAAGACTATTTGGGGTGTTTAAAGGGAGATGGTCCATACTTAGAAGCCCTTCATTCTTTCCAATCCGAACTCAAGGTCGTATTGTACTAGCTTGTTGCCTGCTGCACAACCTAATTAGATGATGATGATGATGATGATGATGATGATGATGATGATGATGATGATGATGATGATGATGATGATGATGATGATGATGATGATGATGATGATGATGATGATGATGATGATGATGATGATGATGATGATGATGAATTAGACAAAGACGAGTAGAATACATCACAAATACCGAGCCTTCAAATCATTGGACTAGTTTTAGAAACACACTAGCACAAGAGATGTTTAATGGTTGGAGATCTAGAACTAGAGCTACTCAGGTTATTCAAAATAATATTATGTTGCATCTGTTCAAAACAGATTGCTGTTCAAAACAGTGTTAGTTATGTTGCATCTGTACTGGTCAAAACAATGTTATATATGTTGCATCTTTACTGTACAAAACAATGTTGAAGCATCTTTACTATTCAAAACAGTGCTACTTTTGTTTAAAACCTCTTATTTGTATTATTCCTAACTATCTATCTCAATGCCTACTTTGTCTTTTTTTTTTCTTCCAGATTTATAAAATGGATTGTCCTATTCGTGGAAGAGGTAAAAATAAGAGGTTTTGGACATCACAAGAGGATGAAACTTTACTTTAATCCCTATTGGAGTTGTCCCTTGATCCAAAGTGGAAAGGTGAGACTGGATTTAAGCCTGGGTACATGACCAGATTAGAGGATATGATATCAACAAAGCACCCTAATTCTGGGTTGAAGGCCGAGCCAAACATTGAGTCGAGATTAAAACATTGGACGGAGAAGTATTGCGCAATGGTTGAGATGCTTGGCATTTTTGGATTTAATTGGGATGATGAGAAGAAGGTGTTGCAAGTGGAAAGAAGCGTCTATGATGAATGGATTAAGGTAACTCTTTTTTTTTTTTTTGCTGATTTTCTATGTCCATACTTCATAACATTAGCTTATTCTCAAGTACTATTGTATATAATTATTGATCTACTTCAAATCACTCAAAATCTACATCAGCTAATCATACTTTGTCTTTGTTAGACTCACAAGAAGGCAAAAGGGCTCTATGGAGTACCTTTCCCTTATTATGACATGCTCGCTGAAATCTATGGGAAGGACAAAGCGACGGGACAAGCAAGTGAGTCATTTGTTCAAGCTGCTCAGAATATAGAGCTTGATTTGACACGACAAGGATCCACAACAATAGATAGCGATGATGACATTGATCTCTAAAAGGAGTTGGAAATCGAATCCATGCAATCCGGAAGTGGTTCAAGGAAAAGGAAGAGTGCATCATCCGGGAAGAGCGTAAAAAAACCCAAAACTTCAACGAAAAGAATGGACAACGCCGGGGACTTAGCTGCTTCTCTTCAATCCGCAACTATGGAGTTTGGAAAGTTTTTTCAAGATATGAATGCGAATTTGTCTACCATGGCTCAAGCATGGACTAGTGAAGAAGAAAGAAGGAAGAAACTCGACAATGACACCAACAATGTTTTAGAGGAAGTCTTGAAGCTAGAACTCTCCTCGTCGGAAGCTTTAGAGGTAATAATTATGATAATAATTTGACAATAAAATTTAATCCTTAATTAATATTGTAAAATGAAATGTGTTTTGATATATGATAGGTGTGTTCAATTTTAATGGCCGAAGAACCTAAGCTTCGTTTATTCTTTCAAGCAAGTACATCTTTGAAGAAACAATTTGTACGGGATCTCTTGAGGAAGAAGTCATAAGAGCGGTTGAGGAAGTGTTTGAATTTGAAGAAGACTTATGCTACTTTGAATTTTGGTATTTTATGGTTTTCTTTTAGACATTGGTTTATGATTTTGTGTTGATTTTATGCTTCGGTTTTTAAACAGTGAGTCTAAGATCAAGTAGTAGAAGAGCATGAGATCCAATTGCTCGCCTCATCTTGTTTTCCAATGTTGTTGCTTTGGATTTGAAATATTTTTAGGTTGGAGAGATTTGTAGCATTGACAAAAAATGATGCATGGGTTGCTTATGTTTTCTATTTGTAGCTTAAATTTTGCATTTTCTTTCTTCTCGTATATTTGTTTTTAAACAGTGAACTATGATTTTGTTTTTATACTTTTGTTTTTAAAACAATGGTATTGTACCTCTATAATGAAAAATTGGCATGAAAATTGCTATGAAACAATAGCTAAAAATAGTGATATTATTAGGTGAATGATTCCATTCCGGAAACAAACCAAACATCACAAATGTTAATATTAGGTAAATGATTCCATTCCGGAAACAAACCAAACATAAACAAGCAATACCCCTTTTCCATTCCTTTCCTTCCTCTTATCCATTTCCATTCCGTTTCCATTCCATCATCCTAACCAAACGGGCCCTTAGAGTATTAAAAAAAATCCAACTAAGAGAGTTGATTAATAAACATAGCATCAAACACAGGTTTTTCGTTCCATCTGCTCTTGAACCGAATAATTCGATCCATTACCGATTTGACTAGATTTGGAGCTATGAACAGTCCTACTCTCAAGCTCGGTCTTGTTTTCCTTCCAAATCCAGCTTGAGGGGATTTAGACATAATACACATGTCATATTAAGCAATATGACATCATATATAGTTTATTTAAATAGCATGATTCCTTCTATAGCAATGCAACAGAGATTAAGCAATCACTCGTAAACGTTTCTTCTCTCTCAATACATAAAGTTGTTCATTCCCTTTTTTCTTCTGTCTATCTTCTGTATACTTGTGTACTCTTGAAAGTAGTGAAAGAGCGAGTAGGATTTTTGATTTACTTGAAGAATAGAAAGAAATTTTTATAGTTTATTATTTTGACTATGAAAGGACATAGAAAAGTTATTCATTTTTAATGGAGGGGTTAGGCTATGTAACGCATAAACATTTCCAAACTGTTTTTACATTATTCTTGATCCGTGCTTAAGCGTGATTTAAAATGAGGTAAAGTATGCAATGAGCATTGAAAGAGCGCCATTTAGGGATTGGTATGCAGATCGAAGCAGGTAGCTAGGGGGACAGCAGTCAAATACTGAAATGCCTCCTTTGGAAATTGACTCACATTATTATTAACAGCCGAATTGATCGAGATAACAAAGTACCTGTATAGGTAGAACAACATATGAGTTGATGATAGATTACATTTTCTTGTACCTTGGGTCGCAGTCAAGCAGCTCCTCCAACAGTTTATCATCCAAGTACTCGAACTCGAACACTTGCCTCCCTTGCTGATTTACCCCACCACTGTTACTGTTATTGGTTGTCCTGGAAGACGAAGACCCAGCTGAAGAAGTGGTTGGCAATGGCATGTTGTACTCCTCGGGGAAATTGAGGATCGCGAATTGGCCTCTCATGGTATATGCAGCCCTATCGTAGGCCCTAGCGGCGTCCTCGGCTGTGTTGAACGTCCCCAGCCAGACGCGTGCCCCTTGCCTGTTCGAGTCTCGGATTTCTGCCGCAAACTTACCCCAAGGACGACGTCGTACTCCTCGGAACTTCACATCTGCGCCGTCACCGCCTCCAACTTGGGACATGTCTACGTGCCTACTTATTACTTAACCTTAAGCTTAGATATGTGATTTGATTGCATGCATAAGTAATATATATATAGAGAGAGAGAGCCGGAAAGGAAAAGGCTATTGAAGCTGTGGCGGGCCCTGCTCCAGTCTTCCAGCCACGTGGAATATCTGTGGGAAGAACAAAAATCTAGCTTTTACTCACGTTTTGGAAGAACCTTCCATGGATGACTATCGTTTTCCATTAGTCCACTGTATTTGGATGGTCTTTTTTTAAATCATTTTCACTGTTTCTCATTAATATTATATTATCTATCCCGTGACCTCTTCTACTTAATTTACTTTCCTTTTTCCATAGCCCCAAGACTGTAACGCTCCTACACATATACTCCTACCACGTATGCCAAATTACTATTCCACCTCAAATATTTATGCCTTCTTTATTACCTAATATATGATCACCACATCTCTTTTGCCCAACGGCTTCTAATTTTTACTCATCTTATAGATTTACAAACCTTACACAACAGTTCCAATAAATTTATACGTCTATTATTCGCACCTTTTAATATATTGTACTAAAAACCGTTTACAAACATCTACTACTAAGCTGGCTAAGCATGAGATGGTTGGCTGGAAAGGTGGAAAACATGCTTGTATTGATTTTACGGGAATCTCGCCATTGCTTTTTTTTTTTTTAGCGGGCCTTTTCTGGTGGGTAAGGCACCCCTCAACGCGGTGTTGACTAAGGTGACTAAGCATGAGATGGTTTTTCATTGAAAACCAACATATGTTTCTTTCGTTCGCTTTTGACACTTTGAGTTTTCTTGCCTAGATGCCGTTGAGATTCTCAAGAGCAACGTGTGGATCTTGCATGATAACATTTTGTCTCCTAGGTTTTCATATGTAATTTTAGGAGGATCGGATTTCCTATTCCGAAAAGGTTGGCGGCACAACTTGCTACTCATTTACCTTCCTACTCGATGTAAATAATATCATTATGGAATGGAATATATAGAGATTTAATTCTAAGCTTAATTAAAACATTACCTGTATTAATTAATGAGCTAATTGGAGATCATAACTATTTCTACAAAAATAACCGAAAAGGGGTTATGAAGGATGAAATTATTGATATGCAGCTAAACTATAATTTACATTATGTAATACGTTTATAAATACAAAACTATAAATAAGTATAAAACAATATATACAAATTAAATGTCTATGGATGGATAAAATAATTTCATTTATAATAATTTTATCTAATTAATTAATGACTTTATCACCATTCAAAATATTTGAAATTTTAAATAACCAAATTATCACAAATATAATGGAATTGTAAAATAACGAATCAAAATGTTATATAAATTAATAATAATTATGGATAAAAAGTAGTTAAATTTAAAGTGGTCCTCACGTTTTATGATCTTGTCATAATCATGTAGAATATTACTTTTTTTTTTTTTGAATTGTATCAAGATTGGTGTCTGTCAATAACACACAATCTGAATGCTCTTATAAGTAGAGAATTTGTAGAATTGCGGATATGGAAACAAAATATAAAATTTTAGATACATATATATATTAGCCAATAAAGGCATGGCGTGCAATCTAGTGTGTAACTCTAGCTACAAAATAGATTATATAATATGTAGATAGCAATAATATTATTTATTTAGATAACGTAAGTGATTATTTATTAAAAAATGAGATTATTTAATGAAAAGTAAGCATGCATGCGAGAAGGTATTGACCGGGCAATATGTACGTGTTAAGAGTGTAAGTTAAAGTAATAAGCAGTAGCAGCCAAGATTGATCCAAAGAATGAGAAAATTGGTGGCAGCATCACGGAAACGAATGAAATCTGCATCATAAATATCCTTCATAACATTAAATGCATGCAGGAATCAGATTCTTTAATTGCTTTTAATCGCAAATTAGGAACCTTTCTAGATGGTCTTTCGTTTATACATGCAAGTTTCAACTCTATATATATGCTACCAGAATATTAAGTACAAACCCTCTTAAACTATGTCAAACTCCCACATCAAATTAAACAAATACAGTTTATTGCATACAAACTAGATCTAGTTTTCAAATCTAACTAACATATTTGCAACCATATTGACGTGGGTGTAGATGTACTACCCAAAACTACCCAATGCTACAAGTATACGGCCGTGTCAATATAACTACATCATGTTGCATCAAAGTTGAAAATTCCAAGACACTACTATGTATATCTTAACTATTGTCTCAAGTCCAACTAGTAAAAACAAAAGTGTGTAAAAGGAAAGGAAAATGGGGTGATCAAGTGATTAATATGCTTTGGCTTGAGGGACAAATATCAATATGAGGGAGTACTAGGAATTGAGGATATTTATCCAAACTGATAACTCCACATTGATTATATATTTGTATATATGGATGATGGAAGACTTAACATTATGAGCGGTTTTTAAACTAACAAATATCGATTGTATTTCTATATTGCATGGTTTGGTTTTGTGTTTGTTAAATATGTGCAGGCCTTGAAAAGCATTTCAAAGGATGACCGCATGCCTTGAAACACATTACAACAAGCTTACACGGAAACATCTAAGTCTTCAAGCGATCAAAATATCTTCAATTCATTCCAAAAGTTTTTCTTCCTCTTAGTTTACAAAAGCTTACATCCCTAGAGTGAGAAAAGCATGAGAGCTTCATTGGAATATCAAGAGAGTGTTATACTCGAGTGTGTGTTACTTTGCGAAGTAACTAGACTATTATTGCTAGGTTAAGAATTGGAACTAGATCGTAGCATTGACTACAGTGAGAGAAGAAGGGAATTTCTATTAGGTTGTATCTAGGACTATTTGAAGCAGATAATAGATAGTTAGATCCTACGGGCAAAGAAACCCTAGGACGGAGATGTAGGCTGTTAGAGCTGAACTTCATAAACATATCACCGTGTCGATCTTTTAATTCCGCATCATTTCTTGCTTAACTATGACTAACGTTGTTTTGCAGGTTTTCAAAGTCAAGGCCTTGAAATCACTTTCAAAGCCCTTGAAAACCAGTTGTGTCACAAAGAGCACAAATCGACATCAAGGCCTTGAAATATGTTTCAAAGCCCTTGAAAACCAGTTGTGTCACAAAGAGCACAAATCGACATCAAGGCCTTGAAATATGTTTCAAAGCCTTGAGATAGGTTTTTGCGAAAAGTTCCCATACTATATTCAACCCTCCTTCTAGAGTATTTATATCCTTTATATTCACCTATACAGTTCTTCACAAAATATAATAGAAGCATGCTTGATTATGTTGTGTTCAATTAGTGATGAGAGTTTCAAATAACAAACACTAATGTAGCATGGTAAATGTATGCTCTATCAAGACATATGACTTATGTCAACTAGTGTATATCATATAGTATTTGTATTTATGTATTCGTTGACAAGCTTTTCTACAACTTATGGTCATATTAGACTAATGCAAGCATTACATGAAGTTTGCTATTTACTTGCACAATCTAACATGACCATAGTTTGGACACTCACAAGACAAGTAATCTAGCCATTCTTCTAGCCCTAACTAGAATTACTCAAGCAATTTAGGCATTAAAATTTGTACAATTATCTTTGAATTACTTATCGATCTCATCTAGGATGATTAATTCATAAATCACTCATTTCATGCGTGGAAATATAAAATGTATTATGGGAACAATCTAGACTATTTCTAATCTAGCATCCGATATTTAAAATAAGTCCAAACATGGACTAAGTTTAAGATGAATTTGAGAACCTCTATATGCTACTAAAGATGCATTTTATTCTCATGAATTCATAAACACAATATAGAACACACGTAGTCTAGCATAATTTGGAGTTTTCACTCAAAACCCTAGCAAGATAACTACTCACTTATGCCCAAAATCTAAGAGCACAAATAGTAGAAATGGATAACATGGGGACAAACTAGACTTAAATTCAAGAATGTAGGAAACCAATGGGAGCAATTAAATTTACCAATCCAAACTTAAGATACAAACAAGATTAAAATGAGATCTAGATATGGAAATATCAAGAACATCAAGAACATCCTTCAATATTCTTCAAATTGTCCAAAGAGAGAAAATCTTCTACAATCTAGATAATTGTTTTGAGAATTATTTGGTAAGTGATTGAGTACATTTGCAAGAGTCAAGATCCATATATAGGCTTAGAACCGTGGTCCCCCTATTAAAGAATCATCCAAAAAAGCATCCATGAAACTAGCATGAGTTAGAAAAGTGCTCCACATCAGCCTTGGCAACCCCGGGTTGAACTTGGCCTTGGGTCGGGTGAAGGTTTCACTCTGGTAGAGTTCTTCCACTACCTTACACCTTTACACTTCATCCGAGTTTTTCGTCTTCTTCAATCGGAATTTTTGTCTCTTCAATCGGAATTTTCATCTTCTTGAGCCGGGTTGCATGTTTCACCCGAGGTACGTTGACGTCCTTTCTCAAAAGGCTTCTTTGTCTATGTTTTCTTGCCTTCTTCAGCCGAGCACGAGGTACACCTCTCCTATGTGGACACTTTGTCTTCTTCATTTGGATTTCCTGTCTTTTTTTGTCAGGCTTTTTGTCTTCTTCACTTAAGTTTTTGGACTAACCCACTTTAGTTGACATGTGCACTTTGGATTCTTCTTTGTTCGGGTTTTCATGTCTTCTTCCCCCGGGTTTTTGGTTCAACTAAGGTTCTTCCTTGAGATTCCTTTGCTCATTTAGCTTCTTGCATATGTTTATATCTTAATTCCTTCCCTCCTTTTCTTGATGGTGAAAGTGATGTCTTGATGAGTGTTCCTTGGATTGCTTGAATTTGATCATTTATGCTCCATTTTAGACCTATATCACCTATAAACACAACACACAAGGGGAGTAGACATTCGTTGATAATTTAAGCATAAGTAAAGATGTAGATGTCTTATCCCAAGAAAAATTAAGAAAAATACACATAAAAAAGCACTATAAAGATAGCATAAAATATGCGATCAAAATACCACATACTTATCTCTTACTTGTCCCCAAGTAAGAACCAAATACAAAGCCAAAAAAAATAAGCAAAGAAAGGTAAAGGAAAATATTTTTTAGAGTATGCTTCACATGATAGATCACTTTCAAAATATAAGAGAGATGGCATGACATTATGACATAGTTAAAAATGATGAGCATGGAAGTGAGTATGAAGAATACATGCTAAATCTTCAAACATAAAATCTATAGTCTAGAATCCTAAGTTAATACAACTTATGCTTGCTACTTAGTGTGTGTGTGTGTGTTTGACAATACAAAAACACTAGTGTAAATGAGTGTTTAAAGTTTTAACGGGTGTTTGGCCTTCCGAAAACACTAGTGTTTAGTGTTTTCAAAATTGTTTCCGAAACCCTCGTTCCAACAAAGGTTTCTATAAAACACTGGTATTATTTTTCGTAAAAGTACTATGTTGCCATTATACTTTATCCATAATTACCATATAAATCAGCTATATATTTCACCCTCTCTCACCTAAAATTCTAATCTCCCATATTAACAAAAGACACTCAAAAAATCGGGCATGGATCCGTCGGGAAAAGGAGTGACTCTCGAAAAGTACTCAATTGCCCTTATTGTCTATTTCTTTCAATACGTTGATTTGACAAGGTTAGGGATGAATCTTGAAAAATCGGACATGGATCCATTGGGAAGAGAATAAGAGAAATTGAGAGACCTACAAATCTGGACTCAAAGCGAATAAAATATGTTACCGAAGGCAACGGCGACGGGGTCAAAGATAAGGGAACGGCAGATCGGACTAACGAATTCCGGAGGTGGTTGAGGTGGCGGAGTAGGTGGTAGTAACACCCCAAATTCTGAGAACTCGGGGAGCTACTAGTTAGGACCTCACAATGGGTCCCGACCTTAGTTTGACAACAATTTTACTAGGATCTTACAACAAGACACAAAAGTATTTAAAACATTTGAAAACTTTAAACAATATATACATGAAGAATATGTATCAGCCTTACAAAACAAGGTACTAAAACGACGCATATGAAGAATAGAAGACATCCCCGTCCCCAACTAAATGAGTACATGGACCCGGCTGACCATTCCCTCCGGATCTCTCTACAACTGTCTTAACCTACAAGGCATCTACAAGCGGTATAAAACCGTTAGCTAACATTCTACGCGTAAGTATAAAGGTAAAAGAACAAACACACACATACACAATCAACATGCAACACTCAATCCTATTATTATCTTTAATTAGGTGATAGGTTATTACTAATGATACTTATTTTGTGACACGAGGGATTCCCAAACCTCGCCCCTGTCCCCGTTTACCAACGAGGAATGGTACCAATGCATCTGACCGTCTACCTCACTAGGCTAGTCATAGGGAACCTCCTAGACTCTAGCAAGAGCTAGGCAGATGATGTCACGGCCCGTTATCATACACTTGGGTCAATTACGTAAATAATAAAGTCGGCCTAATCCGGTTTCGTTGTTTATCATAACTAACAAACACCACTCATACAAGAAACCAGCTAAGTAAGTCCGTGGACTTACCAGTCTCCAAAGCGCAAACGATCACCACACTCTCAAGTTCCCTCGGGAAAACACACAACGCCTGTTCAAGACCAGACACATGAATTAAACAATACTCTAGTCAACTAGAAGTCCTTAGACTTCTAGGCTCAACATCCTCACAAGAACAAAAACGCATAAGATAGATTGACACTTTGAACCCAACACTACTCTTCTAAACCAAACTATACTTATACCCAACTTCCGAACATCCTAAATCTGGATTAACTCAACAGATTGTTCTCAATTTTTACCACATGCACCTATATATATCCATCAACAACATATCCAAAAATCACGTCCAAAAGAGGTCAATAACACTCTCAGCATAACCTACAAACTGCACGAGGAACCAACTTTGGAGAATCATATCTCCTAACCTATAACTCGGAATACTCTCAAATTTCAGTATGTTAACTATATCATACCAAATAAAACATATCCAAAAATCAAAACTAAAGGAGGAGTCTAACTTACCAAAATCTGGGTCACAAAACTGTATCGACATGCAGTTTTCCACACTTAGGAAATTCAGCAAACACTTAACAAACAACACACTGTCCTAACTTTGAAAAATCATAACTCCTTAACCACTCGCTGAATTTATCCCAAATTTTGATATGTTCTACTATAAAATCTTATCTATAATATATCCAAAATTCAGCAGCAAAGGAGATCAATAGCCTATTCAAAACCATCTCACAAAACTGCATCACATTCTGTGAATACTCAGCACACTTATAAAAAACTACATGAGGAGTCAACTTTCCAACATCATAACTCTCAAACCGTAACTCCGATTCTTCCCAAATTTTAGTATGGTCTACTATGTACTACTGACTACAACATATCCAAAATTCAACAATAGAGGAGGTGTCTAACATACCAAGATCTGGACTCGAAAATGCCTTCTTGTCACTTCCTGAAAACTCGGAAAACAGCATGAATCTTTACTGTTCCTCTATGGCTGTTCTAGGTACAGTTAGGAGACATAAAAGGCACTCATTAGGCATGAATTACATGGACGGAAGTGCAAGGAAGACAAGGGTATCAACCTTACCCGATCCCAAGACTCGAGGGGAAGTGAGAAGGTAAGCCAAGATTGTTGTCGAGCTAGTTATTGCACAGAAGAGGGGAGACTGGGAGTTTCTGTGTCACTCCAGGTCGTGTGCAGAAGAGTCCTCATTGCTGCACTGGAGGCCGTCACGCTGAAGATCTGGGACGAAGCCCACTACTGCGCTGAAGTTGTTGCTGTGATGGAGATCGCAGTTAGGCTGAGGCCGATGGTAGAGTTGAGTGAATGGAGTCTACGGATGTGGAAGAGATCTGTCGCTACAGCAGAGGAAGAGCGTTGTCCTGCTTTTGGATGAAAACAAAGCGTGGCTAAAATGAGAGAAGATACGGGTGTGCTTTCTTGCGTGATTTCCGGACGTTACAAGGAGAAAGGAAGAGAGAGTGTCGACAGTTTCCTTCTCTTTCAAGGCTGATGTACGTTACTTGCCAGCGCACAAGAGAGGAACTCATTGGGCCATATTCAGTTGGGCCTCCTTGGCTACTCAGATCCGTGTAGAACAAAAGAGAAGAAAAGGGATGGACAAAAAAAACCAACAAAGAACATGGGCTGAGGTAAGGTAAGAAAGAGTGGGCTTTGTCAAGGCTTTGTCACAATTTTGTCAAAATGTGTCATGGCTTTGTCTAGCCCATGCATGGCCTTGTCATGATCTCGTCATGGTTTCGTCTTGGTCTCGTCAAAAGGACGTCATGACTTTGTCAAGGACATGTCATGATATAAACTAGGGTTTGATATATTAGTGTTTGATATAAAATTCTATCATTTTATGTGAATTAATATTACATAAAATGATAAAATTTGAGATAGTGTGTACGACTAGGTAGACAGAGAAAGATCCACGGATCAAAATAAGTTTCGTCCCGAAACTTAAAAGAAGGCAACATAAAGATGAAGTCTATACAAAAAGCAATAAAGCGCCGGAAAGTCATAATCGGTCAAGTTCAGTTTTGTTTCGGAAATAGTCGGAAGAAAATTTCCGAGTATTACATCAATCCCCCTTTAAAAATAAGTTTCGTCCCGAAACTTAGGGTAAGACAGTCCTGATCGGCCAAAAAGGTACCAAACGGGTGTATCTGATCACTACACAAAAGTCTCCTCATTTCCACAGTTAAGTACCCCGCACCTCAATGGTCACGAATAAAACACGCATCACTGACTAAGCACTCAAGCATGAAATACACAAGTAGTCAAACAATATCACACAAATATAGGGTCAAATCCTAACTCGTCACCCTCGAGTTTACAACTATCTCAATATGGATCTCTTAAAGGTTACGTCTCATACTATCCACAATATCTTAGGTAGCCTCGTCGGATTCATAAAAACATTGACTCCAAAATATTTTCCTGTCCTTACATCACAAGCGCCTGCTACTATGCTCTAGAGTAGCTACCGGATATCTCACCGGTATCATCCGGCTTAACTGTCTGATCCTCTAATCTGATGACCTAAATAAGGTCTGGTAGGTAACTCTCCAACTGAAATTCTCAAACTCAGTTCCTAAACTTAGTCTCCGTGGAAAACTGAAGCTACACCCTCCAATAGAGTGAGGAATACTAGTCCATCAATCACTACTAAACCGCTTTAAAATATCAAATGGTTACCTTACACAACTCACTTCCAGATCCTGTGATGACCTAACAGAAAATAATCTATTCAACTTTCCTCCCTTCGTTATGACCACTTGCTTCCGGCCTTCTGAAAAGGTTTTGACTACACATTCAGGCAAAAGGTCTTGGACATCCACCAACACTTACCAAGTGCCCAATGCTCTTCGTATCACAACCCACTTGGTCTTGTCTTTTAATACTTCTCATTCATCCTATTCCTCAGGTAAGGAATCATCACCTTTACCCTTTTTAGGTCTAACACTCGAGACAACTAAAAATCAAATCTAGTGGTCATCCTCTTTATTCACTTGACATTATTATATTATTTATTGATCTCTAATATATCGTTTGCTCAAACTTAGGCTTCTCACGCATTTTCCAGGATCTTAAATGACCCAGAATATGTCCGGAATGGCGATATTAGACACAAAAAGATCTCTTATCACCGTTATCTGATCATAACTACTCAATAATTGTCAACATACCATCAGCGGTGCACTCTTTTATCCACCATGGTTATCAGACTAATGATATCCCTTTGACTCAAAAGCAACTCGGACCCGTTCCGATATAACATTACGCGTAAACTCTACCCGAGATTATGCTTCCTCTATGCACGATTACTTGGTTTTAAGTATACCACTGCCTCTTATTTCCTTTTATGTCTTTCGACTCAGTAGGGTAGTTACTCACTTTGAGTTTCCCGGTGATGACCATCCACAATACTTTTATTATGTCGTCAATTCTATTCTCAATCCATCGGGAACACGACTCTATAGTCCTCCAATCGGAATTAAATTCCACACTACTTATCTGTCGACATGTGACGAAGTCGTCATGTTTCACTTGGATCCATAAAGGGTATCACTCTTTTTTCATACCCACTATATGCAAATACTTCCACGTCTACCTTGTGGTGATACTGTTCTTCCACAAAAATTTTAGTCACTCCGCGGCAACGATCATTCTTTCAAACTTGACACGTTATTTCTTTGTACCATTGAGCTTCATGCTCTGTGGGTTAGGACCCACCACGCTTCCGCTGCGCTACTCTGATAATTCTACTGTCACTCATTAATCATAAGGATCTTTCTGTAAGTCTAAAATTATTGACCCCAAAACTCTATCTTCCACTTACACCATAAGCCTTAACCGGATGAAGTACATGTACTTTCCTTACTTGCCTTCCTGAAATAAAATAACGATTGGAAAACAACCTCTTCCGTTTACTCCTTTAATTCTCCTAACACAGATCCAAAGTTCCTGACTCGACCAGAGTTTGATCTTAACTAGAAAAGAAACAACCTTTAACGCGATCCTCTCGATAACTTTTGTTCATCCCAGAAGGTTGACGTTGCCTACATGAGGAAGTCCTCCAAAGGCGTCGATAAAGCTACTTCATAGATCCCCAGTCACAATTATCTCTTCTTATATTTACATAACTTGTCAATATCAAACAACACTTGCACATCCTCAGCTAAAGTTGGTCAATCTATAGTTGACTTATCTCAATATCCCGGACTTACTCTTCTTATACCTCTATTGGCAAAAAAAAATAATAATTCCTTGATGAGCATCACCTACTCGATTAATCCTTTTATACTTCTTTAGTTCGTTCCATCTTCCACCCTTCCATTTCCTCTGGTCTAACTCCATTTCTCTAGTCCACTTGTGTCATTCATCTGACATAAATAGTCGTTTCAAGTCTTCCACGATAGCTTGCAAGCGTCTTGGCAATTCTTATGGCCGTAATGATCATCCACTTGCAGTTCCTCTTGCATGGGCCGTCTGTGTTGACGCTTAGGTCCCGTGATAATTGGGTTACCTTGGACTCTCGAGTCCAGCTAGGCCGTTCTCCCATACACATTTCTTCACTGGTGTTGGTGGTAATATCGCCTTTATGAAACTCCGTTGACCCTGCTACAGACTTCCATTCTTTGGATATTGGCGTCTCGATTTCTTTCAAACTTCTTATATCTCTGAGGAGGTCAAAACCTCCCTACACTTGTGGGGTCTACCTTTTCGCTTTTACGCTCAATTGTAGGTCTTCATTCCGTGCCCTTAGATTCTCACACCCGGATTAACACTTTGTCTCTTCTGGTTTCTCATTCCCACAATGGTTTATGGGGCATCCGCCTCGATTGTAATGTCCTTGATTCCATAATCTTGGTTGTACTCAATTCTACTTGTCTCGTTCCAATATTGTTATCTCTACTCCGCACTCTTGTAGTCTCTTGCATGGTTCTTCTAATTCCATCTCTCGGCCTCGTATGCTCGAGTTCCTTGTACGACCTTTTGTTCCTTCTAACTGAACTAACTCAGGGATTTCTTCCTCATCTGATTGTTCTTGTGGTAAAAAATATCTTCACAACTTTACTTCCTTGCTCACTTGTTCTTTGGATGATTTGTCAGGATCACCAAGCAGCCCACCCGAGTATAATACTCAAATTCAAGGTCCAATTCCATTGCCTCGTGTTGGAGACTCTTCAAGTCCACTGTTGATTTATCATGAGGCGATAATCACTTCGTGATATCACGACTAAAGGATATAAAATATCCTTTAGGATACTAACAAGCTACACATATACCTATATATAACATACATTAATACACATCATAATAAGTCTATATACTAACTCATATCGATCCAAGTTGCAGAGATCCACAGAGAGCGATGGTGGTCCGACGTACTACTAACCCAACAACCCGACTATGCGCATGTGTAAAAACAGAAATTCATTTTGAAAATCTTAGATCCCATTCGGGTTCTAGTTATTTTAAACATTCGGTTTTTCAGAAGATTTCAAGTGCCATTGTTGCCAACCTAGAGCTCTGATGCCATATTGTAACACCCCAAATTCTGAGAACTCTAGGAGCTACTGGTTAGGACCTCACAATGGTTCCTGACCTTAGTTTGACAACAATTTTACTAGGATCTTACAACAAGGCACAAAAGTATTTAAAACATTTGAAAACTTTAAACAATATATACATGAAGAATATGTATCAGCCTTACAAAGCAAGGTACTAAAACGACGCATATGAAGATTAGAAGGCATCCCCGTCCCCAACGAAATGAGTACGTGGACCTGGTTGACCATTACCTCCGGATCTCTCTACAACTGTCTTACCCTACAAGGCATCTACAAGCGGTATAAAACCGTTAGCTAACATTCTACGGGTAAGTATAAAGGTAAAAGCACAAACACACACATACACAATCAACATGCAACACTCAATCCTTTTATTATCTTTAATTAGGTGATAGGTTATTACTATTGATACTTACTTTGTGACACGAGGGATTCACAAACCTCGCCCCGGTCCCTGTTTACCAACGAGGAATGGTACCAATGCATCAGACCGTCTACCTGACTGAGCTGGTCGCAGGGAACCTCCTAGACTATCGCAAGAGCTAGGCAAATGATGTCACGACCCGTTATCATACAATTGGGTCAATTACATAAATAATAAAGTCGGCCTAATCCGGTTTCGTTGTTTATCATAACTAACAAACATCACTCATACACATTACACTCATACAAGAAGCCAGCTAAGTAAGTCCGTGGACTTACTAGTCTCCGAAGCGCAAACGATCACCACACTCTCAAGTTCCCTCGGGAAAACACACAATGCCTGCTCAAGACCAGGCACATGAATTAAACAATACTCTAGTCAACTAGAAGTCCTTAGACTTCTAGGCTCAACATCCCCACAAGAACATAAACGCATAAGATAGATTGAGACTTAGAATCCAACACTACTCTTCTAAACCAAACCATACTTATACCCAACTTCCGAACATCCTTAATCTGTTTTAACTCAACAAATTGTTCTCAACTTTTACCACATGCTCCTATATACATCAACAACATATCCAAAAATCACGTCTAACAGAGGTCAATAACCCCACCAAATCTATTTCACAAAACTACATCACAACCAGTTTTTCTCATACTTAGAATATATCAGCACAACCTACAAACTGCACGAGGAACCAACTTTGGAGAATCATATCTCCTAACCTATAACTCGGAATACTCTCAAATTTTAGTATGTTATACTATATCATACCAACTAAAACATATCCAAAAATCAACACTAAAGGAAGAGTCTAACTTACCAAAATCTGGGTCACAAAACTGTATCGACATGCAATTTTCCACACTTAGGAAATTCAGCAAACACTTAACAAACAACACACTGTCCTAACTTTGAAAAATCATAACTCCTAAACCAGTCGCTGGATTTATCCCAAATTTTGATATGTTCTACTATAAAATCTTATCTATAATATATCCAAAATTCAGCAGCAAACGAGATCAATAGCCTATTCAAAACCATCTCACAAAACTGCATCACATGCTGTTTTCTCAACACTCATCACACTTATCAAAAACTGCATGAGGACTCAACTTTGCAACATCATAACTCTCAAACCGTAACTCCGCTTCTTCCCAAATTTTAGTATGATCTACTATGTATTACTGACTACAACATATCCAAAATTCAGCAATAGAGAAGATGTATGGCATACCAAGATCTGGACTCGAAAATGCCTGCTTGTCACTTTCTTGAAAACTCGGAAAACATCTTGAATCTTTACTGTTCCTCTATGGCTGTTCTGGGTAGAGTTAGGAGACATAAAAGGCACTCATTAGGCATGAATTACATGGACGGAAGTGCAAGGAAGAGAAGGGTATCAACCTTACCCGATTCCAAGACTCGAGGGGAAGTGAGAAGGTAAGCCAAGATTGTTGTCGAGCTAGTTGTTGCACAGAAGAGCGGAGGCTGAGAGTTTCTGTGTCACTCCATGTCGTGTGCAAAAGAGCCCTCATTGCTGCACTGAAGGCCGTCACGTTGAAGGTCCTAGGACGAAGCCCACTACTGCGTTGAAGCTGTTGCTGTGTTGGAGATCGCTGCTATGCTGAGGCCGCTGGTAGAGTTCAGTGAATGGAGTCTACGGATGTGGAAGAGATCTGTCGCTGCATCAGAGGAAGAGCGATGTCGTGCTTCCGGATGAAAACAAAGCGTCGCTGAAAGGAGAGAAGATACGGGTGTGCTTTCCTGTGTGATTTCCAGACGTTGCAAGGAGAAAGGAAGAGAGAGGGTCAACAATTTCCTTCTCTTTCAGGGCTGCTGTACGTTACTTGCCAGCACACAAGAGAGGAGCTCGTTGGGCCATCATCAGCTGGGCCTCCTCGGCTGCTCAGATCCGTGTAGAACAAAAGAGAAGAAAAGGGCTGGAAAAAAAAACAACAAAGAACATGGACTGAGGTACGGTAAGAAAGAGTGGGCTTTCTCAAGGCTTTGTCACAGCTTTGTCAAAATATGTCATGGCTTTGTCAAGCCCATGCATGACCTTGTCATGATCTCGTCATGGTTTCGTCTTGGTCTCGTCAAAAGGACGTCATGACTTTATCAAGGACATGTCATGATATAAACTAGGGTTTGATATATTAGGGTTTGATATAAAATTCTATCATTTTATGTGAAGTGAGATTACATACAATGATAAAATTTGAGATAGTGTGAACGACTAGGTAGATAGAGAAAGATCCACGTATCAAAACCCGGTTTGATCCGGAATTAGACGGAATAAAAATTCCGGATATTACAGTGGTGGAGTGGAAGAAGGAGAAGATCGTTACTTCAATTTGGGGAACCTTCCGTTGCCACCTGTGGCTTGTTTTCGAGGAATTAAATTGAAATTGGGAGGTTCTCGATGATTACCGGCATGGAATTGAACCAAGATTATATAGTAATTGAGATACATATGGAGTAGTTGGAGATTCTTGAAAGATAGGTTGTGGTGTTAATGGTGGACTTTGGAAGGATGACTAGGTCTAAGACAAGGTGTATATTAGGTCAGGGACGAGTTGGGAAGATTCTTGGGATAACACGTGATAAAACTAACACTAGTGTATTTTTCGTAACATGCCAAACAATCGTTAGTGTTCATAAACACTATAAACCAGTGTTTCCCGTAAACACAACCAAAAACACTAGTGAACACAAACACTAGTGTTTTTGGCTTGGCCGGCCAAACACAACCTTAGATATTTATATGATGCTTGGATAGACGTGTATTGCTCATCCAATTGTTTAAAAACATAGCTAAAGGCTCGTGTAATCAAGTAGGATCGGGTCCTTTCTAGTTCATTTCTTCTTCAACTCGCCCTAACAAATATAATCTTCATGCTCTTTTGAAATGGTTTACATTCATTTGTGCATTCATCTTTTGACGTGCATATACTAGACCTCGTTTGCATACAAGAAAAAATGAAAATAAGCATGCATTAGATAGCCAATTGGCATTTTTGAACTTTGATAAGATTTTTGTACGGCTTTTTCTTTGCTATTTTTCATTATATGATTTTTGCCTTACGAGTTAGTATTTTTCACTCAAGTGAGTGTCAACTAATGGAAGCTTCCCTAGGCCGAGCTATTAAGAGTTCATAATCAGTAGACACTATGATTAACCTAAACACGTTTATTTTAGCTCAAATTTCATAGGATATGATTCACTAAGTCATCCATCAACCAATAGAAATGTATAACTGCATAACTAAGTTCTTCTTTTATATATATGTTATGGATGACTATTTAACATGCTTCTACTGCACTTAATTCACACACTTTACAATCGACATGTCAAAAACTATTGTCATGACTATAACATAATCTCATCATCAAGATCATTTCAACATCTTAAGAAGCATACAAAGTTTTTAAAAATTTTCAGTTTTTCTTGGATTTTAAACTAGTCTAAATGTTTTTAGATTTTGTAAAATATAAGACTAACACAAAAAATGAAAAACTAACACAAAAACTGAAAAGGAAAACATGTAATGAAAAACATGAAACACATATATACAAATGAATGTAACCATTCTCATACCCCATACATAAAATTTGCATTGTCTTAATGCAAAATAAAAAAAGAGAGGGTTTAAGAAGAACTTACAAGATGTATTGTGTTTGTGGTAGTAGGTAAGGTCTAATCCGAATCTTGGTACCAAATTTCCCATTCCTTCTTGATGGTGCCAAGATCTTTTTGAATATTCTCTTGCTCAAGCTTGATGGCACTAAGGGTTTTGGCTTGCTCATTAACTATACCCTTGAGATCATCATGCCTTTGATCTTGATTTTGATTCCAAGCCTTGTCCTCACCCTTCTATTTAGTATTCTCTTCTATCCATGCTTGTTGTCTTCGAATGTATTGGAGAATTTTGTCATTGTTGTGGTTTTGGTAGGAGTTGCTTTGAGGACGAGACCCGGACACACCATCCATAGGAACATCATCGTTGAGATTGCCTTCTTCCTCCTCCTCAAGATCAAGGTCTTCCTCTTCATCACTATTGATAACTCCACCTTGATTATGTAACATCCGAAATTATTATTCTGGGTGGTGAGCGAATTATCGACCTTTCCGCAGGCGCGGCTCAGTCTTGCCGCAGGCACGAGGTGCTGAGTGATGGGTTTTATCCCGAAAATCCTGTTTCCGACCCATCGTTTCCCCGCCTATGCTTTTGGACCCCTTGTTTTCTAGCATGAGGTGACAAGGCTACAACTGACCCTTGGTTCCCTCCCCCTTGTGAAACCTTGACTTCCATTTCTCTCTCTATCTTTTCCCCATTTTCTCACTCATGTTGATTCTTTCCACTCATCCTCTCTTATGCTCCTTCTTCACCTTTTCTCTCTTTGGAGCTCTTGCATGGTGGCCAACAGTCTGAAGCTCTTGGATCCAACTTGGTAAGCTTCTCTTCTTTTCCCTCTTCTCCATCCTTGCTAGAGATCATCTTCTTCTTCTCTCCTTCTCAATTGCCTTGGATGAAGCTTTGGAAGAGAGTCCTTCCTGATCTTTTTATGCATGTGTTCTTAGCTCTATTAGGTCGTGACGGAGAGCCTTGTTTCAGTGGATGATGTTTGCAGAAGAACCAACAAGAGAAGGAGGCCTTGGGAGCTCAAGATCCACATCTGAAGACGAAGAAGATGACCTTCTGTTGTTCGACCGCGTGGGCGGATCTTCAAAGCCGCAGGGGCGGCAACCACACTGAGCTGAAGGGGCGGCTGCCCTGGGCTGCAGGGGCCGCCATTGGCTCAGCCAACACGCCTTTGCGGTCTTCTTCTCCTCTTCCCAGCTGATCTTCCTTCTTCCGCACCCGTGCCCTTTCCCGGTGAGTGCCCTCCCTTGAGTATGTGTTTATAGTTGATCCGAGAGAGTGTTGATGTTAGAAGTACGCTAGGTTGGACCTAGGATAGTTGTGAATGCCATGTAGTGGCTTTTGGGACCTTAGGCGACTGGGCGAGGTTTTTCGATTTATTCTAAGTTTTGATAATGTATGTTCTGAGTTGATTCATGGGAATAGTGTATGGTTGTTCCTTTTGAGGCATGTGAGGTTGAGCATGTACGCTTATGGTTGTGAGGTTGCGAGCTAGGATATGCGTATCCTAACATAGAGTGGTTATCATTGGGATTGTTGAGACTAGACATGTTTATCCTACTATGTGTTATTGGTTATGATATTGCAAGATCATAGGATCTAGAAGTCTAAGGACTTCAAGCTTGTGTAGATCTCTGAGAATTCTTGTGTTGTGTGAGTTGTTGATATAGATATCTTGTTGTGAGCAAGTGTAGGCTTCTTCACACGGGAAGCGAGAGTGTTGCATGTGTTAGCGTTTGGGACGAGGTAAGTCTCTTGACTTACTTGGCTCGTATTCTTCGTATTAGTTTCGATATGTGTTTGGTGGTATGTGTTTATTGTTTATGTTATAGCAACTAAACCGGTAAATATGACCACCAACCTTTATATATTTTGACCCGAGTGTATGATAACGGATGGTGCCAACTTCTCTAGCTATCGCGAGAGCTAGAAGGTTCTTGGAGACTATCCCGTGCTGGTAGACAGTCGGATGCATCAGTACCATTCCATGCAGTAAGTAGGGACCGAGGCGAGTTTTGATAACTCTCGTGTCACAAACCTAAGTTGAATTAGAACGGGATCCGACTTAATAATAATAACATAATAAACCGGACTTGTGTGCTTTGGAGTATATTGTGTGTTATGATGATTTATGTGTGTTTGTGCCTTCACCTTGATTTTAATGCCTTCAATATTAGCTAACGGTGTTATACCGATGTTGTAGATTTCCTTGCAGTTTAGGAATGCGGCCGAGAGATCCCGAAGAGTGGGCAGCCGGGGTTCCGTATATTTTAGAAGGGGTTTTTTGTTGGAGTCGGGTTGTGTATTGTTCCTCGTTTATTTTATTTTGTATTCTGCGTGTATGGCGTTTGGTTTTTAGATTTTTATCTCGGTTGAAGTCTTTTTTTGTATGTTTTCGGGTTTCATTACATTGCATAAAAATGTATTTCGGTTTTGGCCTTTATTTGTGTCTTGTTGCAAGATCCGGTGAAATTGTTGTCAGGCTAAGGGTCGAGACCCATTGTGAGGTCTCTGCCCGTAGCATCCCGAGTCCCGCGGATTCGGGGTATTACAATATCGTATCAGTGCCCTAGGTTGACAACAATGGCGCTCGCAATCTTCTAAAGGCGGAATAGAAGGAAATAGAACCCTCAAGGGTTCTAAGCTTTAGAATGAGTTTCATTTTCAAAATCACGAGCATAATCACTCGGGGTAGAATGTACGGACCACCACTCCTTCCGTGGACCTCGGTAGCTTAGTTCACTGGATTTTGATTTATATATAGGATGTGGTTCCCATGAGAACACCCCTAACGTGTATACATGAGAACAATCGTACACCGTTCGATGGTGAGTATTAAGGGTTGAGATTTAGAGTAGATATCAAAATTAATAATAACTACAAATAATAGTAATTAGGAATCCAACAATAACTACGAATAATCCACTCAACCAACAATAATTACGTATAATACATTAAACGATATGACACCTTCATAACAAAACCCTTAATAATTACGAATCAGTTCTCATGATTACACGATAAGCCTGTTCTCATAGGATCTATACTCTATATAAATATATATATATATATGTATATCTGTATATATGTAGATATGTATAGTATATGTGGATTGTAGTTGCATGATGAACGTGATTTATATGTATAGTTATATATGTGGAATATAGTATATGTTTTGGACCTTGTTTTGTTGTAATGGATTTCCGAATGTGTCATATTAGTAGTAATATAGACATAGGACTTATATAGTCCTATATACGAAATCTTATTATATATAATGGTATATAGTGTGGGACCTTATAGTTAGGACGACGCAAAGATATCATCACCTTTACGACAACGTTGTTGGCTTGCGATAGCGTTCATACGTGGAGGAGTACGCTATCGAGTTAAGCTTTTCGTGCTATCGAACACCATGACGTTTCTCGGATTCCTTTAAAAGGATGTCGAAGAGGAGGAGTAGAGATGACATAAACGAAGGACGAACAAGTGGAAGGAAAACCCGAGAACTTAAGAGAAATCGAGATGGAGACCCAAAAGGGGTAACACGAAGGTGTGGAAGTGGTTACAAAGAGAAGACGCATGGACAACTAAAGATACAAATCGAGGAGGAGATGGGTACGTTCTAGCAAGGTTAAAGGTGGTGTTCCACTAAGATATGAAGCTTTCCTTAGACGTTCGTAAGCATTGGAGTCAAGATGCAAAGAGTGATCAAACCATGTGCGAAAGATTTGGAATACCAAGTTAAGCTTACGAGGTACCAATAAGTGAAGTGTCAACGTTAAGAGAGTTATGAGAAGAAGGACATAGTGGGATTCACGCGGAGTTGACCGGTTTTTGTTATGATGATAAGGCCAAGAAAGGCCTAGAAGAAGGAAGAGAGAGTAGACGTGACCCCGAGAAGAAAAGTGATGCAATAAGGAGCTTAGTTATGAAAAGACTTAAGACTACAATCAAGAGAAACGCGAGCGGCTACTGAGTATCGTTATGGATTTTGAGGAGATATGCTTATAACGGCTGATTGATAAATATATTACGAAATGAAACTAACCCCAACGAAATGTTAGTCCGAACCACAAATAAAAAGCCATTTTAGAAACATACATCCCAACACCACACATCACTCACCAAACATAGTGAGGGTCATACCACAAACACTCCGAAACAAAACAAACCTCAACAATGAGGCAACTATACAAAGGAAGGAATAACCAAAGGAACACATGCAGGGATAGACATATGCCGTGCCTTCAATCCACCGCTTGGTCTTCTTCCACACATCTCTATTGTAGGGATATGCATACAACATGCCTTCAATCCACCACTTAATGTCTTCACTTCATGTTCTTTACTGTAGAGGTATGCCACTATGAAGGGATCGGCATATATTATACCTTCAATCCACCGCTCAACTTCATTCCATGTACTCACAAAGCTTTCTGCAGGAATAGACATGTTTAATGCCTTCAATCCACCACAATCCATGTGTCTCTATCATTACAGCAACAGACACACCAAGCCCTATCTCTACTATGAATTGGGAAAATTATCAAAGAGAATCCTGTACACATACAGCTGGATCAACTGAACAACTCTATCAATCTCCATAAACTTATGCTCAAAAACAAGAAGATTCCGAGCTTTCCACACGAAATAAACAGTACTTGTGACTGCCACTCTTTGCATCTGAGTTTGCCAACTTTTCCCTTTGACATACCTCTTTACCCAAGCAATAACTTGTATCATGTTTTGAAATTTAACCTTCATTCCTATCCATCTTTGAATTGCATCCCATACTACTCTTCTAGGACAATTACTTGTAAACAAAATATGATCATGACTCTCATCCAACATTTGACACCATCGACAGATAGGATCTATGTTCAAAAAGTAAAGCTTATCCTGTGTTCTAAGCCTACCTTTGATTGCCAGCCAAGCAATGAAGCAATGTTTAGGAGCTTGCACATGATTCCAGACAACTCTACTCCAGCTTACCTTCTCACCCTTTGTTCTGATTAGCTCATACATTGAAGACAAATTCATTTTATTACCTTGCCTCCATCTTTCAATAGCAGCAAGAGCAGTAGGAGTATCACTATACATTCCTAACACTGTGTCTCTGGCCAAAATCAGTCTCTTAATAAGCCTTGAATCTTTGTACTTTGGAACCCATTCCATAGCAGCCTGATTGCCCAGGAACTCAGAATGAACCCACTGTACCCATAAATTGTTCTACACTGTCTGAATACTCCAAAAGCATCTGAACATAAAAGCCAGATTCCACTGTTGCAATTGAATAAGCCATACTCCTCCCTCATCCTTAGGTAAGCATAAAGTAGACCATGCTAATTTGGGCCACTTCCATAAGAAGTTCCTTCATAGAAAAATCAATTGCTCCAAAACTGTAACCAGGAGACGAAGGATTGCTATCCAAAAAGCTTCAATACCTTGCAACACTGCCTTTATGTAATAGCTAGGATTTCCAAATTCTAATTAATGTTGATTAATTTAATCAGTGATGGTAATTGACATATAACTCGCGAAGATTGCGTAAGTGTTGAGTATAAGTCCCACCGTTATGTTTCTGGCGTAATTTTGGGCTTATGGTGAAATTTTCATTTTTTCCCCCAAGTAATTATTTTTACCCTCCGGTATTATTTGGAGCATTTGGGAGCTCCAATTAATAAAAATGCAGTTGAGAGAAATGATCAGGACATCGGACATGTCCTAGATATGAAATAACATGGAAAGGCAAAACGGCCAAAAGAGTCACTATTTCGTTTCTTAACGGCTAAGAAAGACGGCTTAGGAATGCACGCTTTCCGAGGCAATTGTGGAATAATTATCCCTACAATATTCAAGATTAATTGTTCCATTTTCGAGAAGTTTAAAGAAGGGGGTTCAACCCGCCATTAGATCGGTTAAAGGATAATTATCGTCTTCGCTAAAGGATAATTATCGACTTCACTATAAATAGCGGAAAATCGTTTATTAATTCATTTCCTTTCACGTTTCCTCGTAAAAGCTCTGATTTCTCTCAAACTTCAAACTCAGATCTACTCTCCGTTTCTAATCCGATTTCAATTCCGTTTGAGTTTCTGGATTCCTCTCTTCATTCTCTTCATATCGGTACCAAGTTTCTGCATTTTCGAGCAGATGAAGACCTGGTCGATCATATATGTCACCAGGACAGTTCCGTTGCTCGGATTCCGGTGAATTTGATGTTATGCATGCGCAGCCTGCGTCGTTGTGATTCTGAATTTTCTTTCAAATCGTCAATCGGGTTAGTAACGAATAAGTTATGAATTTATTCGTTTTCCGTAATGCGATTTGGCCTAAATCGACCTTAGGCTTTTCAAAATGGATAATTAGAAATTCCACTAGGATCATTATATTATTCTGGTGTTTATGGGTTGTTTGTTTGATAAAATCTGATGACAGGTGGGTTTAGAAATGACCTGTGGGCAAAACGTTATTCTGGTGAAATTTAATTAATTAATTAAAGGTTAACTAAATAAATTAGGATTAAATTTGAGATTGAGGAATATTGATTATATGCATGCTAGGTGTCAGAATGAGTTGAGGATCATGAGATGTTATGTTGAGGATATGCCTTAGGCATTTATGAATGTGTTGAGGATCTGAGGTTTAGATTTGAGATATAGGTTGGTTGTGGTTAGTGAGACGAGTGTCATAACCTTTGCAGTATGTGATTGTGTGTGCCTTGCTATTGCAGGCGTTGATTACTTCCCCAAGGGGAAGCTGTGACGTGGTACAGGTTACGAGTATATCAGGTACGTCCATAGGACTTACTTAGCGTGTAGTTGTGGATTGTATGATTATGATGGTTGTGTGTGTTCATATGATTGTGCATTAATAACCTAAACCGGACTAGGATGACCATTTACTACATTTATTTGGCCCAAGTGTATTATAACGGGCAGTAACAACCGGTCTTCGCCTGCTGGTTAGGAGGAGGTGCCTGGAAGCCAGTAACACAGGGGGGATGAGTGACGATCACCCCCAACGCAAACCCCTGTGTTAATGGGGAAAGAGAAGAGGTTCTTTAGGTTCCTCGTGTTGCAAAAGAAGTTGAATTATTAATGGAATAACGTAATGAAAGATAATAAATGAATGTGTGTGGCATTGCATGTATGAGATGTTGATGTGTGGTTGTGCTATTACCTTCATCCTTTTCATTGTTGTAGCTAACAGTTTCATACCGTGTTGTAGATGATCTGCAGGTTAGAAGGACTGCAGGGTGAGACAAATGGTGTGGCCAGCCGAGGACTTTTGTACATTAGGATGCGCGGGATATGGGATCTTTTGTATAAGATGTTGTGGTTTGATGTTTTGTACTCGACTTTGAGTTTGTAAACTCTTTTGATGTATAATATACAAATTTTATGTTTGTGGTTTTAATCTACCTATGCCTTGTTGTAAGATCCAGTGAACTTGTTGTCAAGCTAGGGTCAGGATCCATTGTGAGATCCTAGCCCAATGTGACACTCCAAGTCCCGTGGATATGGGGTGTTAGAAAGTTGGTATTAGAGCCTTCGTTTGACAACAATGGCACTTTCTATCTGCAATAAAGGTAGAGTGGATAAATAAACAGAACCCACATGGGGTCTGACTTTTTACAAGATTTTGGTTTTAAAGCGAGTACAGATGTTTTTGGATAGTATGTACAGAAGTCATCACCCATCTGAGGATCTCGATAGTGTAGATATATATATAGATATCTTTTATGTGTTGATGTGTATGCATGTAATAATGAGTATTACATATATATATATATATATATATATATATATATATATATATATATATATATATATATATATATATATATATATATATACATATGGCATATATATATAGCCTTATAAGTAGGAGCGTATATTCTACAGATGGCTCAGACTAGAGCAATATCTGTAGTGGGACGAGATAGGGGTACACCCCCTCTTCCTCCAGTAGTGTCAAGTTAGGAACCAATATCCGTTGTTGTGTTGCTTATGGCAAAGAACGAGTTTGAAGAGGTTGATCGTGTCTCCATGAGTATATTCGAGTTTCAAGAGTATATGCAACAAGTATATGAGGTGATGATAACGGGTAGATCTACACCGGATTTACCAACATCTGTGAGATCGACTGAAGCTTCTGGATTAGAGAAGAAACAACGGGTTGAATTAGTGAAAGACGAGGTTGGATATCCGGGTTGCAAACCGAGCCCGACTTGTGGACGTTTGAGTACTTCTCGTTTCACACGGACTTATGGTGAAATAAGGACTTGTTACAATTGTGGGAAGCCTAGACATGTACGACCACAGTGTCCAAGATCGCCAGTGACTTGCTTTACTTGTGGTAGACAGGGTCATAGAGCTGTTTTCTGTAAGCAAACTGGAGTGGCATCACGACATGGTTTTATTTCTACTAGTATGACGGGAGGTGGTCAGAAGACACCTCAGCAGCAGACGCGGGGCAACAGAGAGTCCCAGATCATTCGCCTACTCAGGAATCCGTTCCCAGGCTGAGTAGAGGTAAGGGTCGTGGTAGGAGTACCACGGATACTAGAAGAGCTCAAGGTAGAGCCTTTGAGTTGGGCAGTGTAGAGGAGCCACATGTACTAGTGGCAGGGATGGGACGTATATGTCTCAAGTGTGGTTATCCAGATCATTTGCACTTTGAGTGCCCCATGGCACCGATAGCTTGCTTCACCTGTGGTGAAGTAGCCCATCTGGCCCCTTTCTGTCAGCAAGGTAGTGTTTCTTCTCATCAAGACCTTCCTCTTTCTGATGCAAAAAGAGTGGAAGTGGAGGTTATGACGATAACCTCAGTGATACCGGAGGAGCATAGGTCTGAGATTGAGTAATGATATGCAGTAGAGCTTCGGGCGTTAGCTATTACAGGTACCATTCTTGTTAATGGTTTATCTAGTGGAGTTTTGTTTGTTGTGAGTGCTATGCACCTCTTGTCTTTCGATGCATGTGTTAATAGTTAACTGTGGATACAGTAGAAGATAGATCTTCCTTTATAGGATTACGAGTTACGGGTCTTAGGTACCCACGAGATATGTGGTTGTTCCCTTTGTTCAGGGACTTGTGTATGGCTTGAAGACTTCTTTGTCATGCCTTACGTGCATGAGAAGGTCTTTATGCGTGTGGTGGACGAATAGATATCATATTGGTTTAGATAGCAGTAGGAGGACTATTATAGTCTCTACTGAGATCGACTAGGTAGAGGTTTTTCAAGGTTATGAACCTTGAAGAGGCAAGTTTCCGACAATACCGTATTTGCAGCAAGGTTAATAAGGAGGTGATGATTTGTAATGGTATGTCGTGAAGGAAAGAGATAGTTCCACGTTGAAGAGTGTTCCAGTGGTTTATGATCTTATAGACGTGTTACTGAACCGTCTAATCTATTGCCTCAGTGGAGTGAGGACTTTGATGTTGTGTTGAAATATGGTACGAGACTGGTTGGGAGAAGGCCTATGAGGTATATGGCTTGTTGAGTTGTTAGGAATTGAAGAAGCTATTTGAAGAGTGGATTGAGACGGGCTTCATTCACCCTAGCATGTTCTTTGCTACGTATTGACGACTTGTTGGATCGACTAAGAGAAGCAATTGTGTTTTTAAGATTTCCGTATGCTTGGGATATCATCAGCTAAGGATGCGAGAGCAGCGTGGGCATAGGACAACATTCCATACCCGTTATGGACACTACAAGTTGTAGTGTTGTCATATGAGTTGAGGAACGTACTAGTAGTCGTTATAGGAGTTGATAAACAGTGTCTTCATCTACTTCCTTGATCAGTTGGTGGTAGACCTTATTGATGACGTTTTGGTGTACTCTCACAACGGAGAGGAACGTACCGGTTATTTGAGGACGGTTTTGTAGAATCCGAGGGATAGAAGCCAGTGTGCTATGCTCCCTAAATGTGAATTGAGATGCCAGAAGTAACCTTTAAGGTCATGTTGTTCCTCCAGTAGGATCATGATTGATGTGACGAGGAGTAAGTATGAAGTCTTATGGATGATATTGATGAACGTTAAGGGAATGCGTTGTTCTTGGCCCAGCCGATTGCGACCAACGCTTTGAGGAAGGATTTTATGTGATTGTGCATCCATTTACGAGTCTTCTGAGGAAGACCACCATAATTGTGTGGTTGAAGTAGTATGTCGAAGCTCTAAAGAGTAGAGGAAGCATTTGACCTCTGCTTCTATTCGGTGATAATCAGATATTCTGGGAATCACGTGACTACGGTGTTGAGAACGTATGAGGAGAACCGCCCGACACATGATTTCGAGTTAGTGGTGGTAGCTCAAGTTCCAAGATTTGAAGACAATACCAGTGTGACATTTCGTGTCAGAGTTTCACATATCATAGGAGATTGAAGCATATTTTTATGCAATAAAGGTTGAATAACTGCCAGCGTCGATGGTTTGAGTTGATCAAGGACGCTGACCTTGAGATTTGTACCATTCTGGCAAGGAGAATGTGGTCACTGATGCCTTGAATAAGAAGACGCCTCGAGATAAGGCGATTGTTGGAATTGCTGTACAGTCTCGGTTTCAAAATGATCTAGCTTGGTTAGAGTTGGACCTACAATTGCTGATAAGGACGTTAGTTTCATGTTTAGGGATTTTTTCTGGGTTGTTGGATGAGGTCCAACAAAAATAGGGGACTTGCCTGATCATGAGGGAACTTGATGGAAGGATGCCTCATGGCGAGGCACCACAGTTCTTTAATGGAACAGAAGGAGTATGAGGCGCCATAACTACGTCAGTATAACCATTTATGCGGAGTCGAGTGGAGAAGATTACAATACACTCATAGTACACCTTCTTTACTACATCCATGTACGAATAAGAGGTACCACGAAGTAGTAATTCAGGTTAAAGTGTTACTGAGCTCATCCACTACCAGTGCTATAGTGGAAGTGAGAGGACTTTTCTATAGACTTGTGATGGGATTGAGACCCAGTAAGAGTTTTGGTGTTATCTAGATTATTAGTAACAGATTTACGAAGTCGACACGTTCCATCTCTACAGAGAGACGTGGCCAGTGAATGAAGTAACAAAGGAGTACACTAGACAGATGGTGGGACTCCATAAGTGTACCGAGGACGATCGACTATGATTGTAGTAGACGGTTTACTTTGAGGTTTTGATAGCAGATTCAGACTGCTTGGGGAACGCGTCCATATATCATGATTGAGTTTTACCTCAGACGGACGGTCAGTCTGAGAGAACCCTCCATACCGTAGAGGACATGTTGTGAGCTTGTAGGATGGATTAGGAACAAGGACGATCTATTTATCTCCCACTCGTTGAGTTCTTATACTACCACCGTTGGTATGCATCTATAGGGATGGCCCCTATGAGGCGTGGTGTAGACATAGGTGTCATACACCTTTATGCTGGGAGGAGCCTAGCAGTACTAGTGGGATAGCGCCAGAATAGATTCAGGATGATATGGCTCGAGTAACGCTGATCAGAGAGAGGATGCCGGCTGCACAGAGTCGCCAGAAGTTGTATCCAGATAAGAGGCGTCGACCTCTAGAGTTCACGGTAGGAGCTCATGTCTAGTTGAGAGTAACTCTGACACGAGGCGTCAGACATTATGGCATAAAGGGGAAACTGAGTCTCCGATATGTTAGTCCTTTCGAGATACTGGATAGAGTTGGGAGAGCAGTGCACAGATTGACTTTGCCACCGAAGTTAGAGGGTGTTCACTCTATGTTTCATGTGTCTCAGCTGAGGGAGTACATACCAGACCTGAGGCACATTGTGAGTTACGATGATCTAGTGGTTGAGCCGGACCACACTTTTGTAGAACAACCTTTTGTAGTTCTAGAAAGAGAGGTGAGAGACGCCTGCATTCGAAGGATATTCCTATGATGAGGATATAGTGGTCGAGACGAGGTCCGGATGAGGCTACCTAGGAGACAGAGGATAGTATCCAGAAGAACTATCCAGAGTTCTATGCGGAGTTAGAGGCCCCCGTAGAATCCACGAGTAGATCTTAGTGCCTTTTTGGTGAGTGCTTATATGCTATGTGCTTATGTGATATGATGTGTTTTCGTGCTAGCTTTGATATGTGCATGTAATCTGTTAGATCTTGTTTGCTAGCATGATATAGGTATAGCTGGAGATGGTTCTTTCCTCCATGCTATTGTAATATGTTTAGGATTAGCTGGAGATGGTTCTTTCCTCCATGCTATTATTGATGGACATAGTATGAGTGAAGACGGTTTTCCTCCACATAGTTGTGTTACGAGTACGATTGGCTGGAGACGGCTTTCCTCCATGCCTTGTGACGTGGTTAGTAGTTGGCTAGAGATGATTTTTCCTCTATGCCTTTGGATAGCGTTATGATCTTGTTGCTGGAGTTGGTGATTCCTCCATGCTGTGTTTTGAGGTTATAGAGTGTTATAGGTTGATCCGTTTGAACGGAGATATGATACCTCCGATCGAGAGAGTGTCTATACCTCGGCGTATGGGTCAGAGAGGAATTGAGAATTGTTCAAGTTTCAGGACAAAACATTTTCTTAAGGGGTGTGTGATGTAATAGCTAGGATTTCCGAATTCTAATTAATGTTGATTAACTTAATCAGTGATAGTAATTGACATATAACTTGCGAAGATTGCGTAAGTGTTGAGTATAAGTCCCACCGTTATGTTCCTGGCGTAATTTTGGGCTTATGGTGAAATTTTCACTTTTTCCCCCGGGTAATTATTTTTACCCTCCGATATTATTTGGAGCATTTGAGAGCTCCAATTAATAAAAATGCAGTTGAGAGAAATGATCAGGACATCGGACATGTCCTGGATATGAAATAACATGGAAAGACAAAACGGCCAAAATAGTCGCTATTTTGTTTCTTAACGGCTAAGAAAGACGGCTTAGGAATACACGCTTTCCGAGGCAATTGTGAAATAATCAATATTCAAGATTTATTGTTCCAATTTCGAGAAGTTCGGACAAGGGGGTTCAACCCACCATTTGATCGGTTAAAGAATAATTATCGACTTCACTATAAATAGCGGAAAATCGTTTATTAATTCATTTCCTTTCACGTTTTCTCGTAAAAGCTCTGATTTCTCTCAAACTTCAAACTCAGATCTACTCTCCATTTCTAATACGATTTCAATTCCGTTTGAGTTTCTAGATTCCTCTCTTCATTCTCTTCATATCGTTACCAAGTTTTTGCATTTCCGAGCAGATGAAGACCTGGTCGAGCATATATGTCACCGGGACAGTTCCATCACTCGGATTCCGGTGAATTTGATGTTGTATATGCGTAGCCTGTGTCGTTGTGATTCCGAATCTTCTTTCAAATCGTCAATTGGGTTAGTAACGAATAAGTTATGAATTTATTCATTTTCCGTACTGCGATTTGGCCTAAATAGACCTTAGGCTTTTCAAAATGGATAATTAGAAATTCCATTAGGATCATTATATTATTCTGGTGTTTATAGGTTGTTTGTTTGATGAAATCTGATGACAGGTGGATTTAGAAATGGTCTGCGGGCAAAACGTTATTCTGTGATATTTAATTAATTAATTAAAGGTTAATTAATTATATTAGGATTAAATTTGAGATTGAGGAATATTGATTATATGCATGCTAGGTGTCAGAATGAGTTGAGGATCATGAGATGTTATGTTGAGGATATGCCTTAGGCATTTATGAATGTGTTGAGGATCTGAGGCTTAGATTTGAGATATAGGTTGGTTGTGGTTAGTGAGACGAGTCTCCTAACCTTTGTAGTATGTGATTGTTTGTGCCTTGCTATTGCAGGCGTTGATTACTTTCCCAAGGGGAAGCTGTGACATGGTACAGGTTACGAGTATATTAGGTAAGTCCATAGGACTTACTTAGCGTGCAGTTGTGGATTGTATGATTGTGATGGTTGTGTGTGTTCATATGATTGTGCATTTAAAATCTAAACCGGACTAGGATGACCATTTATTACATTTATTTGGCCCAAGTGTATTATAACGGGCGGTAACCACCGGTCTCCGCCTGCTGGTTAGGAGGAGATGCCTGGAAGCCAGTAACACAGGGGGGACGAGTGACGATCACCCCCAATGCAAACCCCTGTGTTAACGGGGAAAGGGACGAGGTTCTTTAGGTTTCTCGTGTTACAAAAGAAGTTGAATTAGTAATGGAATAACGTAATGAAAGATAATAAATGAATGTGTGTGGCATTGCATGTATGAGATGTTGATGTGTGGTTGTGCTATTACCATCATCCTTTTCATTGCTATAGCTAACGGTTTCATACCGTGTTGTAGATGATCTGCAGGTTAGAAAGACTGCAGGGTGAGACAGATGGTGTGGCCAGCCGAAGACTTCTTTACATTAGGATGCGTGGGATATGGGATCTTTTGTATAGATGTTGTTGTTTGATGTTTTGTACTCGGCTCTGAGTTTGTAAACTCTTTTGATGTATTATATACAACTTTTATGTATGTGGTTTAAACTACCTGTGCCTTGTTGTAAGATCCAGTGAACTTGTTGTCAGGCTAGGGTCAGGATCCATTGTGAGATCCCAACCCAATGTGACACTCCAAGTCCCGTGGATTTTGGGTGTTACACTTTATAAGCTCAATTCTACCTGCATATGACAAACTGGATTTTTCCAACTATTAATCATGTCTAATATCTTCTTTATCAAAGGTATAAATGAATAACTCTCAATTGCACTGGACAGATTGGAATTCCAAGATATCTAAAAGGAAACAGTCCAATTGCATACCCTGTCAGCTGCTGCATTTGCATAATCTCATATTGCTCCATAGAGGCTACAAACAATCTAGATTTCTGTGTACTCACACACTAGCCTGAAATATCTTGAAATACTTTTAAACACTTCACTAATATCTCCACAGACATTAAGTCTCCTCAACTAAACAAAATCACATCATCTACATCAACCAAGTGCGTAATCTTAATTTTCCACACCTTTGATGAAAGTTAAAATTCGTATCTGTTGTAGCTTCCTTGAGAAGTCTAGATAAGAACTCCTTACAAATAACAAATAACAATGGAGACAAAGGATTCCTTGCCTTAATCCCCTTTTTCCTTTGAAAAAGCCATGTATACCTCCATTAATTCTTAAGGAATAAGTTGCAGTCTCCACACATTCCATAATCCATTCAACAAACTTTCATGGAAACCCCAAATATGCTAAAGCAAATCTGATGAACTTCCATGCCAAAGTGTCATATGCCTTTGCAATATCTATATTCAACATACACCTCTTTGGTCCACACTTAACATCATATATTCTTAGAAACTCCTGAACTAGCATAACTTGGTCAGCCAGATGCCTGCCCTCAATAAAACCTGTCTGAGCAATGTCAATAATTGATGGCAACAATCCCTTCATTCGAGTCACCATGATTCTAGATATGATCTTGTAAATGACATTACAACATGAAATAGGCCTAAACTACTCCACCTTCAAAGCTTTCTCTAACTTTGCAATTAGAGAAATTACAGTATGATTCCATTGCTTCAAAAGTTTACCAGATTAGAAAACTCCTTAACTGCTAAACATACATCTTCCCCTGTGTATTCCCAAGTATGTTTAAAAAACTTGGCAGTGCATCCATCCGGCCTAGGAGCCTTACTATCTCCTATACTCCACAAGGAGCTCTTAATGAAGGAATTGTGTCCTTTATCCAAGGTGCAATTATTGATGATGAGATAGGACATTAAATATAGGGATATATATATTCCGATAATATTAGGGTCATGGCGTTTTGCTAGAAGCTAACCATGATCGGTACATTTATATGATAAAATGTATTGCTAGTGTTATCGGGTCCTACGAGGTCACACCATAACGAGCATGTGAACTGAATCAATTAATGAAAGAATTACCATATAGGAGTATATGGTGGAAAAAGGATATATTTTGTAGGAGTACAAAATATATTATGGAATTGGTAATTAATAATAGATAAGGGGTTATTTATTTATTAAAGGAAAAATAACCCAAAATAATACCAACTATTAACATTGAACCGAAAATAATACGAACTTTGAAAATTACTAGGAGCGATACAAACTATCAATGTATTTACCAAAAATAATACGTTATATATTTTCCGGCAAAAATTTAGCTCTGGCGATGACGTGGCAGTCGGAATGTGACATGTCATCAAATAAATGGGTTAAATGTGTGAATGTGTGATGTGGATTTTATTTTTAAAAAAAACAATTTAATAATATTATAAATATTATAAATAAAATATATTATTTTTAAAAATTTAAATAATATTCTTAAAAAAATTTTGCTGAAATATTTATTTTAAAAAATTAATTTTTTAAAAATAAAGTTTGAAAACTTTTTTAAATAGATTTGTAAAAAAATGTAATAATATTTATTTTTCCAAAAAATATAATATTTTTTAATCAAATTTATTTTTCAGATTTTTGTATAAAATGAAAATTTTAATTCTAAAAAAAATAATTTGTAAAAAAAATATTTTGTAAAAAAAATATTCTAAATTTTTTTTTAAAATCTTGTAACCTAATCCCTAAAGAATTGTTTTTCCCAAATTTTTTGTAAAACTTTTTTTTTCCTAAAAAAAATAATTTGTAAAACAAAATTTCGAATTTTGTTAATAAATTTCATAAAAAAATAGTTTTAAATTTTTTTACAAACCTGTTTAAAAAATGTTCAAACTTTATTTTAAATTTTTTTTACAAAAAATATTTTTTTAAAAAAAATTGTAAAATTTTTTTAAAAAAAAATATTATTTAATATTTTATTTTAAGTATTATTAAATTGATTTTAAAAAAATAAAATCCATATCACACATTTAATTCATTTATTTGATGACATGTAACATTCCGGCTGTCACATCATCGCCGGAGTTAGAGTTTTTGCCGGGAAAGTATGAGGTATTATTATTGGTAAATACATTGATAGTTTGTATCGCTCCTAGTAATTTTCAAAGTTCGTATTATTTTCGATTCAATGTTGATAGTTGGTATTATTTTGAGTTATTTTTCCTTTATTAAATACTAAAATATATATCTTATATTTTAAGGTCGGGCTTTTTAATAGTTAAAAAGCCCAACCCTAAATTTATATAATTGAACGATCGATTAGAAGAGCAGAAGTTTTTTTTAAGCCGTGTATTACGTATCACAAAAACGACGGTGTTCTTCTTCCCTTTCGATCTCTCTCAAAAGCTTCATCCTTTGTTCTAGCAATCGAAGGTTAAGACGATTCTTGTTCAATGTCGGGTGGACCAACTAGAGGAGTAACACTTGGGACTGTACATATCCTTGAAGGAGTTATTGAGCACGTATCAAAAGGTATTCCTTTTCTCCCTTATCTAATCTATTATGCATGCGATCCTTATTTAGGTGTTTAGGAAATTGTTTCCTGAAATTCCACTTTTACACATCTAAAATCTCAACAGTGGTATCAGAGCTCTTGCATAAATTGATTAGATCAAATTAAAAAGGCCATGTTTTGATGCATGTATTGGTTTCAATCATGAAAGAGATTGTTTGTATGGATTAATTTGTATGATTAGATTAAGGTGTGAAATTGATTGCTTAATGATGATTAAGAAAAACTAATTTGATTATTTAATTAATGAAATTGTTTCATGAATTTATGGCATACACAGGTTACGCATGACAAAGCAAATCATGAATTGATGATTAAGCAACATTAGTTATATATGATATACGTTACAACTTTCATCTTAATGGATGGATGCTTAATCATGCTTAATGATAATTAAGTTTATGGGTGAAGCGGCTATTGTTGTACGTAGCTTTAGGGTTTTAAAATGTTATTTTCATTAAATATCTAATAGGATTAGTTAATTATCTAAATTATAATATTTGTTTCCAAAAGATATTATATATGATATTTATCTAGATAAATATAATTTATCAAGATGGAATAAATAAATTTAATTTTGTTAAAAGATGAGATATTTTAACTTAGTTAAATTATACCCTAAAATAAAAAGATAAGATTTGATTCTTAAAAGATATTATATGAGAAATTCTATCTAGATAAATATGATTTATCAAGTTGGAAATAAATAAATTTGATTTTGTTAAGATATGAGATATTTTAGCTTAGTTAAATTATATCTTAAAATTAAAAGATATTAGGCAAATTTTGATATACTAGGCTTTTTTAAGTTTTTATAAAAGAAACTATACCCTTATTTTATTTACTGTTAATTGACCTTAATTTACATAATTAATTTACCTCATTAATTTACCCAAATTCCGTTCATTCACTCACTAACTACCAAATTCAAGTCGTTTTCGTTATACCAGAGAAGAAACCGTTCGCCCTTCGCCCGTTCGACTCCTCACCTTCAACTATCGTCTTCATCAATCTCTCTCGTAATCTCCATTTTCTTCATCTCTGATTCATTCTTCGTCACTTTCCGACCATGTCCTCACTTGTTCTCTATTTTTCGTCTTCGTTTTTACCCCAAACACGCCACAATCCTTTTGATTTTTTGTAAACCCTAAGAAATTGAAAATGTTGACTCGATCAAAGGTTGATGCCAACAAATCTTCTTGTGATGCTCCTACCTTCAAACTTCTAACTCCTACGCCTCCTTTATCTGTTGAAATTGCCACACGAAACGAAGGCGATGATTCTGTTGTCTCTCATGATGAATCAGGCCTTCAAATTGTAGTATCCGGTGGTCCTCGAACAGTCGATATACCTATGGTTAGTATTGCTTTGATACTCTTTCATGGTTTATGGTATTATAGTTTCTAGTGTTTGTTCATATTAGTGTTTGTAAGTTTAATCATCGTTTCTGGTATCTGTTTTGATATGGTTTGTTCTATGCTTGTTTCGTCTTTATATTTACATGCATTTTCTGGTATGTTTGTATGTTATTAGATTTTCTGGTATGTTATTGGTTTCAAGTTTTCTGGTATTTGCTTTAGTTTAAGTTTCTGGTACGTGTTTATTGTTAGTGTTCTGGTATTGGAGGTTCATGTATTACTTTGTGGTATGTTTTGTGGTATGTTTTGTGGTATTTGTTCATATGAGGTTTTTTGTTTCAAGTTTTCTGGTATTTACTTTAGTTTAAAATATTCCGGTATGTGTTTATGGTTTGTGTTTCTGGTATTGCATGTTGATGTATTACATTCTGGTATCTTTTCTGGTATTTGTTCATATGATGTTTAATATTTTCTGGTATTAGAAGTTCTGGTATGTTATTTGTTTTATGCTGTGTCTGATCATTTTGATGTATATATTCTGGTATGTTATTTGCTTCTGGTATTAGATGTTCTAGTTAGGGTTTCTGGTATTTGTTTTAGTTATGGACATGAAGAGTCCTATGTAAGTTGAATGGCTGATATGAGTTTCTGGTTTGTTGTTGAATGTTTTTCTTGTATTAACAATCTTATTTCCTTTACTAGTTAATGTACAGATTTGATGAAAACCCAAAATACGAGGCATCACGTATAACTGTCTTGTCTCGTGTCAATATGATTAAATTTTTACTTGAAGAGTTGGATGCCAATGGGCAAGAAATGTTCAAGAACTCTATTTTTTTATCTGTCATCTTCCTCTGTACCAATCTTAAACCTTCCAACCAATTAATACACTTCATGCTTTTGCATGAGGTTCAAACTGACCGCAAACACTCAATGTGGTTTGCAATCAACAAAACCCTGCTTAGGTATTTATTAACTATACACCTAACCTTTTTAGTTCAGTTTTGTACCTCCATTCCACTTTCTATTGTTAATGTGTTTCTTTCTTTTTTTGTTGTGTATTTTTGTTCATAAGGTTTGGCTTAAGCGAGTTTGCTGAAATTACCGGCCTTGAGTGTCAGTTCCATGTGTACAATGAAGAAGAAAATGTCGACATGAAGGAGTTGTTCGGCATGCCCAAGTGCAAATTGGAGCAATTGGAGGAAAAATATTCAAAGCTGAAAAAAAATGATGAAAGGAAATTCAAGATGGCTCTGTTGCTGTTTATTGAATTTGTTTTGCTTGGCAATGACTAGAAGAAGTTTGTCTCCAATCTTCCTCTATCGCTTCTGAAGGACATGAATGCCTTTAATTCTTATTTATGGGGGCGCCTTGTCTTCAGTAAGACACTTGACAACCTCAGGGATTGTGAGCCAACAAAGTTTAGGGCATCTGGAAATTACTACCTTTCTGGTTTCCCTTTGGCATTTTAGGTATGCTTTTGGTTTTCCATTTATGTGCCTCTGGTATGGTTATATTTGTTATTTTTGTTATGGTTTACGTCTCTGGTATGCTTGTTATTCATTATTTTTCCTCTGGTATAAGTAATTAGTTACCAGAAATGATACTTTTGTGATTTTATGGTATGCTTTATTGCATTAGCATTTCTGGTTTTTGTTTCTGGTTTTTTATTCTTGTATGTTGTTTTAATGTTTTAGATTCTGGTATGATTGTGTATGTTGTATAATTGAGTTCTGTGAAGTATTGTTTTGTTTCTGGTATGTTTTGTATTTTGTTTTGTTTCTGATATGATTTTACTTGCTTTCTGGTATGAGCAATTAGTTACCAGAAATATTAAGTTTGTGATTTATGGTATGCTTTATTGCAATAGCATTTCTCGTATATCTTTCTAGTTTGTGTTTTATAATTGAGTTATGTTATGTATTGTGTTGTTTTTAGTATGTTCTTAAGTTTATACTTTTTTGTATGAGTTTACTTGATTTCTGGTTTTCTGATATGCATTTGTGGTTTCATTTTCTGGTATGATATTATTTTATTAGTATTATATTATTTATTGGTTTAAGTTTCTGGTATGGTATATTCATTTGTTTCCTGTCTATATTATGCAGGTTTACATCCTTGACTCTATCCCCACACTAGCATCTTTGTTTGCCACATGTGTTGATGAAGAAGTAACCCCACTTTGTCTTAAGTGGGTTTCATCAACCAAGGGGAAGATGAAATGCAACTTCCAGACAATAAAGGATACAACGTCATCGGTGGCGCAAGATGACATCAAAACTATCCCCCTCAACCTAGAAGACCCAAAAACCGAGGATGACTGCAAATGGTGGGGGGATGAAGTTTTGGACCCAGCTGGCTATCTTTGTCATCTTTTCAAAGTAGGGTTCCACGATGTACGTGTATCCAGGCCTGGAGGGCATGATGTCAAGGCTATCAAGGAAGTCCCAAAGAAGGAGGAATCCGAGAGTGATGACTTTGCTACTCCTCCTCCTCCTCCTCCTCCTCGTCGTCATATTTTGAGGTTGCCAAGACCACAAAATGTTGTCAAGAAAGAAGATGTCCCAAAGAAAAGGAAAATTGAAGAGGGAAGGAAAAGGTATCTCAATACATTTCATACTCAATCTATATTTTAATAATGTTGCATTAGTTTCTATTATACTAGTCTCTTTAGTTTTATTGTATGACTACTTTTTTGCTTTTTGGTATGTGTTTGTTAGTTTCTGGTATGCTTATAATATAACTTCTGGTATTAGTTTATGTTTTAGTTTTCTGGTATGAATGCTTTGTTACTTTCTGGTATGTGTCTTTTTGTTTCAGGTTTTTGTTTTATGTTAATTCTGGTATAAGTTTTTCCTTACATTCTTGTATTAGATTTAATATGTTTTCTGGTATGATATTTTGAATCTTGTTTCCTGTGTATAGTGTTATGTTTTATTTGGTTTTTGTTTCTGGTATGTTATTCATTTACTTAATAATGTTTTTTTTCCTAATGTAGGGCTGCATCTAAGAAGCCTAAGACAGAACAGATTGTTGAGGAAGTGTCATGGTAAACTGAATTTGAATATGTATTTATATTATCATACTAGAATTCTTAATATTTACAAAATTTGTTCTATTGTTTTAGCCCTGAAGAAGACATGCTGGCATTGGCTACACCCCCAGTTGTTGGTGTTGTACCTTCTAGCACTGTTGGGATTGTTGTTGCTCCAGAATCGGATAGCATTGTCCCTACAGATGCTTTGGTTGCACCACCTCTGCCTGATCCCACCACCTCCAATGCAGAAGCTGTGGTTGGACCACCTCTCCCTGATCCGACCACTTCTAACACAGAAGCTGTGGTTGTACCACCTGTCTCTGATCCCACCACCTTCACTATTTCTACCACAAACAGGTAGTTGATATTTTACATACCATAATTTATTAGTTTCAAATGCTTATTTGATATCGCATTTGTAATCTTTTACTATGTTAATGTATAGTGTGCCTGATTGGGTTGAGGATTTAAAGAAACAACTACAAACCCAAAATCAATTGATTTCTGAGTTGATGAAGAAGGTTGAGCAACAAGATGTCACTATCAACCAAGTTGTTATGAGGCAGAAGACACAAACTATGACACAACACATAATAGAAAGTCAATGTTTCAGGATCGTCACTAATGTTCAAAGGATGGCCGGTTCTTCTAAAGGTACCAAAGCCTCTAAAAAGCCGGCCTCCCAACCTCAAGCTGATGCTCCTAAGTTAGAAGTTCTTGGGGTTTCTTCAAGTTCTGAAGAGACGCTATCTACAGAAAAGCCAATGCCCCAGCCTCAGTCCCAGCCCGAGCCCATGGAGGAAGCTGAAGTTGATCAGCCAAAGGAAGAAGTTGTGGAAGAGGTATAATACACTACTATTCTTCATGTGTTTTGTTTCTGTGCATAATTATTAATGTTTGTGTTATATTGTCGTTCTGGTGCAGAAACCACTACCAGAGGTAGATGTGAAAGGGAAAGGGAAAGTTCAAACAAGAGGACCGAGGAGAATGGGTTTTCGTGAAAAGAAACCCAACGACCTTGTTGTATCACCTTATGTTGTCCCAGTAAAAATCCCAAAGCCCCCCAAGCATGGTTTCTTGAGCAAGAAGGATAGAGATGCTTTTTATGCTTGGTACCTTAACCCGAAGACTAAAAAAGAATTTATTACTGGATTTCAACATTCGGCAAATAAAGAACACTTCAAGCTCTTACTCCAAAAATCTAGCTGGTTGTGGGATTATGTAAGTTAACACTAACCTTACTTTTGTTTAAGTTAATAATTTCTGGTATGATGTTTTCTGGTATGACTTTCTAAAACTAGCTACTGATGTGTTTCTGGTAAGATATTGTTTGTACATTTTGTTTTTACAATTTCTGGTATGATGTGTTGTACTGCTTTCTGGTATGAGCTAGTTGTATAAGAGTCTGGTATGAGTTTATTTTTTCTTCTATTTTCTGGTATTATGTATTTCATTAGTTTTATAGTATGTCATTCTTTCATTTTGCCATAAATTATCATTTGACTTTCTTAGATGATTTATTGCTTGAGCTTTCTGGTATTTGTTTATGTTTTGTGTTTCTGGTATGATGTGTTTTCATGTATGTGTATCTTGCCTGATGGTTTTCATGTCTTGAATTCTGGTATGAACTTTTTATGTTTTTCTGGTATTATTCTCATATGAGCTCTTGTACTGAATTATTAGTTTTTTTCATACTTTACAGCAACTGGATGAAATGATTACATACCTCCGAAAAACTGTAATTGAGTATCCAGAGGTTTATCGCCGTATTACCATTGTTCCCGTACCATTTGTCGACTACTTCAACGATGTGCGTTATAAACAATTCTTAGAGTCGAAAGTTACAGGGACTTTTAATTACGGTGAAGAAATTGCAGGTTATATATTTGGACTTGATCCTCCCTTTTTTAGCAAGAGCTTTTATGAAGTCGATACAATATACACTGCCATCAACACCTGTGGTAAACACTGGATAGCGCTACAGATTGATTTAATTAAATGGTGTGTTGTTGTATATGACTCAATTGTGGACTGTATGTCTGATGTGGACTTGAAAGCTTTGCTCAACCCATTCCTTGTTATGTTTCCTTATATTCTGAAAATTCATGGAGAATTTGGGAGGTTTGTGGACAATCTTGATAAGCCATTGGATTATGTTCGAAAGACAGCCAAAGAAGTTCCACAGAACAATCCAAGGTGATTTCTACAATACTAGTCATATGTTTCTGGTATGTTCATTAGTATGATGTTTCGGAAAAACACTTATATAATCTGTTGTCTACAATTGCAGTGGAAGCTGTGGTGTATTCACAATCAAGCACATTCAGTATTTATCATCTGGACGAACTGATTTGTCAAACATATGTTAAGAATGGGTCCCAGCTTTCAGGGAACAATTTTGTTCTATTTTGTACCATAGGGAGTGGGTGAAACCCCACGAGTCCCTTTGAAACTGAATCTGTCCTAAATGATGTAGTTGACTCTTGCTAAACTTGTATTTTGGTATTGACTGACTCTGTTGTAATATATTAACTCTTTTGAATATAATTTACTAGAAGTTGTTATGTTGCTATTTACCAGAAGTATTCTGTTAATATAGTTTCTTTACCAGAAGTGTTTATGTTGCTATTTAGGATTTTGGTATTTCATTTAAGTCCCTTTGGTATGATTATATCTGGTATTTCTTTGTTATTTTTTATGCTTCTGGTATGATTGTTTTTCATATATGTGCCTCTAGTATGAGTAATTACTTACCAGAAATGTTTATTTTGTGATTTTATGGTATGAGTTATTGCATTAGTATTTTTGGTATGTGCTTTTGGTATGTGTTTCTTGTAGTTTGTTTCATATATTTGATTCTGGTATGATTATTTGTTTACCAGAAACGTTCAATTTGTGATTTTTTTGTATCTTTTATTGCCTATGCTTTCTGGTATTCATATAAATAGCCTAATGGTATACTTTTATTTGATTCTGGTATGAGTTTTTTTATTTAGTTTTTGTTATTACCTATTGTTTTGATTCTGGTAAGTGGACATTTACACATAAAACAAACATATATTTATATAGTAACTGTTTTCTACATATCTGATAATGACAAATAATCAAAATTAGTATTTCTGGTATGTGTCTTCATTCTTTCTCCATTGGTTGATTTCGGCAAGTTTTTTTTGTTATGGCATATCCTGCCGCAACAGCTGCATTTCTTCTTCTTGCTTCCTTCCATTGATCCCCGTATCCTAGCTTTAGGCAATCTTCCAATTCTCTTCCTCTTTATAGGAGGGTTGCATTCAATAAATGTAATGCAACTTGGAATCTCACAATGCTCATGATCTACAATTGGGTATATTGTCTCCTCATATGCTGTGTTCCAATATTCGGTGCTGTAATATTTACTTACCAAAGATGCCAGATTCATTTTCGCCATCTTTGTTGCAGCTATTGCATGAACACATGGTATTTCCTCAATATCAAATTCCTTGCAAGTGCAACTCCTATCCACTAAACACACAACTTCCCTTTCCTGGTTCCATTGTACCTCAAACAACAGCCTTTTTGCATCAAGCACATAGCATCCATACTTTGTTGCCTCCCCATATTTAGCTTGTATTAGGGCATCGACGTTTGGTGTTGTCATTTCTGTACATGATTCAACACTTTGCCTTCGCGTTGCAAACCATCTACCCACTGTCTGTCTGATAACATCAATGAGAGCAAGCACTAGATAATCTCTTGCATCACACAGTACACTATTTATACATTCTGCATTGTTGCTTGTCATAATGGTATAACGTTTCGCATTGCAAAAAGCTCGGGACCAAGCAGCAAATCCAATTTCTTCCAACAGTTGTGCAACTACTACCTTTTCCTACAAAGATTAGCAGATACACATGAAGTTATATACAATACCAGAAAAAACATACCATACATCTAACATGTTTCAATACCAGAAAAAGGTAATACCATAATCATTGCTCATCAATAATAATGTTGAATACCAGAAACATGACATGTATGATACCAGAAACGATCACAAAAAGCATACCAGAATTCATACCAGAGATTAAATGTAATACTAGAAACTATAATTTTCATACAACAAACCTAACATGTGTTCATACCATAAACATTCATACCAGAAACACTATAAATGAGAGATAAGGGACAATACCAGAAATGAAATAAACCACCAGAATTGAAATACCAGAAGCATAATGTGATTGCATACCAGAAAATAATAAAAACCAAAATAAGCATACCATCTTTATATTTTCAAACAGTTCAAGACACTTATCCTTTCTGTAGCACCTAGCCGCATCCACGGACATTTGTTGAACTATATTCTTGGTTGATTTTTTCTTGATGTTCCCTTTCAAGTGGTACATGCAAACTCCATGAGATGCTTTTGTGTAGTGCTTAGCAATATCATTCTTGATTAACACGTTTCTGTCCGATATAAATAGTTGTTCCTCGGTGTCAGGGACAAACTTGTGTATATGATAGAAGAAGAAATCATACGAGTCATCACATTCACGGTCAATAATTGCAAATGCTAGGGGGTATATTTGTTGGTTTGCATCTTGCGTTATTGCAAGCAATAGCACCCCACCATATCGTCCTTTTAAAAATGTTCCGTCAACTGATATGACCTTAAACAACAACAACCAAAAATCAATTAGTTTTCTGGTATACAAGAAATGGATAATAGTCATACCAGAAACTTAATTGTTCAAATATATATCACTATACTAGAAGCTGAGGTTGAAATCAAATGAGAAATGATATTACCAAAAGTACATTTATCTAACAATACCAGACACTGGTTATACAAACCAGAAAAGAGCATACCAGAAAGATAATTATACTGTTTACCAGAAACACAACATTACTACCAGAATCTATATCATTCATGCATAATTGATAATACCAGAGGCATAACTTTATTAAATACCAGAAGATAATACCTTTCTCATTACTGAATATCCTTTGATTGATTGTCCCAAAGCAAAGAAGACATACTTGAATTTGTTTTCATCATCCAATTGCAATGCTACAATAGTGTTCGGATTTGCCTCTTGCAATCGATGTAAGTACACCGGCACACCCTTGTAGTTCTCTTCATTTGTTCCTCTTATATTGTCCTTGACAGCCTCTTGTGCCATCCAACATTTCCAGCAGCTAGCTTCTAAACAATGCTCGTTTCTCAAAATTCCAATAATTGTCTTAGGCTCGGGGAGTTTATGTGTATTATCATACCTGAATAACATAAACAATATGATTTGAATGTGATTCATACCAGAATGGAAGAAAACAATATAGAATTGAATATTGTATGTGATAATAAGCAATGGACTTACATTTTTGCAACTATTTCAGCAATGACAAGATATGAGACCTTTCTACGATAATTTCTTCTGGTATGAAATGAACAAGTGTGCTCTCTGGTATACTTTGTTAGTGTAAACACTTTCGATTTCTTGATTTTTGAGAACCGCACACGCCACTTACAATCTTTATCCAGACATCGCGCAAGAATAGCAAGCTTGATAGACTTTGTTATTCTGTATTGTGTACATTCGGCAACAGCATTCAAACACAATGCATTTTTCACTGCGTTTTTATCCTTGAACTTTTGACCAAGCTTAAGACCCCATTGAGTTTCTTCAGGTTCAACTTCAGTGATTGCATAGCTATTCTCTGTTTCTATTTCAGTCACACTGGGAGCAGGAACAATGGCAGTGTGTGGATGATATTCATTAATTTCTTCAATTTCTGGTATAATAATTGTAGACTTTAATCTCACACACAATGGCACACTCCAACATGGTTGAGTCAATTGATTAACTTCAACAAAATCCTCGAAATCTTCTACCGTCTCAATATCAAACGGTTGCAACGCTTTATTTAAGGTATTCTTGTATGTAAGTTCCAATTTGTTCACTGTCTTATCTACTTGAAAACGTTTGGCAATCAACATCCTAATTTCTGGTATGCTAACTGGATCTCCCACAGTGATGGGTTTGCACACTACTTTATCCCCTAAATATGTCCATTCATTTCCCACAGATTTCCACTCTCCTCCACAATAAACTACAATTTGTAATTGAGTGATGGCTAACAAGTTCTGTATATACCAGAAAAAAAAAATTATAAGTATACCAGAAGTTAAAAGTATACCAAATTATGCACAACATCACAAATACCAAAAGTTAAAGTATACCAGAATTATACACAACACCACAAATACCAGAAGTTCAAGTATACCAGAAGTTAAAGTATACCAGAATTATGCACAACATCACAAATACCAGAAGTTTAAGTATACCAGAAGTCATTCAATTCATTATACCAGAGTTTTAATGATACCAGAAAGACAATTAGCATACTACAAAAGAGATTATACCAGAACTCATTAATTGATACTAGAATTAATGATACCCGAAAGATAATTATCATACAACAAAGGAGATTATACCAGAACTCATTAATTCATACCAGAATTATGCATAACACCACAAATACCAGAGTATTAATGATACCAGAAAAACAATTATCATGCTACAAAAGAGAGTATACCAGAACTCATCGATTGATACTAGAATTATGCACAACACCACAAATACCAGAAGTTCAAGTATACCAAACGTTGAAGTAAACCAGAATTATGCACAAGAACATAAATACCAGAAGATCAAGTATACCAGACGTTCAAGTATACCATAATTATGCACAACGCGACAAATACCAGAATTCATTGAAATCATTATACTAGAGAATTATTGATACCAGAACTCATTTTTTCATATCAGAATTAAGAAAACAAACTAGCAACCAGGTTCATACCAGAATTGTAACACACTCATTCATACCAGAAACATAATTTAAAAACAAAACCAAATTTGACAATACCTTATACCAGATATACAAGAATCTGATTAAAATTTCACAATGGTGAACAAAATACCAGAATAATAGTGAAGAAGATGGCGAGAGAGAGAGAGTAGAATATTGTTAGAGAGATACCTGTAGATCGAAGCGAATTCTGGTATTTGAAGTCTTGGATCACAAGTCGATTGCGTTGTATTCGTTTCTGGTGTTTGATTGATTGATACCAGAGAAGATTACTCGATCGATGTCGATTGTGAGAGATAAGAGAGAAAATAGATCGATAATTGTGATAGCAGAGAAGCTTGCGAGAAGGGCGAGATCGAAGGAGGAGAAGAGTGGATTCTGAGATCGAGATCGAGAGGAGGAGAAGAGTGGATTTTGAGATCGAGATCAAGAGGAGGAGAAGAAACCAGATTGGGTTTCTTTGATTGTAACAGAAAAGAGAGAGAAAGAGGAGATTTTACCTAATTATTATGGTAATTAATTAGGCCTTGAACGGTAAATATGATTTGGGGTATATTTTATTGATGGAAAATATAAAAAAGCCTACTTAGTATCTTTGTTTCTTAAAAAAGCCTAGTTACCAAATTTCACAAGATATTATATGAGATATTCTATCTAGATAAATATGATTTATTCTCTTTATGGAAAATTGCTTATTTTGTATGATGTCTTAATTTAGTCATGTCTAAATTTTGACAAGTTACTAAAATAATAAATATGTCTAATCTTAGCAATGATCTAACATTAGAAATGTTCTAATATTAGCAAGTTACTAATTTAAGAAAGTTACAATAAATAAAAAGTTACTAATTTTGGAAAGGTTCCGAATTTAGAATATTTACACCTTTAGCATTTTAATGATTAATATATGATATTAATACCATACACAATATGATTGATTAAAACAATACCGGAAAGGAGTTTCCATTCTATTTTTTTTTCTCTTTATGTGATAAAGTGGTTATGTGTATTTTTTTTAAATATCATATATGTCATGCTTGTATGTATGTGTATGGTGATATGCTCGTGCAAGCGGTTACTACTATGACCCTAATCTTAGGATAGTTAAATACAATCTGCGCATCGTTATGGTTTTATTTGTAAACGATCTGCGTATCGTTATGTATTTTTGTAATTTTCAATTTCTGCAAGAGTTATTTTAAAATTTATTATACAAGAAGACTAAAGTACTAAGGAGCCCGAAGGATGGAGATCCATGAAGGTCTAAGAATGAAGATTCTAGGGGCCATACTATGAGTAGTAATGGACTATACATATTAGACCTCAAAACTGAGATATATAACATTAATACAAAAAGGCATAAGTCGAATGAAACAAACGAAGAAACCTATGACATTGTCGATTGGGTCACGTAGGCATAAAGCGTATTAAGGAACTCCAAATAGTTGGATTACTTAAACCATTTGATTTGGATTCATTTGAAACATGCGAGTCGTGCCTAATAGGAAAGATGACAAGATCACCTTTCACTGGTAAGAGTGAACGGACTTCTGAACTTCTAGCGCTTATACATACGGATGTATGTGGACCTATGAGTAAAGAGGCTAGGTCTGGCTATCGCTACTTTATTACATTTATTGATAATTTTAGTAGATACGGGTATATCTACTTAATGAAACAGAAATCGGAATCCTTTGAAAAGTTCAAGGAATTCCAAAATGAAGTAGAAAGACAAACAGGCAAGAAGATAAAAGTACTTCGATCAGATCGAGGGGGCGAATATCTGAGCCATGAATTCGATCATCATTTGAGGAGTTTTGGAATTGTGACACAACTCACTCCCCCGGGCACTCCACAACTAAATGGTGTGTCTGAGAGGAGGAACAAGACTTTTTTTAGACAGTGTCCGTTCAATGATGAGTTTTGCGGATCTTCCATTATCCTTTTGGGGATATACTCTCCAAACATCTGCGTTCGTTCTAAACAGGACTCCGTCACGTTCAGTTGACAAGACACCATATGAGATATGGACATGAAAGGTTCCTCACTTGTCATTTCTGAGAGTCTGGGGGTGCGAAGCTTATGTAAAACGTTTACAATTTGATAAAACAGCACCGAAATCAGACAAATGTTATTTCGTAGGATATCCCAAGCAAACAAAGGGGTATGATTTCTACCATCCCATAGAGAACAAAGTGTTTGTTGCTTGGGATAGTGTCTTTTTGGAAAAGGAATTCTTTTCCAATAAGCCAAGTGGGAGAAAAGTTCAAATTAATGAGATTAATTGTGAGCAAGAAACGCAACAACACGAGGACATGCAAGATGTCACTGAGGAACTTGACTATTTTGATGAACCTCTTACGAGGCAAGTTAATCCAGTTCAAGAATCAATTCCTACAGCAGAGATCGAAGGAACTTGGCTATTTTGATGAACCTCTTGTTGGCCCAAATTGGAGATCAAACAGGGTAAGGCAACAACCTAGACATTTGGATGACTATGTGTTGCATGCCGAGATCGAAGTGCTCCTCATGGAACATAACGAGCCCGCATCCTACAAGCAAGATGTGACGGTTCAGAACTCCTAAAAATGGCTCGAAGCCATGAGATCCGAAATGGAATCCATGTCTGAAAATCAAGTATGGGACTTGATTGATTTGCCCGATGGGGTAAAACATATTGGTTGCAAATGGGTCATTAGAGTAAAGACAAACAAGGATGGAAATATCTCTGTTTATAAAGCAAGGTTGGTTGCTAAGGGATTTAAACAGATTCATGGTATTGACTATGTGGAGACATTTTCCCCGGTCGTCATGATCCGGTCCATTAGGATAATCCTAGCAATTGCCGCCTTCTATGATTATGAGATATGGAAAATGGATGTCAAGACCGCATTTTTAAATGACTATTTAGAAGAGGATGTATATATGATACAACCTGAGGGTTTTGAGGATCCGAAAAATCCTAGGAAGGTTTGCAAGCTTAAGAAGTCCATTTATGGACTGAAGCAAGCATCCAGGAGTTGGAATCTTCGATTTGATGAAGTGATCAAATAGTTTGATTTCTTCAAATGTGAAGAAGAACCATGCATTTAAAAAAAGTAGAGTGGGAGCAAGGTAACTTTCCTAGCCATGTATGTGGATGACATACTACTCATTAGGAATGACATTCCGATGCTGGAAATAGTAAAGGAATGGCTTAAAAAGCATTTCTCAATGAAAGATCTAGGGGAGGCCGAGTACATACTAGGCATCAAGATCTATAGAGATAGATCTAGAAGGCTTATTGGTCTCAGTCAAGGAACTTATATAGATAAGGTCCTACAGAGATTCAAGATGGCAGATTCCAAGAAAGGATATCTGCCTATGCAACATGGGATCCATCTCAGCAAGATCCAATGTCCTAAGACACCTAGTGAGATTGAGAGGATGAGCAAGGTTCCCTATGCCTCTGCTGTAACACCCCAAATTCTGAGAACTCGGGGGGCTACTGGTTAGGACCTCACAATGGGTCCCGACCTTAGTTTGACAACAAATTTTACTTGGATCTTACAACAAGCCACAAATGTATTTAAAACAATTTCAAAACATATTATTTTTAATGTATGAATGTACACATGTGACAGCCTTACAAAACATATGTATAGATACATAACATGCATGTCGTATGAAAGGCCCCCTGTCCCCATCTAATGAATACGTGGAACCGGCTGACCATCCGTTCCGGATCTCTCTGCAACTGTCTATCTCTACAAATCTACAACACGGATAAAACCGTTAGCTAACATTCTATGCATAAGTATAAAGGTAAAAGCACAAACACACAACGTACACAATCAGCATGCAACACTCAATCCTTTTTATTATCTTTTAATTAGGTGATATGTCATTACTAATGATACTTATTTTGTGACACGAGGGATTCCCAAACCTCGCCCCTGTCCCCGTTTACCAACGCGGAATGGTACTAATGCATATGACCGTCTACCGGATTGGGCTGGTCGCAGGGAACCTCCTAGACTCTCGCAAGAGCTAGCAGATGATGTCACGACCTGTTATCATACACTTGGGTCAATTACGTAAATAATAAAGTCGGCCTAATCCGGTTTCGTTGTTTATCATAACTAGCAAACACCACTCATACACATTACACTCATACAAGAAAGCTAGCTAAGTAAGTCCGTGGACTTACCAGAATCAAATCTCGCCTCTCTTAACACCACTCAACCAATAACTGCAGAAACTCAATTGCTTGTCAAAGGAGGCACGTGGGTCAATACATTTCCCTAGGTACTTAGAAGTCTGAAACTCCTAAGCTGTAAGATCCTATTTGGACATAATTTATTACAGTACTTATTCAAGGTAACATGACTATTTTACCCTTGGTCCCGAGACTTCCAAAACTCGTAATACGTACTTAAATTCTTACTTGAGGCTAATTAACCATATTCTACTCCCTAGCATGGTTTTAGGTAAAACTAGATAAACTACCCACTTTTCTATTTCCCGAAAAGTCACTAAGGTCCAATTACAACTTCAAATATGAAATTAAAATAAACTTATAAAAATTTTAAAATAAATCTCTAAATTATCTAGGATATCTAATCTACTCATAGGAGCAAGAATTTCCTAAAACTGTTCAATTATCACTTCTACAAAAATCCTTAAAGTTGGCTACTTAGTCAAAATTTTAACACAGTAAACTACGTATATCCCTTTATGATCTATCAAAAATTCAACGGTGGATCTTCAATATAACGCCTAAACATTGGTCTACAATATTGACAGTTTTCAACTTCTCAAAACTAAAGAAAACTCCATTATTTACAGCTGATTTGTTTCTACTATTTTTGTCACCTTCTTCTAACCCAAACTAATTATTGATCTCAATGTCCTAAGTTCATCAGCAGTACATAGTACACTTTTAACTTATTAACTTACAAAAGATACGTATTCAAGGGAGGGAGAAGAGATCTAGTTACCCCTTGCTAAGACCTTGATTGCAACTTAGGAAAGATTATGGTGATGGGGAAGGCTTTCGATCTGTAAAACAGCAAGGATGGAATATAAAATTTTGCCCATTGTGTGACTGAATAGAAAGAGGACAACTAGGGAGTGAGAGACCAACGAACGTATGCAGAAACGTATGCAACAGCTCCTGGAGTCGAAGTGCACAGAAGAGGCTGCTGTTGTGCAATGTTGGTGCTTCAATGGGGCTGCTGTTGTGCAATGTTTGTGCTTCAATGGGGCTGCTTGATCCGCCAGCAAAGGTTAAGGTAAGGGCTGGGAACAATCAATCCAATTAAGAAACAATGGGCTGAAATATGGCAAGAAATAAGTGGGCTGAAATGTTTGTCAAAAGTCTGTCAAAACTCGTCATGTCCTTGTCAGGCCCATGAATGAGTTTGTCACAGATTTGTCGGGCTTTGTCATGGCCTCGTCTCAGCTTAGTCATGATCTCGTCACAGCTTGTCATGATCTCATCTAAGGTCATCGATAAGAATGAATTATAATAACTAGGGTTTGATATAAATCTATCATTTTATGTCAATTAAATTCTACATAAAATAATACATAATTATAAGAATTAGAGCTTGATATAATTTTATCATTTTATGTGAATTAAATTCTACATAAAATAATAAAATTTGTGAAGGAAGAAATACTAGATAGAATGGAAACCGTCAACGACTCGAAGTCCGAATTGATCCGGAATTAAACGGAATAAAAATTCCGGATATTACATCTGTTATAGGATCCATCATGTATGCAATGACCTGTACTCGACCAGATGCTGCATATGCTTTGAGTATGTGTAGCAGGTACCAGTCGAACCCCGGTCACATTCACTGGCAAGTTGCAAAGAACATCCTAAAGTACTTACGAAGGACTAAGGATGATCTACTGGTATATGGAGGTGATGATGAGTTAGTCATCAAGGGCTATACCGATGCTAGTTTCCAAACTGACAGAGATGGCTTTGAGTCGCAATCTGGATACGTCTTCATTTTGAATGGAGGAGCGGTAAGTTGGAAAAGCCAAAAGCAGGACACGGTTGCGGACTCAACCATAGAGGCAAAACACATTGCTGCGGGAGAAGCGGCTAAGGAAGTGATCGAAGGTATTTCTATGGTCGTCTATACCCAATCAAAAGTAAATCCCGACTTAGCACTAAGAACAAGTATAGTGATTAAGTAACGGTTGAACCCAAGAGAGTTAAGGTGTTTTAGATGCAATTATCGATTATAATGACAAGTGACACAAAGGGGGGGTTTTGGTTGAATTGATGCTAAAAAACTTATGACAACGATTAATGCGACAAGTAAGACAATAATGCGTGAATCTACACTAGGTTGATTCTAAGCAGGCAATTGCTACTTTGGTGAGTTCCTTTTACAAGTTTCCAAGTAATCTCCCGTCTCGATCGTATATATGTGTTGAGCCAACCGGAATCAACACAACTTAACCTATTAAAGTTCCGTAAACCTACAAGAACAAATAACAGGTTAGCTTTCAAACAAAGACTAAGGGATATAAAGAGAAGATTAAAACCGTTAAACTTATCTTTATATTTGTGTTCCTTTTCTTTAAGTAATCACAACCCGTTATTACTTAAAGTTGCTACTAGATTAAAGACCCGAACCCGGAACCTATTAATCCTAGTTGTTTGCATGTACTTTAGAACCTAAGGTGATCAATCTCAAGCAATAATAAACATGCAATTAGACAATGGAGATCATGGAAAGACAAAGTATTACTGAATGAAAACTTAGATTAAAAAGAACTTACAACCAAAGTAACAAAGCAGCTTCAAACCAACCCAATGTAGCAAGGGAGTTAGCAACTCATTACAATGGAAAACTCAAGTCTAAAATGGATTTTGTGAGGAAAAGCATGGATGATTCTAGCAATCAGCCATGGACTATTTATACTACAAAAGACACTTAATTAGGAGTAAATAGCCGGCCTAAAACAGCCACCTTAAATGCCATAAAGGTGGTGTAAACAGCCGGAGTAAAGCTTCTGGCGTTAAACCGCAGGAGGGGCCTTCAGGAACCGAAGGGACGGTTTAGGCAGAATCGGTTGATCTTCTTCAGAGCCGCTGGGGCGGCTACACGATTCCGCTGGGACGGATCTTTAATGCACTTCAACGTCTGACCTTTCGCCTTCCTGACGTTTCTGATGTCAATCCGTCGGGGCGTCCATATGTCGACGCAGGGGCGTCGACATAGCCTCTTCGTCTTCCAGCTCCCAGGTTGGGGCGCAAGCAAGGGCGCAGTGGGAGACGCAGGGAAGCTGGTCTTCATATCTTCAAGGCAGGTCACCGCAGGGGCGCCAAGGAGTGGCGCATGGGCGGTGACACACTTCATGGCCGGCGCTGGTGAAGGCGTAGGGAGCGTTCCAGTGAAAACATCATCCGCAGGGGCGGCTGCAAGGACCCGCAGGGGCGGTGAGGCAACAGAAGCTTTGCTTTGTGATCGATCTTCACTCCTAAGTGCTTATAACTCCTTCTTTAGCTTCTTTTGATCTTCTTCTTCTGGACTAAGGAGTTAGTAGCATAAACCGACACTAATGCAATAAAAAGACTCTAAAAACTACCCTAAATGATAGTGATTCCATCACCTATCAAACTCCCCCATACTTAGACCTTTTACTCGTCCCGAGTAAAAACAAATGACATCAACTAGACTCCAAGGCCTCAGGAAGCATGAGTAAGCAGAAAGATAATGGAAAACAAGAGAAAAGCCAAGAAAGAAGGAAAGAAAAGAGAGAAAATGTGAGAAAAAGAAATACTACCATCCTTATCGCTCCAAGAGTGGCCTACCCGGACAACCTCCTTATGACTCCCCTTCTTATGTCGCCAAAACGCCGGAAGGGAAACCTACACTCGGTGTCGCTCATTTTGCCAAGGCGCCCTTTCGGGTTTTCACCTTGCCACTCTTCTTCTTTTCTCACTTAAACTCACATCCCTCAAGTCCAATTTTGCACCAACCTAAGGTTGGTCGGACTACCTTCTTTTTACCTAAACCGCCCTTTCGGGTTTTCGGTTTATTCAAGGATTTTCATGCCTTTTTTTTTCTTTGGCTTTTTTCTTTTTTCTTGTTTTTTTTTTTGAATGAAACTGAATTCAACAATGCAAAACAAATGCCAAAAACAACTCAATAAACTGTACAAGCAATGATATGTCCCTCCCCCATACTTGAAGTACACTTTGCCCTCAAAGTGGAAATGAGTCAAAGATAAATGTGGGAGAAGGGAAAGAGATGTACCCCTCATTGGGGTGGTCCAGATGGACCACCCGGACCCTCCTCCGGTGGGTACGGGAAGTGGCTGAAGAAATGCTCCTGGCGGCGGTAGATGTCATCAATGCGGTCCTCTTGAGCAGACATCCGGCGACCAAAAGAGGTCTCAAAACTGGCCTGCCAAGCCAGCTCCTGAGCCTCCAGCTGCTACTGCTGAGTTGTCTGCCAGGCCTCCTACCTCTGGTCAAAGTGTGAGGTCATGGAGGTGGCAAAACTGTCCTGCCAGCTCTGTTGCTGCTCTAGCATAGTCCGCTGGTAATCGGACTACCATGCCCGGTGCTGGGTCGTCATAGCCGCCATCTGAGCCTGAAGGCTCGCAAGGGCCGGGTCCTCCTCTAGTGCCGCCGTGGGCATCTCCTCGTCATCCGGGATGGGCAGGTGCTCCTCCTAATGGGCCCGGCTGGAGCTGGCAGCATGCCTCTCCACAATGGCCACTAGTGGCCTTCTCGGCACGAAAGGATCCGCCGGAATGCAGAGCTCGGAGAGCTCACCTTCTAAAGGTAAAGGCCGGGGGAGGTAGGTGAGGTGGCTCCCATTTGCAAGGGAGATCCAAAATAGGTTCTCCCCGTCCCGCCGGAGGAGCTTGCACCTCCTAAGCATCCCCTCAGTGTAGAGAGGAGCCGCCATCATATCCTCTAACTCGGACAGGTCCATCACTTATGAGGCGATCAAAGATATCACCCCACCGCCGACAATATCCCTCGGCTCATTCCTCCTGACCCGCTTTAAAGCGGCGAGGAAGAGAGAGGGTCAATCCATCAGCTTCTCGCTCTTTGGAAGGCAGAAGTAGAGCAGTGGGAGGTCCTTGAGAGCGACCTTGTTTTCTTCTTTGTGTCCACAGAAGACACTCATGAGGATCTTTGAAATCAACCTCAAGTTGGGGTGAGTGAGTTTGTTGGAGTACTCGCCCCCAACATGGAATTCCGACCCGGTAGCTACTTGCCAAAACTCACATATGTCCGGGGCCGGGACTAGATCCCACCAGTTCTCAGAGGGGTTTAGAGTCACCCCAAAAGCCTCCCGTAAATCGTTGTAGTCAAGAGTGTACTTCACCTTGTTGAACTTGAAGGTGAGGCTGGTACACACGTGGTCTTCCTTCTGCATTGTGAAAGTGGAGATAAATTGTCTGCTGAGCTCCGGATATGTCGGAGCACTCTTCTAGAGGAAGTCTCCTAGCCCAGCATTCGCCAAAAACGCTTGCATGCTCTCTAGCATGCCAATTTCTCCAAAGTCGGGATATGCAGAAATCGAGTTGCATACACAACTCGATCCTGCACAATCCTATAATGGTCCTTCTCTGCTTCGGTCATCTTGTATTTCCTTGGGGCTTCCATTCTTGAAAGTATTTGAAGCAAAGGATTAGCAAATGTTGAAATGAGGAAAAGAAAACGACCTTTCTGTTGTGATTTCCGCAGGGACGGCTGTGCAGGCGCAGGGGCGGTGAGGCGCAGGGGCGGATGCTTGCAACCGCAGGTGCGGGAGAAGTGCAGAGGCGATTTCTGAAGAGCGATGGAGAGGGTGTTGTTGAGGTTGCTCCGGTGACATCCTTGGTGGTGTAGCCTCGCCGGTGATGTAGTTGGAGTGGAATGTATGAAGTGGGTGAGGAGGAACGCCGTAGGGTTCTGAGAGAGCACAGGGTGGTGGGAGAAGGTGGTGCAGGGATGTCGACTGGTGGCTAGCTGTCGGAGGTGGCGCAGGGGCGTCGGCGAGATTGGTTTTGGGCAGAGGGCGCAGGGGCGTTGAGGGCGTTTCTGAAGGAAGGGAGTTTGGAGGGTTTGTGTTTGGTGAAGAAGGTTGGTGAGTGGTACGTGGTAGGTGTAGGCGTTTTTCAAGATCCTATTTTTTTCTTTTCTAGGTAAACCCGCAGGGGCGGGGGTTTGACACCACAGTGGCAGCGAAAAGGCAGAGGGGCACGCAGACCCAACGACGGGGGCGGCGCTGGGAATTTGTGTCAAGGATGGCCGCCGCAGGGGCGTGGGGATGTCACCGTGGGGGCGGTGACAGGCATGTTGTAGGAGCAGGCTCAGCGCCGGGGGCGGCGCTGGCCTGAGTGTCACCGTAGGGGCGGATTCCTTGACAGAAGCTCCTCTTTTTATTCCTTCGGGTTGCCTCCCGAGAAGCGCCTTTGTTTTATGTCGTTGGCTCGATGTAAGATCTCTACTTCTCTTACTGTGCCTCCTCTAGTACCATCTCATCAATCGGATCGTTCTTGACTCCTTCAAGGTAAAGCTTTAGCCTTTGTCCGTTCACCTTAAACACCTTGTGCGTTTGGGGGTCATAGAGATCCACATCCCCGTGAGGGTATACTTCGGCTACTATGAATGGCCTTGTCCATCTTGAACGCAACTTACCTGCAAAGAGTTTCAAACGGGATTGAAAGAGAAGTACCTTATTACCTACCTTGAAGTCCTTCCGGAGAATGTTTCGGTCATGCCATGCTTTGGTCTTTTCTTTGTTTGTGGTAGCATGGTCATATGCATCTAGCCTCAGTTCCTCCAACTCTTGCAATTGGAGCTTCCGGAATTCTCCCACTTCTTCTATGTTCATGTTGCACTTCTTTACCGTCCACCAAGCTTTGTGCTCTAACTCCACCGGTAGGTGGCAAGCTTTCCCAAACACGAGCCTAAAAGGGGACATTCTGATGGGAGTTTTGTAGGCTGTCCGATATGCCCATAGGGCGTCATTTAGCCTTGCACTCCAATCCTTCCGCCCAGGAGAAACCGTCTTTTCAAGGATGGTCTTTATTTCCCGGTTGGACACCTCAGCTTGGCCGTTTGTTTGTGGATGATAAGCTGTTGACACTCTTTGGTGAACATGGTACTTCTTAAGGAGAGCCGTGATCGTCTTGTTGCAAAAATGGGTACCCCTATCACTGATTAAGGCTTTTGGGATTCCAAATCTTGCAAAGATATTTTCCTTCAGAAAAGCTGCAACTACTTTTGAATCATCAGTTTTGGTGGCCTTTGCTTCCACCTACTTGGCAACATAGTCCACCGCAAGCAAAATATATGTGTTTCCGAATGAAGTAGGAAACGGAACCATGAAATCAATTCCCCAAACATCGAATATTTCACAAAATATAAGAGAGGATTGGAGCATTTCATGTCTCCTTGAAAGATTTCCTACCCTTTGGCATCTGTCACACACTTTACAAAATGCAAAAGTGTCTCGAAAAATGTGTGACCAAAAGAAACCGGCATCCAAAACTTTTCTTGCAGTTTTGTTTGCCCCAAAGTGCCCCCCACATGCTTCAAAATGACAGAAAGTTAGGACGGATTGTACCTCATTGTCCGGAATGCAACGCCGGATCACTTGGTCACTACAATGCTTCCAAAGGTAAGGATCGTCCCAAACGTAGTGTCGAGCTTCAACTTTTATCTTCTCTCGTTGTGCCTTGGTGAAGTCTGGAGGATACTCCGTCTTGACAATGAAATTCACAATGTCAGCAAACCAAGGCTTAAAAGATTGAAGCTTAAGACAAACCTCTGTTGACAATTCCGCAGGGGCGCCTAGACTGAGCCGCAGGGGCGGCTGGTGTGAGGCGCGGGGGCGGTTACACAACAGAGAGTTGTGTAGAATGTATCGTCTAGAAAACTTCCGGTTATCTCTCTTTTTCTTAGATCTTCCTCCTGTTGCACTAGTCTGCTCAAATGATCGGCCACCAGGTTCTCAGCTCCCTTCTTGTCCCTTATCTCTAGGTTAAACTCGCTTAGAAGAAGCACCCAACGGATCAATCGTGGCTTTTCCTCCTTCTTTGCCATGAGGTACCTAAGAGCTGCATGGTCCGTGAAGATAATTACCTTTACCCCAAGTAGGAACTGCCGGAATTTTTCAAGGGCAAAAACTACCGCTAACATCTCCTTCTCGGTGGTAGAGTAATTCCTTTGTGCTCCATTGAGTGTCATAGACGCATAATGGATCACATGGGAGGCCTGTCCGTCTTTTTGTCCTAAGACAGCTCCGACGGCGTAGTCACTGGCGTCACACATGATTTTAAATGGTTTCTCCCAATCCAGGGAACGGATGATCGGTGCGGTGGTCAGACATGCCTTCAAAGTGTCGAAAGCCTTCTTGCAATCCTCATCCACTAGGAAGGTGACATCTTTCTTGAGCAATTCGCACAGGGGCGCTGAGATCTTTGAGAAATCTTTGATGAACCGTCGGTAGAAACCTGCATGACCAAGAAAAGATCGGATTTCTCGAACATTAGTAGGATAAGGTAAATTTTGAATAACATCAACCTTTGCCTTGTCTACCTCTATCCCTTTTGAGGATATTACATGTCCTAGCACAATTCCTTGTTCGACCATGAAATTACATTTTTTCAAATTAAGAACGAAATTGGTTTCAACACATTTTTCAAGAACAAGTTTTAAATGCCTTAAAATGCGTCAAAACTGTTTCCATGGACGGTAAAATCATCCATGAAGACTTCAATGAAATTTTCTATGTATTCGGAGAAAATACTTATCATGCACCGTTGGAAAGTGTCTGGTGCGTTGCAAAGTCCAAATGGCATTTTGCGATATGCGAAAGTGCCAAATGGGCAAGTGAACGTAGTCTTCTCTTGATCTTCTGGTGCGATAGCTATTTGGAAATAGCCCGAATATCCATCCAGGAAACAGTAGTATTGATGACCTGCAAGACGTTCCAACATTTGATCAATAAAAGGTAATGGGAAATGGTCTTTTCGTGTTACCTTATTGAGCTTGCGGTAGTCAATGCAAACTCTCCATCGAGTTTGTGTTTTGCTTGGGACCATCTCTCCATGTTGATTTTCCACCAAAGTGATGTCTCCCTTCTTTGGAACTACTTGGGTCGGGCTAACCCAAGTGCTATCCGAGATAGGAAAGATCATATCCGCTTGGAGGAGCTTCAACACTTCCTTTTTGACCACATCCATCATTGGTGGGTTCAAGCTCCTTTGAGGTTGCCTAGAGGGCTTGGCTTCGTCCTCAAGTAAAATCCTATGCATGCAAGTGGAAGAACTTATCCCTTTGATGTCCGCAATAGTCCATCCAAGGGCCATCTTGTGCTCCTTTAGTACGTTCACCAACTTATCTTCTTGTCCGGTGGTAAACTTATTGGAGATGATTACCGACAAGGTATTGTGTGCTCCCAGGAAAACATACTTGTGGTGTGACAGAAGGTCCTTCAATTCTATTTCTGGTGCCTGCACTATGGACGGAACAAGCTTCTCGCTTGGGGTTAGTAAAGTGGGCCCAATGGCCAAGTTGGAGATAGGTAGCCTTTATGCCCATCTAATTGGGCTAGGACCTCTTTCATGCTAGATGTTAACACATAATCTGATGTGAAACCATCAATGTCATGCTCAATCACATTTCTTAATTCATCCACGTCCGAGTTATCAAAAACATCTTGCACAAAACATCTTGCACAAAAGGTTCAACAATATCAATAGCACATAGAGAATGATCATCGCTAGGAAATTTCATTGCATCATAGATGTCAAATTCCACTACTTCTCCATCAAACTCCATGGTCAATTTACCACTAACATAATCAATTTTAGTCCTAGCCGTTTTCAGAAATGGCCTACCTAACAGAATGGGTGCAGCATGCGAGTCATTTTCCATATCCATTACAAAAAAATCAGCAGGAAAAATTAGGCTGTCTACCATCACTAATACATCTTCAATTATCCCTTTCGGGTACACATTAGATCTATCAGCAAGTTGTACTACAATCCTAGTTTCCATTAGTGGCCCAAGGACAAGTGATTTGTAAATCGAATATGGCAAGACATTAATAGAGGCACCGAGATCAAGCATTGATTTGCCAAAACGGGTTTCCCCTATAACACAAGGAATGCTTACCATGCCCGGATCGCTGCACTTCTTGGGCATTCTCCGTTGGAAAACTGCCGACACATGTTCACTCACTTGCACTTTTTGTTTCCCCTTTAGCTTTTGATTCCTCTTGATAGTGCAAAGTTCCTTCAAAAACGAGCATACTTAGGGATACTTTTCACCAACTTAAGGAGGGGAATGTTTACCTCCCATTGAGAGAAAGTCCCAAAGAGATCCTTGTCCTTTATGATTCTTCGCCCCTTCAATGCTTCAGGAAAAGGAGCCGGTGGTTTCTCGGAGTACATTGGCGGAAAGTTAGGCCGGACGTAGGTATCCTTTTCAGCAGGACCTTCTGTGTTGTTTCCCGCAGGGGCGCCAGCTTGAAGGTGCAGGGGCGGCTCGGGGGTTGTCACTGCAGGGGCGGGGGCAACCAGCAGCAGGGGCGTTGTTCCTTCTGTGTTGGGCGCAGCTGCAGCCGCAAGGGCGGTTGTGGGTGCGGAAGAGACGACAGAAGGTTTGCTTTGTGATTCTTTAGCTGGTTCTTGTTGGATTTGCTTCCCGCTCCTTAATGTTAGGGCACTAACATTCTCCTTAGGGTTAATAAACATCTGGGAAGGCATTCCACCGGAAAACCTTGATTCGGTCCTTGAAATAGCTTCCGTCATTTGACTAACCTGTTTCTCAAGGTTCTTGATGCTAGATTCTGTTGTTTGGACATGAGTAGCAAAGTGTTTAGTCAAAACCTGCAACATATCTTCAGTTGAGTGATACTTACCTTGGCGGGGCTGTTGTTGTTGGTTTTGTTGATCCCTCCAACGAAAATTTTGTTGGTCACGCCAATTTGGCATGAAATTCTGTGCATAGGGATCGTTCCTAGGTCTTTGTTGTTGTGGTTGTCCATAACCCATTGCGTTTACTTCAGCATCGTCATCTTGAACTTGTGGACACATGTCCGTTGGATGATACGGGTCAGCACAAAATCCACAAGCTTTGAGTTGTTGTGGTGTTCCCATAAATGTTAGCCTCTTCACCATTTCCTTCAATTCCACTAGCTCGGTGGAAATCTCACTCTTCCCGGAACTCACAGCATGAACTCCTTTCTTAGCCGGGTTCCTTCCAAAGTTCTTAGTTCCTTCCGCTAGCTCCTGTATCTTTTCCAAAGCAAGGTCAGGAGTAGAATTAAGAATATTACCTCCACAAGCCGCATTGATGATCCTCTTTTCATTGTCTAGCAAGCCATTGTACAAGTACAAGACTAGATCTTGAGTTAGATATCCGTGGAAAGGACAGCTGGATCGGAGGCGTGCAAACCTTTCGAAGTATTCGTAGAGAGTTTCGGTTGCCTCTTGCTCGATGTTTCTTATAGCTTTCTTCAAGCTATTGGCCTTTTTAGCTGCAAAGTATTTCTCCAAGAACGCTTTGTGAAGGTTCTCCCAAGTGTCAATACTCCCGGATGGAAGGTGGTAAAACCAATCATCCGTCGAATCTTTGAGTGTGAAGCCGAAAGCCCTCATCTTGATCTGTTCCTAGGTAATGTTGGCCGGCTTCATGCTCATACACATAGTATGGAACTTCCCAAGGTGCTTGATGGGGTCTTCACCACTTAGCCCATGGAAGGATGGAAGCAAGTGAATGAGGCCCGGCTTGAGCTCAAAGTTGACTCCTTCCCCTAGTGCCAGTATAGCGACCGCAAGAGGGTTTTGAGCCAAGGTGGGCTGCGTAAGTTGACGAAGAGTACAGTCAGCCATCTCTTGTTGCAGTTGTTGTTGTCTTCGTTGCCGGATGTGCGTCCTCTCAATTTTTGGATCAAAAGAAGCAAAGCCGGAATTAGTAGCACGGGTTTGAACCATAAAAATGGTTCAAACCAATAATCAATAATAACAATAAAACACTAAAACTCCCCGGCAACGGCGCCAAAATTTGACCGAAGGTATTTCTATGGTCTTCTATACCCAATCAAAAGTAAATCCCGACTTAGCACTAAGAACAAGTATAGTGATTAAGTAAGGGTCGAACCCAAGAGAGTTAAGGTGTTTTAGATGCAATTATCGATTATAATGACAAGTGACACAAAGGGGGGGGGGGGTTGGTTGAATTGATGCTCAAAAACTTATGAAAACGATTAATGCGACAAGTAAGACAATAATGCATGAATCTACACTAGGTTGATTCTAAGCATGCAATTGCTACTTTGGTGAGTACCTTTTACAAGTTTCCAAGTAATCTCCCGTCTCGATCGTATATATGTGTTGAGCCAACCGACATCAACACAACTTAACCTATTAAAGTTTCGTAAACCTACAAGAACAAATAACAGGTTAGCTTTCAAACAAAGACTAAGGGATATAAAGAAAAGATTAAAACCGTTAAACTTATCTTTATATTTGTGTTCCTTTTCTTTAAGTAATCACAACCCGTTATTACTTAAAGTTGCTACTAGAATAAAGACCCGAACCCGGAACCTATTAATCCTAGTTATTTGCATGCACTTTTAGAACCTAAGGTGATCAATCTCAAGCAATAGTAAACATGCAATTAGACAATGGAGATCAAGGAAACACAAAGTATTACTGAATGAAAACTTAGATTAAAAAGAACTTACAACCAAAGTAACAAAGCAGCTTCAAACCAACCCAATATAGCAAGGGAGTTAGCAACTCATTACAATGGAAAACTCAAGTCTAAAATGGATTTTGTGAGGAAAAGCATGGATGATTCTAGCAATCACTCACGGACTATTTATACTACAAAAGACACTTAATTAGGAGTAAATATCCGGCCTAAAACAGCCACCTTAAATGCCATAAAGGTGGTGTAAACAACCGGAGTAAAGCTTTTGGCGTTAAACCGTAGGGGCGGCCTTCAGGAACCGCAAGGGCGGTTTAGGCAGAATCGGTTGATCTTCTTCAGAGCCGCTGGGGTGGCTACACAATTCCGCTGGGGCGGATCTTTAATGCACTTCAACGTCTGACCTTTCACTTTCCTGATGTTTCTGATGTCAAGCCGCCGGGGCGTCCCTATGTCGACGCAGGGGCGTCGACATAGCCTCTTCGTCTTCCAGCTCCCAAGTTGGGGCGCAGGCAAGGGCGCAGTGGGAGACGCAGGGAAGTTGGTCTTCATATCTTCAAGGCAGGTCACCGCAGGGGCGCCAAGGAGTTGCGCAGGGGCGGTGACACACTTCATGGCCGGCACTGGTGAAGGCGCGGGGAGCGTTCCAGTGAAAACGTCATCCGCAGGGGCGGCTGCAACGACCCGCAGGGGCGGTGAGGCAACAGAAGCTTTGCTTCGTGATCGATCTTCACTCCTAAGTGATTATAACTCCTTTAGCTTCTTTTGATCTTCTTCTTCTGGACCAAGAAGTTAGTAGCATAAACCGACACTAATGCAATAAAAAGACTCTAAAAACTACCCTAAATGATAGTGATTCCATCACCTATCAGGAAGCAATCTGGATTAAGCGGTTTATAGGTGAGCTCGGCGTTGTCCCTAGCATGACGAGGGTGATTGATGTCTATTGTGACAACAATGGCGCGATTGCTCAAGCGAAGGAACCTAGCTCAAGCTCCAAATCCAGACATGTTCTGCGGAAGTATCACATGATCAGACACTATGTTGATCGGGGTGATGTAAGGGTGTGCAAGGTGCACACAGATGACTACATTGCAGATCCACTGACTAAACCCACGAATAGGCCTAAGCATGATAGTCATACTCGGGCCAAAGGGCTCAAACACGTTAGAGAATTCTTTTGAACTTCTATGTTTGGATTGAGAAACGTTTGTTTTTTTGTCACGGAGTTTATGATTAATTTATATATGAGTTTTCATATTCTTATTTGATTATTACTTGAATATTAAATAAAGTATCCAAACAATTTATTTATTATCAAATGTGCTTAGTGGAAAAGTTCCGGTAAATGAAACCACATTAAGTGAACTGAAATTATTAAATTGAAAGGATCAGTGGTCTGAGTCTTTAACTTGGATACAAACGACTCTAAAGTAGACCATTTTGTGAGCGAATGATGAACGTGGGTTTCATAGTTCATAGGACATGGAGATGTTCAATCGCTTACATAGGTGAGTATGGTGATACTCATCGGATAGACCGATCCTATAACTCTCGTGACATATTGAGGAATTATAGTGATTATCATTATCAGTGAGTTCCTTAACATGAGCTTGATATAACTTTCAATTGAAGAATGACACATCTTAGATACTGTTAAAGGCTAACCGTAATAGGAAGTTATAAAGGCAGTAATCAGGGTGGTCAAAATTTGAGTGGGAGTTATAGTTGTTGCAAGATTGGATTAACCCTCCTATACCAGGTATACCTTGATACACTGGGAAGGATTGGTGTCCCCGGCCACTTGAAGAGTGACAACTGTGTAAACGCATGATCATGCTCAGATTTGATATGTACTGACAGTTTGATCTCAGGAGTTCAAGAAACATATTTGATGGCAAAGATGGTTTCAATCACATAGTCAAATAAGGACATTAAGCGATAAGGGAATTTTAACATTGCACACTTGTATGAAAGTACAAGTGGGAGACTGAAGGAATTGTGTCCTTTATCCAAGGTGCAATTACTGATGATGAGATAGGAAATTAAATATAGGGATATAATAATCCGATAATATTAGGGGTCATGGCATTTTGCTAGAAGCTAACCATGATCGGTACATTTATATGATAAAATGTATTGCTAGTGTTATCGGGTCCTACGAGGTCACACCATAACGAGCATGTGAACTGAATCAATAAATGAGAGAATTACCATATCGGAGTATATGGTGGAAAAATGATATATTTTGTAGGAGTACAAAATATATTATGGAATTGGTAATTAATATTAGATAAGGGGTTATTTATTTATTAATTACTAAAATATATATCTTATATTTTAAGGTCGGGCTTTTTAATAGTTAAAAAGCCCAACCCTAAATTTATATAATCGAACGATCGATTAGAAGAGCAGAAGTTTTTTTCAAGCCGTGTATTACGTATCACAAAAACGACGGTGTTCTTCTTCCCTTTCGATTTCTCTCAAAAGCTTCATCCTTTGTTCTAGCAATCGAAGGTTAAGGTGATTCTTGTTCGGTCTCGGGTGGACCAACTAGAGGAGTAACACTTGGGACCCTAAATATCCTTGAAGGAGTTATTGAACACGTATCAAAAGGTATTCCTTTTCTCCCTTATCTAATCTATTATGCATGCGATCCTTATTTAGATGTTTAGGAAATTGTTTTCTGAAATTCTGCTTTTACACATCTAAAATCTCAATACTTAATCTCTTCATTTGATACAAGCAATTAACATATCACATGCTTCAACTGATAATCCTTCCCCAGGTTCAGGAAAAAAATTGTGAGGCTCACTCACCTCCTTTGTAGTTCCAAGAAGATCCATATAGTATCTAAGAACTTAACAACCACCTGTTGTCCATCAGCAGTACGAACATTGCTATCATCAACAACAAAAGTAATGTAATCCCTTTTCAAATTACTTTTCATCAACGCATGAAAATATGTTGTTGTTCTATCTCCCTGCAGATTATACTTAGCCTTAGCTTGCTGCTCCAGAAACTGAAATTCCCGTATCTTGTATAATCTTGCTTTCATTCTTGCCTTATTGAACTCCTCTCTAATAGAAACTGAATCAGGATTATTGAGCAGCTCTACATGTAAAGCATTATACAAAGCAACAACCTCTCTAGATCTAGTGGAAATGTGTGAAAAGTGCAATCTATTTAACTGCCTCACATTACCCTTTAATCCCTTTAACATCATAACCAGTCTAAATTGCTTTGTACCCTACCTAGTACATCTCCATGCTCCAGACACAACTTCTTTAATATGAGGGTGTTCAATCCATATATTAAAGAATTTAAAGCATCTTGTACCCAAAAATTGTCTCATATCAAAATTAACCACAACTGGTTTATGATCATAAAATTCCATCTTGTCCAAAAATTGAGCTATGTAGACAAACTCTAAAGAAGTCCACTCAACATTCACCATGACCTTGTCAATTCTGCTCCAGGTATTCCCATCACTTCGGGTAATATATGCGTGATCCAGAAGCCTGTCCATCCTATAAACTCAGCTTTTGACAACATTCAAATAGTCCTTGACATTCATACATTGTCACAGGCTCTCCATCAATTCTTTCATCAACATTCAACATATTGTTATATTCCCCTACAACCATCCAAGGCCTATTATTAGGTAATAGCCTACACAAATCATCTCATAATTCCTTTCTGTGTGAAACTCGATGCAATCCATAGACATAAGCAATTCCAAAAACAAAAATTAGTTGTCTTGCAAGTCACCAAACAACCTATACATTGTATAGTAACCATCACAACTTCTACCTCGAAGAGTTGAGGATTCCAAAAAGTAACTATTCTCCCAAAATAATGAAGATAAAAGTTTGAAATGACCTCCCATCTTTGAAATATGCCCTTTACAATCTCCTGAATATCCACAGTATCACTCTGCATTCTTGTTTCAAAAATGCTACCAAAACCATCCCTATATCTTTTCACAAGCTGTGCAATGCCTTTTTGTTTCAGGGGTGATGCAAAACCCCTTACATTCCAAGCAAATACACTCATTTACCCACTGCTATGTAAGAAGATGCTAGACTGCTCTTGTTTGTATTCTTCCTGCTGATACTTCATTAGCTGAAATAGATACACCATTATGTTTGACCACAACTAATTATTTCCCAGTGCTCACCTCTTTATTCTGACTTTCTTAATTGCTTAGACTGTACCTGAGCTACTTTCTCCTGCACCAAACTCTTCTTATCAGTCTTTCTCTGATATCTTAAGCTCACATCACTAGCTAAATGAACTATTGGTAAATCAATCTCCAAATATTCAGCCTTCGGCATATTCACATGCTCCACTCTTACCATTCCAGAATACTCATCTATATTTACACTGTCATTTGCTGCAACAATAAATGTGACCATTGATATCACTTCTCCATGTATACCACCCTTCCCTAATTTATCATTTACTTCAGATAAATCAGGAGGCTTTGCAGTTGGCTTAACCCCCTTAACTTCATGTACAAACGCATCCTCTATAACCTGCACAGATTCCAGTGACTTATCCGCAGTTACGATCTCGTGTACCTTATCCCCTATTATCTGCTCTGATTGACTGACCTCATCTTTATCTACTTGCGCAGGTTGCTTGGCCTCATCTTTACCTTCATGCGCACAAGCAGTAGATCCTTTAACTTGTTCAGCACTCAAATCCTCCTTACTTGCTTCATCAGAGATTGGACTTGACTCAACATTCATACCAGAGACTGGACCTGACTCATCTTTATATATTCCACAATTATCTTCTTTTTGCTGCCTTTCCTCACCGGTATTCTTTCTCACCATCATGGGACATATCTCTATTCTATGCCCAAAACCATAACAATGTTTGCAAAATCGAGATTCATTTACATATAACACAGCATTGTCAAAACTCTCTCCATCCTCATACTTCACATTAACTATTCTCAAAACCTCTCTAGCAAAATTAACCTCCACCAACACTCGAACATAAATTCCCCTTTTCCTCTGTTCAGTAATGGGATCCATATATAATGGATTCCCTAGCTGTGATGCAATTAAACTCAACACCTCAATAGTCCAATAGTCCTTTGGTACATTTTGCAGTCTCACCCATATTGGCATTATAGCCATACTCTCCTTGCTAAATGCAAACCTTTCAGGCATCAACTTAACCAGCAAAGGCCTATTAAACATGAAGTAAGGTCCTTCCAAAAGTACCTTATCTCGATCTTGTGGAGAATCAAAAGTAAAAACATCAAACTAGCCTCATATTTATAATATGATTTCACACCCCAAGTTCTCCTAACATCATTCACAATCTTATGCCCAGGGAACCTCCCATCATATCTGCCAATAAGACAATATCCCCAAACCTTCTACACATGCAATGCATCTGATCTCTTAAGAATTACTGGCTTATCAGGAATAAACCTAAGCTTCGACCCCACACCAGCATTCATAAAAATCCTCTTATTGTCCCCCTTCCATGCTGGCTGATTTTGCTTAGGATGCACAAACGGCCTAGCTCTTGAGCTACTAGCCTTAGCTTGTAACTTAGGAAATTCCTCATCATGACCAGCATTCTTCATCACGCCCTTACCCTTCCCTTGTACCTTATCATATACCACAATTTGTTTATCCTTATCCACAACATCAGATGTACTTCCATGACGGGATACATCTTCCAACTTGCTTTGATCATTCATACAAGCCATGACATACATCACGTGAACCTCCATTTCTTCATAATCTGACTTTGGTAAATGGACAACATACTCAACATTTACATCTGCAGCATCTCCTGTAATCATATGAACAAACATCTTCCTCTCCCATTGTAGGGGTTAACTTAGCGACAATGTCTCGATCCTCAATCTTCCCTTGTTCATTTTCCACCATCGCATCACCATCCATAGTAACGATAATGCTTGACATATCCATATACTTTCAAATTAAACAAGCCTTGTTCCTCTTCCAGGTAAATGTAAAGAAAATCTCAGGTCCACCCTGAGCTAAACGAGTAAGTCAGTGAAACTTACTTGTAAACTCCTAAGACAACAACCAGAATGTTATCAAAATCTTCTGCAATTTCCTCCTTAGCTAGATCCCATACCGGTAGTCGATTAGAAAAATTTATAATCCAAGGCTCTCAGAATAAGAACCCTATATGACACCTAAATTAGACACACCGAAGATAAAGCTCTTTTTCGGAAGAAATCACAACAGAGATATAGCCAATGAAACAGTGAATTCCAATCAAACAGTAACACTCAGTAGAAAAAACAAATTATCACCAGGATAATGATAATCCACAAGAAATGAACAACATCAACGAACATTAACACCTCAATTCTCAAGCCAAATTAGCAAGAGAAATGTAGCCAAACAGCAAGCAAGCTAACGATCAAGCTAGCTAAGGAAAAAAAAGAGCATCTTTCTCTACATTCTCTCTCTAGGAATTGATTAGACACGCTTACAAGATATCATGAGGCACGCTTAAGCTTATGAAGGCAATTTATACGGCACACGAGGCCGAGAAGAGTATGGTTACCTTACAGAAGAGGAAGAAAACATGGAACATGGAAAGAGCTAACGGAATTGAGGTGGAGTACCCCAAGGAGGGTAGCCTCGGAAGAATAGGGACGCGAAGTATAGAAGAATGGTAAGTCATCGACCTTAGATAAGGTCAACCATAAGCTTATCGGTGATGACCGAGAACGCAAAAAATGCGGGTTGCATGTGGAGGAATTGTAGATAGGAGGTGTAAACTCAAGTGGAGAATATAAAGGAACGATAATAAAAGCTTGGAGTTTTCCGTATGGTTCGATGTCAACAGTAAGAAGTACATCAACAAAAGCATGATTTTCTTGAGCAATATAACATTAAATGGTTAAAGCAAGTGACAATAATAGACCTCCTAGAGAGAAATGGTAATGACCCTTTTTGCGACCTTCTTAGGTCTCGAGATTGGCGTATTGAGGAATTCCGCGGATTGGAACCTTTAAGGTTTATGCATGATATAAGGACATAGTGGATCAGGAGGAAAGTGAAGTTTCCCGAGTTGCTTTAAGCAAATGGGAAGATATGGAAAGAAGATGCATGTTATTTCGTTCTTGTGAAACGAATGATAAATTGTCACGGACAAGAGATAAGTCAAAGTTTCTAGACTCACCCGAAGGAGCCATGGAGGCTATGGTGCGAAACAAGGGACCGAAGCTATAGTAACGTTGTAAGCTTTAAGCTTAAGGTGGTGGTACTTGAAGAATCATGAGTCAGAAGTTTCAGGGGTTTGAATGGAGAACTTCTTCCGGTCTTTCTCTCAAGGCAGTCTGGTACGAGTTTTGAGGAAAGGTACGAGTCTGGAAGTTGAACTTTGGCTATCGAGAAATTTGTAAGGCTACGAATGAGGATAGGTACCTTCGCCCCGTAGTGGACGACTCATTAGACTAGTTGCATATGATTTCCATGTTTGTATGACCAACTTGTAGGCGAGGAGCTACAAGAATAGGGTAGAGAAAAGAAAGGACCTAAGTAAGACGGCGTTCCGGGCCGGTATGGTCACTCCAAGTGGTAGTGAAACCTTGGGGACTCACAAGTGCGATTGTTGAGTGGAAGTTTATATAGATACGCATTCGTCGGGTTTCTGAATCGGATTGCGGTAATGGCGTTCAGTTTGCGGCTTCGGCTGGTTCCAAGGTCGACCCTAAGCTTATGCTAAATGTTGTAGGCTGGTAAAAAATTTTGAAGGAGGTGGATCGTAATCCAATGCTAAGTAATAATAGTTAGTGACGTGTGAGAGGTACGAATGATGCTTATGATCAGATTTGATGATGCCTTATTGTATTCTCAAAATTGAGAGGAACAAGCATGACATTGGACGACGATAATACAGGTTATGTAAGAGCCTAGTTGTTCAGTTGTTGAGAGTGTGAGCTAAAGACCCAGATTAGGCCTAGAACGCCCCTGCGTGACCCAGTGGCTGCCCTGCGGTTTGCTTGGGCCACACCTGCGCCTCACAAGGTCCGCCCCTGCAACTCTGTGTGGCTGCAGCCGTCTTTGTTGACCCTTTGACCCGTGGTTTACCCTTTACCTCCCTTTATAAGCTTCTTCTCTCTCCCTTCTGATAAGGGTTCTTCATTGCAGCTTCATCTCTATCCTTACGTTCATCTTCTTCTCTCTTCTTCCCTTTGGATCTCTTCTTCATCTTCCTTGAGTTTTTATTGAGTTTGAGAGCTTTTGAGCTTAGCTTTGTGGCTGATTGCTGATGGTTGATGTTGTTGAGCTTTGTGTAAGCCAACCTAGGGTTGTGGTGTATCTCCTTCTAATTTGTGTTCAGCTTGGTAAGCTTTCATGGCTTCTTTCCTTTCTTTCTTCATTCTTTCATCTTCTCTCCTCTTCTCCTCTTCTAGCTTAGATTCCCTTTGATTGGATCTTGCTCCAGCCATGATTGGCATATGTTGATGCATATATATATATATATTTATGTTTATGTATGTATGTGTGTTGGATGAAGAAGGAGTGAAGGAATTGAAGAAAGGAGTGAAGAAGGGGCTGACTTGGTGTCCACTGTTGTCCAGCTGCCCCTGCGCCACCTTGCAGCCGCCCCAGCGCCGGCAGTGAGCCGCCCCTGCGCCACTTGCAGTCACTCCTGTGCCCACCCGCACTCCAACCTTGTGTTGGCTTTGCTTTGCAAGTGTGTGTTGCTTCTAGGCTTGCTTTAGGATGCCTTTGTTCCCTCCCTTCCTAGTGTGAGTGTATAGGTTCATGCTAGATGTGTGAGGATATGTTTTGATGAGGTTATGATCGTTATATGCCATGCATGGCCTTTGAGGTTTATTAGGTTGTGAGGTTAGGTTGAGTATGATCCTATGGATCCCTTTGGGTCTAGGTGTGACCCTTGTGTTGATTGGAGATTGATACATCTCTTTATACCTTGTTTATTGGTTGTGTTGTCCCTCTAGTGTAGAGGTAATCGTGGTTGAGGTTGATCAAGGTTAAGGTAAGTCCATAGGACTTACTTAGCTACCATCCCTATATTGGGTGTTTGCATGAGTGGTGTGTGTGTTATATGTTTGCTATGATAGCATGAGATGTCGTTTATACCGACCTATGTTTTATTGATTGCCCCGTTGTGTGGCTGTGATAACCTTTCTTTCATCCCGCCCTGGAGTCTAGGAGGTTCTCTTACGTCAAGGCAGACTGGCTTTACAGGAAGGGCGCAATCCACACCCATAGGGTACACGGATTGTGTGACCGATACTCGTACAGGTGGCTATCAGGCTAAGAGGAGAGGATGTATTGGTCCTCGTGTCACATACTTTCATCTATCTATATATACACGATTTGAGTGAATGACTATTATATAAAGATTATAAATGGGTAAATGTGTGATAGCATGCTAATGTGTTTATCTTTCCATGATTGTGCTTGTGCTTATGCATTACCTCATATATGTATGGTTAGCTAATGGTTTATTACCATGTTGTAGATGCCCTAAAGGATAGGCGTGATGCTGAGTGATCTAGCAGAATGGCAAGCCGAGGACCTCTCGTACATAGGATGGTGGTGGTCTTTTGGGTTGTTTATGTTTCTCTCCTGCGTGAGGATGATCTATTGTTACCTCTTGTGTGAGGACGTTGTTCTTTATACTCGGCTATGATGTTGTGACCTTTTTGATGTACAGTTTATACAGTTTTATGCATTTGTTTTATATGTGTCAGTGCCATGTTGTAAGGTCCAGTGAACTTGTTGTCAGGCTAGGTCAGGATCCATTGTGAGATCCTAGCCCAGCGTGGCATCCCGAGTCCCGCGGATTCCGGGTGTTACAGAGTTGGTATCAGAGCCTTAGGTTGACAGCAATGACACTTGCTACCTACAATGAGGTTTAATAGGTAAAATAAACAGAACCCGAAAGGGGTCTGACGTTTTCAAAAGGATTTTTGCTTTTAAGTGTGGTTTTGGGTTAGAATGTACAAGAAGTCCCAACCTCTACTATGGATCTCTACAGTAGATATATATATATATATGTATTGTGGATTATGTTTGTATATGTGCTATATATGTATATATACCTATACATATGGCCTACATAGAGCCTTATAAGTTTGATGTGCATACACCGCAGATGGCTCGAACTAGAGCTACTACTCTTGTATGCCGGGGTAGAGTTAGACCACCTCTTCCTCCAGGCGTGATAGGAGAGGGACCAGTTTCCGCTGCTGATCCACCAGTGGTGGAGGAGGTACATGAGGAGATTACTGAGAGTGTCGTCCCAAAGACGAGGAGTGGTGGATCGAGAAGACATCATTGACATAGAGTCCAGTCTGATGACTCGGATTGTATCTCCATGAGGGGGCCAGAGTTTAGAGAGTACATCCGACATTTAGAGGAGGCTGCCAGAGCTGGTTGAAGGGCCCCAAATCTACCAGGGCATGAGGGATCTTCTGAGATGTCTCAAAGAGCCACACAGGTGCCAGCTATGCCGGCACGTGCTGTTGAGACTGTTCGAGCAACAGAGGAGACTAGAGGGCCTCGACCAGATACTTGGTTGAAGGCATTCCATCATATGGGCGTGCAATCGTTCTCAGGGAAGATTGGTTTGGAGACAGAGGTCTGGATAGGACATGTAGACTCAGCTATAGATTATATCAGATGTCTTGAGGACAAACAAATAGAGTTAGTATAGTCTCTTTTCCGTGACCTTGCACTTCAGTGGTGGAGGACTGTACGAGCCAGAGCCACCAGCTATGATCGCATGAGGAGTATGATTAGAGAGCAGTTCTGCCCTACCTCACTGTGGAGGAAGAAGCTGCAGGATTTTGTGGAGGCCGGCTTTGAGGATGTGCCTATTGTAGACGCCATCAGCCGCTTCCATAATGAGTTAGCTTTGCTGGGTCCAGCTGCACCATCTGAGGACCAACATGTGTACCTGTTCTCCCGTCGACTGAGGGAGAGCACACGCTCATACATGGCGGGATTCCATTGTGAGTCTCTAACTGGTTATCAAGACCGGGCTTTTGCTTATAAGAGAGAGCGAGCAAGTCAGAGGATGGCTTCTCAGACGGGACGGCCTCAGAAGAGGCAGCGCACTGGCCAGACCTGTGGAGTTAGAGGATCATCTGGTTCTAGACGAGACCAAAGACGACATAGTTACACCTCGTATGCACTGACTGCAGATAAGGGACGATAGTGTTACAATTGTGGTGATCTTGGACATTTGAAGCCAGAGTGTACCAGGCCAGTTGTGACTTGCTTTACCTGTGGTAGACCAGGACATCGAGCTGCCTTTTGTAGGCAGGGTTGAGTTGCATCTCAGCAGGGTTCTTCCCCTGCCAATGTGGCGGGAGGTGGTCAGAGGACACCTCAGCAGCAGGCACCTCAGTAGTAGACACAGGGACAACAGAGAGTCTCAGATCGTCCTTCTACTCATGGATCTGCTCCCGGGCAGATTAGAGGTAGAGGTCGTAGTGGGAGTAACACTGACATCAGAGGAGCTCAGGGCAAAGCTTTTGAGTTGAGGAGTGCAGAGAAGCCGCATGAACCGGCTGCTACAAGTACCATTATGCTTCATGGTTTGCCTGTTAGAGTTTTATTTGATACGGGTGCTACGCATTCCTTTATTTTTCATACATGTGTTGAGTGTCTGAGTTTAGCTACTATAGAGGGGATACCCTTTACTATAGGGTTACCTGATGGTAGCCGAGCTAGAGGTACCCGTGAGATATGTAGTTGTCCCCTTCGTTTAGGTACTCACGGTCTGCTTCTTGACTTCTTAGTCATGCCATTGATGCATGAAGAATTTATATTAGGTATGGATTAGATACGTAGACATCGTCCGAGGATGGGAGCTTGAGAATACATTATCTGTCATTAGTGTCGTACGAGCAGCTAGACTAATAGCACAGGGATGTGATGCCTTCTGGTGTTATGCCATGAAGGATGGAGAGAATCCAGCTTTGGAGGACATACTAGTGGTTTGTGAGTTTGCAGATGTATTTGTTGAGCCGTCAACCTTGCCGCCTCAAAGGAGTATGGATTTCAGTATCGAGTTGGAACCTGGTACGAGACCCATCTCGAAGGCCCCATATCGTATGCCGCCTGTCAAGATGTTGGAGCTAAAGAAGCAACTCGAGGAGTTGGCTGAGAAAGGCTTCATCCGCCCTAGCGTATCCCCTTGGGGAGCACCTGTCCTCTTCGTGCGGAAAAATGATGGATCGTTGAGATTGTGTATTGATTACAAAGAGTTGAACAAGGTGGTCATCAAGAACAAGTAACCACTGTCTCGTATTGATGATATGCTTGATCAACTTAAGGGAGCGACAATATTCTCCCGGATTGATTTACGCTCAGGATATCACCAGTTGAGGGTGAGGGAGCAGGATATGTGCAGGACGGCATTTCGTACCCGTTATGGACACTATGAGTTTGTGGTGATGCCATTCGTGCTGACGAATGCCCCAGCAGTCTTCATGGAGTTGATGAACAATATCTTCATCGACTTCCTTGACCAGTTTGTAGTAGTCTTCATTGATGATATGTTGATATATTCTCATAGTAGAGAAGAGCATGCCGGTCATTTGAGGACAGTTTTGCAGATTTTAAGGGATAGTGAGTTGTATGCCAAGCTCTCTATGTGCGACTTCTGGATGTCTGAGGTTGCTTTTCTTGGATACATCGTTTCCGCCGATGGGATTATGGTTGATCCGGAGAAGATCGAGTCTGTTTCTACATGGACGACACCGAGAACGTCAAGGAAGTGCGTAGCTTTCTTGGCCTAGCCGGATAATACAGACGCTTCGTTGAGGGATTTTTTGTGATTGCCCATCCACTTACGAGTCTTCTAAGGAAGACTATTAGATTTGCATTGACTGATCAGTGTGCCCAGAGTTTTAAGGAGTTGAAGAGGCATTTGACTTCTCCTCTTGTCTTGGCACAACTAGAGGGTTCTGAAGATTTTCTGGTTTACAGTGAAGCATCCAAGCTACTTGGGATGTGTATTGATGCAGAGAGGCAGAGTGATTGCATACGCATCTGGATAACTGAAGATGTATGAGGAGAACTACCCGATTCATGATCTGGAGTTGGCAGTGGTAGTTCATGCTTTGAAGATCTCGAGACATTACCTGTATGGTGCCACATGTCAGATCTTCACAGACCATAAGATTCTGAAGTATATTTTCATGCAACGGGAGTTGAATAACCGCCAACGTCGATGGCTTGACTTGATCAAGGACTTTGACCTTGAGATTCTGTATCATCCTGGGAAGGCGAATGTTGTAGCTGACGCCTTGAGTAGGAAGACGCCTCAAGAGAAAGCGGTTGCGAGATTGACAGTCCAGCCTCAGCTTCAGAGGGATCTAGCTTGGCTAGAGCTGGACATCCAGTTTCCTGATGGGGATGCCTAGTTATATGCTTTAGAGGTTTTACCTGGTCTGTTGGATGAGATCGAGCAGAAGCAAGGGACCTGCCCGACCTTGATGAGGATCAAAGAGAGGATGTCTCGTGGAGAGGCACCACAGTTCTCCATTGGTGTAGATTGACTGATGAGGCGTCATGACTGCATTTGTGTACCTGCTATGTAGAGTTGAGATAGAGGATCTTACAGGAGGCTCACTGTACACCTTACTCAGTACATCCAGGTACGAGTAAGATGTACCATGATGTGAGACGTTCATATTGGTGGGGAGGGCTGAAGCCCGATGTAGCCAGATTTGTGGCACAGTGCGCGACATGTCAGCAGGTCAAGATAGAGCATTGCAAACCTTGAGGTGAGCTTCATCCACTGCCAGTACCGCAATGGAAGTGGGAGGACGTCTCTATGGAATTTGTGACTGGTTTGAGACCCAGCAGAAGTTTTGATGCCATATGGGTTATTATTGACAGACTGATGAAGACGGCACATTACATTCCCATCAGAGAGACGTGGCCAGTGAGCAGATTAGTTGAGTACACTAGACAAATAGTGAGACTCCATGGTGTACCGAGGACGTTCGTTTTTGATCGAGATGGATGGTTTACCTCAAGATTTTGGCAGCAGATTCAGACTACTTTGGGGATGAGTCTACACTTCACGACAGCGTTTCACCCCCACACAGATGGTCAGTCTTAGAGGACCATCCAAACCCTGGAGGATATGTTACGAGCTTGTGTGTTGGATTGGGGACAGGGATGGTCTGATTACCTCCCATTGGTTGAGTTCTCATACAAGAACAGCTAGCATGCATCTATTGGGATGGCTCCTTATGACGCACTATATGGACATAGGTTCCGTATACCTATATGTTGGGATGATCCTAGCATTATCAGTGGGATAGCGCCAGAGTAGATTCAAGATGATATGGCTCGAGTAGTGCTGATTAGAGAGAGGATGTTGGCTGCACAGAGTTGCCAAAAGTCTTATGCAGGCAGAAGCCGTCAACCTCTAGAGTTTAGGGTAGGAGCTCATGTCTAGTTGACAGTATCTCCTACGCGTGGCGTTAAACATTTTGGGATAAAGGGGAAGTTGAGTCCCCGATATGTCGGTCCTTTCGAGATACTAGATGGAGTTAGGAGGCCAGCCTACAGATTAGCTTTGCCTCCGAGGTTAGAGGGTGTTCACCTGGTGTTCCATGTGTCTCAGCTGAGGGAGTATATACCAGATCTGAGGCACATTGTTAGTTATGATGACTTGGTGGTCGAGCCAGACCACACATTTGCTGAGCATCCTATTGCAATCCTAGAGCGAGGTGTGAGACGCCTGCGTTCGAAGGACATTCCTATGGTGAGGATACAGTGGTCTAGACGATGACATGAGGAGGCTACATGGAAGACTGAGGATAGTATCCAGAGGAACTATTCAGAGTTCTATGCTGAGATAGATGCACCTAGGGTAGATGAGTAGATCTTAGTGCTATCTTGGTGAGTATATGATTATGTGCTTGTATGCCTTGATGTGTTTACTCCATGCTAGCTATGACTCGATTTATGATCTTATTAGATCTTGATGTGATAGCATGATATATGTTTATAGCTGGAGATGATTCTTCTCTCCATGCTATCTAAGTGTGATTAGGATTCAGCTGAAGATGGTTCCTTCCTCCATGCTACCTTGACGGACATAGTTTATTGGAGATGTTATTCCTCCATATGATGCATATGATTATGGTTTGGCTAGAGATGTACTTTCTCTATGCCTTGTGATGTGGTATGGCGAGAGATGTGATTCCTCTACGCCTTTGGTTAGCGTTATGGCCCTGTTTTCTGGAGTTAATGATTCCTCCTTCATCTTTGAGGTTATAGATTGTTATAGGTTATGACCTTCTGAGCGGAGATGTGATACCTCCGATAGAGAGAGTTATACCTCGGCTTATGTGCCCGAGAGGATTTGAGGTTTTGAAAGTTTTAGGACGAAACTTGTTTTTAGGGGGGTGAGATGTAAGAGTCTAGTTACTAAGTTGTTGAGCGTGTGAGCTGAGGACCCAGATTAGGCCTAGACCGCCCCTGCGTGACCCAGTGGCCGCCCCTACGGTTTGCCTGGGCCGCACCTGCGCCTCACAAGTATTAGCATGAAATATTGCGATATTCTAGGCACTTTTTCTAATTGTTTTTCATCCATTATAGTGTTCATTGATAAGGCATTGAAGCATTTGTTAGCTAGTTTGTCTATATTTTCGATATGAAGGTCTACATTAGCTTGGTGTTGATTATAGGTGAATAAGAGCTAAAACCGAACCATTTGAGAGGGATAGGAGAAGGTTTGAGCACATCCAAGGATTAAGGACACATCAAAGAAGTCAAAGGAGATGCTAGGATGAGGAATGACACGACACAAAGGAAACCACAAGCAATTTACACTTCCACGCTCTAAAATACGGTCGTAGAGAAGTCCACGCTCAAAACCACGGCCGTGGATCTTGGCATCATGAACGTGGAGTATTCCAGAGAGTTACACGGTATAAAGTATGGTCATGGAAATCATATGAAACCGTAATCCAATTCCACGCTCTAAACCACGGTCGTGGAACCCCTTGAGACCGTGATTTAGGCGATCTTTTGACGAACCAATTATTGCCACGTCATTTACGCAAATGGGCCGGACGGTTATTTTATCCGTTCTTATAAAAGTGTCAGAGAAGAGAGTTTCGGACATCGACGCTTATCGCTTAGCCTTGCTTAGGGTTGTTAGAGAGAGTTTGAGAAGGATCTAGCGGAAGCGCCGGCAATTTGGATTTTGGAAGATGTTTGTGTGGCGGAAGTTACGCCCTTTTTCCTAGGGTTTTGATATCGAAGACGGATTGACATCCCGTTCTTCGTGTTTGTCTAGGATTATTGCGAGGTTTTGTGTTCTATTCCGAATCCATTGAATATTCCGATTTGTGTTTCGGATTTGAGATTTACTTTGAGTTATATTTGAGTTTTCGAAGGTTTTCATCTTTCATTCTTCTAAAATTGATTTTTGATATTATGACAATGGTTATTGGCTAAAACCCTTTAGCAATTCTAAGGTGAAGGGTTAATAATTGTGGCTTAGATGATGATATATAGATCGATCATAAATTGATTGGACCCTGAGAGGTAGAGAAATCTCGTCGACAAACCAAGATCACGGTTTGTTCTTGAACTTCCACGGCCGTGGAAATCAAGAACTACCCGTGATTTACCCTAGTTTACAAACTTTTCTTTTACTTTGATTCAAAGTTAAATATTAGCTTTAATCTAGTCTAGGTTTGCCCTTTTCTAGGTGGTAGTGAAGCCTCAACAACCTCTACTTCGATTTCGAGTGTCACAATCTTAATCGCTCTAGTTAGTTTTGATCCTTGGGTTACAAGTTTGGGTATTCGATATTAATTCTTGTCTTTAGATCCTTTCTATACTGAAGCCTTAACAACCTTTATAGAGAGTGTCTTTAGATAAGTCATATAAAGCCTTGGAACTTCACCGTACATTGCTTTACCTTAGCATACATTTGCAACTCTTAACTCTGTCCTTGGTTCTTTAGTATATCTTGAATCGATTGCCACAATTAGACACCTGGATCTTTAGGGTTGCTTTTTTCCCCAATATTTGCAAAGCTTATACATTTACTTGCTTGACAATTTCCGAACTGAATTTGTTCCCCCCAAATCCCTAGGTTCGATACTCTGGAATTCTTGATTTACTACGCCGATCCGTACACTGCGGGTTCGCTTGCTTGATTCTAGTTTTATAAATTTAAAGCTTATTTGCACGCACGCTTTTGGGCGAACAAGTTTTTGGCGCCGTTGCCGGGGATTTGGTCTAGGCCGAATTCGGTTATCGGTTGTCAAGCTTGGGAGCTTTGCTCTTGTTATTTGATATCTCCTTTGAGTGATATTTGCAGGTTACCTTAAGTATATGCGCAGGTCTAGAAACAACAAAGACCTCTTACCTCTTGATCAAGAACTTGAGAAGACTTTGAGGAAGAAGCTCAAAGAAAGAAAGATGGCTGAAAACAAGGAGCGGGATCTTCAAACAGAGTTGGAAGAATCCGAAGCTCAACTTAGATGGAGCGAGAAGACTCGCAAGGAAGAATCGGACCGTCATCAATTGCAAATTGATGAGCTCGGGAACATGATGTTTCAAATGAGACTGGAATTGAGCGATTCCAAGAAGAAGAAGAGGAGAAAACCGGCAAGATCGGTTAGAACCAACTCATCCGATGAGGATAGCGACTCTTCCATGCCACCGCTAGAGGACATTAATCCGACGATCAATATGAATCAAATCAATATAATCCAAGACCGGCTGCCAATTATCGTGTCCCCGCTGGGGGTGCGAGAGCCGCTCGTGTGGATGAAGAGCCAAGAACTCTTGGCCAAAGGATGGATCCAATTCAGCAACCACGTTGTCTAGGTGTGAACTTTGATGTTGATGATATGCAGGGGTTTAGCTTCAACCCACAAGTTATTACCATCGTTCGCCAAAGTCAGTTTGGAGGAACGAGTGTTGAATCTCCACATCAACATTTACAGAATTTTGAGATCTTGATAGAGACAATGAAGCCAAAGAATACAACTACCAACAATTACAAGATCAATGCATTTTCTATGAGATCTAATGAAAGTTTGTTCCAGTCTTGGGAAAGATTTCAGGATTTACTATTGGATTGCCCACATCATGGCATTTCCAAATTGGAGCTATTGGAGATATACTATAAGGGGTTGGATATGGAAACATAATTCAAGCTCCAATCCCTTTCATGTGGTACATTTATGGACATGAGGGAAGATAACGCTTGGGACTTCATTGAGAAGCAAGCCCGAGTCATTGAGAAGTATTCTCACCGGAAGGTAGAAGCAAATCGAGTGGAGCAAGGAGCAAAGCTAACACAAGCTGCTCAAACTCAAATCTTTTCTCTCAACTCCGAGATTAAAGAATTGAAGGAAGTCATAAAGGCTAGCTTTCCAAAGCATAAGGAGCAAGATGTTGGTTATTTAGGGAACAACAATAACCACAATGGGAATGAGAACACAAATCGCAACAACCGGAACAACAACCGGAACAATTGGAACAACAACAATAACCGAAATAACAATTGGAACAACAATAGGGGTTCAAACAACAACAATTGGCGTTCCAACCAACAATAAAACTCCGGTAATTCTTATCCCAATTCAGGAAATTCACTAACTCCACCTTCTTCTTCTTCCATTTCTTTGAAAAGTCAGGGACAAACATCTAATAGTGGAAGCACTTCGGGGAAAGAGAAGTCCGATCCCATGTTGGAAACAATTTTGGGAAAGCTTCAAGGATTGGAGAGTCACATTACTAAGGTTAATAAAGCCCAAAAGGTTTTAGAAAACCAAATGTTTAGTAATGTTGAGGAAGTTCCTAGGAATCAAGGAAAACTTCCAGGAAAGACGGAGGATAACCCAAAAGGAAGGGTGATGGCTATCACAACTAGGAGCGGAGCAACAACCACCGACCCGCAGCCTAAGTTTGTGGAAGTTCCCGTCGAAAAAGAGAAGGAAAAGGGGAAGGAGAAGGAAGACATCTACATTCCTCCTCCAGCTTACAAACCTCCCCTACCATTCCCACAATCTAGAGCAAGAGCGCGTCTAGACAAACAATTCGGTAAGTTTATTGAACTCATGAGCAAACTGCATATTAATATACCTTTCATTAATGCAATTGTAGGTATGCCAGCTTATGGAAAGTTCTTAAAGGAGATCCTCTCTAGCAAGAGGAAATTAGAAGATTTTGGAGAAGTCAAGATGAGTTCGGATTCGTCGGATCTCATCAAGACGATGAAGGAAAAGATGCCCCCAAAGCTGAAGGATCCGGGGTCATTTTGTGTTCTCATAGGAGTGGGAGATGTCATATATGATGCATTATGTGATTTAGGAGCAAGCGTTAGCATCATTCCGCTTTTCTTATGCAGGAAGATCGGTTTAGGCAAACCTAAACCGGTGAAGACGACGTTATACATGGCGGATCGATCCATAACTCGTCTCGTCGGCATAGTTGAAGACGTCCCGGTCAAGCTTGGTAAGTTCTATGTTCCAATAGATTTTGTTGTGCTTGACATTCCTGCAGATAGTCCGGTCCCGATCATACTCGGAAGACCGTTTCTTGCAACGTCCGGTTGTATGGTTGATTGCAAGAATGCTAGACTCGCCTTCGACATAGGAGAGAAAAAGGTAGAGTTCGTTCTTTCCACTTTGATGAAAGAACCAGCTTTTGAAGAGGATATATTCAACATCCATGACGAAGAGCTATCTAGAGAGGAAGTAAGTTCGATTCTCTTCAAAGATCCCTTGCAAAAGGTGATCGCTATGAGCATTATGGATATAGGGGAAAAAGAGGAATGCAATGAAGAAATTGAAGCTTTAGAGAAGCAAAAGGAAGTGTATGAAGAAGAGTTTAAAAAACTCTATGATGGGTCAGAGAACGTGAGGAATCACGGCCAGTCGTGCTATTCCACGGCCGTAGTTTCCACCAACATGACCGTAATCAGCTAATTAGAGGACTCTAGTAAGTTACACGGCCAAAACCACGGCCGTGGAACAAGCAGAGGTGCCGTAATTGACTTCCATGCCCAAAACCACGGCCGTGGAGGAAACAGGGGAACCGTAAATTTTGGGAAAATCTGAAGACAATTACGTTCTTTCTACCACTTCTCTTGATTCTTCTCCAACAACTTCTATACCCTTAGAGACTCCTAAGGAAGCATTGGACCCTCCTCAAGAGTCATTAGAGAGTCCTATAGTGATGGAATTGAAGCCACTTCTCGCACATCTAAGGTACGCATTTCTAGGACCTAATTCTACCTTTCTGGTAATTGTTAGTTCCGATCTAAGTATAGATGAACATAGTAAGATTATGGTTGTTCTTAAGAAACATAGGAAAGCCTTAGGCTACACTATAGAGGATCTAGTAGGAATCAAGCCTTCACTATGCATGCATAAGATCCTAATGGAAGAAGATCTAAGAACTTCGCGACAACCTCAAAGGCGGTTAAATCCGACCATGAAGGAGGTTGTCAAGAAGGAAATTCTTAAACTACTTGATGCAGGTATCATCTACCCTATCTCCGATAGCAAGTGGGTGAGTCCCGTACAGGTGGTTTCAAAGAAAGGAGGAATGACGGTCATTACCAACAAGAACAATGAGCTCATTCCTACACGAACCGTGACGGGATGGAGGATGTGCATAGACTACCGCAAGCTAAACAACGCAACAAGGAAGGATCACTTTCCACTACCATTCATCGACCAAATGCTTGAGAGGTTAGCACAACACTCAGATTTTTGTTATCTTGACGGTTATAGTGGTTTCTTTCAGATCCCGATACATCCGGACGATCAAGAGAAGACCACATTCACGTGCCCGTGGGGTATGTTTGCTTATAGGAGAATGCCGTTTGGGCTTTGCAACGCCCCAGCCACCTTTCAAAGGTGCATGATGGCTATGCTTCTCGGAGTACATAGAGGAAATCATGGAGGTTTTCATGGATGAATTTTCTGTTTATGGTTCCTCTTTCGATAATTGTCTTTCTAACCTCTCTCTTGTGCTACAAAGGTGTGAAGACACTAACCTAGTTCTTAATTGGGAAAAGTGTCAATTTATGGTGAAAGATGGCATTGTATTAGGACCCTTGATCTCTAGTAGAGGGATAAGAAGCTTTCTAGGCCATGCTGGATTTTATAGGCGCTTTATAAAGGATTTCTCTAAGATATCAAAACAACTTACTAATCTATTGATGAAGGATGCAGTTTTTGATTTCTCGCAGGAGTGTTTAGATGCGTTTCATAAGATTCGGGAAGCTCTAATCTCAGCCCCGATTATTCAAACTCCGGATTGGAATCTTCCATTCGAGGTTATGTGTGATGCAAGTGACGTAGCTATAGGAGCTGTGCTTGGGCAAAAGAAGGAAGGACGAACCCATGCTATCTACTATGCTAGCAAGACGCTAGATGAAGCGCAGCTTAACTACGCCACTACCGAGAAAGAGTTTCTAGCAATTGTATATGCATTTGAAAAGTTTCGTTCTTATCTTGTAGGTGCAAAGGTGATTGTATACACGGATCATGCTGCGATCCGGTATTTACTTGCAAAGAAGGATGCGAAACCAAGGCTAATTAGATGGATTCTTCTTCTACAAGAATTCGATCTAGAAATCCGTGACAAGAAGGGTTCGGAAAATTCTGTTGTGGATCATTTGAGTCGTCTACCACATCTAGAGGACGACAATCTACCCAAAGATGGCTCCTTTCCGGACGAGCATTTACATATCATAGAGGAGTGCATCGACAAGATCACTAAAGGTAATGAACCATGGTTTGCTGATTTTGTGAACTATTTGGTTTGCCAGGAATTACCACCCGGATTATCCTATGCACAAAGAAAGAAGTTCTTTAAGGAAGTTCGGGAATACTTTTGGAATGAACCTCTCCTCTTTAAGAGAGGTCCTAACGGCATCATACGACGATGTGTGCCGGAAGACGAGATGCAAAGCGTCATCCGTCATTGTCATTCACTACCTTGTGGAGGACACGCTAGCTCAAACAAGACTAGCGCTAAGGTATTGCAATCTGGATTCTTTTGGCCTACTTTATTTAAAGATGGGCAAACCTTTGTTTTCTGCTGCGATGCTTGTCAAAGAACAGGGAACATCTCTAGGAGAAACGAGATGCCTTTTAACAACATTCAGGAGGTAGAGATCTTTGACGTTTGGGGAGTAGACTTCATGGGACCTTTCCCATCATCTTGTGGAAACCAATACATACTTCTAGCTGTAGATTATGTTTCGAGATGGGTTGAAGCAATTGCCTCTCCTACTAATGGTGCCATGGTTGTGGTTAAGTTCTTTAACAAGACCATTTTCCCACGATTTGGGACACCACGGACTATCATTAGCGATGGAGGCTCTCACTTCATTGCCCGACGATTCAAAGCTCTACTAGCTAAGTATGGGGTGACTCACAAGATCGCCACCCCTTACCATCCACAAACAAGTGGACAAGTGGAGATTTCAAACCGGGAGATTAAAGGAATCCTAGAGAAAGAGCAAAGCGAGAAGCGCCTCTTGGACCTTAACAAGCTTGAAGAACTTCGCTTAAACGCCTACGAAAATGCCAAGATCTATAAAGAAAGAGCAAAGCGTTGGCATGATAAGCATATCATTCCAAAAGACCTCAAAGAAGGAGATCAAGTTCTCCTCTTCAATTCAAGACTCCGTCTCTTTCCAGGTAAGCTTAAATCTCGTTGGACCGGACCTTATCTAATCAAACGTGTTTTTCCCCATGGTGCAGTTGAAATATGGGGTGAAAAGGGCGGAAGCTTCAAGGTGAACGGTCAACGACTCAAGAAGTACTCACCGGAACTCCAAGCTGAGGAGATCGCACCAACCGCACTCGAATAAGTGCAAATACGGTCTAGCTACGGACCTTAAACAAGCGCTTCTTGGGAGGCAACCCAAGGTATTGCACTTATGTTTTTGTTTATCATTCATAGATTAGAGTAGTTTAGACGTTTTTGTTTTGTTTTGCCTTCGATACCTTCCGGTATGTTCGTGTTTTTTATGTAGGAGCAATGGAATAGGCAAGGGGAAGGAAAAGTTGAAGGAAATTGACGAAATTTGGATTTTGGCACATTACAGAGAGTTCCACGCCCAAAACCACGGTCGTGAAAACTACAGTGACCGTAATTTCCAAAATTTTGAGAAAAATCACCAAAACCACGGTCACGCCCAAAACCACGGCCGTGGAACACCCCGAGTGACCGTAATTCCACTATATAAACCACCTTCTTCACAAAAACCACACAAAAATTCCCATTCCACGACCCTCTTCCACGCCCAAATTGCCGAACCGATCTCTCCTCTCTCAAATCTTCGTTCGGTAATCGTTTCGAACGATTCTTGAGCCTAAAGTGAAGCAAATTCAACCATCTACAAGATCCAATCAACAAATCAAGCGAACAGTCCCTGAAGAAGATGGAATTTGGATTTTAAGAATCCAAAACCTAGGTTTTCTTCTCTTTCTCTACTTTGTCGATTTGGCTAAATTTTTGCAAGAATTTTTAGGAGAACTGATTGGAATTGGATTGGAGTTAGTCTAGGACTGCTGCTTGGTGAATTTGGTGTGAGTTGATTGAGTTTTGAGAAATTCAGAGCCGAATCACGGTCTTTGGGTAAATCATGGCCGTGGAATCTGTAGAACAGGCCGTAATTTTGCCTCTGAAATGGATTTGATTAGGAGAATGTCTACTAGAAGCAAGAAGAGGAAAGGTGATGCTTCCTCCTCCTCCCAAGTACCTCCTAGTGAGCCACCATCACCCCCACCCCCTAGAATTCCAAAAATCATGAGGATTACCTTGATTCCTTAGAAAGGATCGAGAAGAGGGCGGTCATAGGACTACACTACTTAGTTCTTGAGGAGTTAGAGCCACTGAATGTGGTGAGTGGCCTTACATGGCTTTTAGATAGAGCCAGCCGCTATTAAGGAAGAAGCGTATGAGGAGATCACTCGAGAGTTTGTGATCTCTTTTGAGCATAGCCATGTGGATAGGACAGTTTCCTTTAGGCTGATGGAGGAGAATTACGAGTTCTCGATCTTAGAGTTCGGAGCCTTCTTTGGGTTCCAAGAGACCTTCAATGGTCGTTTTCCTAGCGGTGTATACGCTAAGGATTTCTGGGAGGACATTCCTATGATATATGCCAGCGAGGACCGCTGGCAACCAATTGACACCAAGGCTAAGCTTATCTATCACTTAGCCTTGAAGATAGCCCATAGAGTACATTCTGAGTGTCTTTTCCCTAGGACCGAGACCCCTCAGAAGATTAAGATAGATGAGTTGTTCCTCCTTTATGCTATGTTGCAAGGTAGACCTGCTGACTATGCTACCCTTCTAGCCTCCACCATGAGTAAGCTCAAGAATAAGAGAGCCGGGAACATTGGATATGGTGGTATGGTTACCCACATCGTTAGACAGTTGGGGATAGATTTTTTTGCTTGCACTAGGATAGCGGCGAGACCGTTGGGTCTCTAGAGCCTCGTGACTAGAGGTCTGGTCTTTCCTAGACATAGAGGTCCACCTACCGCTGCCATGCCATGGGAGGATAGAGGTGGTAGAGGCGTTCCATGGCTCCCTGAGTATTCCATTATGGTTGGACGCAATAACTGGAAGCAGACATTCGTTGCTATGCACGCGAATAGGTTAGTAGCCCCTCCCTACGTCCCCGCTGAGGTACCAGCTGCAGATGAGGAGGAGATAGGAGGAGGTGATGGTTTTGAGGGAGGAGGTGAGGAGCATGACTTTGGCACTTTCCCAGATCAGCCGGCACATTTCCCTGACCCTCCCAGCGTTCACCATGACTAGCTGGACATTCAGGAGCCTCTTCCTCTCGCCGTGCTAGCGTGAGTGAGAGGCCGACATGGATGGATACCCCTCCTGATTAGTATAGATCACAGCCGGAGTGGATGGGAGCTCCACCGACATGGTATGCACAGCCGCCGTCAGCACCAGCCCCACAGGATGCACCAGCTTGGTACAGCCAGGCACCGGGGTGGTATGAGCAGCTACCGGACTGGGCTACCGACCTCTCCGACAGAGTAGGAGATTTGGAGATCCGGCAGGACGCTAGGGACACACGAGCTGATGAGCATGATAGGATGATGAGAGACATCTACCGCCAGCAGTTTGGGAGGAACTTCGACCCCGGCTTCTTCCCGTTTTCACCACCGCCTCCACCTCAGTGATGACCATGGATGATTGACAGAATTAGCCGCTCCACCACCGTCTTGTGAGTTCATTTTTCTTTCTTTCTTTTCTTTATTTCTTTTTGAACATTAGGGACAATGTTTGTCTCAAGTATGGGATGGGGTGTGACTATCGTTTGTAATAACTCTACTCACTTTGCTTTCCTTGATTCGAGAACACTTTGCATGTTTCATTTCTTTGTCACACGTTTCATTATTGCATTGCATGAAAAAGCTTATGAAAAACCCATAAAAATTAAAAATTTTGAAAATTCTAAAAGGTTTTGTGCTTCTAAGAATTGAGATGATTTCTATGATAATTACTACTTGTGAATTAAGTTTTTGATGACAATTGTATGCCTAAATGAATAATGAATTGAAAAGGAATTGAATGTGTTGATTATCCTTTCTTGCAAGTTTCATAATGTGAAGAGTTTTATCTAAATCATATTGAGAAATCGAAGTTGAAATCACATGATAAGTTCTTATACTTTTTTATGAAATGATTAAGGCAATTCGACCTTTCTTTCTCCTTTCTTTGTTCATTTAGCCCCTCAATGAAATAATTGTCTCCCTTACCTATCCGGGAATTTGGAGGAGTTATGTTTTGGCATGTTTGATGTGGGAGGGCCATGAAAGCAATTGTTTGCATTCAAAGAATAGAAATAATAGGTTTGGGGAAGTCAATCATGACGATGAGTAACTCGACACCATTCACATAGTCGGGTGTTTGTGTCTTGCCAAAGTCGGATTGAGCGATATTCCTAACGGATTATGGTATGTGCATCAGGGGTTTGAGGCATCTCGAAATTTGAGAAACGCCAATCTCCTAGGATTCGGTTTTTGTGTACCTTTGTCCATAACTCCAAAAGTAAAGTCGAAAAATGATGTGAAAAGAAGAGAGCAAAGCTCAAAGTTGATGGTGTTGCAAATTGAAATAAAAAGAAAAGAGTTAGTTGTCCACTTTCCCGGATTCATGCACCACACTCCTTATAAATTTCCCTCCCTTCCGCATTCTAGACCTTATTTGGAAGTCCTTAGGATCAAAAGAGTGTTATTTGGCTTCGTGATCTAAATTGAAGTTTCTTATGCTTGATTTTTATAATGCTTGAAGGTTATGATGTTTACATTGAAGTTTAACCAATTCATGATGTTTCCTTTCCTCTACATTCTTTGGTTATGTATATGAGCGTTTCAAGAATGAATGAAGCAAGGTTTGAGAATGATCTATTGACTAGAAGCACATTTACCTAAAAGATGTTTTATTTTTGAGTTTGCATGCATATTTCATCCTAACTTGTGTTCTAAAGCTTTCAAAAGACCTTGCTTGGGGACAAGCAAGTGGCAAGTATGGGGTATTTTGTTAGCATGAAATATTGCTATATTTTAGGCACTTTTTCTAATTGTTTTTCATCCATTATAGTGTTCATTGATAAGGCATTGAAGCATTTGTTAGCTAGTTTGTCTATATTTTTAATATGGAGGTCTACATTAGCTTGGTGTTGATTATAGGTGAATAAGAGCTAAAACCGAACCATTTGAGAGAGATAGGAGAAGATTTGAGCACATCCAAGGATTAAGGACACATCAAAGAAGTCAAAGGAGATGCTAGGATGAGGAATGGCACGACACAAAGGAAACCACAAGCAATTTACACTTCCACGCTCTAAAATACGGTCGTAGAGAAGTCCACGCTCAAAACCACGGCCGTGGATCTTGGCATCATGAACGTGGAGTATTCCAGAGAGTTACACGGTATAAAGTACGGTCGTGGAAATCATATGAAACCGTAATCCAATTCCACGATCTAAACCACGGTCGTGAAACCCCTTGAGACCGTGATTTAGGTGATCTTTTGACGAACCAATTATTGCCACGTCATTTACGCAAATGGGCCGGACGGTTATTTTATCCTTTCTTATAAAAGGGTCAGAGAAGAGAGTTTTGGACATCGACGCTAATCGCTTAGCCTTGCTTAGGGTTGTTAGAGAGAGTTCGAGAAGGATCTAGCGGAAGCGCCGGCAATTTGGATTTCGGAAGATTTTGTGTGGCGGAAGTTACGCCCTTTTTCCTAGGGTTTTGATATCGAAGACGGATTGACATCCCGTTCTTCGGGTTTGTCTAGGATTATTGCGAGGTTCTGTGTTCTATTCCAAATCCATTGAATATTCTGATTTGTGTTTCGGATTTGAGGTTTACTTTGATATATATTTGAGTTTTCGAAGGTTTTCATCTTTCATTCTTCTTAAATTGATTTTTTATATTATGACAATGGTTATTGGCTAAAACCCTTTAGCAATTCTAAGGTGAAGAGTTAATAATTGTGGCTTAGATGATGATAGATCGATCGTAAATTGATTGGACCCTGAGAGTTAGAGAAATCTCGTCGACGAACCAAGATCACGGTCTGTTCTTGAACTTCCACGGCCGTGGAACTCAAGAACTACCTGTGATTTACCCTAGTTTACGAACTTTGCTTTTACTTTGATCCAAAGTTAAAGATTAGCTTTAATCTAGTCTAGGTTTGCCCTTTTCTAGGTGGTAGTGAAGCCTCAACAACCTCTACTTCGATTTCGAGTGTCACAACCTTAATCGGTCTAGTTAGTTTTGATCCTTGGGTTACAAGTTTGGGTATTCAATATTAATTCTTGTCTTTAGATCCTTTCTATACTGAAGCCTCAACAACCTTTATAGAGAGTGTCTTTAGATAAGTCATATAAAGCCTTGGAACTTCACCGTACATTGCTTTGCCTTAGCATACCTTTGCAACTCTTAACTCTGTCCTTAGTTCTTTAGTATATCTTGAATCGATTGCCACAATTAAACACCTGGATCTTTAGGGTTGCAGTTTTCCCCAATATTTGCAAAGCATATACATTTACTTGCTTGACGATTTGCGAACTGAATTTGTTCCCCCCAAATCCCTGTGTTCGATACTTTGGAATTCTTGCTTTACTACGCCGATCCGTACACTGCGGGTTTGCTTGCTTGATTCTAGTTTTATAAATTTAAAGCTTATTTGCACGCACGCTTTTGGGCGAACAACAAGGTCCGCCCCTGTGGCTCTGTGTTGTTGCAGCCGTCTTTGTTCACCCTTTGACCCGTGCTTTACCCTTTACCTCCCTTTATAAGTTTTTCTCTCTCCCTTCTGATGAGGGTTCTTCATTGCAGTTTCATCTCTCTCTCCCTACGTTCATCTTCTTCTCTCTTCTTCCTTTTGATCTCTTCTTGATCTTCCTTGACTTTTGATTGAGTTTAAGAGCTTTTGAGGTTGGCCTTGTGGTTGATTGTTGATGGTTGATGTTGCTGAGCTTTGTGTGAGCCAGCCTGGTGTTGTGGTGTATCTCCTTCTGATTTGAGTTCAGCTTGGTAAGCTTTCATGGCTTCTTTCCTTTCTTTCTTCATTCTTTCATCTTTTCTACTCTTCTCCTCTTCTAGCTTAGATTCCCTTAGATTGGATCTTGCTCCAGCCATGATTGGAATATGTTGATTTATATGTATGTATGTTTATGTATGTATGTGTGTTGGATGAAGAAGGAGTGAAGGAATCGAAGGAAGGAGTGAAGAAGGGGTTGACTTGGTGTCCACTGTTGTCCAGCCACCCCTGCGCCCACCTTCAGTCCAGCCTTGTGTTGGCTTTGCTTTGCAGGTGTGTGTTGCTTCTAGGCTTGCTTTAAGATGCCTTTGTTCCCTCCCTTCCTAGTGTGAGTGTATAGGTTCATGCTAGATGTGTGAGGATGTATTTTGATGAGTTATGATCGGTATATGCCATGTATGACATTTGAGGTTTATTAGGTTGTGAGGTTAGGTTGAGGATGATCCTATGGATCCCTTTGGGTCTAGGTGTGACCCTTGTGTTGATAGGAGATTGATACATCTCTTTATACCTTGTTTATAAGTTGTGTTGTCCCTCTAGTGTAGAGGTTATCGTGGTTGAGGTTTATCGAGGTTGAGGTAAGTCCGTAGGACTTACTTAGCTACCATCCCTATATTGGGTGTTTGCATGAGTGGTGTGTGCGTTATATGTTTGCTATGATAGCATGATATGTTGTTTATACCGACCTATGTTTTATTGATTGCCCCATTGCATGGCTGTGATAACCTTTCTCTTTCATCCCGCCGTTGAGTTTGGGATGTTCTCTGATGTCAGGGCAAACTGGCTTTACAGGAAGGGCGCAATCCACTCCCATAGGGTACACGGATTGTGTGACCGATACTCGTACAACTGGCTATCACGCTCAGAGGCGAGGATGTATCGGTCCTCGTGTCACATACTTTCATCTATCTATATATACACGATTTGAGTGAATGACTATTATATAAAGATGATAAATGGGTAAATGTGTGATAGCATGCTTATGTGTTTATCTTTCCATGATTGTGCTTATGCATTACCTCATATATGTATGGTTAGGTAATGGTTTATTACCATGTTGTAGATGCCCTACAGGATAGGCGTGTTGCTTAGTGATCTAGCAGAGTGACTGGCCGAGGACCTCTCGTACATAGGATGGTGGTGGTCTTTTAGGTTGTTTATGTTTCCCTCCTGCGTGAGGATGATCTTTTGTTACCTCCTGAGTGAGGACGTTGTTGTTTATACTCGGCTATGATGTTATTACCTTTTGGATGTACAGTTTATACAATTTTATGCCTTTGTTTTATATTTGTGAGTGTCATGTTGTAAGGTCCAGTGAACTTGTTGTCGGGTTAGGGTTAGGATCAGTTGTAAGATCCTAGCCCAATGTGGCATCCTGAGTCCAACGGATTCGGGGTGTTACAGGTTATGCGGGATGAGCAAAGCTATCTAAGCGGGTTGGGATGTCCGGGGTGACCTCATAAGAGGCTTAGCGGTATCAGGAATATCCAATTGATCAAATGAGAACGAGGGGATAATTTTGGGAATATCTTCAAGGTATGTGGAGGAGATATGCATCTTATAAGTTGGTGGCCCATAACCGCCAAGTTGCGGGATGGTTTTGCCACTTTCTTCCTTTCTGAGGAAGTCGATTAGACCGCGGGGGTCCGAGACGTGTACATGGAGCTTAAATAGAAGCAGAAGAGGTGAGTGGACTCTACCCCGTTTTCTTTGGCTCAGACATTAAAGTCAAGGGATTGTATGACATTATGAATACATCCAATCGAGTCTTGGGATACGTTTGAGATAATGAGAGAAGGTTTCGCATGTGTGTTGGACAATTGTGGGCACATAAGAAAAATGACCGATGAAGGGTCAAGAGTAATGCGCTTTTATACACGCACTTTTGATGAAGTCGGTATCTTGTTATGAGAACCATGCTAGTATGGTACGGACCAAAAGAGTATGTCATGGATATATATATATATATATATATATATATATATATATATATATATATATATATTCGCTCTGCAAGAGCTGAATATCCACCTGAGGTGATGGTCAGAGTTGGATAAGGACTTCGGTCTTATGATTTTGAGATCGTTCAAGGGAAGGTGAATGAGGTCACCAACACCCTTAGTAAGTGGACACTTTGAGAGGAAGCAACAACGTAATTCATGATTCAGCCTCAGTTTATCAACGTAGATAGTATGGTAAGGACCCGTCAGAATTGCGGAATTTGAATGGCTTTGAGAAAGATCCAAGATAGAAGGTCTCGAGGATAGCCCCCATAGTTACCTTCATGGGTCAACAGTTTTGTTGAAATGCCTGGAGCGTCTATGTGTGCTTGTAACGGAAAGCTGAGATAGAGCCTCAGGAGGCTTGCACTACCCCGTTGATCGGACATTACTGCATTCTAAATTTTCAACATATTTGTTTCATGCATATATCTAACATTGAATGCAAGTACAATATTTGTTTTGTGATAGCATGAATTATTCTCTATATTTCGGACATGGTTTTGTTCTTTTCTCATCATAATTCTGCATGCATGTATATGTATATATAGTGTTTATGTCAGTATTCGGTTGCTTTGTAAGAATCGAGGTCTACACCATATTTTGTTGTAATTGTAGGGAATATGGCACGTTTTGGGTGGAAATGGAGCATAAAGAGCTAAGGAAGCTATGGAGCTACATTTAGGAGTACTAGGAAGGACAAGAAGAAGGACAAGAACCATGCTAGAAGGAAGGAAGAAAGATCCGGATGAAGATACGATTTCATGCACGTAGATCACTGCTGATCTCGGATGGACACAGTGATGCATCTCGACTCAGATGGCCCACTGGGCCTGGATCGAGGTCGACGTCCAACAGCCCAAGGAGATAAATTATATTTTTGACCTAAAATTCTTCTATAAGAATGGAAGGTGAACATTGAGTTAGACACTCTCGGACGTTGAGAAGTCAAAGGCTTTCTTGGACATCTGATTTGAAGGATTGAAGGGAAGAAGATTTGAAGGAAGGAATTGCTTAGGGTTTGAGGAACGCTAGATTGTGAGGATTTTTTTGGAGATTGTTAGTGAGTTGTTATCATCCCTTTTTGGAACACATTATTTATACTATTGTTGGTTTGTTTGCTTTGATAATTTAAACATCTTTGTTGGTTGATTATTCACCTTTTCTTGATATTCTTTACATAATTGATATTGCATTGATAATGATGATTGTTGGCTAAACACCCCTGCGACTCTAGGGTGATTAGTTGAAGGTTATGGTATAGACGATGAAACAATAGACCTTTATCTGAGTGGATCCTGAAAGCTTGAGTTAAACCTAAACCGAAACCTGTCTCGGGCTGTTCGTTAAGCATCTCGACCGAGATCGATATAGAATAGCACGAGATCGACAACTGTTTTACAGATTCCGAGTTTAGGTTATAGTTTGCCAAATCCTATCCTCGTTGCACCTTTCCTGATTTATACGCAAGCCTAGGAGGAGACTTACCCGGTGATTCATTTGCTTGTATACCGATGATGATGAGTGTTATGTAATAAAGGTTTATCCTTTATTAGGGTTTGAGTGTGCCTTTATCCTACCTTTGAGAGTTAACCTAATACTTACCCGGTGATGGTTAGTTCTGTACCCTTAGGTGAGTGAAGTTGGTTTGAGTACTCTTACCTTTCCTTAGTTCCTTGAGACTTACCTAGTGATAGGAGCTTTGGTTTGGGAAAGTGGGTAGTGAGACTTACCCGGTGATCTATCCCATAGTAGCAACACCTTCCCTCAACAAACCTCAGCTTTGTCCACGTTACTTGTAGAAATCTTGAGTTGAAACCACAACTGGATACTATGATCTTTAGAATCTGCATTTACCCATCTTGATATACATCTTGTCTTTTGCTTTTGATCAGTTTTATTACATGCTTCTGAAGTTAGATTGCTTTACTGTGATTATTCTCACCCATTCCCTGAGATCAACTCCGGAATATATGCTCTTACTACGATTGATCCATACACTGCGGGTTTGCTTATCTTTAGGATTATTATTCGGATTATAAATTTTAAGCTTTGTCTGCACACACCTTTTGGAGCGAGCAAGTTTTTGGCGCCGTTGCCAGGGATTTGGTCAAGACCAATCCAGTGTACGGTTGTCTAACTTGGAAGCTTCTTGCTTTACTATTGATCTTTCTACTTGAGTGTTCTTGCAACACCTTTCCTAAGATTTATGCGAAGAACTATAACTACTAAACGAATCGTTCCTTACGATCCTGAACCAGAAAAGACTTACAAGAAAAGGTTAAAAGAAGATAAGAAAATGGTCGCTGCCAAATGATAACGAAGTAGAGAATCTTAGAGCTGAATTGGTTGAAGCTCGAGATCGAATAAGGCTACAAGAAGAAGCTCTAAGGAAAGAGAGAGCTGACCAACTTACTCGACAGGAGCAGCTCCAAGCCGACATGTCCGCAATGAGAGAGCAGATGCGACTAGTGCATCTAGAAGCGGAGCGAGGTGCTAGAGTTGTGATTAACCCACCTCCACCAGCACCCACTTATGTACCACCACTACCGCCTCCACAAAGGGTGGAGCCACTTGATCCATTTGTGGGCATTCCACAAACACTTGGTCAACGTATGGATCTTGTTCAGCAAACACGCCGTCCCGGCATCAACCTAGGTGATCCAGCTAACAAGGATAATGGAGAGAGAATTACCACACCAACACTTGCAAAACTATGACATTTTGATGGAAAATTTGAGACCTTCTAGATGTGATAATAATGGCTATAAACTGCGTGTTTTCTTTTTCTGTTAGAAGGATAAAACACTTTCATGGTACCATTTGCTTCCAACCGGAAGTGTGAACACATGGGAGGAGATGATCGCAGAGTTTCTCACCAAATTCTTCCCGCCATTAAAGACGGCACGGTTGAGGGCCAAAATAAATCCATTTGTGATGAGGAATGGTGAAAGCCTCTTTAAGTCATGGGAAAGGTTTAAAGACATTTTGTTGGATTGCCCACACCATGGAATTTTAAAGATTGATTTGTTGGTGATCTATTTCAAGGGTTTTAATGCTGAAGCACATTTCAAACTACAATCACTCTCAACTGGGACGTTCATGGATAAGCCAGTTGATGAAGCGTGGGATTTTGTTGAGAAGCAAACTCTCACTATGGAGAAATACTCCCACCGGAGTACTGAGACGGGAGGTCAAAATTCTAGACCTCATGAGTTGAATTTCACCTCTTTTAGTGTCGAACAAATCAACGCCCTCAACAATGATATGAAGGCTTTGAAGGAGCTCATAAAGGAAAAAACCCAAAAAACCAAAGAGCAAGATGTTAGGTATGCTAGAAGAGGAAACTATCAAGGGAACAGGAACAACAATTACAACAACAATAACAATCGGTACAATAGTTGGAGATCCAATCAAAACAATGCCGGTAATCCTTATTTCCATGCTGAAAATGCTCTAACACCACCTTCTTCTTCTTATACTCAATTGAAGAGCCAGGAACCATCATCAAGCTCGAGCCAACCACCAAGTTCTAAGTTTGGAAGCTATGATCGAGGAGTTGGCTGGAAAGATGAGTGGAATAGAGGGAACCATTACTTTGGTTTCTAAAGCACAAAAAGCCTTGGAAAATCAAGTGTTTAGCAAGGCCGGAAAAGTTCCTAGAGAGGTCAAGGCAAACTTCCAGGACCTGCAGAGAACAACCCAAAAGGCCAAATCATGTCAATTACAATAAGGAGTGACGTGAAGACCGCTGACCCACAACCTCGATCGAATGAAGCTATGCAGTAGAACACCTCGACCGAGGTGAAATCTGGGCCAACCGAGGAGACCACAACAAGGAGTCACCTCGGAAAGGACATCGACCGAGACGCTTCCGGGTCAACCGAAACGAAAGAGAAAGAATAAATTTACGTACCACCTCCTACATACAAGTTGCCTCTACCATTCCCGTAGTCTAGAGCGAGCGCGTCTAGACAAGCACTTCGGTAAGTTTATAGACCTCATGAGTAAACTCCATATTAACATACCTTTCATTGATGATATTCTAGGTATGCCCGCATACGGGAAGTTCTTAAAATAAATCCTCTCGAAAAAGAGGAATTTGGAAGACTTTGGTGAAGTAAAGATATCCTCAAGGTCATCGGAACTCATCAAGATCATGAGAGAGAAGATGCCACCCAAACTAAGAGATCTGGGATCGTTCTGTATCCCTATCGGAGTTGGAAACGTCACATATGATGCATTATGTGACCTAGAAGCAAGTGTGAGCATCATTCCACTTGCATTGTGTGAGAAGGCTGGCTTAGGGGAACCTAAACAAGTTAAGATGACACTTTACATAGCGGATCGATCCATCACTCGACCCATAGGTGTGTTGGAAGACATTCTTGTAAGATTAGGTAAAATTTATATTCCCGTAGACTTTGTGGTATTGGATATTCATGCAAATTATCCGGTGCTGATTATCCTGGGGAGACTATTTCTTGCAACATCCGGTTGCTATGTGGATTGCAAGAATGTCAAATTGTCTTTCAACATTGGAGAAGAACAGGTTGAATTGTCAGCCTTGATGGAAGATCAAGGATTGGAAGAAGACATCTATAACATATATGATAAAGAGGAATCTTGTAAATTAGTTAGCTCTATCCTTATTAAAGATCTTCTTGAAAGATTTTTAAGTTTTAGTATGATAGAGAAAGGTATAGATGTTTCATGTGATGCAGATATACAAAGCCGTGAAATCTTGGAGGAAGATCCCTCAACTATGTTTGAAAAGTTTGAAGAAGAAACAAAAGACTGCCTCGACATAGGGCAAGTCATTTCGACCAAGGCAACTTTTGGACTGGTCGAAGTGAAGGAAATAGGGAGTCACCTCGGACCAGACTTCGGTCGAGATACATCTGGGAAACCGAGGAGATCACAACAGGGAGTCACCTCGTATCGGACCTCGGACGAGGTGCATCTAAATCAAACGAAGTCGTTGATACTTCAGCTCCAACAGATGCGAAAACTAGCCTTGACTCCTCCAAGACTTCACAAGATGTTACTAAAGGCATGGAACCACCACCTAAGGAACCCCCCCCCCCCCCCCCCCCCCCCCC
>BSUD01000002.1:77051863-77070511 GCA_033239045.1 Fagopyrum esculentum | reverse complement strand
CCCCCCCCCCCCCCCCCCACACACACACACACACACATTGGAGCTAAAACCTCTTCCACAATACTTAAGGTATGCATTTCTTGGTTCAAATTAGACGTATCCTGTCATTGTCAGTGCTAACCTTACTGAATTCAAATTGTCCAAACTAATGAATCTGTTAAGAAAACATATGAAGGAAATTAGATACACCATTGATGATTAGATTGGTAATAAACCATCGTTTTGTATGCATAAAAATTTGATGGAAGATAATCATAAACCTCACGGGAACCTCAAAGACAGTTAAATCCGATCATGAAAGAGGTAGTGAAGAAGGAAGTGCTTAAGTTACTTGATGTAGGAATTATCTTCCCTATCTCGGGTAGCAAATGGGTGAGCCTAAAGCATGTCGTACCAAAGAAGGGTGAGATGACTGTTGTTACCAATAAGAACAATGAGTTAATTCCAACAAGGACCGTGACTGGTTGGAGAATGTGCATTGACTATCAGAAGCTGAATGTAGCGACAAGGAATGAACATTTTCCCCTCCCATTCATTAATCAAATTCTTGAAACGTTAGCACAACACTCCCATTTTTGTTATTTGGATGGTTATAGTGGTTTCTTTCATATCCCCATTCACCCGGACGATCAAGAGAAAACCACCTTCACATGCCCGTGGGGTACGTTCGCCTATCGAAGGATGCCATTTGGATTATGTAACGCTCCAACAACTTTCCAGCGCTGTATGATGGCTATTTTCTCCGAGTATATCGAAGAGAACATGGAGGTATTGATGGATGATTTTTCTGTGTATGGATCCTCTTTCGATAATTGTTTAGCTAACCTCTCCCTTGTGTTACAACGTTGTGAGGATTCTAATCTCATTCTAAATTGGGAAAAACTTCACTTCATGGTTAGTGAGGGGATTGTGCTAGGACACCTCGTTCCAAACTGAGGTATAGAAACCAATCGAGCTAAGATCGAGACTATAGAGAAATTCCTCCACCTTGTTCTATTAAAGGTGTGCGGAGTTGTCTAGGGCATGCATGCTTTTACAGGAGGTTCATCAAAGACTCTCTCTAAACCACTAACCAATTTGTTGAACAAAGATGCAATTTTTGAGTTTTCGCATGAATGTCTAGCTGCTTTTCACAAGCTAAAAAGAAGCATTGATATCAACTCCCATTATTCAACCTCCTAATTGGGAATTGTCCTTTGAAGTTATGTGTGATGCAAGTGATGTGGAAGTAGGAGAAGTTCTTGGACAAAAGAAAGATGGGCGAACATACGCCATTTACTACGCTATCAAGACGCTAGATAAGGCCCAGCTGAATTACGCCACCACTGAAAAAGATCTCTTGGCGGTTATTTACGCTTTTGTGAAATCTCGTTCTTATCTTGTAGGTGCGAAAGTCATTGTCTACACCGAACACGCCGCCATTCGGTACTTGCTCACCAAGAAGGATGCAAAGCCGCGCCTCATTCACTGGATTCTCCTACTTCAAGAATTTGACTTGGAAATCCGCGATAAGAAAGGATCCGAAAATTCTGTAGCGGATCACCTCAGCCGGCAATCCCCAATTGCTTTAGAGGAAGAAATTCTTTAAAGATGCAAAGCCGCACCGCATTCGCTGGATTCTCCTTTCCCGATGATCAACTTCAATGGATGGAACATTGTCTTCACCAAATTTTGGAAGGTAACGAACCTTGGTATGCTGATATTGTCATTTATCTTGTTTGTTAGGAAATACCTCCACGGCTATCATACGTACAAAGGAAGAAATTCTTTACAGATGTGCGCGACTATTTTTGGAATGAACCTATACTCTTCAAAAGAGGTCCAAATGGGATGCTGCGGAGATGCATTCCAGAAGATGAGACGGAGAGTGTCATGAGGCATTGTCATTCATTACCATGTGGAGGATATTAGCGCTCACAAAACGTGTGTCAAGGTATTACGTTCCGGTTTCTTTTGGCCTACATTATTCAAGGATGTGCAACCGTTTGTTGCTTCTTGTGATGCATGTCAAAGAACAGGTAACTTGTCTAGACGGAACAATATGCCACTCAAAAACATTCAGGAAGTCGAGATATTCGATGTTTGGGAGTGGACTTTATGGGACCATTCCCATCTTCAGGGGGAAATATATACATTCTACTAGCAGTTGACTACGTGTCTAGATGCGTAGAAGCCATTGCTTCCCCCACCAATGATGCCACCGTGGTCGTGAAGTTCTCAACCGGACGATATTCCCACGCTTTGGGACTCCTCGAATTATCATAAGTGACGGAGGAACACACTTCACAGCCCGGAAGTTTGAAGCAGCTCTATCGAAGTATGGGGTAACCCACAAGGTAGCAACTCCCTATCACCCTCAAACTAGTGGACATGTTGAAATTTCAAATATAGAAATCAAGGGAATACGGAGGAAGACCGTCTCTAGGACGAGGAAGGATTGGTCCATGAAACTGGACGACGCTTTGTGGCATATAGGACATCTTTCAAGACTCCCATTGGAACCACACCTTACAACTTGGTTTATGGGAAGTCTTGTCACCTTCCGGTGGAGCTAGAATATAAGGCATATTGGGCGATCAAATGGATCAACTTTGATATCAAGGAAGCTGGGGAGAAAAGGCTCTTAGACATCGACGAGTTGGAAGAATTGCGCTTGAATGCTTACGAGAATGCTAAGATCTACAAAGAAAGAACGAAGAATTGTGCTTGAATGCTTACGCTTTGTGGGCATCTCGTCCTCCTCTTCAATTCCCGACTCCGCCTCTTTCCCGGTAAGCTGAAATCTCGATGGACTGGACCTTTTAATTTGAAACACGTTTTCCCTCATGGTGCAGTTGAAGTATGGGGTGAACGTAGTGGAAGCTTTAAGGTGAAAGGTCACCGTCTGAAGAAGTATACACCAGAAGTTTCGGTTGAGGAGATTGCACCGCTGCATCTCATATAAATCAAGGAATGACATGGTCCAACTAGGGACCTTAAAACAAGCGTTTCTTGGGAGGCAACCCAAGGTATTGCTTTCTTTCTTATTTTCTAGTTTAGATTAGTATAGTTTGCGTTTTTGTGTCCATGATAACAGGACCTAGGTACTACTATAAGGAAACAACCAAAGAAGCAACATCAGCTGCACTGGAGATCGAGAAACTAGGAAGAAAACGGAATCTGGAGATCATTTCGGAAGATATCTCGACCGAGACACAATAAGGCCAACCGAGGTGAGAACAACAGGGAGTCACCTCGGTTGCTTACCTCGGTCACAGGCACCCATGTAGATAAAATTCCTGAAGGGTATAAAAGGGGAACAGATTTCTCTCTCCTCCCCATTCTTCTCTCCCACCGCCGCCTCGACCGAAACAAGCCCTAAATCTCTCAAATCCCCGTTTGTTGATCGTTTTCAACGATTCTCGACTTAAACTCGACATGGAAAGCACGATAGAAACTTTCTCGACACCGATTGCAACTTCAAACAACCACAATCAGAAGAAAATGGGGTAATCTCATTCAAACAACCCTTTTCTTGATTTCGGTTGATTTTGTCAGATTTTGGGAGATTTCTGCTACTTTGTGTGTTGAAAATAACTATAGAACCCATAGGAAGCAAGTGGTATTGAATTTGGGGGCATAAAGTTACTGAATTGTGAGTTCGATCAAAGCACTGTTTGCTTCAGTTGAAACCCAGTCATTTCGGCCGAGATACCCTATAGAACTGCCTCGGTTGAAACCCAGTTGACAAATGGTTCTCCGTGACCATGTTGAGGCTAGGAAACCTTCCCCACCACCTCCTCCACCACCGCAAATCCCAATCATCCTCCCAAACCTCAAAGAGAAATATGACCGAATATGCTTCCGCCCGGTCATTGCACCCCGTTATATAAACATCGACAATTTTGCTTGCTTGCACCTTGTCGATGATTTGAGGAAGATGATCGCAGATGTAAGACTTCAGATTATTGTATCACTACGGACACCGGCTTATGTAAAGCCAACATATGAGTTCTTAAGTTCCATCATCTATGTGCCGGAGGAGGATTATGTGAAGTTTTGTCTGATGAACAAAACTTACAAGTATTCAATGCAGACATTTGGAGCTATCTTTTGTTTCTTTGATGCCACAGTTACTGACTTTCCCTCCCATAACCATGCTAGGGCATTTTGGGCCCGTATTGCTCATATCCCAACTAGTGTTGAAAGTTGGCAACCCCGGATATTCAAAAGAGAAGTGCATTTTTCATGTAGCTTTTAAGATTGCTCATCAAATTCTTAGTGAGATGTTGTTAGCCAGCACCGAGACGCCACAAATCATCCGACAAAGTGAGCTATTCACACTTTGGTGTATGACCGTGGATGAGGTTCCTGATCTCATTGTCTTGTTGGCTGAAGATTTACCGAAGATATGAAGCAAGAAAAAGAGGGATATTTGCGTGGGAGGGTTGGTCACACACATTGCCAACCTCATTCGCCTCGATCTTTCTGCTTTCACTTTGGCCGTTGAGGCCAAACCATTGGGTTTTTAGGAGTTCATCACTCGCCGTATCTTAGTTGCTCGAGGGAGTGGTCCACCATACGTGGCCATGCCTTAGGAAACCAAGGCTTCTAGAGGTATTATGTGGACGTCCAAGTCTACGATCTGACACCCGCGTAACTGGAGAAATATATGGGACCCGCTCGTTAAGGAGGCGGCAAGACTTGTTGATATTGGGACAGATAATGAGGACGATGATGGAGGCACCTCCAAGGACACTGGCACAGAAACTGTTGGTCCAAGTTATCCAGTCATTGAGCTAGTGGATGATGCGGAGACTACTGATGATCAGCCACACTAAATACAACTACGGTCAGGAGCACGCCACCGTCGTCGTCGTCGTGACCCCGGTGCCCACCGGAGGATCGACGCGCTTACCCGTCAGATGGAGGAGTCTTTTGCTGAGATACAGGCCGATTTTGATCGCCGCCTCATGGCTTAGACTATGGAGATCAACGCTATGAGACGCTCAACTGTGTAGAGCCACCTCTACCAGCACCGGATGATGACGCTGTAGTTCCAGCACCTCATGGGTCATCCTTTTGATCCATCCATGTACCTGTTCCAGCCACCTCCTCCTCTAGATGCTTGATCAGACCTCCCCCGGAGTTGTTGCTGCTGCCTTATTTTCTTTCTTATTTTTCAATTCTACACTAAAACATGTAAGTGTTTCTAGACTTCTTTGTACCCATCGGGACGATGTGTTCTGCACTAAAACTTGTAAGTGATTATGAGTATTTCAACTACTTCTATTATGTGCTTAGAAACTATTTTTTACATTACAAGCATCGCAGCAGGATTTTTGATCGAAAAACGTACAAAAAACTGGTTTGAAAAGTTGTGTCTCGACCGAAATGATCTTTGGCAAAACGAGGTGACCATAACAGGAGATTTTTACTGAATGCTCAACAAACATGTGGTTTGGATCAACCACTAAGTCCTTGTAACTTATAATGTGTCTCGGATCTGGGGTATACTCCTCCAGCCGAGACACATGAAAACGAGGTAAACATCCTCTAGTTTGGTGGCAACACAAGTCGGTATACCATCACCTCAACTCGCTTCAGAACCACACACAATGTGGCGTATCAGGGATTCCATTTCCCTCAATGTCAAAACCTTTGACGCCTCATGTCAATGTCATTCTCATCTAGGTATGAGCTCCTACTCGGAAGTCTAGAGGTCAACGCCTCTTAACAGTTCATAACTACAGGCAATTCTATGCTATCAGTATCCATTCTTGGATCACATCATGTTGTACCTTCTCAGATTTATACCATTGGCACCATTCGGTTCATTGCATCATATAATATATCCTTCATAAAACGCTTCATAAAAGGTACTCTTACCAACACATGTTAATTATCGTTACAAGGTCTTAACCATACTTCGTAATCTGACCATACCAATATTCAAATTAGCGTGCAAGCTCTTAACTTCCTTCTTCGAGTTGGTACAAATACGATCGTGCCAGTATAACCATCCTTTCAAGGATGACCGGCTATCAAGATAAGTGAGCTCGTATCTACAATTCCATGCATTAAAAAGTAGATTCCCTCGTCCATCTCTATCAGAGATAATAAACAACGTTATCCCATGAAATTTCATTATCTAACTATTGAATTCTTTAATTAGATGAATCATCAACCACGCGTTTCCTTAGTGGAAATAATACTTGTTGTACTAGACAATCTGTGTCTTACAACTCAAATAGCATTAAAGTTCTTGCTTGGGCTTAAACTGATGACAAAGTTCATGGATATGTCCTCCCATTTCCACTACAGCACTGGCAGTGGATGGATTTATCCTTCGAGTCTTACAATGCTCTGTCATAACCTACTAACAGGTCGCACACTTAAATCACAATTCGGTCACATCATGCTTTAGCCAGTTTCACTAAAATGAGATCTCACAACTTGATACATCTTACTCGCATCTGGGTACACTGAGTAAGAGGGGGTGTGAGTCTCCTACTGAATCATCTGCCTCAACTCTCTATCAAAAGGTACACAAAAGCACTCGCGGTGTCTCATCAATCCATCAGCTCCTATGGAGAACTGTGGGGTCTTGCCATGGGGCATTCCATCTTGGATCCGTATTAACGTTTGGCAGGTCTCCTCTTTATGTGGGACCTTTCTCAATAGGTCAGGTAGAACCTCTAAAGTAAACAATTGACCGACCTTATTGGGGAACTGAATGTCCATCTCTAGCCATGCTAGATCTCTCTACAACTGAGACTGAACCATCAGTTGCGTAATTGCCTTCTCTCAAGACGTCCTCCTTCTTTGGGCTCTCCAAGACCGACTTTCTCACAAAGCTCTAGAGGAATGATGCTCACACTAGCTCCTAGATCACAAAGCGCATCGTAAGTCACATCCCCAACTTGGATGGGAATGCAAAACGAGCCAGGATCTCTCAACTTAGGTGGCATCTTCTCCTTCATGATTTGAATGAGCTTTGAAGATCTAGAGGTCATCCTCACTTCACCAAAGTCTTCCAGCTTTCTCTTCGTTGACAAGATCTCTTTCAAAAACTTCCCATAGGCGGGCATTTCTAGTATAGCATCAATGAAAGGGATGTTAATATGTAGCTTATTCATAAGGTCAAGGAACTTACCAAAGTGCTTGTCTAGATGTGCCCGCGCCCTTGACTGAGGGAACGGGAGTGGTGATTTATAAACAGGAGGTGGAACATAAACTTCAGCTTTTTCTTTTGCTTTAAGGGGCTCCATCTCGGTTGGCACCTCGACCGAGGTGTTCCTCGTCTGATCTTGGTCCGACCAAGGTACTGGATCTGCAGTCTTCAATCCACTGTGTGTGGTGATAACCATGATTTGCCCTTTTGGGTTGCTCTCTATCCTTGCTGGGAGCTTCCCAGGATTTGTTGGCGCTTCATTTGCCTTGTTTGAGCTACTAAAAGCTCTTTCAATTCCTTCACTTCATTGCTAAGAGAGGTGAATTGATCTCTATTTGATGTTGTATCTTGAAAGCTAACTCCTTGCTCCATCTTCAAATCTTTAATGGGAATATTTCTCCATGTGTAAAGCTTGCTTTTCTATGAAATCCCAAGCTTCATCAATCGGCATGTCCATGAAAGTGCCGACGGAAAGTAATTGGAACTTGAAGTGATTATCTCCATCCAAACCCTTGAAGTATATCTCCAGCAACTCGATCTTTGGAATCCCATGATGAGGGAAATCCAACAAAAGGTCCTTGAACCTCTCTCATGACTTAGACAAACTTTCTTTGTCCTTCATGATAAAAGCATTGATCTTGCCCCTCAATTCAGCGGTCTTGGATAGGGGAAAGAATTTAGTAAGAAATTACGTCGTCATCTCTTCCCAAGTGTTGATATTTCCAGCCGGAAAAGATTGATACCAAGCAAGCGCCTTGTCTTTCAATGAGAAGTAGAAAGGCCTCAACTTGTAGTTGTTATTCTCCACTCTTGATGGTCTCAAAGTCTCCATCAGAATCTCGTAGTTTTGCAAATGTTGATGTGGAGACTCTCTCTCCAAACCTCCAAATTGACATTGTCGAATCATGGTTAGAACTTGAGGTCGAAGTTCATAATCATGCTCAGCTAGATCTCCTAGATTGACTCCTGGACACCGCACTTGCTGATTGGGTCCATCCTTTGACCTAGGGTTTGTGGAACTCCAGCGAAAAGAACATCTCAGTCTACAAAAGGTGGCATTCGAGGTGGTGGTTGTATCTTGGTCGGTGCAAGTGGGACTGGGTCTTGCCTCGGTCGAGCAACTAGGACCGGTCGAGGTAAAAATTGAGCCCTTAGAGCGGCTATATTAGCTTCAGTTCCTTCAGTTCTTGCACGAGTCTCATCTTTCTCTCTCTTGCTACAATTTTACTTTATTGAGGCGAAGTTGTTCCAATGCCTCCTTCAATTTGGCTTCAAGATCGCGATTATCTTGATCGGCCATCTTTGCTTCTTTCAATCTTCGTTTGTAGGTCTTTTCTGTTTCGGGATCGTAAGGAACGATTTCCTTTCCAGCACGAGTTCTTCGCATAAACCTACGGAAAGATCCTGCGAAATCACTCAAGTAAAGTAATTAATAGCAACAAGGGCAGCAGCCCTGAAGGACAACCGAAACCGAACTTGGTCTTGACCAAGTCCCCAGCAACGGCGCCAAAAACTTGTTCGCTCCAAAAGCTGTTTGCAAACTTTAATATTTATACCAAGAATAATTGCAAATCAGCGAACCCGGAGTGTACGGATCAATTGTAATAAACGCAAGAATTCCAGGGTCGAACACAAAGACTATGGTGAAACAAAGATCGGTAATTCAGGTTGTCAATAACAAACACGCAACAAAGCAAAGCTATCAAAGATGATGTAATAATCAGGTAAAAGAAATGCGGATTCTAGAGATTAAAGCATCCAGTTGTGGTTCCGGCTCAAGATCTCAAAAGATAGAGTGGACAAAGCTGAGGTTTGCAAAGGAAAGGTGTTTCTAAGGTGGGAATAGATCACCGGGTAAGTCTCACTACTCACTATCCCAGACCAAAGATCCTCTCACCGGATAAATCTCAAGGTACTAAGGAAAGGAACTATAATCTCAAACCAACACACCACCCAAGGGGATAGAATCAACCTTTACCGGGTAAGTCTCAGGCTAACTCTCAAAAATAGGATGAAGGCACACTCAAACCCCAATAAAGGATAAACCTTTATTGCCTACACTCATGATCTTGGGTATACAAACAAAGGATTCACCGGGTAAGTCTCATCCTAGGCTTGCGTTGAATCAGGATAGGATTTGGCAAACTGAAACCTCAACTCAGATAATAATCAGGAAAGGGTTCACCTCGCTCAGTTTATGTACCATCTCGGTCGACATGTTCCACGACTGACCTAAGGTGTTCGTCGGTTAAGGTAAAGGCTCGAGCTTTCAGGGTCCACTGGGGTAAAGGATCATTCTTTCATCATCTTCCCCACAACCTTTAGTCAATCACCCTAGAAATGCATAAAGAACTTAGCCAACAATCATCATGATATCAATAATTAAATATATAAGAAAGGAATCAATATTCAAACAAGAAACCTTAACACAAAGGTCTCAATAACTCAATCAAACAATCAAACAAACAAATAAATGCGTTCCTCAATCACAATCTGAAAGACAACAAATCAAAACAAACTAAGAAAATCTTACAGCTTCCTTCAAACCTTCAACCTTCCTTCAAAGCCAACTTCCTTCCTTCCAAGCTTCCTTCAACTTGCTTTCTGATCTGGAGCTATACAACTCCGAGATTCCGTGATCCGAAGATTCGTTGATCCGAAGATAGATGAATTCTAAAAAATCAGCCTCTTTATATAGGAGAATCACCTTCCTAAGATAAGATATGTTTAAAGGCAATTTTCTTCTTTAAAATATCTTCCAATCTTCCAAAATATATCAGCCAAAAAGATATGCTTCCTTCCAGAAATCCATCCTAAAATATGTGATATTCACTTTCCAAAAATAGAAGATCTCAGCCAAAAATAAAGATCTTGTGGCCATTCAACAGTTCGCCTCGGTCCAGCCTATCTTGAAGATCATCTCGGTCGAGGTGGCATTGTAGCCAACCGAGGTGAATCTCAGTTAAGCATAGATCTCTCTAATCTTGTCCAAAATCAATCTTCCATCTCATTTCCATGGTTCCTAAGCCTTTCTTATAGCTCCTCAATGCTCCAGAATGTAGCTCTAATGACTCCTTAGCTTCCTTAGCTCTATTTTGTTCCAAAATGTGTCATTTTCCCTACAATTACAATGAAACTAGGTGTGGACCTCGATTCTCGCAAATATAAACAAAACAACATAATGATCAAAGAATATGCATCCATACATGCAGATTTATGAAGATAAAACGTCCAAAGCAATCCCAAAATATAGACTATAATACATGCTTTCACACGATAAGCAAGTCATTATTAATAGCCCTCCAAGTCGTCTTATCCCAAAAAAATCTTCAGGCAACAACACCAATCTATTATTCAGGCATAAACCTTGTCGAATGAATAACAATTACTTTAATATGAAGGATTTCTTTTATACCATGAAACTGTGACACGTAAATCCTCTTTCCCCGTCCCAAAAATGATCAACCACGTTGAAGATAATGCTAAGTTAATGAATTCAAGATTTTGGAAGCCAACGAATTCTATGAAAAAGGTTGAAATTCCTCACATATCATAATTTGTGTACCAAAATTTTGTCTAACATGAACCCATTCCATTTCTACATGACCAGTTGACCATCATTTTGTTACCACAAAGACAATTTTGCACCCTTTACTCACAATCATATATTATGGGATGAAGATCTCGTGAACAAAAATGAAAAACAAATGGAGATATATATGAATATATTCATAGACTCCTTTAACTAATTTCCTCATATAATTGTATATTGACTAGGGATCCCTTTTTAGACATTAAGCTCCGTTTGGATGTTGTTCGCTCCAAACGGTGTGTGCAAGCTTTAAATTTATAACCCTAAACTTAAGCTTAAAACAAGGATGTGAACCCGTAGTGTACGGGTCAATTGTAGTAAAAGCAAGGAATTCCAGGGGTCGATCACAGGGACTCGGTGAAACAGAGTCGATAACGGTAAGCTTCGTAAATACTAACCACAAAGAGCAATCAACACAATCAAAGATGAATAAGAAGTCAATAAAGTAAACATGCAATTCTAGGGATTAAAGCGTCTAGTTGTGGTTCCAACTCAAGATCTAAAGATAAGCGGACAAAGCTGAGGTTTTTGCATGGGGAAGGTGTTACTAAAGTGGAATAGATCACCGGGTAAGTCTCACTACTCACTAATCCTAAACCGTAACTCCTATTACCGGGTAAGTCTCAAGGAATCAAGATAAAGAACTATAACCTCAAACTAACACACCATCTAAGGGAATAGAATCAACCTTTACCGGGTAAGTCTTAGGCTAACTCACAAAGATGGGATGGAAGCACACTCAAACCCCAATAAAGGATGAACCTTTATTACCTACACTTATGATCGTTGGTATACAAACTAAGGAATTACCGGGTAAGTCTCATCCTAAGCTTGCGTTGAACCAGGAAAGGTGTAATAAGAATAGGATTTGGCAAACTCTAACACTTAACTCTCAGTTTAGGATCAGATAAGTCACCTCGGTCATCCAAATTCCACCCCGGCCGAGATGTTCATCGACTGAGCGAGATGCTTAGGGTTAAGGTTAAAGACTCGAACTTTCAGGGTCCTACTGGAATTTAAGATTATTCTATCATTGTTTTTCCCACAACCTTCAGCCAATCACCCTAGAATCACACAAGGAAATTAGCCACTCATCATCATTATGAAAGTATTAATCAAATATATGGGAAGAAAGCGTGCTCTCATAACAGCCTCCATGTGATCTTGTGTGGTGATGTCCACATCTAGACTATGTCTTCCTCCTTCAGAAAGTTAGTCCACTAAATTAAAGTATAGTTAATAAATTCAAGTGCAACATATTGTACCTTTCTTCCTACAAGGATGTGGTGACAACTCTGGATTTGTTCCACTTTATCTTCCCAAGGTAAGTAGATATCGGTGTCACCCCTTTTTCTCAAACGGGGGAGTTTTAAGTTTGGCCTTTGAGAACACTTTTGTTTCCTGGCCTTGTTCTTGTGGGGCCTCCAGCTTCCTCCTCAAAGTTGAGAGATCATTGGATATTTCTTCAGGTTTGCATTAAAAAGGGTTGATGGGGCTAGGTGGAGCTCTTTAAAACTCGTTATCTTCCCTAACTATGGGGGAGGTGGAGCTCTTTGAACCTCGTTATCTTCCCTAATTGTGGGGGAGGTGGTGGTGTTAACTGATCTAGTACTCGGGCTTCAGTATGATCAAGTTTTGTATTTAGTTGATCCATTTGCCTCTGGAGGGTATATAGGAAGTAACTTATCCCTGCCAAAGTGTATTTTTCATCGATGTTCTTTCCTGATGAGGAAGAAAATTTTACAATAAACAAACGCATTAGGTTAGAAAAAAATAACCTAGACTATGCATTGGTTGTTTTTCTCTCTTTCCGTTGTATGTGCTTGCCCCGAGCTTATCTTAGCCAATTTGTGAGGCTCTCCCTCCTGAAAAAAACAAATTTTTTCAACAAGTCAAAAGAATGTGTTTGGATGCTACAAAAATAAATAGGGATAAACCTTTACCTCAATAGGAAAGGCTTTTAGTGTGGTGTTATCGAAGGCAAGCAAAACCACTCTTGTCTTCCTTCTTAATCAAAAGAAAGAACTTATAAAAGACTAATGTAGCCAAAAATAAGATCAAAATTAGAATAGAGAGAGGTGGTTAGGAAAGATGCGGAGTTCACTTCCGATAATCCGAGATAGCTCCACCTCAACATGTAAGTCTCAAGATGAAACAAGAAATAGCACAAAAGGCTTCCTTTTTTTGCCTTGATAGAATCGTTTCTTATTTGACTCTTTTCTTTAACCGCGTTCCTTTTTTATCTATGCGCTTTTTATGTTGAAAACCGAGAAGAAGAACTTGACCAAAGTGGTCAGTGAACCGGGTTCAGTTGAACCGGTTCACGGTTGTTGTTGGTTCGGTAATGGAGAACTAGTGGTTGCTTCAATTGCGGATCTGGTCTGGTGCGGCTTTAGATAAGGACTAGTTCAAAAAAAATTTAATTCAAACTGGGCTGAAACCGTTTTCGGATGGTGGTGGCGACCAGCGTTTCTGGTCGGTGGCTGGCAATGGCAATAGACAAAGATGGTGGCGGGGACGAGGGATGAAGTGGCGTGGTGGTGGTGGTGGTTGCAGCAGGTGCGGCGACAAGGGATGAAGTGGTAGAGACAATAGAGTTGTGGGTATTCAGGGTTTCTTTGGTGGGACTCTGAGGGTGAAAGTAATTTTTTTAAAAATTTATTTCACGGATACAAAAATCAATTAAAATTAATTGCAATTGATATTAAAAGCAGTAAATAACGAGAATCATAGAAAACTAATTGTAACGGTTGTTGCTTCGGTTGACTCTTTTTGTGGAATCTTGTTAAAGATTCGACTTTTTTAATAGAAACATAAGACACGGCATTGAATTACCTTATCTTTGATACCACTTTGATACGGGGTATTCACCCGTGTACTTGGCCTGATCTTTCGACACCAAAAGACTCAATAAAATATATAACAAAAAAGAAAGAGATATAGAAAAGAAGATGATCCGATGGTGGAATGGCTCAATAGTTGGATAGATCAATTGTTGAATCCTAAGAAGATACTTGGAAGTACACCAGGGCACAATCGTACCAAATACACAACCAACGAAGTCATATAGAACCCTTCGCACTACCCTAAACACAATAGGTGTTCGTAAGAACCCTAGAGCACCTAGAGGTTTTCTTGTTGCTAGTTAAAGCATCATGTTATGCCGCGTCAAGTAGAACACACTCAAACAAGTCCAAGCGTGTTGTGCAATACGTCTCTTACTCAGGATTGCTCTTCACTCCGTGAAGACGGCGGTAGACACCGGAGAAGATTACACAACGTGCTTATCAAAATGTATTTGATCTCAAGATGAAAAAAAGAAGAGGGATGACCTCCCTATTAGAAGACTTAATTTTATTTGCAAAACTAAATAAAATTAACTTGGGCTGAAAATATAATTAAAATCCCGCAAAAATTTAGTCATATCAAACATGTCTTTATGGGCTAGAAAAATATAATACTCGATCCAATTGGGCCGTGATTTTTAGTCCACATGTGTCGGTGGATTTTATGTTTGCTTGGCAAGCCTTCCTCTCTTGGAATTGTACATATGTCCTTCGTGCATGATTGTGTTTTCATATGTATTGGGACTTGAGTGTTGTGGTGGTCTTCCATGTGGGCCCCAGTCTTCTATTGTTGAGGAGAAATGGTTCTTCTTGTAAGATCTTCTCCTCTTTGCTACTAGTGAGTGCATTCTCATGTATTGATACACTTGAGACCTCCTTGTTTGATGACCTTTATGATGCGTCATCTTCTTATTCATCTAGAAGGCATGTAGAACCTTCCTTCTTCTACTTGAGTCCCATTTGAACATGTCATCTCTTATCTTTGGCATCCTCCTCTTTCTTACAGGTCTTGGAGCTCCTTGTTCCTGAGCTGCTTCTGTGTTGCATTCCATTCATGTGGGTGGTCCCGTAGATGCCTCTGCATCAGTCTAATCGTAGTTGTTCCTATGTTGGTCATCCTAGCTACTGAGTTGATCATGTGTTGCGTCCAGGTTCTGGAAGTGTTCTTGAGGCTTCTCCTACAATATTATACCTCACAAAGGTCAATCGGATGAATTAATACTCTATATTAAGGACTACTATTGGAACCCAAATCACTATTTGCGGCAGTTATTCGACCCTTATTCCAACACCTACAACCCATGATGGAGGCACCGCCCAAACTTCAAATACAACAACACAACCAATGCACAAAATCCTACCCTGGAACCTATTGAAAAGACGTTGGAAAATCTTTTCCTCACAAAGGAGAACGCTGCATAATTCTTTGTTGAACGGAACAAAACATTGCCAAAAAGTCCCCAAAGCTTACCGTTATTGAACAAATCGTTGACCACCTTAAAGACGTAGGAAGACATCTTGACATGGTGGAAAAACAAGAAGCTCAACTAGTAGAAAAAGCAACATACCCGCAAGGGCAACTACCAATACAACATGAGCCCAATCCACGAGGTAAATCGAAATAAGTGAATTGGGTCCAACTAATAGAGCTTATTGAAGCGTTGATAGGGAGACAATCCTACACCATTTTGTGAGCCTCTTCATTCTTTTATCTTATCTTTGGCTTACATTGAGGATAATGCAAAATTTGAAGTATGGGGTGGTGAAGAAAATTATTTTCAAAAATTTTCAAAATGCTCTCTTCTTTTTCAAAAACTTTAATTTTTTGTTTTTGAAAAACATTTCTCATCTTGTTAAACACGGGACTACCATGGTGGTCATTCGACTGGTGCACCCAAAAACTTCTACATCATTCACGTTTTTATTTTTGCACATTTTCTCTCTCACTTGTATGGAGTATGTCGTTTGACGAGTATGCAAGTCATAAGACGCCTCTGCTCAACTTTCTTCGATCTTGCTCTTATTCCGACAACATGCATATTCTATTTTTGTGCTATCTTTTTTTTCAAAAATATGATTTCTTTCTTTTTAATTCTATACCAGTTGAGGATGCTTGAGATCTCACTCTCCAACCACCTTGTTTCTGTCATTGAGTAATTGGTTTAATGATAAGCGAATTTATTTCATGACATAGCTCTTTGAGGTTTTATTAGCCTTATGCATGTATTGTTTGTGTATTCTTTTCAATGAGTATTCTCGTATATTCCTTGACTATCTAGAACTTACAATTGACTCTCTATCAAAACTACATGTTTTTTATGTTCTTACATCTTGTGAAAATGATAAGGAATTCTTTGTTAAGCACTTTTATTCCCTTTGAATACCATGTGCATAATCTTCTATCTTATTAGCTCATTTTGGCCCGTGTTGACTTTTGTTTGTTGCCCTATAAAATATCTCTATCCATGTTTAGCCTCATTTTCCCATCTGGAAATTAGGAGGTGATACCATGCAATGGAAGCACAAAGAAATATTCAAGTATGGGATAGGGTGTAGTGAAGAAAAACAATGTATAAAGGTCCTTGTGGTGTAAGTGCATGAAATAAAGAAGAACAAAAGTCAAAATCAATGAATACAATTGTACATCACTTGGATTTAGCCGAAAAGAGAATAAGTGAAGGAATTAAGTCTTACAAAGTATAAAGTGGAAATGAAGAAATGTAACGTGTTTTGGGTAAGAGTGAAGAAAACCCCGCTTGCATAAAGATAAACAACCGTGAAACTCAAAGCCTCCTGACTCCCGAATATTTTTGCACGACATAGCCAAATAAAACTCCTCACCTTTGTACATTATTTGGCCAAGTTACAACCTATAAAAGTCCTCTTGATTCGTAAGTGTATTCGTAGGAAAAGCTATGTGGTGGAGATTTAGAATGTCATGGTAAGCTTGTGGTTGATTTTGCATATTAGTTGAGGTTGAACGTTTTCTTTCATATCCCCTAACACACAAGTGAGAGAAAGTCATATACATTCTCCTTAGTGGTCATGAAACTTATGAGTTTTGACTTTCATGCTATATAATGATTTATGTGATGATGATGAGGCTTGGAGTTCTTGGTATTGTAGCTTCTAAAATAGGTGTATGAATCCAACTTGAGAGTGTCAATGGATCTTACTTGAGGACAAGTAAGGTTCAAGTATGGGGTATTTGATAGCAATCCAAATAGTGTCTTTTACCATAATCCTTTTATTGCATTCTCTATCCTTTCGAGCTTAATAAACATATATTTTTTTGTCAATTTCCCTCATATTCTTATTTGGAGATCTACTAGTTGGTTTATGTAATTGTAGGCATTCTATGTATTTGCGGAGCAGAAATGAAACATCTATTATTGAATGTCATGATACTCACTAAGAGCTCTCTTGCGTTCATCGAAGTCAAAGATGATTGGCATAAATGAATGAAGTCCGAGAGTGATGTGAAGAACATTGAGAGAAGATCCAAGAGTGATAGAACGGGCCTACGTCGCATGACGACATGTCCTTCACTCTTACATTTGACCCCGAAATGATCGTTTGTTGTTGCTAGGATGATCTTGGAGAAATTCTAGACCAGGCCCACGCTTTTGGTCTAGGAGATCCGACAACGACCCAGTACTAGATCGGCCTGCATCAACGTTTATCTTTACTACTTTGTTTCAATCATAACTAGTTTAGGACCCGTGCCTTGCACGGGTATTTAAAAATATATACTAATTTTGAGTACATTGATAATATACGTCAATATACGTCGAGTATTAATTATATAACTATTTAATGTACAATATAAAGACAATAATTAAGTGGTTGACTCGTATCCAATTATATACTCAACGTTCATAATCACCCGGAGAGATTTGAGAAGATTAAAATTAATTTGATTACATTCTTATCTTCTACCGAAACGGTTTCGGAAAAAAACATTAGGTCAACGACCCACAAAACAAATATTAATCCGTTATGAATAAAAATTATACTTCACCTTAGTCGAAAGGTCAAAAAATGTATGATTTGTATAATCTTCAAACCTTTTATTTATACAAGTTATCAAACTATCAACATTACTTGATAATCGATGTGAAATTGAAAATATTTAGCAACCCACAAAACATTAGGTTAACGACCCACAAAACAGTAGGTCAACGATCAACAAAGTAGATATTAATCCGTTATGAATAAAAATTTTACTTCAACTTAGCTATAAGGTCAGAAATTTTTGATTTTTTAATATTCAAACTTTATATTTATACAAGTTATAAAACTATCAGCCTTACTTGATAATCAATGTGGGATTGAAAATATTTAACTACCCACAAGGTCAAAGATCTACAAAACAGTTGATCAGCGACCCATAAAACAGTTGGTCAACGACCCACAAAGCATATATAAATCTGAAATTATACTTCAACTTAGCGAGAAGGTAAAAAATGTTTGATTTGTTTAATCTTTAAGCCCTACATTTGTACAAGTTATTAAACTACCAGTCTTACTTGATAATCGACGTGAGATTAAAAATATTAACAACCACAAAACATTAGGTTAACGATCAACAAAGTGGTAGGTCAACGATCAACAAAGTAGATTTTAATCCATTATGAATAAAAATTATATTTCAACTTAGCCAAAAAGGCCAAGAAATGTGTGATTTGTTTAATCTTCAAACCCTATATATATATAAGTTATCAAACTATCAGTCTTACTTGATAATCGATGTAGGATAGCAAAATTTTGAAAGTATTTAACGTAAATAAATTGAGCTTATAATCTTTCAAAAATAAATTAAGAAAAAAATAAAGTAAAAACTTTCTTAAAAAAATACTTTGATTTGCTATACTTGTAAAAGAAAAAAATGGTGAATTTGGTTTAAATTCGGTTGAGATTATTATAGTTGTTATAAATAATCGGAATAAGTTAAAAAAATTATAAGGGTGAAATAGTATAAAATATGATATATTATGATGATTATTTTTTATACAATACATAATCGAAATAAGATAAAAAAAAAAATCACAATTTTT
>BSUD01000002.1:76946626-77051542 GCA_033239045.1 Fagopyrum esculentum | reverse complement strand
TATTTATGTATTTTTTTTTTCTATATTTTTGTTTTTTAAATTGAAAATATTTATAATTTTATTCGAAATACATTGAATAAATAAAAATTATAGATACTTCAAAAAAAAAAGAGATTTGTTAAAATAGATATTATAGGTGATTAGCTTTAAAAAATTTATTTAGGTAATTTAAAAAAGATTTTTATGCATTTTAATGAGAGAGTTCGATTTTAAAATACTCACACCAGGGAACGCCACGTCAGCAGGTTAGAACTCTACTTTAGTAATATATATTGATTATCTTGAGTCTCATCTTATCTTATTAGAAGATGAGATAGAGTAAATTTGATTCTATCTTAATAGAAGATAAATCCTAGGAGATATTCCTGAGCCTTTTCTAACCCTATAAATAAGGCTTCTCAACCATTAGGTTAGATAACTCATTTTCCATCATTTTACGAAGCTTTCGCTCGACTTTGTCTATGTAGCTTGTTCGACCCCTACCCCGTTGGATGGCGTCCCTCTTATTCGATTAAATAAAATACGTTTTCTTCTTGTTCAGAGGTATGTGTGAGTAATCCCTCTTTGTTCTAGGATATGGTGAGCCCGACATGCTTGATCTAAGATATTGGATTGGTTATATGTGTTGCTTGTATGTCTATGAGTTATAGTATTATTGTTTATACTATATGTTTTTTAAAGGGTAACCTTGACTCGAAGTGACAATGATATCTTCACACCTCAATGCTCCATTCGATGTGATGAATCATCAATTGTCTTGGGTACGAAGTGACAATAATATTGACAAGATCGATGTATCGCAAGCGACAACCTAACCACGAATTGACAATCAACAAATTTGTCTTTACATAACTCTATCATACTTCTGATATTGTAGAATTGTCAATTGAGATCTATTATGGGTCCGTTTGGTAACTTAAGATTATGTAGATTAAGTTAAAGATAACGAGAATTATTTAGATTAATAATTAAGGAAATGAGTATGAAAAGAAGTGAAATGAGTGTTTGGTAAAATGAATATGATTGTGGGTAAAATTACAAAAAAGTATGTGTTGATTTTTTGTGGATGAAAGAGTTGAAAAAAGGAAGAGGGTAAAAATGATATTTTAGCCTCAATAATCCTCATAATCCAACTTCAATACGATTATACAATTCTCATAGTTGAATTCCCCTAATCTTAATAATCTAATGTCCTTCATCTCCGTCATTACCTTACAAGATTAATAGAATTATTTTCCCCTTTTAATTCCTATAATCTTAATTCCCTTAATTTTTTTCATCTACCAAACGGGGCATATATGCATGTAGTGGTGATTTGTATTCTGGAATGTTTTATCCTTATTACTATATGTTGCTTAACTATTCTCCCTCCGTAACTTGTTTACAAACGTTCTCAAAATCAAACATTTCTTCTACCTTTCTGTTCTTGATTACAGAGTGTTTTACGAGTCATTCGGGTAATTCCCCATAGGGCCGTCAGACAACTTACCCTATCTCACACTATGGTTTTGCTCCGATTCTCTCTGGTCAATCCCCTTCTATCCTCTAGTGTTTTGACCCGGTCGACCTCCCTTGTTGTCCTTGGTTTCTGTCTTCTTCGAACGATCTTGTATATATGTATATAGTTTCTTTAATTTATTGCTTGGTTTTGATTTCTTAATTAAAACCTCAAGGCGAGACATCATCTTCTTGTGTACGATTTTGACTTATTATACTACAAGGTCTTTGTTGTAAGTATTTCTAGGACCTAAGGTTAGCACTACAACCCTCACCGATAACCCAATTAGAGATCAAACACAAGAGTCCTTTAGAAGCCTAAGATCAAATTATCCAGATACACTATTTTCCTCTACCAGCTAAAGAAGACCTACCTTTAAGCCCAAAAGCCCGATAAAATCATGTCAATGTTACCCATATCACATGCATGAAACGGATCTTGCTTATTTGCTTGTCAAAAATGATTTCAGTTGAAGACAATCTTGTAAGTAGTTAGTTGTTAGACAAAAATCTATCTTTCAGATGTATCATATTAAAGTCTTTTTTATTATTATTTTTAGGTTAGTTAGACCTCATATTTCCCTATAAATAGAGGTATCATGTCATTCTTTTTTGTTAGCTTAGGATGGAATGATATTGTGCAAGGGTTTTCAATATAATTTAGCTAGCGCTAAACTATCAATCAATTCAATATTTGTTTTTGAATTTCGAGTACTCCTTTACTGCACCCAAGTTTTGCAACTCGCCTAGTGTTATTGATTTGTTCCATTGTTCAGTTAATTTGGATAAATTCGGTATTGAATCCATTTTGTATTCCTCTTTTGGTTTTCCCTAACAATTGTAATTGTAGTTACATATTCCCTACAATTTCACAACAACCGCCAACTTGACCTAGAAATCTTTAGCCTATTCAACCTTTGTTTGAGATACAGCTTGCAAGACAATGATTTTGGCAAATACATCTTCTCTAACTTATCCCAAATTTTCTTTGATGTTGTGAGATCATTAACCTAGTATATGACTTCATCTACAAGACACATACAAATTACTGATGTTGCCTTCTCTTTTACATCGCCTATTACGTCAACAAATCCTTCAATCGCCGTTGACAGAGTGCAAAATTCTCAAATCCATTGAGAAACAGAATCTTGAACTTGGGGGACTTCGACATCATGGTGTTTGGTCTATACTAGTGAATTTGAGTAGGTTATGGAAGAAGAAAAACGAAAGCTTTTAGAAATGTACCGCCTCTTAGGATTTTTTTAATCATTTCTTTATGGAGATACCTAATAGCAACCCTAATGTGATATATTTATAACCCAAAAATAAAATTTGTGACGCGCTGAAATACTTGCACAACGGGGGACTTCTCCCACTCTAAACAATTTAGCCTGACCCAACCCAATCATCTAAGTGTTCCACATGGGTCCTTCCTTATCCCGAAGCATAGCTCATAATCACTCAAGAAGGGTCCACTTGGTGGTACTAACTAATTTTAACTCAACTACAACATACGCATTTACTCTTACGATTGAAAATCAAACATCTTTTAATGATAGATTCATGTGGAAAAAAGAAAGAAAACAGAATTTCATTGTCCAAAAACAAATCAAACTATAATTGAATATACTTATCATCCCACCTCTCTTTTAAACCTCTCTGTTTCTTAAATGGACTCTGTTTTTTTGGGTGGGAAGGGATAAAGAAACTCTAGCGTAAATTTCTTGGAATAAATAATCCGTGGGCACACTACATAGATGATTTAATTTTAAGAAAGGAATAGATTCACAGATTCCATCGAGGGTCCTCGAAAGAATTTATATATACATATACACAAGTACAAGGCTATGAAGATGAGCGATGTTAGAGGCTTGACAGTTGGCTGGATTCACTTGTATCGACCACTGAAAGCTTGTCCTCCAATATGACTTTGTTCCGCTCATCTATATCCTCAATATTACGCATTAGATTGACCTGCATATATATCAAAAACACACAAAATATAAACAGTCTCAAACTTGTCAATTCTCGACCACCATGCTAATTACCTGCTTCTGAAATGAATCAAATTCATCACAACTCAAAGAACCATCCTTGTTGGCATCAAGGAGCTGCATCATTTCCCGCGCATCCTCCGCCTGGGCACCTAGTTCCTCCATCACCTCCATTAATTCCTCAACGCTAATCCTTCCATCCCCATTCTTGTCCAGAAGTTGGAAGGCACCGCCTTTCTGCTCTATCTCCATAGCACCATGATTTGCACACGGAAGATCCTTCAGCCGCAATGCTGCCAGCTCAGCTGCAGCCATCATTATGGCCTTCAGTCTCCTCGCCTGACCAAAACCCCACACATGATCACATTCTTTAAATCCAAACTCACATTCTTTTCACCATACACTATATTTACCTCTTCAGGATCCGTAACGCCGCCTTTGTATAACGAATGGGATGCACTTCCACCTACTGCAAACACATCCATCTCTGTAGTCCGGATCTGCACTTCCATCAGAGGCCTTCTCCTCCCGTTTTCACTCACATCAACTGCCAGATGCAAGCTCATATAGCCATTCGCTTTAGGTTTAGCTATATAGTCTTTTCTTCTGTGTGTTACTTCTTTCCATAATGATGCAATAATTTCCTGTGCTCTGTAGCACGCTTTTGTCCCCATATCAGCTGACTTTGCACCAACCTTGGGCTTTAATACAACCCGCAACCCCATTATGTCGTTCACCTCTTCTGCTTTACGCCCATCTTTGATCAGTTTTTTCATCGTGCTATATCGGCTTTTATATCGCCCTCTAACTTCAATGTCATCCACCATATGTGCTAATATTGCATCTGTCTTGAGGGCCTGATGTAGCTGCTCTCTGTATATATCTATCAGGGGCTGGCTTCCTGTCTCGTGGCTCCTCAACCACGTGTCAACATAAAGGTATGAGTAAGGGAACAGATATCTGAAAGAAAGGTCTTCTAGCTGCATTGATAAGGTGTTACATCCTACAGCATGCGCTAGTGGTGCATGTATCTTCATCACTTCAAGCGAAATTATCTGTTGTTGATACCTAGGTAGATAAGTAAGATGTTTCATCATATCTACTTTCAGAACTAGGTTAAGAACTATAGCCCTGATGTCATAGTATGTAAGACAATATTTCCTCAGAGCAGCAGAATTTTCATCATCAAAAATATCAACCTCCAACGCAAAATTTTTCATCCGTAAGCTCTCATGCAATAGATGTGCAGCACCGGAACCTATACGATCTCTCACTACATCAATGGATATGGCTCCTGCCTCCCAAGCTTCTCTTAGTATGCCCGCTGAAATAACTTCTGCATCCATCTGTAAACATCTACTATCAAAAAACGTGCAAAGAAGCTCATACAATCTAAAACAGAATCTAAATCTTTGTCAAACATAAAATTAACATATCTAGGCATTCAGGTTCATTGCTCCAAATTGACAAATATAGGGAAGCAATGTGATCAAGGGATAAAAATAAATGAATCATACCCACTGAGCTCATACAAGCATGCAGCTATTGACTTATTATATTATCGGACATTCAAAAGGTGAGAAGTTGTAAATGCTGAAAATGGAAATGGTATTCCCTCAAATAAAAAGTGGAGACAGCCCTCGACTGTTATACTTTGGACATGTTGATGATGTAGCCGCTATACATTGTTACATTCACAATTCAGTAGCGGTTGTCAGATTGAGGAATTAATATATTACTGACGCAAGGTTCAAACATGGTCAGGACTAGACAGAGCGTGATAATGGAGTAAAAATGTCTATAGGGTTTTTAAGTTATATTACGATTCTTAATGGAAAGCTGTGATACAGTGTGACCATAATCATGAAGTAAGCAGCTACACACTGCCTAATTAAGGTTGGATATTTGAACAGAGCATATTGAATAATCAAGAAAAAATCACAAGCTTAGGGGAACAGCTGAGATAATTATAGCTGAATCAGGAAGAACTGAGAAACGTTTCAGCTCAAGCATTCTCTCAACGTACAAATTCCGTAGAGAATAAAAAAAATTTGTAAGTTCAATCCATTAATTCTCTAATCAGAAGTTCTTGTACAGCAACCAGGTCGGAGATGAAGCAGGGTTTCCAATTAGAAGTAGAGTTAATTATGAAATTTCATCAGAGTAGTAAACAAATACCTGTAGATCCGCAAGCATGACGGCGACGGAGAGGGATTTTGAGAGAGGAGAGCGGGCGTCAGGAGTAAGAGGCAAAGACTGCAAAATCGGAATAGAAAGCTTTAAGGTCTTGAAGAGAATGCGAGAGGAGCTGGTCGAAAGCACGGTCATGCTCATCCTCTCGGTAAGGTCGTTGAAAGCACCGACCAACTCCGCCACCATCTTCCCTCCAGGCTGCTCCGGCGTCCTTTTATGAGCACCCACCGCCACTACTCCCGCCTCTTCTTGCGCACTGCTGACGGATTGAGCTCGGATGAAAGATGCACTAGGTTTTCCCGCGAAAGAGCACCGTCCAGGACGGCAGACGAGTGTTGAGAGAAATGAAAAGTCTCGAAGCGGATATTTCGAGCGATTGAGACAGGGAGCTGATTGGAGGGCGAGTCTATGGTTGGACAGCTCCATTAGATACAGAGAGGAGTAAGGGGGAGATGGTGGGCAGAAAAGGCTATGGCGGACGATGGAGCCGACTGTTGAGTTTGTCGAGTGGATGATCTGTTGTCCTCCTCATTTTACGAAGTATTATGTCCAAAGTACCATTGGCAGTGGAAACAATTACAGAAATGCCCGGTAGCTGTATTATCTGAGTTCAACGAGTAAATTACACAAAAGTACTACTACTTTTCGGGTAAGGTAACTACGGGCCTGTTTGGTATGAGTTACATACAGATTCATTTTGATTCTTTTTTACGATATTCTTCGGATGGCAAAATTTGTGCTGTTTGGTAGGAGTTGGAGATTGGAGATTGTATTTTTTTACGAGATTCTTTTAGCTAAAGAATCCCGTAAAAAGAAGCTTGCTCATCCAAACTTCTTGGGGATTCATTGGGTTAGATTCTTTTCAATTCCACTCATGGCCTTCTCCTTCATTCATCTCTTTCGTTCTTCTTTTCAATTTCAGGGATGAAGCAGCTCAAAGCTCTTTTCAACCTAATTGCTACATATCTCCAATTCTTTTGTCCTAATGTTTCCATCAATTTCAGGGATGAAGAAATTACAAACCAATTTCAGGAAACCAAATTCAGGGATGAAGCAGGTCAAACAAATTTCAGGCATGTTATCTGCTTCGATTGGGCCTCAGAGGGAAAGTAGTGGGAGTAGCTTCGGTGACAGTTCTTTCTCTAGCGACTGTTACATGCCTTCCTTCTCCCCCGCGACTAGTGATTTCGATGGTTTCAACTATTTGCTAGATGTAGAGGGAGGCACAGGAGACCAGAGATATCTGCTTCGATTAGGATTGCGAGGGGACCGGTGGTTTTGGAGGCGAGGTTCTTCGTCGTCCAAATTTCTATCCTGCTTCTTCACTAGATTTCTATCCTGCTTCACTGCTGTAATTGACTTCTTTCTAGTACAGCTGAATGTTGCTTGCAAGGATGCCAGTTGTATAAAGGCCAACATTTCAACCCCACAGAAATAGAGCAGCAGTTTGCATTGACGAAAGTTTGGTGGAAGCAAGGAGAAGGCTAAATAACGTCCATGAATGTGATTCAATTTTCGAGTATAGATGGAGCAACAATCTATAGATGGAGAAATCAATTACAACAGCGTAATTGAGAATAGCAGCAGAGTGCCTTCATCACAGCAGCGTAATTGAGAATCGCAGTAATGTATAGATGGAGCAGCAATCGATTTTTGAGAATCGCAGCAGCAAAGTGTCTTATTCACAAACGCAAGTACGAGAATCAAATGCAGGTACGAGATTGGATTATAGATGGAGAAGAAACAAACGGTACCTTCTTCACAAACGCAACAACACCCACAATCGTCCAAGGAGAAGGCTGAAGAACGTCTTCACAAATACGATGAATGTGAATGTTTAGGGTTAAAAATTAGGGGTATTCTAGTAAACTTTCCGTTAGCAATCTATCTAAGCAATCCAATACCAAACACGTAAAATTACCCAAAAAAAGAATCCTATATAATCCCCATCCCCAACAATCTGAAGAATCTCCGTCCCAAAAAATCTAAAAAAGCAATACCCATACGATACCAAACAGGCCCTACCTCTTATACTTTTCTTGTGCATCTCCCTGATCTCCGTCCAAGTTCTGTCAACAACTGTGGCATGTGGGTCAACAATTTTTTTTTAATTTAAAAAAAATTACTAGTAATAATTAAAATTTCCAAAATTCAATTTTTTTCTCCTAAAACCAACCTATTCGGATTTTTTTAAGTTAAACCTATTTGTACACAAAATAAAGTCTACAAATCAAATCTCAACAACTTAATTTGTTAATAAAATTTAGAAAAAATAACCCAAAATAATACCAACAATTAACATTGAACCCAAAATAATATCAAATTTGAAAATTACTAAGAGCAATATAAACTATCAACGTATTTACCGACAATAATATGTCTTACTTTTCCGACAAAAATTCTAACTCCGACGATGACGTGGTAACGAGAATCTTATATGTCATCAAAAAATAATCATGTGATGTGAAATTTTTTTAAAAATCAAGTTAATAGAATTGTTAAAATCTAAATTAAAATTTTATCTTAAATAATAATTTGTAACTATTTTTTATAATTATTTTGTAAAAAAATAAATATAAAATTTGTAAAAATATTTTTTTATAATAATTTTGTAGAAATTTTTTTTATTAAAAAAATTCTTAAAAAATATTTTTTTATATTAAAAATTAGCTAAAATATATAAAAAAAATTATCTAAAATATATAAAAAAATATTTACCAACAATAATATTTTTTTTATCAACAATAATATATTTTTTATCTTAAATAATAATTTTGTAACTATTTTTTTATATTAAAAATTAGCTAAATAAATCTAATTTTTTATCAAACTATTTTTTATATTAAAAATTAGCTAAAATATATAAAAAAACATTTTAAATTCTGCAAAAAAGTTTTAAAACATTCACAAGAAAAATATTTATTTTAAAAAACAATATATTTTACAAAAGTTATTATAAAAAATATTTTTTTACAAAATTATTTTGTTTGAAAAAGTATATTTTTTAAAAAAAAATTATTTAAAATTTTTTTTTACACAAACGGTTTTTTCTAAAAAAATAGTTACAAAATTATTATTTTAATAAAATTTAATTTAGATTTTTTAACATGTAAAACGTTATTAAATTTATTAAAAATATAAAATTTACATCAAATGATTATTTTTTGATAACATGTAAGATTTTGGTTACCACGTTATTGCCGGAGTAAGAACTTTTGCTGAAAAAGTAAGACATACTAGTTTTGATAAATACGTTGATAGTTTCTATCACTCATAGTAATATTCAAAGTTGATATTATTTTGGATTAAATGCTGATAATTGGTATTATTTTAAATTATTTTTCCTAAAATTATATAATTAGTTGAAAATAACCAATTTAATCAAGATAAAAAAAGAAAGAAAAAAAGAAATCATTCATAACCATAACCAACATGATTGTGAGACTTTCATGGAGCTTAAAAAGCAAGATTGAGAATTGACACCAGGAGACTTCGACTGACACCATGGAATTTTTTTTAACACAAAGGTAAGAGCATAAGGAGGATCCGTCTCTAGAGACATATCTCCCTAAAGCATCCCTGCGGATGAGGATATCAACATCATGAGGAAGTGAGCCATCAAAAGGGAGGCAGGAGGAGCAATGGGACGTCAGACGGTCAACAACAGATTTGACTTCCCTAAGGACATAAGTGGCTCTGAAAGAGGAAAAAGCAGATAGGAGCATAGTGATATCCGAAACAAGCATTTCAACTTCCCAAGGGGTTTTTCAAGTGAAGTTGATCGAATTAATAAGGGTTTAAAAATAATCACCCTCAATCTCAATGGCAAAAAAGCCCATAAACTTAGCCTGAAAGATGCCCTTACGAAGGGTGAAAGCTTCAGCTTCCAGTACAGTGTGTCGCCTCAAAAGTGTGTGCGCCAAAGTCTTAAATTTATAAAAACTGAAATTAAGCAAAGCGAACCCGCAGTGTACGGATCGGCGTAGTAAAGCAAGATTTTCAGAGTATCGAACTCAGGGATTTGGGGGGAACAAATTCAGTTTGTAAAATCATCAGGCAAATAAAAAGCTTTTGTAAAGATTAATTGGGAAAACAACGATTCTAAAGATTCAAGTATCCAATTATGGCAATTGATTCAAGATATTCTAAGGATATAAGGACAGAGTCGGGATTGCAAAGGTATATCTAAGGTAGGGAATTGTACGGTGAAGTTCCAAACCCATATGTCTCACCCAAAGGCTCTCTCTATAAAGGTTGTTGAGGCTGCAGTATAGAAAAGATCAAACGATAAGAATTACTCTCAAATACCCATGCCCAAACCCAAAAGAATCAAAGATAGGCCAAAACGATTAAGGATGTGACACTCGAAACCAAAATAGAGGATGTTGAGTCTCACTACTACCTAGAAAAGGTAAGCCAAGGCTAGGTTAAAGCAAATCTTTAACTTTGGATCAAAGCAAAAGCAAAAGACGTACGACAGGGAAAACCACAGTCAGATCTTGAAGAAGCATGGCCGTGGAACTCAAGAACAAACCGTGGAAAGCCTAGACGACGAGGTTTCTCGCAACTCCCAGGGTCCAATATATTTTGGTTCAGTCTATCATCATCTATGCCACAACTATCAACCCTTCACCTTAGAATCGCATAAGGGTTTTAGCCAACAATCATCATAACCAAATCAATAATCAAATATGAAAGGGAGAAAAGGTAAAACCTTGAAATCTCAATAATAAACTCAAAACAAATGTCAATCAAACACAATAATCGCAACTGGCGTTCAATGGATGTAGAAAAAGGTAAGAATCTCTCACAAATCTCAAGGAACAAGGAAGAACGGGATGTCAATCCGCCTTCAAAGTGAAACCCTAAGATCTTTTCCAAGTACGCAACCTTCAAGTGCGTACTTCTCCAAATCTTCCCTTCACGCAATAAAATCTTCCGAAATCTCTTTAAACAATGCCTCCGAAATGCAGCCATAGCCAATGATGATATTTCTCTCTTTTTCCAGCCTTCTTATATGTAACGCCCCGTTTATTTGGAGCGTTTTTGATATTTCTCCCATCTGCTTCCTCCTCTCGATCTCGTCTTCACTTGCCCCTGATGAGCTGCAAGGGTGTGCAAGCTACGTTTCTCCAACCCTGCAAAGCTGCAAGCTCATTTCTCTCTCTCGTTGCTCCCTATTGAAGCTTCATTCGAGCCCTATAGCACAACCCTCCCTTGTCTTCTCTGAATCCCTGCAACCCTCTATTTCTTTCCCTACTTCTCTCTTCTGCTCTTTCTGCTGATTCTTGCTACAGTGAAGTCACACCACCGAGAGCCTCGTCGTAATGTCTTCTCCCGTCGCAGATACCAGGAGCCCCTGCCTCCCTTCATCGACACAGGAGGAAGCTCCTTGCCGCTTCCACAATGAGATCGCGCCATCACCACCGGAGACAACCGCTTGGGAGGAGCACTGCGGCTGATACCTTTGCCCTGCCTTGCTTCGCCCTAGCCGGAGCCATCGAAGACCGCCGCCGCCCTGCATCTCCCTTCCCAGCGAGCTTGTGTATCGATTGAGGATGAAGATCCTTTTTAGGGTTTTATCAAACCGGGCCTCTCTTTCTTGGTTAATTGTAAATTTTCTTTTCTAAAATTGGCCCAAGTTCGACGCATAGCAAGTTTCGGGACAAAACTTGTTTTTAGGGGATATGATGTAAGCCCCAAATTTTAGGCGCGTTTGGGATATTTATTTTTTTTCGACTTTTACCGATATCTTTTAACTTAAATATTTTAAAAGACAAACTTTTAGTTTGGAATCTCGAATCGAGTTACAATTTGGAATAAATCCAACGTTACCGGATCATGGGCCTTTCTTTTAATTTCTTTTATTTCTCTATTTATCCGGGCCAATCCAATAATATCATTTCATTTAACCTTCCTTACGGGCCTAATACCACTCTCTTCCCTCAAATGATGGCCGGCCCGTCATTTATTTTGGAACAGTCAGGTGACTTCCCATAAAACCAAACCTAACAAGATTTGATTTCTCTCTCTCCAAAACCGCATCAACTTCACCAAGATCGTGCAACCTTTATCGATCCGTCTGAAGCCGTCTTTTCTCTCCAGCCCTAGCATGAACCAATCGTTTGAAGCTCTCACCGCCATCGCCGTCACGCTCGCCAGCAGCTAGGTTCGCCCTTGAGAAGACAAGCCGCTATGATCGACCTCCTCCCTCTACACACCGATATCAATGACGCCATGCCGAGCTACCCCGTAACTGCTGCGAACCGAGCCTCACTGTCGACCATCGTCATCGCCAAGAGTCTTCTTGTATATTGTTATGTATTTGATATTCGAGTCTTTGGAGTTGAGAACTCGGCTGAAGTTTGTCTTTTGTTGTTCCTCGGGATCATATCATTTGCATAAAAATTGTATTTCGGTTTTGCCTTTATTTGTGTCTTGTTGTAAGATCCGGTGAAAATGTTGTTAGGCTAAGGGTCGGGACCCATTGTGAGGTCCCAACCCGTAGCGCCCCGAGTCTTGCGGATTCGGGGTGTTACAGGAGCGGAAGAGGACTGTAACGTTGAGGTTGAAGCTTTGGAAGAGTTAGAAGAGGTGCACATTGAAGAATTCGAAGAATTGCACGATGGTTCGGAAAACACAAGAAATCACGGGTCATCGGTGTTTTCCACAAGCGTGGTTTCACTAATTCCACCCATGGAAATATATGTCGAGAGCAACCATTCAAATTGCACAAAGAACCACGGTCAAAAATCAACTTTCCACGACCGTGGAAGTAACAGTGATGTCGTGGATTTTGAAAATTCTGAGAAAGGTTCCGTTCTTTCTACAAACGTTCTAGCTCCTTCTTCTACCACTTCCACACCCTTGGAAGCATCCAAGGAGACCTCGGACAACCCTCACTACACACCAAAGGCATCTACAACTTTGGAATTGAATCCACTTCCCGCACATCTAAGGTACGCTTTTCTTGGATCTAACTCTACGTTTCCCGTTATAGTTAGTTCTAGTTTAAGTGAAGATGAACATGATAAGCTTATGATTGTTTTGAAGAGACGTAGGAAAGCCTTAGGTTACACTATAGAGGATCTTGTAGGTATTAAACCATCATTATGTATGCACAAGATACTAATGGAAGAGGATTATAAGCCTTCACGTCAACCTCAACGACGGTTAAATCCGATCATGAAAGACGTCGTGAAGAAGGAAATCCTTAAATTTCTTGATGCAGGTATCATATTTCCAATCTCCGATAGCAAGTGGGTGAGCCCAGTTCAAGTAGTCCCAAAGAAGGGAGGAATGACCGTTGTGGCTAATAAGAACAACAAACTCATTCCAACAAGAGACAATATTGACTATCTTTCGTACACAACTAGGTAAGCTTTCTAAGACATTGCATTTTGTATTTTTCTTCCTAGATGTGAGCATTATTTGAACATATCATGGTTATTTATAATTTATTGTCTTCATTCTTGTTTACCTTAGTGTCAAAATTAACTCATCGGAATCATTTTACATGGAGGATAAGCTCCAACTCTCTTTGTAGCTTCAGTTGGGTATGCTTTTCATGTCTTCATCAATGGACAACTTTAAGGTAATTTTTCAAACTTGTAATTGAACAAAAAACCAGATTATTCAAATCAACATCAGTGGTTATGATTTATTATTCTTACAAACATCTTGATTCCAAGATCTGCTTACGAAACTAGGGAGAACAAACTATTTATATTTGACGGGCATATTACTCATATGCTTCAAACAGTTATTGAATGGATTATATATGAATTGCAGTTGAAATCTTTGCTTGCTGATTCAGAAAGGGCAAAGCTTGTAAAGAAATTAAGTGAGGCTAATCATCAGAACCATTTCCTCAAACGTCAAGTTGAGAATCATATGTTTAATCTTTTTTTACTTTTAAACATGAGATTTTATTGTTTTCATGAATAATGAATCTCCACAAGCCATTGATGTCCATATTAATTTGTTTTTTTGTTAGAAATTATAATATAACAGAGAATGTTGATCCACCTTTGTTATTGATGTCTACAACAGAAGTTGAGAATTGCAGTTTTGGTCTCACAAGCTGCTCTTCAATGTATTCATGGTACAAAAACTTTCCTCTACTTGTAGTTGGATAACTACATACACCTTTCATTTTTCTGATTTTATCAATGAACTCTTGCAGGTATAGCGTATAGCCCTCCAAAGGAAGTTAAAGTTGCTGAATTTGAGATTTGTGTTGATGAGTTGGGATCTAATGTTGAAGGACACAAGAAGAAGCTTAATGATCAATCGGTGGTTGAGGAAATAACTAAGAAACTCAGAACATCAGTTGTAATTGGATTATCAAGCGATTGATAATTAAGAGAATATATGTTTTTGGGATTAATAAATTCATTAAAAGTCTACCAAAGGGTTTATGTATGCTTATAGAGAAGCTTTTTGTATTTTAGTTGAATATGTTGGCATCTAATGTTGCGTTGTATGTGCTTTGGCTTCTTTTGTACCCGAGCTTTGTTGATGGAATGACAGTTCGGTTGTTATGTACCCGAGCACAATTCTAGAAATCGCTTCAGCATAGAAATAGCTCCAGAACGCTTTCTTATGTAACTCACTAGAAATTGCTTCAACATAGAAATAGCTTCAGAATGCTTTCTTATGTAACTCACAAGCTCCGGAATGCCGTACCAAAATGCTTTGCATGTAATTCATTTCTATTCATCATTATGTGAATCTACATACATTAGAATTTAAAAAAACTTTCCGTTTTGCTTCAACTATATCATACAACATTTGATATACACATACACAATTAACATCAGTGGAATGGACGCGCGCGTATAACGAGCGTGGCTCAACTAGTACATATAAATGAAAGAGGCGGCTAAGAAGAGGGGGCTACCTGAGCCATCTTCATCTTTACTTTTGCAATTGGAAATTGAAGTTACAGAGGAAAAGTGAGAGCCACCGTACGCTCAACTTTGATATCTCACCCGCATTTTACTTTCGATTTCATTTTCAAATCCGTTTGTACTAACGAGTCCCTTATCTTGTTCTCTTCAACGTGGTACCAATTTATTTCCCGTTTGTTAACTTTTTGGTAAAGCTTCCGTTTACCGTTATCGGAACACCGACAACCACCACAAGTCATTGGACGCAGAGTTTCTTACCGTGCTCTTACTCCCTGCATTGTCAAGAGTCCGTATCTTCTTCCGGATCGTATATTGGGCAGTGATGTTATCTGGATTGAGGTTGATCGTGGTTGAGAGTATCAGAGGTTGAGGTAAGTCCATAGGACTTACTTAACTACCATCCTTATATTGGGTGTATGCACGAGTGGTGTGTGTTATATGCTTGATAGCATGCGATATTGATAGCCCCCTTGTAATGACAGTGTAACATTTCCCTTTCATCTTGTAAGGAGTCTGGGAGGTTCTCTGAAGTCAGGTCAGGCTGGTATACGGGATGGGCACTTCACCACTCCCATAGGGTACACGGGTAGTGTGCCGATACTACTCCAGCTGGCTATAGCACCCAGAGACGAGGATGATACGTTCCTCGTGTCATATATATATATATATATATATATATATATATACACGATTTGAGTGGATGACTATTTATATAAAGATAATTAAAACGGGTAAATGTGTGACAGCATGATTATGTGTTTGTGATTCCATGATTTGTGCTTGTGCTTATGCATTATTTTATATACGAATGGTTAGCTAACGGTTTTACACCGTGTTGTAGAAGCTTTGCAGGATAGGAGGACTGCAAAGTGATCCGGCAGGGTGACTAGCCGAGGACTTCCGTACATAGGTGTTGCATGGGCTTTTGGGGATGTTTGTACATGTTGGATATGATGTTGTTGTGTTATACTCGGCTATTTTTGTATACTCTTTTGTTATACAATTGTACCGTTTTATATATTTGTTTTTATATCTGTCGGTGCCTTATTGTAAGGTCCAGTGAACTTGTTGTCAAGCTAGGGTCAGGATCCACTGTGAGATCCTAACCCATGTGACGACCCAAACCCCACGAATTTGGGGTGTTACAGAAGACTTACTTAGATATTTACAAACAAGAAAATCAATCTACAATTAGCATGTTACCTCCATCATTATCCATAAGAATATTATATTCCTTGTTAACTTCTCATTCTAAAGTTAATTAAATTCTTTTCATCGAACTTAATTAGTTTTACGTTACATCTTATAGTCATAATTTGATTGATTAATCTTTTAATTAATTAATTAAATATTTTAATGGTCTTATCCATTGATACTGCTCACTAATACTACTCATTCGCATAACTCTTATGTTTAATGTATTAATGATTAATAGTTGACATGTTTTAGGTATTGTATATAAAAAAATAAATATTTTAAAGATGTAAAATAAAATAATTTCACATTCTTTTCTGTTGGATGGTATTATAATATTTATTAAAATTTAATATCACACAAGAAGGGTATTAAAAATAGTACTTATGTTAAAATACAAGATCTTAGTGATATGTGTCATTATTTTATCGGGCAATTTTGGTAACTAGGCCTTTTTGAAAAACTAAAATAGTAACTAGGCTTTTTAATGTTTCAATTAAATAAATGTACCCCAACCTTTTGTATTTATTTTCAAATTCTACATACTCTTCTCTCAAGGGGTACATTTACTAAACACAAAACTAAAAAAAGCCTAGTAATCCAAATTGTTTCTTATCTTATTATTTATAATTTTATTGATTTTGATGTGTTATTTTCTCTTTCATTCAGATTATTTAATTTTGACTTATTTTATCAATTAATAAATTATTTTTATCAAATGTTTCATTAAGAATCTTTTCATTTTATTTATTAGCTGTTTTGTAAATATATCTTTTAAAATTAACAAGTTAAATGCAGTTGTACAAATTATTATAACATAAATATTTGATTTATTAATTTTGCAGAGTTGTTACTATATACGAATATTGAGGGGCCACTAATGGCACATATAGGAACCACATGTACAACAGCCGTTGAGTGAGTAATCATCGGATAATCCCACCCAAAAAAAAAAATAATCATCATATAATTGTTGAGGCAACGTCTGAGCAATTACTATATACGAATATTCTTTGAAGCAATGCTCTATACTACACGAGATCTAACTAACATTTACAACAATAACATCAAAGCCGTCCTAGCTCAGTGGTAGAGCGCGTGGCTTTTAACCACGTGGTCGTGGGTTCGATCCCCACGGACGGCGCATTTTATATTTTCGCTAAAAAAATTGAATGTTGATTCAACGTGTTCTCGTCATCTTTGGTTCAACACAGCGCACAAAAAAATTATTTTAGGCTGCTGTTAGATTTTCTAACTTTATTAGCTGTTTGGGTTACGGGTAAGCTTTCCAACTTTCACGTATTTTTTGTTATAGTAAATTATGAAGTTGAACGTTTGAGGTTTTTAACTTTATTAGTATAAAGTGGTTCGAGACTAGAGAATATCATCTTTTATTCTTCTCTAATCAAATTTCTTTCGAATTAATGAAGATGTCCGAAAGTTAAGACTGAGTTGTGTTTCCGTTCGATGATTTGAGATACAATTTTTCCGATAAATTTGTCTTCTATATCCAAGTAAGTTTGCAATATATGTGAAATATTAGCTATTATTAGTAGATTATTAAGTATAATGTTCTCATTACTCATGAAATATTCCATGGTTTTAGATAAAAAGAAAAGAAAAGAAAAGGTGAAATTCATGACAATTAAATTAGAGACGGGAAAGACAAGTGACAAAGCGGAATGACCTTTCTTTAAACTAGTCCTCAAAAAGTTCAGTTTTTGAGAAAAGTTTAGGGGATGGACCGAAGGATGCATCTCGATGGTCTCATGCTCTATATTAATTATTAAATAATGAGTACCCAACAACAATTTCCCTCCCCCAACGAGGGCTAAGCCAATGAGACCCTTTATCACCATCATGCTCTTCAACCTGAGTGCAAAGATTCTATGATATGGGGTTGATGCCCCAATTTTCCGATCTAGACTGAAATTCATGAAATAAACGACAAAAGCAAATATCGGTTGGAATCTCGGGCGAGATTTGTATGGAAAGGCCGAGATTTGTGGAACTCAAACACAAATAATGATAGTTTGACGGAATGATAATGGACATATAAGAAGATGAATAATGGAATGAAAATATGGAAATATAGGAAAAAGGGACTTAATGTTTAGACTTGCAAAGATTCTTGACCGATGGATCAAAACCCTCAACCAATAATTACCTTAACCCTTCCCTCTTTAACCTTACACAAGCTTGTTAAATAAGACAAGCACAAGGAGAACTAGTTTGACTAGCAACACCAATCTTCAATAAGATTAACACACACAAGAACAACCTAGCAAGTAATCACAACTATTCAATCAAAGGCTCTCTTTTTGATCGAATTGAAATGAATAAAACATAAACTTTATAAGCGAAGCGGCGAGTATCTCACGATATTGTGGAAATAATAATCAATAAAATCTACCTATGAATCTTGACTTCTATGGCTAGTTATAGGCGAGATTCCTCTAGAAAATAAAATAACGATAATCTTAAAAGATAGGATCGAAAAACCAAAAGATACCTTTACAGTGTTTAGAGCTTTTAAAGGTATAAAATATAAAATATATAACAACTAATAAGATCTCGATTGGATCTTATTGATCTCAACAAAAGAAAATCTCGACTAGAATCTCTGGCGAGATTTGGTTCTCAAGGCCGAGATTTTAACTAGATGACTTAAATCTCGTGTTAGCCACATTTCTTTCTTCCTTGATCATCTTCACATATGTATGGCTCCTCCACAGTAGATATCAATGTCACTAAAGAAGGCTTAGACATTAGTATGGTCTCCTTAACCATACACAATGCCAATAAGGTAGCAACCTCTTTTTGGATGACTTTTGAAGGTGACAACTCCTCTTTCAATGCTCTTTTTCTCGCTCTAGTGATTGGTTCATGTATAGGGATTGTGGGCGATGGTCCCACATCATTCTAGCTGAAAATATACATAAATCTAGCAATGCGAATCACAAGACAATTGAACTTCTGATTTGAAAAAATGGATCAATTATCCCGTTCTTAGCTTTTACGCACAAATTATAATTTTTACAAAGACTGCTAGTAATGAAATCCTATCTATCTTAGCTAAATGTTGTTCCGTTTCTGGTCAAATGATTAACTACCATAAATCTGCTTTCAAGACGACAAAATATGTTGACTCGACGACTAAAAGAAGAATCCAATTGCATCTGAGCATCATTGCCTTGAACTCCTTAGAAAATTTTATGGGTTGTTCGATCATAAATGAAAAATCAAATAAATACATCATAAATAGTGATGTATCGATGTCAAAACAACAACTTATAAAATGAAAATCATTGTCCTTACCACAAGAAGGACGAGTAAAACTAATAAAAGGTAACCTAAATATAAAATAAGTTATATAATGAAAGTTTTTATGCTTTCTGCAAGTATCCACAAAGAGTTGGATCAATCAATAGAACTTTTTCTAGAATAGGGGCCGAACTTTCATGCCCTCATCAATTGAGATTAAATTTGTAAACTGAGATCAATGGGAAAAACCGACAACAAAAAAGAGGAAGATATATGGAAGCTAATGGTTGAACCAACCAATATTTGGGTCAAAGTCATTGAAGTAAACCTAAAAGGATCTTGCATCTAGAACTACGAATTGGAAAAAACTACGTCATGGTAATGGAGAAAACTAATAAATTAAGAGAAGATATCGGGAGAGGATTTAGATGGAGGGTGGGCAATGGAAAAACTATAAAACTTCGGATAGATTCATGGATCACCGACCATCCACTTAAAGATCTAGTGAATAACAAAGCCTTCATAAATACTATTGAATTAGTTTGTAACTTCATTACAAACAAGCAATGGAGTCACCAACACTTACGTCAACTAGACGAAACTGTAATGAAAATAAAAAGATATAAGGTACCTCAAAATGAAATTCAAGACAAGTTATATTGGGTCTCAAGCGAAAATGTAGGTTCTCTACAAAATCGTCTATGAAACTTATACCAAAACAAAAGGTTGGAACGTGAAGATGTTCAAACCTACATCATGTTAGTTTTTAGATTCATTCATTTTCATTTTTATTTATTATAGTGTCTCATTCATATAGTGTATAAATCATTCATATTGCATATTATGGTGTCAACTTCAATGTGTTTAGAGACTATATTGGAGTGTAGTCGTGTGAAAATACCTAAGAATGTGGATTTTATCTTTTCTGGAGTCAAAAAGTGCATGAAAACATCAAGATCGACTGAAGATTAAAGAATCAAGTGGAAACCTTTGAAGTTCAATGCTGAATTTTGACTTTCTCCAAAAGATATCATATTTCAACCATTTTTACTTTAAAATTTAACATTTTTGTCAAATTCAAAGTTGTATATCTTTAAAAGAGATTAAAATGTAGTACTCGTGGGTTTCGTTGTTCCAATCAGAGTAGGAAAAAATTAATTTTACTGAATTGTCAAAAAAGTTGTCATATTCTAAAATGTGGGCTTATTGATTCTATTTTATGTTTTGGGACTGAGATTTTTAATTCTGTCCATGGACTTGTTGCAAACATTATATAAGCACATTTTTAGGTCAAATTAAGGAGTCGGCTTCCGTTGCACACTAGCTTAGATTTGGTTTAGATTTCTGCGTCTTAGAGATTTTGAAGCTTTGTCTCGTTGTGCTTGAACCAAACTTTGTGAGTTAATGCAAATTTCAATATTTTCTTATTGTTTTTATTTTCTTTGTTATTTCTATCTATTTATCTTATAATCTAAGGGGTGATTGAACTCTATGATGGATGATTTATGACTATGTATATGAATTGTTGAATTAAGATATGCAAGAGTTTACTTCTTCTTAATTCACTTTATTCTTATCTTTTATTTACCTTCGAAAGAAGTTGATGCAAGAATATCTCAAATATCAACACTACCTAGCAACAAGGGAAGGAATCTAGATTTAAAGAGAGGATCAGAGAAGAGAGTAAGCAAGTGATCTCATGCAACGCTATAAGGAAGCACTTGCATGGAAAAAAGAGACGGATCAAGCTAGATAGATCTTCATTTGCAAACTAAGGAACACATGCATGGAAGATAGAAAATGACTACAAGATCACATGGAAAGAGAAGAGAGCACATGCATGGTCACGTGTGAAAGGAGAAGGAGCTATGTACCTATTTGCATGGATACGTTTGAGAGAGAGGAAGAATGGTACGAAATTAGTGGATGATTTTAGCCTAAGTTGAATCTTGTTTACAACCCATAGTGGACACTTATTATTATGGGTTTTACTTTATATTTTTGGGCCTTTTAATTACAATTTCAGCCCATGTTTTAATTAAAATCCTAACTAGTGAGGTTTTAAATATTTGCCTATATTAGGCTTAGAATGCACATTTTACAGGCAACCAATTCAATAAACAAATTCGATACTTTTCAGTATTCTCTACACGGAGTTCGTGTCTTCCTTGGGAAGAGAGAGTGAGTGAATTCACGTTCAACCTTATAGCTTAAATTGTTTGTGTTATGTCACATTGAATTGCTAAGTTGGTGCTCTCAATCATTCATAAGCCTCCTTCTTGTGCTCTAGGGACAATCACTTTCCTTTTGTGTAAGATTGTGGTGGAAGGGTTCTACGATCATTCATGGTTGTGTGTTCGGGTCTTAGTTTACCTAGTGTACTCTAGGTTGTTTTATAGGGTTCAACCTTGATATATCAATCTACCAATCCTTATTATAATCGGATCATTTACCCACCTTTTTCAACCATTTGGCCAACCGACCTACACCAATCATTCCTCTTCTTGTTGGTGTCGAAATATTGGGGATTTATAACTGGCTAATCCCCGCATCAAAAGTTGTATCAGAGCTGCGTTAATTGACATCAAGAAAATCAAGAACTTCAAGATTCATCAAGAAGTTCGCCAAAAAAAGGAAAAAAAGAAGACAACAAGAGAAAGGGAGAGAAAAAGACCAGAGCCATCATCGGCCGGTTAGTCTCGTTCTTTACTATTTTCCGATTATGATTACAATTTTTTTAAAAATATTAAATTTCGGCCTGTTTTAAACTCGATTCACCCCAACAAAGATTTAATCTTTTATCCTCGTTCTTAATCGGAAAACCAAAAACCGCAAGGTCCTAAATCGGATTTCCGACAAAGAGGTTCCTCAAGACTGGTTTTCGCGCAACCCAACCATCGGAACAACCCAGTTGCCACCCTCCACCCCCTGTCCATCCCGCCAGTCCACTGGTGGCGCCACCCGTCGAAACCTCAGTCCGAAACCCCCAACCACCGCTACCTATCCAAACCTTAACCGAAAAAACCCAAAACATTTAAACCATAACCCTAAGACGCTAAGATCCAAAACTTAACCTACCAAAATCTGTGATAGCCTCTTCTTTCTTAGGATCCGACGACCGCGCCGGTTCCTGCCTGCAGGCGCGGTCGCCGCAAAGACAGTCACAACCGTTTTCTTTGACTTTTGCTTTCAACTTTCATACCCTATAAGTTTTCCTCTTCTTTCTTCCGAGTGAGGGTTTGCACTTCCAGAACTTCTTCTTCTCCTTCCTCTCATGTTCTTCTTCTCTTTCCTTCTCTTGATTTTCTTTATTGGTTCATTCTTATGTTTATTCAAGAATTAGAGTACACATGATGATGATTGTTGTTGTTGTTGTGGTCTTTTGAGAGATTCTGCTGTGTATGATCTTGCTTGAGTTCAAATACAGAAGAGGGTAAGTCTCTCCTCTTATTATTTCTTTCTTTCTTCCTTTTTCCTTGTGATTTCAACAAGTTTGGATCTTATGAAGAGTTTTATGGACGTTTTGGATGTATGTAGATATGTACATGCTTGGCTCTTCTGCGTTGGTCACTCCCTGAGGTGGAGTGGTGAACAATCGAGCGAGAGATTGGTCGAACAACTCTTGAGAGCTGTCTTATGTCACGAAACCGCCCCCGCGGGTTGTCATCGCTGCCCCTACGCGTGAAGCTTGTCACCTCCCCTGTGGTTCTCATCGCCGTTGTCGCGGCTTTGTTGGCACTTGTCACCGCCCCCGCGCCTCTTCCTTTCCGCGGGTGCGCCTTCTGTCAGGACTTACCAAGTGTTGGTATGTTCCTTTCCCTTCCTTGTCTTTGGCTAGGGTTTGGAAGCATGCTAGAACATATATATGTGAGTATGATGTGGATATCATGATGATGATGTATGCCCTGATGTGGCTTTAAGGTTTAGTATGATACTCGAGGTTTATACGATGTCTATCATCCGTATGGATCCCTTTTGGTCTAGGTGTGATCCTTTTGATTGATAGGAGGATTGATGTATGTTTATGCCTTGTTATTAGACAGTTCTCATTCCTACGGGAATTGAAGGATTGATCGTGGTTGAGGATTATATAGTGATTCAGGTAAGTCCGTAGGACTTACTTAGCTGCATTCCTATATTGGATGTATGCATGAGTGGTGATTGTTATGTGCTTTATAGCATGTGATATTGATTATTACCGACGTATGATTGACCCGCTTGAAACAGGTGGTGATAACCTTTCTCATTTTTCCAGCAAGGAGCTTGAGAGGTTCTCTGAGGTTAGACCAGACTTGGTATACAAGAAGGGTAGTTCGCCACTCAAATGTATACGGGGAGTGTGCCTGTTTTCAACTCCATATGGCTATGATACCTAGAGGCGAGAATGATATACTTCTCGTATCACAACCATAAATATGGTTGTGAGTGTATAACGCTATAAAGATAATTAAACGGGAAATGTGTGATGACATGTGTAACGACCGGATTTTTCGTTACGCTGGGATGGAGTTAGATGAGGGTAGAAGCCGGACGCAAGGGCTCACGCCCTTGCGGCTTTGGCAACGCAGTCGAGTAAGCCGCAAGTGCGGCTAGGATTTCCGCTGGGGCGGTGACACGCGTGGGCGGGGTAGCAGCATTTTGGGCAACCATTCACATTCCGATCCTTTCAACTCCCTTTTTAAATTTCATGAGGAGTTATGGGCTGAAGACCTTTGGTATCCTTCCTCTTTTATGCAGCCAACCCTTCTCCTTCTCTCATTTTCCACTCACGTTACTTTCTTCCTCCTACCAACTTCATCCTCTTGCACCTTCCTCTTACATCCTTCTCCTCAATTCTTCCCTTGGAGTGCTCCAGCTTGGATCCACCATTCGCGAGCCCGGGATTGCAGTGACGGGACATGGGTAAGGTTCCTCCCTTTTTGCTTCTTTCTTTCTTCTTATTCTTCCTTCTTCCTTTCCCTTCCATGGCTGGAATGGAAGACACTCTTGAATTCTTGCTCAACAATCTATCGTTGTTTTGTGGGTTTGATGACGAAGCTAGACCTTGAGGGAGGCTAAGACCAAGTGAGAGAAGTAGAAGACGTTCATAGCACCAAAGGAGACCCTAAAGGACCGGCTACACAATCAAAGAACTCCGCGGACGGACTTTCTGCACAGACAGGCGCAGGGGCGGATCCACAAAGGCGCAGGGGCGGCTTCTGTCAGGCACAGGGGCGGACCCAGATCGACGTAGGGGCGGACCCAGATAGGCGCAGAGGCGGCTCTGGAAGGCGCAGGGATAGTTTTGCTCCAGTGAGTTCCGAATCTCGTTCTCCCTCTTCTTTCTTTCTTTCCTTAGACTCGTTATACCTTAGAAGCATGTTAGGCTGGCCTAGGTAGTTGAATTGGAATGCTTTAGAGTGGTTGGAACTTAGAAGTCTAGTGTGAGTTACGTGAGGCTTGTGGTGGTATGTTGTTGAGGGTTCATTTCGAGCTTTGAGGAAGTAACCTTTGTGTATCTCGTTATGTTGAGAGTTGAATAGGTCATGGACTGAGAGGGTAGTCTTCTTGGACTAGGTGGTTGAGGAGTTTGAGCCTAAAAATCTAAAGACTTCTAGTGGACTAGAGTGTGGTTTGATTGTGTGCCTTGTCTTGAACATGCATTGTACATTTCCCGAGGGAACTTTCGAGTCAGGTGATCTTGTGTGCTTCGGAAACTGGTAAGTCTACGGACTTACTTAGCTGGCTTCTTGTATGAGTTTGATGTGTATGAGTGGTGTTTGTTAGTTATGATAAACAACGAAACCGGATTAGGCCGACTTAATTATTTTACGTAATTGACCCAAGTGTATGATAACGGGTCGTGACATCATCTGCCTAGCTCTTGCGAGAGTGTAGGAGGTTCCATGTACCAACCCAGGCAGGTAGACGGTCAGATGCATTAGCACCATTCCTTGTTGGTAAACGGGATCAGGGGCGAGGTTTGGGAATCCCTCGTGTCACAAAATAAGTATCAGTAGTAATGACATATCACCTAATTAAAGATAACAAAAGGATTGAGTGTTGCATGCTGATTGTGTATGTTGTGTGTTTGTGCTTTTACCTTTATACTTATGCATAGATTGTCAGCTAACGGTATTATACCGCTTGTAGATGCCTTGCAAGCTAGAGAGGCGATCAAGTGATCCGACGATAGTGGGCAGCCGAGGTTCCGTGCATTATAGGACGGGACAGTTTATCTTATTTCATGAATGTTGAAACTTATGATGTTACTTTGGTTTTGAGACCCGGCTAGATTGTTTTTCAGATTCGTACTTTTTACTTCCGCTCATGTTTTAAAACTATGTGTTTTTCCTTTTTATTTGTGCCGTGTTGTAAGGTCCGATGAAGTTGTTACTAGGCTAAGGGCCGTGACCCATTGTGAGGTCCCAGCTCGTAGCATTCCGAGTCCTCTAGGATTTGGGGTGTTACAATATGTTATCAGAGCCCTAGGTTGGCAACAACGGCATTCACAATCTTCTAAAAGGCCAAATAGACAGATAAACAGAATCCTCAAAGGTTCTGAGTTTTCAAAACGAATTTTGTTTTCAAACCATGAGCATAGTCGGGTTGGGATAGAATGTACAGGACCACCACTATCTCCGCGGATCCCAGCAGCCTAGTTTACTAGATTTAAAGTTGTATGTTGGATTGTAAGTTGTTTTTGGACTTGTTAGGATAGTAGCATGAACTCTATATAGTTATATATACGTATATATTTATACGTATGGTACACTAGTATCATATTAAAGTTGTAAACTTTGTAGTTAGATGATAGGAAGCTATGTTTGGCCCTTGGACAAACGCCGTAGCGCTTAGGATAGTGTACATACGACGAGGAGTATGTTCAAGTTATCGAGTTGAACATCAAGTTTTGCGAGCACCCTGAGAATTTCTCGGACCTGTTATGAGGACGTCGAAGCAGAAGACTAGAGACGACTTAACTGAAGGTTAAACAAATAGAGTGGAACCAAAGTCAACTTAAGCAAAACTGAGATGGAAACTACACAACTAAGGACGCGACATGAAGATATGAGAGTGGTTTTGAGGAAGCAAGGATGGATCGTCAATAAAGCAACAAGAGACAAAGAACTTAAGGTTCTTCCAAGTGTCACGATGATAAATTGAAGACACGAAGCAAATGAAGATGAGTGCAGTTTCACTCGAAGATAAGATTGGCGTTCCAATTGAGGCGTAAGTTTCCCTAGGCGCTCTTAAGCACGAGAGTCTAGACGAAGGGTGCAGATGGACCAATTTCGAGGATCTAAAAGATACGTAAGTTAAGCTTACAGAAGGACTAGAAGGTGAAGTGCCGAATTTACGAGATCCCAAGTGGATGACTTTGTTCGGACATATGAGGCTACATGAAAAATCATTTGGTGAAGGTTCACATAGTAGAATATCTGTAAGAGGATCAACCGTTCTTATTATGATTAGAAGGCTAAGCAACATCAAGAAGAAAGAAATGCATAGAGATGATGGTTTCAAAAGACGAGAGACGCAACAAGGAGCTTTTATCGAAAGACGTAAGACATCAACCAAGAGAAACACGAGTGGATGCTAACTAACGTTAGAGATTTTTGAGAAGACGCACTTATCAGATATCATGAAGCACGGTTAGGCGTATGAAGGTGAGTCACATGACACAACAAGGCCGAGAAGGGTATAGTTATTTTGCAGAAGGAAAGGAAGCGTGGAATGAAGAATGCGCTAACAGAGTTTAAGGTAGAGTACCCAGAGAGAGTAGCCTTCATGATAATAATAACAAGGAGAGTATAAAAGAAAGGAAGGTTGTTGACCTCAAAGAAGGTCAACCATAAGCTAATCAGTGACAACCGAGAACTCACAGGTTTAGGTTTTCTATGGATGAGTGTGGATGAGAAGAGTAACCCATACTGAGGATCATAAAGGAATGGTAATAAGAGCTTGGAATATTCCCGGTGGAGCAATTGCAGTAAGGAGTTATATCAACAAAAGGGCAAATAGCATAACAAAGTAGCCTTGAACGGGTTCAAGGCAAGTAATAGTAAAAGACCTCTTAGGGAGGGATTGTAATGACCCTATGCGACCTTATGTGGAGGAACGAAACGGATCAGAACCTTTAAGGTGTGATCAAGGTTGGATGAACTAGAGGATCAAGAGGATGGTGAGGCTTGCATTGTTAATTTACGCAAATGGGAAATTATATAAAGGATGCATGGCATGAGACGTATGATATGTCGCCGCGAGCAAGACATGAGTCAAAAGTTTTCTAGACTCACCCGAAGAAGCCACGAGGGCTATGTCGAATAACGGAGAACCCGAGTAGGGCAACACTGCAAGCTTAGAAAAGAAAGTAACGACTTGAAGTCGGGATGTCACCAGTTTAGGACGAGAAAATAAAGTACCTGCGTAAGACGACATTTCGGACTGGTATAGTCACTACAAGTTGTAGATAAATCATTTGGGTACGACACACGAGAAGTTGAGAGGTTATGTAAATATGTATTCGTTGGTTTCTGAATCGAGTTGCAGTGGGTCGCACAATTTGTGGCTTTACAAGCGGTTCCAATACGGACCATAACCTAATGTTAGCAACGACAACTTCTAATGTGGGAGGTGTACGAATAATTCTTATGTTCTCATTTTGATGACGCCTTGTTGTACTCTCGGAGTGGAGAGGACTGCCCCATGAAGGGTCGTGAGCTAGCTACTTAATACATGTGCCTATGAGGATGTCAATATTTTTATGGAGCGACATGTCAATCTTGAACGGGAGATAAGGGTTTGATATATTTATTCACTCACCAAGAGTTGAATACCAGACAGGAGTGATGGATAGAGTTGATTAAGGAATTCGATCAGTTGATTTTGTATCATCCGGGAAAAGTGAATGTGGTCACCAACACCCTTAACATGTGGATGCCTCGAGAGGAAGCAATTGCTCGACGGAGGATCCAACTTCAAATGCAGAGGCATTTAGTAAGGATGGTGATGGATATCCGGTTTCTGGATAAGGACAAACCCTTGTCCGATTTGAGAGAAGCTACCATATGTGTTATACAGCATGGAGGATGAATCGGGACATCATATGTTGTTGGGTTGATGTGGGCTTAAGCCCGACGTGACTATGTACGAAGTCAAGGTGCAGCCTGTCATCAGGTCAACTGTTAGCACTATATATAACGGGATGAGGATTTCATCAACTGCCAGTTACGCAGTGGGAGTGGGAGGATATCTCCATAAATATTATTACCGGTTTTAGACCGAGTAAAAGTTGTGACGTAATTGGGATTGTCGTAGAGCAACTGATAAGATCGCGCGTTTTATGACTATTTGGGAAACGTAGTCAATGAGTCGGCTAGTGGATGAATTCACTAAGTTGATAGTGAAATTTTGTGGGGATACCGAGTACCATAATCTCAGAGTGAGAGCCTGTGTGCCAGATTGGGGACAAGCGTGATCTGAACACTTCCCTTTGTTTAAGTTTTCGTATTATTATGGTTGTCATGCGTCGTTTGGGATGACCTTTGTGAGACTTTATATGAGCAGATGTGTCATACAACGTTTTGTAGGGATTTACCGAGTAGTAATGGTAGGTTGACCTGGAGCAGATATGTGATGGCATCGTTCGAGTAACAATAATCCTAGAGCAGATGCTAGCCATCCCAAGAGGCTAGAAGGCGTGTACAGATAAGAGGCGCATGCTTCGAGAGTTCAGATATGGAGTCGATCTATATGAGAGTTTCATCAACGTCAAACATTTTGGGATCTTTTTGAGATCTTTGTGCGAGTTGGAAAGTGGGTTACAGGTTGGCGTCGCCACCAAGAAGTAGAATGTTTTCATCGGCATTTCATGTGTATCAACCAAGGGAGTGCGTACACGACTCGAGATACAATGTCAGTCATGACAATCTAGTGGCATCGACGAGGAGCCGATGAGGCTATTTGCAAGACAGAGGATAGTATTTTTGGTGGAGTTACGTTGAGCTAGTAACATCGATATGAATGAAGAGTTAGACTTATGTGCATGTGTGATGTTATGTGTAGTTTGTGCCTGTGCGGGATTATGTGATTGATCTGTATGATCTTTATGTGTTAGCTTGTGTGTAGATAGAAGGTTTACACCTTCATGTTCTGAGTACATGTCTCTATTGAGACCGAGAGGATTGACGTTTTTTAAGTTTCGGGACGAAACTTATTTTGAGGGGGATTTGATGTAACGACCGGATTTTTCATTACGCTTGGATAGAGTTAGATGAGGGTAGAAGCCGGACGCAGGCATGAGCCCTTGCGGCTTTGGCGACACAGTCGAGTAAGCCGCAGGTGCGGCTAGGATTTTCGCTGGGGCGGTGACACGCGTGGGCGGGGTAGCAGCATTTTGGGCAACCGTTCACATTCCGATCCTTTCAACTCCCCTCTTAAATTCCATGAGGAGTTATGGGCTGAAGACCTTTGGTATCCCTCCTGTTTTATGCAACTAACCCTTCTCCTCCTCTCATTTTTCACTCACGTTACTTTCTTCCTCCTACCCACTTCATCCTCTTGCACCTTCCGCTTACATCCTTCTCTTTATTCTTCCCTTGGAGTGCTCCAGGTTGGATCCACCATTCGTGAGGCCGGGACTGCAGTGACGGGACGTGAGTAAGGTTCCTCCCTTTCTCCTTCTTTCTTTCTTTTTCTTCTTCTTCTTCCTTCTTCCTTTCCCTTCCATGGCTTGAATGGAAGAAACTCTTAAATCCTTGCTCAACGATCTATCGTTGTTTTATGGGTTTGATGACGAACCTAGACCTTGAGGGAGGCTAAGACCAAGTGAGAGAAGTAGAAGACGTTCATAGAACCAAAGGAGACCCTAAAGGACTGGCTGCACAAACGAAGAACTCAGCGGACGGACTTTCTGCAGAGACAGGTGCAAAGGCGGATCTACAAAGGCACAGGGGCGGCTTCTGTCAGGGGTAGGGGCGGACCCAGATCGACGCAGGGGCGGACCTAGATAGGCGCAGGGGCGGCTCAGGCAGGCGTAGGGGCGAAATTGCTCCAGTGAGTTCCGAATCTCGTTCGCTCTCTTCTTTCTTTCTTTCCTTAGACTCGTTATACCTTAGAAGCGTGTTAGGCTGGCCTAGGGTATTTGAATTGGAATGCTTTAGAGTGATTGGACCTTAGAAGTCTAGTGTGAGTTACGTGAGGCTTGTGGTGATATGTTGTTGAGGGTTCGTTTCGAGATTTGAGGAAGTAACCTTTGTGTATATCGTTATGTTGAGAGTTGGATAGGTCATGGACTGAGAGTGTAGTCTTTTTGGACTAGGTGGTTGAGGAGTTTGAGCCTAGAAATCTGAAGACTTCTAGTGGACTAGAGTGTGGTTTGATTGTGTGCCTTGTCTTGAACAGGCATTGTATGTTTCCCGAGGGAACTTTCGAGTGAGGTGATCTTGTGCGCTTCGGAGACTGGTAAGTCTACGGACTTACTTAGCTGGCTTCTTGTATGAGTGTGATGTGTATGAGTGGTGTTTGTTAGCTATGATAAACAACGAAACCGGATTAGGCCGACTTAAATTTTTTTACGTAATTGACCCAAGTGTATGATAACGGGTCGTGACATCATCTTCCTAGCTCTTGCATGAGTCTAGGAGGTTCCATGTACCAACCCAGGCAGGTAGACGGTCAGATGCATTAACACCATTCCTTGTTGGTAAACGGGATCAGGGGCGAGGTTTGGGAATCCCTCGTGTCACAAAATAAGTATCAGTAGTAATGACATATCACCTAATTAAAGATAACAAAAGGATTGAGTGTTGCATGCTGATTGTGTATGTTGTGTGTTTGTGCTTTAACCTTTATACTTATGCATAGATTGTCAGCTAACGGTATTATAACGCTTGTAGATGCCTTGCAAGTTAGAGAGGCGATCGAGTGATCCGGCGATAGTGGGCAGCCGAGGTTCCGTGCATTATAGGACGGGACAGTTTATCTTATTTCATGAATGTTGAAACTTATGATATTACTTTGGTTTTGAGACTCGGCTGGATTGTTTTTCAAATTCGTACTTTTTACTTCCGCTCATGTTATAAAACTATGTGTTTTTCCTTTTTATTTGTGCCGTGTTGTAAGGTCCGATGAAGTTGTTGCCAAGCTATGGACCGGGACCCATTGTGAGGTCCCAACTCGTAGCATTCCGAGTCCTCTAGGATTTGGGGTGTTACAATATGTTATCAGAGCTGTTACGCTAAGATCGTGTGATGTGCACGCAATAAGCTTTAAATTTATACTCGTTATATTTATCCTAACTCCTAGAGAACCCGCAGTGTACGGGACGTTCATAGTAGGGATAGTATTCCGAGGTCGAACACAAAGACTAAGGTGAAATCGAGTCAAACAATGGTCATAGATAGTGTGGATCTAATCTAAAAGAAAAGAAAGAAATAAAGAAATGAAAATGAAGATATTTCTGGTTGAGTTTTTGTGGTGATCAAGCAAAGATCACAAATCAAACAAGATAGCAAAACAAACCAACAACTCAAGCTAGCAAAACAAGCAAGTAACACAAAACACACAAGTGTATGATCAAGAGAGAAAAGTGGATTCTAGAGGTCAAGATTTCCGGTTATGGCATTGGACTCAAGGTTCTAAGGATTCTAAGGACAAGCTGCGGTGTTGGGGAAAGAATGTTTAACTAATGGAAGCAATTACCGGGTAGGTCTCTCACTTCACTAGTCCCGCATCTAACTCCTATTACCGGGTAGGTCTCAAGGGGTCAAGATAGGGAATTCTACACAAACCGGATACCACTTGAGGGGTAACCCTCTCCTTACCGGGTAAGTCTCGGAATAGGGAAATCTCAAGCAATAATCCTAGCACACTCGATCCAATAGCGGCTTATGAGGCTCGCTACTACCTAGAATTCATCATCTAAGGTATCTAAGATCGGAAATCATCGGGTAGATCTCTTCCCTCACTTAGGTTGATAGCATTAGGTGATCCTAAGCTAAATTAGGGTTAATAAACACTAGGATTTAAACAACCAAACATCCTAACATACATATTCATCATTTAAAGAGCAACAGGAGAATAAATCGGGTTGTTCTACAGCTAAATCGGCCGATCTGGTCATGAACAGGGCGATTTTTCTCACTGGTTTGGGTTTTGTGCATACAAATCATCCAAATCTAACATATAAGTCCATTCTATCATCACCCTAGCCATAACCATCAATTCATCACTCCAGAATCACAATAAACTAGCCAATAATATGCATATCAAGATCCAAAATTATCATACAAGCATACATGGTGTTCATAGATGGATAATGAAAGATAAGCAAGTAAAATCAATAAATCTCAACTGAATCCAAGTTGTAGCAAGACTTACAAACTCTTAAATGAAGATTCAAAACGTTCCTAACAATCCTTGCAATAGTTCTTCAATCCAAGATTACAAAAATCACTCAAAATCACTCAAAACCTCACTATCACTCCTAGAATGGTGTTCTTCTTCTTCCTTCAATCCTTTAGAGTTTTTCTTCTTCTCCAATTCTATCCCCAAATCAATGAGCTGTGAAATGAGAGTGTGGGAGAGGAGAGATCCCCAACAACAACCTGCAGGACCACTTATATTCTCCACCAAGAGCAAGGCCGGACAAGAGATCGTGGGACACGTGGCTTAAGCTGTCAAAGGCCCAAAAATCGACCCAGTAGATTAAATCGGCCGATTTAGCTGCTAGTTGGTCCGATTTTCTTCAGCAAAAACATGCTATGATCGTCTAGCCATGAGTTGCTCCATTGCTTGCACCAATAGTGGTCTTTGTGTCCTTTGTTGCTCCAATTATGCTCCTCCAAGGCTTTGGATGTGTACCATCATGAGGCTTGACCCTCAAATGTATCGATTAACGTCCAATAGATCTCCAAATTACCTACAAAACCGATAAAAGGTAGTGTAGACGTCTTTTCTAGAAATGTGCATGAATTGAGCGAAGACGTCATGAACCAATGCCAAAACGTGCATGAATGAGTGAGAAATCTATCTAAATGATTACCTAAACCTAAGTCATAAATCGTGTTATTAAAAATACCCCATACTTAAGGTTTGCTCGTCCCCGAGCAAATTCCCAACTATAGACTAAGGGATGACATGATTTATGTATGCAGAAAAATGGCAAAATCTTTTTGGAGTTATGCTTCTAATATTGGATCACCTTCATAGTCATGTTTCATGGCGATGGAGAAGCAATCATGTATCAAATGAATGAAAACATGAAAAGACAATTACACTTAACTTGATAGCATGCAATGAAATGTAAAGATGAAGATGTCAAGATGATCATGAGCATATCCAAACTAAATCACTTAGTCTTACACACATGCAAGTAGGTTATAAGAACTTGTGAAATAGAAGGCCAAGAAACGTCGTGATTAGGTGGGAATTTTCTAGGCTATGTGATGCTAATCCGGGAAAGGAACTAACTCCACAATTTCGTTTTTGCTCAACTTCCCAACAAGTGTATAATTTTCTCCATCTTTTCTTTGTTTTCTTTTCTTTTTCACTTATTTTTGAGACAATGGCATTGGTGTACAAAAGCCGAAACCTTGGTGATTAGCCGTCCTCGGGCTTTTTCTATTTTTTCGAGGTGCATCCACACCGAGCACACGTACCAAAGCTCGTTAGGACTATTGGTTTATTTGACTTTGGCAAGGCACCAACACCCGATTATGTGAAGTGTACCGAGTTACTTGTCATTTAAACCAATGTCCCCAAACCTATATTTTGTCTACACTTTCACAACAATTTCAGCATTTCATTCATGACATTCCTTTCATCAACAACTTCACCCCACACTTGCTTTTCACACACATCAACACACTAACATGCTCCTATTCCCGGATGGGTCAAAAGAGGTCAATTTATATCAATTGAGGTGCTCAAACAACATGATCAAGATGAGAAGTAGAGGAAGATGAATTGCCTCATTTATTCCTAATTGATGTGCAAGAACTAGCATGTAATTTCGACTTTCAATACTCAATTCAATCAAGGCAAACATTCATGATCACAAATCATTCATGGGATTCAAGATAAGTACTTCAAGTCCACATATGCATTCATCTATTCAACACATAAGGCCATCCATAGCCAATCCACAAGACAATATTCATCATTAGGGTCATATCCAAGCTTTAGAAGCACTAAAATTTTTAAAATTTTCTGATTTTTTGGATTTTTTGAAATATGTATGTACAATGCAAGATATAATGAAACATGTGACAAAATTAAACTATCCTAGATGCTAATCATGCAAGTGATCATGAAAACCCCACCCCATACTTAGAAACACATTGTCCCCAATGTGGAAACTAAATAAAGAAGTGAAAGAGAGTCCTCACAATGTAAAATTGGTGATGCTTTGGTATTTCGGGTCACATTGAATGATGATGGTGGATGATCGATCAAGGATGGTAGAGAGCTCTTGATGTTCATTATGGCGTCGAAACCCGCGCTTGGCACCGCAAGCCGTCCAAGTTCCACGTCCGCTCCACCCATGCTTGATTGGAGATCATCACGTTCCTTGACAGAAGGAAAAATCGCCTCATAGCCCAGGAAAATCGGCCGATCTGTCTGAGGAATGGGCCGATTTTTCTGGGTGCTTTCCTCCTCGTCCATGTGCTTGGATCTTGTACCTTCAACTGGTCCATGAGGCTTTCACATGACCTCCAACATCTCATAACTCATGACAATCAACAAGATCTAGCACCCAAAAACACAAAAGAAAAACAAAGCACACCAAGAGTGAGATTAAACAAAAGCAAGAAAAACAAAAGGGAAAAATATATACCAATGGGTTGCCTCCCATTAAGCGCTTCTTTAAGGTCATTAGCTTGACCAAATTTAGGAGCGTTTCAATCAAGGTGAAGCGGGGCAATCACTTCCACCGGGGCTTCCGGGATATACTTCTTCAATCGATGCCCATTCACCTTGAAGTTACCACAATGATCTCCTCCTATCTCCACCGCTCCATGAGGAAAAACTTTCTTCACCACATATGGCCCGGTCCATCTTGATTTGAGCTTTCCGGGGAAGAGCCGCAACCTTGAGTTGAAGAGAAGGACAAGGTCGCCTTCACTCAACTCCTTCGGGATGAGGCGCTTGTCATGCCATCGTTTAGTCCTCTCCTTGTAGATCCGGTCATTCTCATAAGCATCCAACCGGATCTCTTCAAGGGCGTTTATATCAAGCAACCTCTTCTCTCCCGCCTCCTTGAGATCAAAATTTAGCCACTTAATGGCCCAATAAGCTCTATGTTCCATCTCTACCGGAAGGTGGCAAGACTTGCCATAGACTAGCTTGTAAGGAGTGGTGCCAATTGGTGTTTTGAAGGCGGTCCTATATGCCCACAAGGCATCATTGAGCTTCATAGCCCAATCTTTTCTCGTCCTTGATACCGTCTTCTCAAGAATGGCCTTGATCTCCCGGTTGGAGATCTCCACTTGGCCACTTGTTTGGGGATGGTAAGGTGTTGCCACCTTATGAGTCACCCCATACTTAGCCAAAAGTGCTCCAAAATTCCTATTAGTGAAGTGCTTCCCTCCATCACTTATGATCACCCTTGGTGTTCCAAACCTAGGGAAGATCACTCGGTTGAAGAACCGCACCACCACCTTGGCATTATTTGTGGGAGAGGCGATTGCCTCCACCCATCTTGACACATAATCCACCGCCAATAGGATGTAGAGATTTCCACATGAAGAAGGAAACGGTCCCATGAAGTCCACACCCCATACATCAAATATTTCGACTTCTTGGATGTTGTTCAAGGGCATCTCATTCCTCCTTGAGATGTTGCCCGTCCTTTGGCAAGCATCACAAGCTACCACAAAGCTTTGCACATCCTTGAACAAGCTTGGCCAAAAGAAGCCCGATTGCAACACTTTCGCACATGTCTTGTGTGAGCTAGCATGCCCTCCACATGGCAAGGAATGACAATGGCGGATCACACTCTCCACCTCATCCTCCGGTATGCACCTTCTAAACATCCCATCCGGCCCTCTCTTGAACAAAAGTGGCTCGCTCCAATAGTAGTGTCTCACATCTTTGAAGAACTTCTTTCTTTGGGCATATGTCAATCCGGGAGGCACTTCCTCACACACCAAGTAGTTCACAATGTCGGCATACTATGGCTCACTTCCTCTAGAGACTTGGAACAAGCACTCCTCCACCATTTGCAATTGCTCATCCCGGAATGAGTCATCAATCGGGATGTCATCTCTCTCAATCTCTAGGGGAGGTAGTCTACTAAGGTGATCCGCCACGGAGTTCTCGGATCCCTTCTTGTCCCGGATTTCCAAGTCAAACTCTTGAAGAAGAAGGATCCACCAAATCAACCTAGGTTTGGCATCCTTCTTTGTAAGGAGGTAACGGATCGCAGCATGATCCGTATAAACAATGACCTTCGCTCCAACAAGGTATGACCGAAACTTCTCAAAGGCATACACTACCGCTAGCAACTCTTTCTCGGTTGTGGCATAGTTAAGTTGGGCATCATATAGCGTCTTGCTAGCATAATAAATGGCATGAGTGCGCCCATCTTTCCTTTGCCCCAAAACAGCCCCAACGGCTACATCGCTTGCATCACACATGATTTCAAACGGTAGGCTCAATCCGGAGGTTGCATGATGGGTGCGGAGATCAAAGCGTTCTTTAACCTACAAAAAGCCTCAAGGCAATCTTTGGAGAAAACAAATTCAACATCCTTCATTAGTAGGTTAGTGAGAGGCTTAGAAATTTTAGAGAAGTCTTGAATAAACCTCCGGTAAAAACCGGCATGCCCTAAGAAACTCCTTACCCCTTTTACCGAGGTAGGTGGTGGCAACTTCTCTATCGTTTCAATCTTGGCCCTATCAACCTCAATGCCACGGTTAGACACCAAGTGTCCTAACACAATACCTTCACTTACCATGAAGTGGCATTTTTTCCAATTCAAGACAAGATTTGTCTCCTCACATCTTTGCAATACTAATGACAAGTTAGCCAAGCAATTATCAAAGGAAGAACCATAAACAGAGAAATCATCCATGAACACTTCCATGATATTCTCAATGTATTCCGAAAAGATAGCCATCATACACCTTTGGAAGGTGGCGGGTGCATTACACAACCCAAATGGCATTCTCCTATAAGCAAAAGTTCCCCATGGACATGTAAAGGTGGTTTTCTCTTGGTCATCGGGGTGGATAGGGATTTGGAAGAATCCACTAAAACCATCTAGGTAGCAAAAATGAGAGTGTTGAGCTAACCTCTCTAGCATTTGGTCAATGAAAGGGAGAGGGAAGTGATCTTTCCTAGAGGCCATGTTCAACTTCCTATAGTCAATACACATCCTCCACCCCGTAACCGTCCTAGTCGGGATTAGTTCATTGTTCTCATTGGTCACTACGGTCATCCCACCCTTCTTAGGAACTACATGAACGGGACTAACCCACTTACTATCCGAGATAGGGTAGATAATTCCCGCATCTAGCAACTTAATGATTTCCTTTTTGACTACCTCTTTCATTATGGGATTCAATCTTCTTTGATGTTCAATAGAGGGTTTATGATTATCTTCCATCATTATCCTATGCATGCACAAAGAGGGCTTGATGCCAACAAGATCATCAATGGTGTATCCTATTTCCTTTCTATGCAGTTTCAATTCATTCAACAGTCTATTAAGCTCATCATCATTCAAAGATGCATTCACAATCACCGGATAAGTGGAATTTGAACCAAGGAAAGCATACTTTAAATGAGAAGGGAGAGGTTTAAGATCAAGTTGAGGAGGACCTTTTTCGGTTGGAGACGATCCATACAATGTAGGTTGAGATGATTGCAAAGCCATGGAAGCCTCCTTGAAGTCCCTTGATGATTGCTCACATTCAAGTGGTTGGTGCTGAAAAGACTCAGGAAAATCGACCCAGGAGGAAAAATCGGCCGATTTTTCTGAGGATGGGTCGATCTGAGTTTCTGTTTTTGCTGAACTGGCTGAAATTTCAGCACAAGGACAAAAATCGGCCGATTTTTGCCCTCCAGTCCGATTTTTCTGTCTGTTTTCCTCTTCTTCTAGCACTTCAAACCCAACACTTGGTAGCTCGTCCAATGCATTCAAGGCCTTGATTACTTCATTGCTACTCTCCTCAACTCCTTCTTCCATCAAGCTTGAGCTAGGAACCCTCTCAAGTGGATCCTTGAGCAAGATTGAGCTCACAACCTCTCTAGACTCCTCTTCTTCAACTATGTTGAATACATCTTCATCAAGGGTTGGTCCTTTCATCATTGTGGACAGCTTGAACTTGATGTTTTCTTCTCCAATGTTGAAGGAGAGGGTTCCATTCTTGCAATCTACTAGACATCCGGAAGTAGCTAGGAAAGGCCTTCCCAAGATGATAGGAACCGGATAGTCCGCTGGGATGTCCAAAACAACAAAGTCTATGTGCACATAGAACTTCCCTAGTTGCACCGGGATGTCTTCCAAGATTCCAACCGGATGAGTGATTGAGCGGTCCGCCATGTAAAGGGTCATCTTGACCGGCTTGGGCTCTCCTAGCCCAACCTTGTTGCAAAGTGCAAGCGGAATGATGCTCACACTTGCCCCAAGATCACATAGGGCGTCATAATTCACTTCTCCTACTCCGATTGGCACACAAAAGGATCCCGGATCTCTTAGCTTGGGAGGCATCTCCTCCTTCATCGTTTGAATCAACTCCGAGGATCTCTTAGTCATCCTTATCTCACCATACTCCTCCAACTTCCTTTTGTTAGAGAGTATTTCCTTCAAGAACTTGCCATATGCCGGCATTCCTAAAATAGCATCCATGAACGGAATGTTAATATGCAATTTAGACATTAGTTCAAGGAACTTACCAAAGTGATTGTCCAAGCGAGCTCTTGCTCGGGATTGAGGGAACGGTAGTGGTGGTTTGTATGGAGGCGGTGCCACATATGTTGGCTCAACATCCTTGCTCTTGCCTCCATCTCCTTACAATGGCTCTTCTTCATTCACCACTTGCTTCCCTTTAACATTCTCCTTGGGCAAAGGATCCTTCATGCTCAACCCGCTCCTTGTGGTAATGGCCAACACTTGGCCTCTTGGGTTTTCTTCGGTCCTTCCGGGAAGCTTCCCCGGATCTCTATGTGCTTCACCCGCCTTTTGGAACACTTGTGCTTCCAAAACCTTTTGAGCTTTAGAAATTGAAGTCACCGTGCTCTCAAGGCCACTCAACCTTCCAAGCAATTGCTCAAACATCATTTCGGTTCTATCTTTTGGAGGTTGAGTAAATCCGGGTGGAGGTTCTTGTAAAGCTTTTGGTGGTGGAGTTGTGCTTGTGGAAGCGGGAGGGTTCAAGGCTCCATCCGGGTTAGAATAAGAGAACCCGGGATGGTTATGGTTGGGCCGGTAATTGTTGAATTGCCGGTTGTTGTTGAAGTTCCTTGGGCCTTGGTAGTTGTTGTAGTTGCCCCTTCCCATATAGTTCACATCCTCCTCCTTGGAAGATAAGTTAGCTTGTGGGAGTACTTGAGGAGTTGCTTGGTTCTTCAAAGTTGTAGCACACAACTCCCTCAAGGACTTTAGCTCGTTGTTGATGGCGTCAAGCTTGAAATTGCTCATGGTGACCTCACTCACCTCATATGCTCCCGCCTTTCTCCCTTCACTTTTCCTATGGGAGTATTTCTCAATCACTAGAGCTTGCTTCTCCACAAACTCCCAAGCATCATCCACATGCTTCTCCATGAAAGTCCCACCGGAAAGAGATTGAAGCTTGAATTGGCTATCTTCATCAAGTCCTTTGAAGTAGATCTCCAATAGCTCAATTTTAGGTATACCATGGTGTGGAAAATCTAGGAGAAGGTCTTTGAATCTCTCCCAAGACTTGAACAAACTCTCTCTATCCTTCATCACGAAGGCATTAATCTTCCCTCTTAACTCGGTAGTCTTGGAAGGTGGGAAGAACTTAGTCAAAAACTCGGTTGTCATCTCCTCCCAAGTACCAACTCGCCCTTGTGGAATAGATTGATACCAAGCCAAGGCTTTATCCTTAAGAGAGAAGGAAAAAGCCCTAAGCTTATGGTTGTTGCTCTCCAATCTTGGTGGTCTAAGTGTCTCCATCAAAATTTCATAGTTCATCAAGTGTTGATGAGGAGACTCTCCTTCCATCCCTCCAAATTGATTATGCCGGATCATTTGTAGAACTTGAGGGCGGAGCTCGTAGTTGTGGGCTGCGGGATCTCCTAAGTTCACACTCGGACGGTGTGCTCTTTGTGCCGGATCCATACGTCTCCCCAAAGTTTGTGGCTCTTCAATAGCAATGGGTACAACCCTAACATTCGCCGCCGGCTGCGGTTGTGGTGGTGGAGGAGGTGGAGGTTGTTGACGATTAAGCTCTCCTTGTACAAGGGCTTGCCTAATCTCATCAATCTCCCTCCTAGTTGCTTCTTGCCTCTCATTGGCAAGTCTCCTTTCTTCCTCTAAAAGCTCATCTCTTAGCCTTATTTGCTCTAAGGCTTCATCCAATTCAACTTGGAGATCTCTTCCGGCCATCTCCTTTCCCTTTTTGATGCTCTTGGATCTAGATCTAAGGGTTTTCTCCGGTTCGGGATCGAATGGAGCTAAATCCTTGCCACAAGATCTTCGCATACACCTAAAGAGTAAGAGACGTCCTGAAAAGCAAAGACACTAACCAAAGAGAGATCAAAAGCAACAAGAAAGATCTACACTATAAACAATCACAAAAATGACTCAATCTAGACCTAGTCCCCGGTAACGGTGCCAAAAACTTGTTACGCTAAGATCGTGTGATGTGCACGCAATAAGCTTTAAATTTATACTCGTTATATTTATCCTAACTCCTAGCGAACCCGCAGTGTACGGGACGTTCGTAGTAGGGATAGTATTCCGAGGTCGAACACAAAGACTAAGGTGAAATCGAGTCAAACAATGGTCATAGATAGTGTGGATCTAATCTAAAAGAAAAGAAAGGAATAAAGAAATGAAAATGAAGATATTTCTGGTTGAGTTTTTGTGGTGATCAAGCAAAGATCACAAATCAAACAAGATAGCAAAACAAACCAACAACTCAAGCTAGCAAAACAAGCAAGTAACACAAAACACACAAGTGTATGATCAAGAGAGAAAAGTGGATTCTAGAGGTCAAGATTTCCGGTTATGGCATTGGACTCAAGGTTCTAAGGATTCTAAGGACAAGCTGCGGTGTTGGGGAAAGAATGTTTAACTAATGGAAGCAATTACCGGGTAGGTCTCTCACTTCACTAGTCCCGCATCTAACTCCTATTACCGGGTAGGTCTCAAGGGGTCAAGATAGGGAATTCTACACAAACCGGATACCACTTGAGGGGTAACCCTCTCCTTACCGGGTAAGTCTCGGAATAGGGAAATCTCAAGCAATAATCCTAGCACACTCGATCCAATAGCGGCTTATGAGGCTCGCTACTACCTAGAATTCATCATCTAAGGTATCTAAGATCGGAAATCATCGGGTAGATCTCTTCCCTCACTTAGGTTGATAGCATTAGGTGATCCTAAGCTAAATTAGGCTTAATAAACACTAGGATTTAAACAACCAAACACCCTAACATACAGATTCATCATTTAAAGAGCAACAGGAGAATAAATCGGGTTATTCTACAACTAAATCGGCCGATCTAGTCATGAACAGGGTGATTTTTCTCACTGGTTTGGGTTTCGTGCATACAAATCATCCAAATCTAACATATAAGTCCATTCTATCATCACCCTAGACATAACCATCAATCCATCACTCCAGAATCACAATAAACTAGCCAATAATATGCATATCAAGATCCAAAATCATCATACAAGCATACATGGTGTTCATAGATGGATAATGAAAGATAAGCAAGTAAAATCAATAAATCTCAACTGAATCCAAGTTGTAGCAAGACTTACAAACTCTTAAATGAAGATTCAAAACGTTCCTAACAATCCTTGCAATAGTTCTTCAATCCAAGATTACAAAAATCACTCAAAATCACTCAAAACCTCACTATCACTCCTAGAATGGTGTTCTTCTTCTTCCTTCAATCCTTTAGAGTTTTTCTTCTTCTCCAATTCTATCCCCAAATCAATGAGCTGTGAAATGAGAGTGTGGGAGAGGAGAGATCCCCAACAACAACCTGCAGGACCACTTATATTCTCCACCAAGAGCAAGGCCGGACAAGAGATCATGGGACACGTGGCTTAAGCTGTCAAAGGCCAAAAAATCGACCCAGTAGATTAAATCGGCCGATTTAGCTGCTAGTTGGTCCGATTTTCTTCAGCAAAAACATGCTATGATCGTCTAGCCATGAGTTGCTCCATTGCTTGCACCAATAGTGGTCTTTGTGTCCTTTGTTGCTCCAATTATGCTCCTCCAAGACTTTGGATGTGTACCATCATGAGGCTTGGCCCTCAAATGTATCGATTAACGTCCAATAGATCCCCGAATTACCTACAAAACCGATAAAAAGTAGTGTAGACGTCTTTTCTAGAAATGTGCATGAATTGAGCGAAGACGTCATGAACCAATGCCAAAACGTGCATGAATGAGTGAGAAATCTATCTAAATAATTACCTAAACCTAAGTCATAAATCGTGTTATCAAGATCTCTAGGTTGGCAACAACGGCACTCACAATCTTCTAAAAGGCCAAATAGACAAATAAACAGAACCCTCAAAGGTTCTGAGTTTTCAAAACGAATTTTGTTTTCAAACCATGAGCATAGTCGGGTTGGGATAGAATGTACAGGACCACCACTACCTCCGCGGATCTCGGCAGTCTAGTTTACTAGATTTAAAGTTGTATGTTGGATTGTAAGTTGTTTCTGGACTTGTTAAGATAGTAGCATGAATTCTATATAGTTATATATACGTATATATTTATACTTATGGTACAATAGTATCATATTAGAGTTGTAAACTTTGTAGTTAGATGATAGGAAGCTATGTTTGGCCCTTGGACAAACGCCGTAGCGCTTAGGCTAGTGTACATACGACGAAAAAGAACCTCGTTTGATTCTGATATGCACAGGGTGGTCTGGACTAAAGTCCACGAAATACTTTTGGAAGACCGAGTCAAAACCGGTCCGTACCTGATCAGTCATGGCCTAGCCGCACCACCGCTGTTGAAGTCGTGAACCGTCGCCGGTTCTTGTCCGAAACCCTAGTAGGAGTTTTGATGCGGGAGCATCCAAGTTACCACCAATATACCCAAGAAGACCCGTAACAAGAGCACACACTAAAATGATGGGCCAAGAGGCAGGAGAAGAAATTCATACTCTATAAAACTGCCTATTGAAGATAAGAGTAGTAAAAGAAGGTCTAGTCACCATCCTACAAACCCCGCCGCCCAGCATTATAAACATGCAAGAAGCATGAATCGACGCAAGGGATGGGGATACCATGCAAGAACAACTCCCATGCAAGATTAGAGGACCAACCGAATTCGTGTATGGGCTCGACACGTGAACCAATTCAAGAGTCCAACTTACAGTCCTATTTTATGTGTAATAACCCATAAAGACATATTTAATTATGGGCTAAATTTTGTAGGCTTTTAATTAAAATTCTAGCCTAATTCCATTTATTTATTTGCAAATAATATTAAGTCTTCTAATAGGAAAACTTAAAAATAGATCTCATCTTTTTAGAAGACGATCTTTTTTTTACAAAGAGATCTTATATTTCTAGAAGATAGATCTTATTTTATTTTATTTTATTTTATTTTTCTGAGGGTTAGATCTTATCTTCTTCTAGATGGATCACGGGCTTTTGGCTTTTACAAGCCCATACCAGCCTTCCCCTTGTAAATCATAGGTCAAACCTTCCCTTATAAATAGAGAGGTCATACCTCATAATTTTTCATTTTGAGTTTTAACTACATTTGATAAACACGTTGTGTTATCTTCTGTGGTGATACTATCGTCTCCGTGCGCGGAGAGCAAACCTGAGTAAGCGACGTCTTGCTCGCAACTCGCTTGGACTTGTTTGAGTGTGTTCTACTTGTCACGACAGAGAAGGGTGATTTAACTAGCCACAAACAATCCTCCTAGGTTCTCACGAACGCCTATTGTGTTTTAGTTATAGCGGAAGGGTTCTGCATGACTTCACTAGTTGATATTATGGGCGATCCTTTTGATCGTGGCCTTTTGTGCTTCTAGGTCGTCACTTAGGGTTTGACCTTGATCTATCCAACTACCAATCCATTCCCACCATCGGCTCATCTTATTTTCATATCTCTTTCTTTTATTGTATTTTCTATCGAGTCTTTAGGTGTCGAAAGATCGGGCCAACTACAAGGGAGAATACCCCGTGTCAAAGTGGTATAAAAGCCAATGGTTAATCAACGACGCATGTATCTTTTTATTATTCTGATATGTACATACGATGAAAAAGAACCCGGTTCCATTTTAATGCGGGGTTGATGTTGTAGTTTCCGAATCTAGACTAAAGTCCACGAAATCAATGACAAAAGAAAATCTCGGTGCAAATCTCGGGCGAGATTTGTATGGTAACACCGAGTTTTGTGAAACTCGAACGTACACAAAGAACGTGAGTTTGATGGAATGATAATGAAAGATAAGAAGATGAATAATGGAATGAATTAATGAAAATATAAGAAGCTAAAAACCAAAGTATTCTTGCAAAGAACCTTGACCAATTGGATCAAAACCCCGTAACAAAGAGTTTACCTTAACCCTCCCTTCTTGAACCTTACACAAGCCTATAAATAAGACAAGCAGAAGGAGGGACTAGTTTGACTAGTAGCACTAATCTTTAATAAGATTAACACACACAAGAACAACCTAATAAGGACCCACAACTATTCAATCAAAGACTCTCTTTTTGATTGAATTACAATGAATAAAACACAAACTTCATAAACGAAGCAACGAGTATCTCACAATATTGTGGAAAAATAATCAATCAAATCTCTCCATGAATCTCGTCTTCTAATGCTATTTATAGGAGCGATTCTTCTAAAAAGATAAAATAAAGATAATTCTAAAAGATAGGATCAAAACCAAAAGATACCTTTAGAATGTTTAGAGATTTATTGGTACTAAAAATAATAAAAGATAACTAACAACTTATAAGATCTCGACTGGATCTTGTGAATCTCGATAGAAGCAAACCTTGATTGAAATGTCGGGCGATATTTAGTTTTCAAGGCCGAGATTTTGACTAGCTTGCTTAAATCTCGTTCTAGCCACATTTCTTGTCTCCTGGGTCATCTTTAATCATGCATGGCTCCTTGGATGACACCTTCATTTGGCTTCTTCTTGCTCTTGATCTAGTGACAGATCCTTTCGTGGCATTTCTTGAAGATGGTATCCATTCCTTCTCGTTCAATGCTCTGTCCTTGCTCTAGTAATTGGTCCATGTATACGAGGCATTGGGGATCCTCATCATATTGTATAGGAGGCATTGGGGATGGTCTCTCATCATACTTCTCTTCCTTTAAATGATTTGTCCTCAAATCATCACCATGCACCTTAATCGCGAAACAATTTGGTTTACTAAGCTTTTTCTAGTTTTGTGTTTAGTAAATGTACCCCTTGAGAGAAGAGTGTATATAGTTTGAGAATAAATACAAAAGGTTGGGGTATATTTACTTAATTGAAACATTAAAAAGTCTAGTTACTACTCTAGTTTCTCAAAAAGGTCTAGTTACCAAAATTGCCCCCTTAATCGCCTCATAAGGACTCAATTATCCTACATTAGAGGTAGGAGTAATGCCATGCTCCTCCAAAGTTATCCTCTGCTCTCTTGGATGAGCGTTTGAACTTTGCACAATGCTTCCCGTAGAAGTTGACACCAGACATCGCAAGAATAGCAAATTGTAGTCAAAATCTCGAGCAAGATTTCGCATTGTAGGGGTCGAGATTTCTACTAGAGATCGATATCTCGTTTTCGATGATGAAAATTGGATATACTCTGAAATCCTATTAGTGTCTAGCTGCAACCATAGTAGATTTCTTGGATCGAATAGAAATTCCGTGCGAAATTTAGTAGCTCCGGATGCAACATGTGTCAAAACCCGATATAAAGAATTATCTTTCACCCTTCCTTCTTTAACCTTACACAAACCTTCTAGATAATACAAGCACAAGGAGGAATTAGTTTGACTTGTAGCACCAACCTTCAAAAAGATTAGCACACACAAGAGCAACCTAGCAAGCATTCACAACTTTTCAATCCAAAACTCTCCTTTTGATTGAATAGAAATGATAAAATGCAAACTTCATGAATAAAGTCACAAGTGTCTCACAATATTTTTAAAATCAAATTCAAAACTTAGTTATCTAACAATCTCCCCCTCTAAGGCTATTTATAAGGGAAATCTCCTATGTATACTAGAAAAGGTATCGTTAAAAGATAATTTAGGAAAATATATCTTTAAAGGATAATCTTGGAAGGACATAAAATAATCCTAAAGATAGAATCGAAAACTAACAATTATATTAAAGAATGTTTGAGAGCTTTTAAGATAATAAAACAAACATAGTTTCCAAAATTAAAAGATTTTGGCCGGATCTTCAAGCGCGCGTCAAAAGACAAATCTCGGTGGGAAATCTTTGCCGAGATTCTTGTAGCTCATCCGAGGATTTCCTCTCTGCAACTCTTTTTTGATCTTCCTCATTGGCGTTTCCTCTCGAATCGTTTTAGCCCTTGATCTTGTGATTGGTCCTTGTATGAGTGGTATGGTCCCACATCAAAACCAATGCTACAAGAGATGGTTAACTTGATCAAACAACTCTTGAATTTTGTTTTTAGTTTGTCCAAGAGAATATAGAACATGGAAGAAAGGACACCACCACCACCACCACCACCACCTTGTATGCCATGATTGAGGCCTACATTTGAGCTAGGAGGACCCTCCAACGTGCTTTCTATATGCGCTGCTCTAGGACCTCACCAAAACAACCCCTTTGAGCAAGGTAATACACGTCCTAACCCTTCTCCACATGTGCCAAACATACCTCATTTTGTTGATGATTTTCAAGAAGCACAAGAGGGAGTTTTGGAGGATGAAGTATGGGATGATTATCCAAGGAATTTCCAGCAGCCCCGGAGAGGTAGAGATAGGGTTATAGACCATATCAAGAGCAAGATGGATTAGGAAAGGTTAGGATCAAAATTCCTAGCTTTGATAGCAAGTGTGATCCGGACTTCTACATGGAGTGGGAGACCAAGGTGGAGAAAATATGGTCTTGCCACAAATTTGAAGAGCTCAAGAAGGTGCAACTGGCAGCCCATGAATTCCAAGGACATGCCTTGGTATAATGGGATCATTTGGTGAAGAAAGAATGAGAAATCTAGATCCACCATTAGCCACTCGGGAGCACATGAAGGCTCTCGTGAGAGCAAGGTGTCTACCACCTCACCACACTAGGTAGTTGAGGCAAATGCTAGAAAATCTAATGCAAGGAACCATCAGTTCCTAGGAAGCCTACTGATAGGTGATGGAATCACTATCAATTAGGATAGTTTTTAGTGTCTTTTTAGTGTCTTTGAGTCAGTTTGTGCTACTAATACCTTGATCCATATGAAGAAGTCCAAATGAAGCAAAAGAAGGTATTAGCAACACTTGGGAGTTGAAGAGCAACAACAAAGAAATGTTTCTGGTGCCACACCGCCCCTGCGGTGGCATTGTACTCCGGCAACGAAGCTTGCGCCTTCGCCAGCGCCTGGAACCAGCTTGTCACCGCCCCAGTGGCCGCCTCTGGCGGCCCCTGCGGCGACTCACCCTGAAGAAGCGAAGCTGGCGCCCCTGCACCTTTGCCTGCGGACCTGTGAAGCTGAAGAGCGAGTGTCGCCGCCCCTGCGGTGACACTAGGCCGCCCCTGCGGATCGTCATAAAAAACGACACAAAGATGAAGAGTCAGACGTTCAAGAAGCATTACAGACCCGCCCCTGCGGGATTGCCAGGCTGCCCCAACGACCAAGAAGAAGATCGAACGTTCTGGCCTAAATCGCCACTGCAGCCCTGAAGCCCACCCCCGCGGTTTACCACCAGAGGGCTTAACTCCGGCGGTTTGCACCACCTTTATGACATTTAAGGTGGCTATTTAGACAACCCATTTACTCCCTCTTAATGTAATTTGTAGTATAAATAGAGCCCTTGGCTGATTTCTAGAATCATCCATCATTTCCCCCCCCCCCCCAAAAAAAAAGCTCTATTTTCCCTTAGTACCATCTTGTAATGAGTTTCTAGCTTCCTTTGCTACATTGGGTTTTTTGAACCTGCATTGCTACTTGGTTGTAAGTCTTCTATAATATAAGTTTTATTCAGTCAATTTGTGTTATATTTCCTTGAGCTTTAACTTATGTTTGCATGTCTCTTATCACTTAGATTGATCACCTTAAGTGTCTAGTGCATGCAAAGTACTAGGATTAATCGATTCCGGATTCGGGTCCTTAATCTAATAGTAATCTTATAGGTAAAAGCTGGTTGTAAATACTTAAAGGAAAGGAATATAACTATAAAGAAAGATTAACGGTTTTCTTATTCATTCTTTATTTCTCTTTATCTTTACTAGAATGTTAACTTGTGCTTTGATCTTGTAGGTTTACGGATTAATAATCTCGTTAAGTTGTGTTGACGCCGGTTGGCTCAACACATATCTAAGATTAAGATGAGACTTTGGTGAATAACTTATAAAAAGAACCAACCAAGTAGTGTGCATGCTAAGATCCAACCTAGTGTAGCTTTTCATTCCATATCTATTATCACCATCTTTGCTTTATTTCTATTTACTTTTGTCTTGTTTTGTTACAATCCACCCCCCTATTGGTTACAACTCAGTAATTGAATCTAATCAAAATTTGACTAGACTCTCTTGGTTTCGACCCTTACTTACACTATACAATCCGGTTAGTGTAACGTTAGGTAATCTACTTTGAGTAAAGCTAAAAGACAACGACCATAGGTTTTTAGCCTCTTTAAATTTTGCGCCATTGCCGGGGAGTCCTAGTTACTGTTTTGATATATTTTTGATTATCGATTATTGGTTTGGACCATTTTCATGGTTCAAACCCGTGCTACTAACTCAAATTTTGCTCCTTTAGATCCAGGAAATCAAAAGAACGCACAATCGACAACGAAGGCAACAATGAACCCGTGAAGAGATGGCCAACCGAGCTCTCCGCCAACTTATGCAGCCTGATTCGACTCAACGCCCACTTGCGGTCACCATACTGTAAATTGGAGAAGGTGTTAATTTTAAGCTCAAATCGGGGTTGATCCACTTGCTCCCATCTTTCCATGGGTTGAGTGGAGAAGACCCAATCAAGCATCTTGGGAATTTCCACACCGTATGTATGAGTATGAAGCCGGAAAATGTCACCGAAGAACAAATCAAAATGCGGGCGTTTGACTTCACTCTCAAAGATGGGCCGGACGATTGTTATTACCATCTTTCGTCCGGGAGCATTGACACATGGGAGAACCTCCACAAGCCCTTCTTGGAGAAGTATTTCCCCGCGAAGAAGGTGAATAGCTTGAAGAAGGCGATAAGCAACATAGAGCAAGAAGCGGCCAAAACTCTTTATGAGTACTTGAACGTTTTGCAAGATTACGATCTAGTTAACCTTTCCATGAAAAACTCTACCCAACATCTAGTCTTGTACTTGTATAATGGCTTGCTCGAAAATGAGAGGAGGATCGTTGACACCGCATGTGGAGGTAACATCTTGAACACTACTCCTGGACTTGCTTTGGATAAAATGCAGGAATTGGCGGAAGGAACTAGGAACTTTGGTAGGACTTCTACCAAAAAGGGCGTACATGCTGTACATCCCAGCCGTCCTAAGATATCTAATGAAATTGCTGAACTTAAAGAGATGACTAAGAGATTAACCTTGATGGGAACTCCACAACAACTCAAGGCTTGTGAAGTTTATGCCGACCCTTTCCACCCCACGGACTTGTGTCCACAAGTCCAAGACAAAGCTGTTGAGATGAATGCTGTAGGATATGGTCAACAACAGCAACAACGTAAACAGAATGATCCGTATGTGCAGAACTACATGCTAAATTGGCGTGTTCAAGAAAACTACCGGTGGAGGGATCAACAAAACCAACATCAACAACAACCCCGCCAAGGTAAGTCTCAATACACTAAAGATATGTTGCAGGTTTTGACTAAATACTATGCTACCCATGTCCAAACCACAGAATCCAACATCAAGAACCTTGAAAAATAGGTTGGACAAATGGAGAAGGCCATCACAAGGATCAAAACTCGATCCTCGGGGAACTTGCCCTCCCACACTATCATAAACCCTAAGGAGAATGTTAGTGTTCTAACATTGAGGAGTGGGAGGTAAGTCCAGGCAAAGCCAACTTTGGAATCCAAACAAAAACCCTTTGACGGTTCTAACGCCCCCACAACTGCCCATGCGGCTGCAACTGTGCCCCCCTCTGCACAAACGTCTGCGGTGACAGCCCTTGAGCCGCCCCTGTGCTTGCAGGCTGGCGCCCTTGTGGAAAAGTCAACAGAGGTTCTGTTGAAGAAGATTCTTACATCCGTCCCAGTTTTTCCCCGATGTATGCTGAAAAACCTCCGGCTCCTTTCCTGAAGCACTCAAGGGGCGAAGGATGATAGAGGATAAGGTTCTCTTTGAGACCTTTTCCAAATGTGATGTAAACATTCCACTTTTGAAACTTGTGAAGAGTATCCCTAAGTATGCTCGGTTTTTGAAGAAACTTTGCACAATCAAGAGAAACCAGAAGCTGAAGGGGAAGCAAAAAGTCCAAGTAAGTGAGCACGTGTCAGCAGTCTTTCAATGACGAATGCCCAAGAAATGTAGTGATCCGGGCATGGTAAGCATTCCTTGCATCATTGGCGAAACTCGCTTTGACAAAGTGATGCTTGATTTAGGTGCGTCTATAAATGTGCTCCCTTATTCCATTTACCATTCTCTTGGCCTTGGGCCACTTCTTGAAACTCGGATTGTTGTCCAACTAGTTGATAGGTCTAACGTTTATCCAAAAGGAATTATTGAAGATGTGCTAGTTATGGTTGATAATTTGATTTTTCCTGCTGATTTTTTCGTATTGGATATGGAACATGATTCACATGCTGCACCTATTTTATTGGGAAGACCTTTTCTAAAAACTGCTAGAACTAAGATCGATTATGTGAGTGGTAAATTCACTATGAAATTTGATGGAGAACTGGTTGAGTTTAATATCTATGATGTTATGAAATACCCCATCGATGACCATTCTCTTTGTGCTATTGATGTGATTGAACCAATAATTCAAGATGTTTTTGACATTTCCGACATTGATGAATTAAAAAGTATAAATGAAAATGATATTGACATTCATAATTCAGATTATGCATTAACATCTAACATGCAGGAAGTTCTAGCTCACTTAGATGGGCACAAAAGGCTCCCTCTCTCATCTTTGGCCATTTGGCCCACATTGCTAACTCCAAGCGAGAAGCTTGTTCCTTCTATAGTGCAGGCTCCGGTGATCGAGTTGAAAGAACTTCCCCAACATCTCAAGTACAATTTTTTAGGGAAGAACGAAATTTTTCCGGTGATCGTTTTTGGCAAGTTGTCCCCTAATCAAGAAGAGAAATTGGTGAAGATCCTAAAGGAGCACAAGACGGCTCTTGGTTGGACCATTGCAGACATTAAGGGGATTAGTCCCTCTACATGTATGCATCGGATCTTCCTTGAGGAAGAGGCAAAACTATCAAGGAAACCACAAAGAAGACTAAATCTGCCCATGATGGATGTGGTCAATAAGGAAGTATTGAAGCTCCTCCAAGCGGATATGATTTTTTCCAATTTCGGATAGCAAATGGGTTAGTCCAACCCAAGTTGTTCCAAAAAAGGGAGGAATCACCATGGTGGAAAATCAATATGGTGAGATGGTCCCAAGTAAAACTCAAACCGGATGGAGAGTTTGCATCGACTACCGCAAACTAAACACGGTAACCTGGAAAGACCATTTTCCTTTGCCTTTTATTGACCAAATGCTCGAGCGTCTTGTAGGTCACCCATACTACTACTTCTTGGATGGATACTCGGGCTACTTCCAAATAGCCATCGCCCCGGAGGATCAAGAGAAGACGACCATCACTTGTCCTTTTGGCACTTTTGCGTACCGCAGAATGCCATTTGGACTTTGCAATGCCCCCGGTACCTTCCAACGGTGCATGATAAGTATTTTTCTGAGTACATTGAAAACTTTATTGATGTTTTTATGTACGATTTTACCGTCCATGGAGATAGTTTCGATGCATGTTTAGGACAGTTCAAACTTGTTCCTAAAAAATGCGTAGAATCCAATCTAGTTCTCAATTCTGAAAAATGGAACTTCATGGTTGAACAAGGTATTGTTCTAGGGCATGTTATCTCATCAAAGGGAATAGAAGTGGATAAGGCTAAAATTGATGTAATTCAAATTTTGCCTTACCCTACTAATGTGCGTGAAATTCGTTCTTTCTTAGGTCATGTAGGTTTCTACCGGCGCTTTATCAAGGATTTCTCCAAGATTTCAGCACCGCTGTGTGAGCTCCTGAAGAAAGATGTGACTTTCATAGTTGATGAAGATTGCAAGAGGGCGTTTGACACTTTGAAGTCTTGCCTCACAAGTGCACCCGTCAACTGATCTCCTAATTGGGAGAAGCCCTTTGAGATCATGTGCGACGCCAACGATTATGTCGTAGGAGCCATCCTAGGACAAAAGGACGGAAGAGCATCACATGTAATCCACTACGCATCGATAATTTTGAATGGTGCGCATAGGAACTACTCCACCACCGAGAAAGAGATGTTAGCGGTGGTGTTTGCGTTGGCGAAATTCCGGCAATACCTCCTTGGTGAAAAAATAATAGTATTTACTGACCATGCTAAACTCCGTTACCTCAGGACCAAGAAGGAAGCTAAACCAAGGTTGATCCGGTGGGTGCTACTTCTAAGTGGGTTCAACTTAGAAATCCAAGACAAGAAGGGAGCGGAGAATCTTGTGGCAGATCACCTGAGTAGGTTGGTGAAAGAGGAAGAAGATCCAGCAAGAGGGAAGGCCATCCTTGGAAGTTTCCCAGACGACACCTTTTACACAACCCTCTGTTGTGTAACCGCCCCTGCGGATTCAGAGACCCGCCCCTACGCAAGACCGCCCCTACGGCTTGAGGCCGGCGCCCCTGCGCGTCCCTTGTCGCCGCCCCTGAGTGTTGGTCTAGACGCCCCTGGGGATATTACGACAGAGGTATTGTATAGGTTGCATTCTTTTAAACCTTGGTTTGCTGACATCGTAAACTTTCTTATTAGAGGTGAGTACCCCCCAAACTTCACCAAAGCACATAGAGAGAAGGTGAAGGCCGAGGCAAGGCATTACATTTGGGACAATCCATACCTTTGGAAACATTGTAGTGACCAGGTAATACGCCGTTGCATCCCGGATCATGAGGTACAATCTGTTCTCTCTTTCTGTATTTCGGAAGCATGTGGGAGTGGTGCAAATAAAACTGCTAGAATAGTCTTGGATGCGGGGTTCTTTTGGCCACACATCTTTCGAGACGCTTTTGCATTTTGTAAGGTGTGTGATAGGTGTCAAAGAGTAGGTAATGTCTCTAGGAGGAATGAAATGCCTCAATCATCACTTATAATTTGTGAAAATTTTGATGTTTGGGGGATAGATTTTATGGGTCCTTTTCCTAGCACTTTTGGGAATACCTATATATTACTTAATGTGGACTATGTTTCCAAGTGGGTGGAAGGAAAGGTAACCAAAACTGATGATTCTAAACTTGTGGCAGCTTTTCTTAAGTACAATATCTTTGCAAGGTTCGGCATCCCTAAAGCTTTGATAAGCGACAGGGGGACTCACTTTTGCAACAAAACAATCACCGCCCTCCTTAAGAAGTATCATGTCCATCAACGAGTGTCTACGGCATACCACCCACAAACCAATGGGCAAGCTGAAGTATCAAAGCCGGAGATCAAGACAATCCTTGAAAAAACAGTTCCCCCTAGAAGGAAGGATTAGAACTTAAGGCTCAACGACGCTTTGTGGGCATACCGCACGGCGTACAAGACTCCCATTGGAATGTCCCCATTCCGACTTGTGTTCGGAAAGACTTGCCACCTACCGGTGGAGCTAGAACACAAAGCTTGGTGGGCGGTGAAGAAATGCAACATGAACGTGAATGAAGTAGGAGAATTCCGTAAGCTTCAACCGCAAGAGCTGGAAGAGTTAAGGCTCGATGCATACGACCATGCCACAACATACAAGGAAAAGACAAAGGCATGGCATGACCGAAATATCCTCCGAAAGGACTTCCAAGCAGGTAACAAAGTCCTTCTATTTCAATCACGTTTGAAACTTTTTATAGGAAAGCAACGCTCAAGGTGGACAGGTCCTTATGTGATAGCCGAAGTCCATCCACATGGTGCTGTGGATCTTTAGGATCCACAAACACACAAGATATTCAAAGTCAATGAACAAAGGCTCAAGCCATACCATAAGGGAGTGAAGAATGATCCAATCGATGTGATGGTATTGGAGGAGGCCCAAGCAGAGAAGTTAGGTCCTTACGTCGAGCCAACGACGTAAAACAAAGGCGCTGCTCGGGAGGAAAACCGAGAGAATAAGAAGAGGAGGCTCTGTCAAGAAAAGCACCCCTGCGGCTTTATGTCACCGCCCCTGTGGTGACATTGCACTCCCAGCCCGCCCTCGGCGCTGGGCCTGCGCCAGCTCAAAGCTGCCATCGCCCCTGCGGCTTTTCCTTGATAGACGCTCCTAGTGCCGCCCCCGGCGCTGGGCCTGCGTCTCCCCTCCCCTTGTCACCGCCCCCACGGTGACAACCACCCGCCCCTGCGATTCTACCCAAAAAAGAAAAAAAATAATAACGCAAAAATACCCCCTTACCCAACCCACCTCTCTCTCACCTTCTCACCTACCTTCCTCTCCCTCACACCCATGCGTTCTCCTAACTCTCCCTCAACCCATCAACCACCATGCCCCCTGCGCCACCACCCAAGCTCAAACCTCGCCGCCTCACCAACGCCCCTGCGTCACCACCATTGCCTTCTCTCTTGCATAGGCTGATGAGACCCACTAACTCTCCCTATCTCACAAATCTAAACCTTAAAACCCAACCACCACTTCCTACCATCCTCCTTCATCTTCAACAACCATCGGCTACCCTACGCAACACCAGCAGCCACCTGGAGAAGACACCACAACAGCACCACCAACGAAGTTGTCACAGACCTCCTCTGCACACTTTGCCCGCCCTTGCGCTTTCCCGTCCCTGCGTAAACTACAACAGAAAGGTCCGTTTCTTGGCAATTTTTGGTGATTTCTCATTCTTCTACTTGAATTGTTGATAGAATGGATACCACAAGGAAATTCAAGATGACCGATAGCGAGAAGGCATGTTCTGACATCATGCAAGACCGAGTGGTCTTTGCTACTCAGTTCTTGCATGTTCCGACATTGGAGAAGCTAGGCATGTTGGACAACATGCAGTCCTTCCTCGACAACACTAGGCTCGGGAATTTCCTTAAGAAGAGTACCTCACATACCCCGAGCTCAGAGACAGTTCATTGCCACCTTCACCATGGAGAAGGAGGACCATGTTTGTGTCGGCCTTACATTCAAATTCAATAAGAGGAAGTACACGGTGAACTTCTCTCAGCTGTAGGAGGCATTTGGGGTTACTAAGAACCCCTCTAATAAGTGGTGGGAGTCCGCACCTACACCGGACCTAGTGGAGTTTTGGCAAGCAGCTACCGGCTCCGAGTTTCATGCGGGGGCTGAGTACAACAACAAGCTCACTCACCCCTACTTGAGGCTCCTCTCGAAGATCATTTGTGTGTCTTCTGTGGACACAACGAGGAGAACAAGGTCGCTCTCAAGAACCTTCCCCTACTGTATGCTTGCATTCCAGCATGTGACAACATGCAGGATTAGATCTTCCTCTTCCTTACCTCTTTGAAGCGGATTACGAACGAGCTGAGAGACATTGTTGGAGGTGGATTCATCTCCTTAATTGCAGAACAGGTCATTGATATGACCAAGTTGGAGGATGGGATAGCGATCCCATTTTACAACGAAGGTCTTCTCCGGCGTTGTAAGCTTCTCAAGAGGGATGGTGAGAACCTGTTTTGGTTATCTTATGTAGATGGGAGCCACATCACTTGCCTTCCTCGGCCGCTGCCATAAGGAGATGAGCTCTCCGAGCTTTACATTGCCGCCGACCCCTATGTCCCAAGTCACTTTAACGTAGCCATCTCAAGATAGACGTCTACACGGACTTTTGCATGTTTTGTAGGTATTTTGGGAATTTTAGAGCCTAATCGATACATCCGAGGATCGTTCCTCGTGAGGATACGTATCCGAGTTCATTGGGAAGCAAGTTAGGAGTAAAGGAGAACACATGGGACCATGTTGGTGCATGCCTTGTACCAACTCGTGGCCCAACGATCAAAGGAAAGCTGAAACACAAGAATCACGGCCACTGGGAGTTCCACGGCCGTGGAAACTGGCCATGATTCTCTCTGCACAGCTGGGATAGTTGTCCCACGATCTCCATAACCGACTCTTGCATATGGAGAAGGCTATAAGTGCTCCCATAGGAAGAGTGATGGGAGAAAAGCGGGAGCATATGAGGTGAGTGAAGTCACCATGGGTAATTTCAAGCTTGATGCAATCAACAATGAGCTTAAATCTTTGAGGGAGTTGTGTGCTACAACTTTGAAGAGTCAAGCAACCCCTCAAGTGCAAGTGCAAGCAAACTTGTCTCCCAAAGAGGAAGATGTGAACTACATGGGAAGGGGAAACTACAACAACTATCAAGGCCCAAGGAACTTCAACAACAACCAGCAATTCCACAATTACCGACCTAACCACAACCATCCCGGGTTTTCCTATTCAAACCCGGATGGAGCCTTGAACCCTCCCGCTTCCACAAGCGCAACTCCACCACCTAAAGCTTCACAAGAGCCTCCACCCGGATTTACTCAACCTCCAAAAGATAGAACTGAGATGATGTTTGAGCAATTGCTTGGAAGGTTGAGTGGTCTTGAGAGCACGGTGACTTCCATTTCTAAAGCTCAAAAGATGTTGGAAGCACAAGTGTTCCAAAAGGCGGGTGAAGCTCATAGAGATCCGGGAAAGCTTCCCGGAAGAACCAAAGATAACCCAAGAGGCCAAGTCTTGGTCATCACAACAAGGAGTGGGCTGAGCATGAAGGATCCCTTACCCAAGGAAAATGCTAAGGGAAAGCAAGTGGTGATAGAAGAAGAGCCATTGCAAGAAGATGGAGGCAAGAGCAAGGATGATGAGCCAACATATGTGGCACCACCTCCATACAAGCCGCCACTACCATTCCCACAATCACGAGCAAGAGCTCGCTTGGAAAAACACTTCGATAAATTCCTTGAACTTATGTCTAAATTGCAAATTAAAATTCCGTTCATGGATGCTATTCTAGGTATGCCGGCAGATGGCAAGTTTTTGAAGGAAATACTCTCCAACAAGAGGAAGTTGGAGGAGTATGGAGAAGTGAGGATGATAAAGAGGTCCTCGGAGTTGATCCAAACCATGAAGGAGGAGATGCCTCCTAAGCTAAGAGATCTGGGATCTTTTTGTGTGCCAATTGCAGTGGGAGAAGTGAAGTACGAAGCCCTATGTGATCTTGGAGCAAGTGTAAGCATTATCCCGCTTGCACTTTGCAACAAGGTTGGGTTAGGAGAGCCAAAGCCGGTCAAGATGACCCTTTACATGGCGGACCATTCGATAACCCATCCCGTTGGAATCTTGGAAGACATACCGGTGCAACTAGGGAAGTTCTATGTGCCCATAGACTTCGTTGTTTTGGACATCCTGGCGGACTATCCGGTTCCTATCATCTTGGGGAGACCTTTCTTGGCTACATCGGGATGCTTGGTGGATTGCCAAATGGAATTCTCTCTTTCAACATTGGGGAAGAGAATATCAAGTTCAAATGATCCACAATGATGAAGGGGCCAGCCCTTGGTGAAGATGTGTTCAACATTGTCGAGCAAGAGGAATGTAGAGAAGTTGTGAGCTCGATCTTGATCAAGGACCCCTTGGAGAAGGTTCTTAGCTTAAGTTTGACGGAGGAAGGAGTTGAGGATGATTGCAATGAAGAAATCAAGGCTTTGGATGCATTGGAAAAGGAGACAAGAGCTGAATTTAAAGCACACGAAGGTATGCTGAATTGCTGTAGGATCCACGGCCAAGGGGGGAGAACCACGGCCGTGATTTGTCCCGTGGAACTCTCTGGAATGCTTAAAAGTGCTAGCTTAGCAAGTTCCACGGCCGTGGTTGTGCAAGAGGCCGTGATTTTGCCCGTGGTTTCTCTAGAAAGTGCCTTAGTGGTTGATCAAGCTTCAAGGAGCCTTGAGGTGTCTTCATTAGCTTTGTATTCATCTCAACCTACATTATATTGAGCGTCTCAATCGATAAAGGTCCTCCTAAACTTGAACTTAAACCCCTCCCCTCTCATCTTAAGTATGCTTTTCTTGGTGAAGAATCTACTTATCCGGTGATTGTTAATGCATGCTTGAATGATGATGAGTTGAATAGATTGTTGCATGTATTGAGATTGCATAGGAAGGCTATTGGTTATACCATTGATGATTTAGTTGGCATTAAACCTTCTTTGTGCATGCATAAGATCTTAATGGAATATAATCATAAACCTTCAATTGAACCTCAAAGAAGACTAAACCCCATCATGAAAGAGGTAGTAAAGAAAGAGATCCTTAAATTGCTAGATGCGGGGATCATTTTCTCGATTTCGGATAGTAAATGGGTTAGTCCCATGCATGTGGTTCCTAAGAAGGGTGGGATGACCATAGTGACTAATGAGAATAATGAACTAATCCCAACTAGAATGGTTACGGGTTGGAGGATGTGTATAGACTATAGGAAACTAAATGTGGCTTCTAGGAAAGATCACTTCCCTCTTCCCTTTATTGACCAAATGCTAGAAGATTAGCTCAACATTCCCATTTTTGTTACTTAGACGGTTATAGTGGATTCTTCAAAATCCCTATCCACCCCGATGATCAAGAGAAAACTACATTCACATGTCCTTGGGGTACATTTGCATATAGGAGAATGCCATTTGGGTTGTGTAATGCACCCGCCACCTTTCAAAGGTGTATGATGGCCATCTTTTCTGAGTATATTGAAAACATCATGGAAGTGTTTATGGATGATTTCTCTGTTTGTGAATCTTCATTTGATGATTGTTTAGCTAACTTGTCTTTAGTGCTTAAGAGATGTGAAGAGACAAATCTTGTCTTAAATTGGGAAAAATGTCACTTCATGGTAAGTGAAGGCATTGTGTTGGGACACTTGGTGTCCAACCGTGGCATTGAGGTTGATAGGACTAAGATAGAGACGATAGAGAAGTTGCCACCACCTACCTCGGTGAAGGGGGTAAGGAGTTTTCTAGGGCATGCCAATTTTTACCAGAGATTCATTAAAGATTTTTCTATGATTTCTAAGCCTCTTACTAACCTACTATTGAAAGATGTTGAGTTTGTTTTCTCCAAGGATTGCCTTGAGGCTTTTTGTAGGTTGAAGAATGCTTTGATCTCCGCACCCATCATGCAACCTCCGGATTGGAGTTTACCGTTTGAGATCATGTGTGACGCAAGTGATGTAGCCATTGGGGCTGTTTTGGGACAAAGGAAAGATGGGCTTATATAGGCCATCTATTATCTAGCAAGACGCTAGATGATGCCTAACTCAATTACGCTACCACCGAGAAGGAGTTGTTAGCGGTTGTGTATGCATTTGAGAAGTTCCGCTCGTATCTTATTGGAGCGAAGGTCATTATGTATACGGATCATGCTGCGATCCGTTATCTCCTTACTAAGAAGGATGCCAAGCCTCATTTGATTCGGTAGATCCTCCTTCTTCAAGAGTTTGATTTGGAAATCCGGGATAAGAAGGGGTCCGAAAATTCTGTGGCGGACCATGTTAGTAGGCTCCCACCGTTAGAGATTGAGAAAGATGACATCCCGATTGATGACTCATTTCGGGATGAGCAATTGCAATTGGTGGAGGAGTGCTTGCTTCAAGTGTCCAAGGGAAATGAGCCATGGTATGCCGACATAGTGAACTATCTCGTTTGTGAGGAGGTTCCACCCGGTTTATCCTATGCCCAAAGGAAGAAGTTCTTCAAGGATGTGAGGCATTACTATTGGAGTGAACCGTTTTTGTTCAAGAAAGGGCCAGATGGAGTCTTTAGGAGATGCATACCGGAGGATGAGGTGGAGAGTGTGATCCGCCATTGTCATTCCTTGCCATGTGGAGGTCATGCTAGCTCACACAAGACATGTGCAAAGGTGTTGCAATCCGGGTTTTAATGGCCAAGTTTGTTCAAGGATGTGTAGAATTTTGTGGTAGCATGTGATGCTTGCCAAAGGAAGGGCAACATCTCAAGGAGGAATGAGATGCCCTTGAACAACATACAAGAAGTGGAGATATTTGATGTGTGGGGTGTGGACTTCATGGGACCATTCCCCTCTTCTTGTGGCAACCTCTACATCCTATTGGCGGTAGACTATGTTTCAAGATGGGTGGAAGCAATCGCCTCTCCCACAAATGATGCCAAGGTTGTGGTGCGGTTCTTCAACCGAGTGATCTTCCCTAGGTTTGGGACACCAAGGGTGATCATAAGCGATGGAGGAAAGCACTTCACCAATAGGAACTTCGGGACACTTTTGGCTAAGTATGGGGTGACTCATAAGGTGGGAACACCTTACCATCCCCAAACTAGTGGCCAAGTGGAGATCTCCAACCGGGAGATAAAAGGAATCCTTGAGAAGACGGTCTCTAGAACGAGAAAGGATTGGGCTATGAAGCTCGATGATGCTTTGTGGGCTTATAGAACCGCTAGCAAGTGGTGCCTAGCGCGGGTCCCGACGCCATAACGAACACCTTGAGCTCTCTACCATCGTTGATAGGATCATCCGCCATCAATCCACTTGAGTAAACCCAAATACCGAAGCAAACCATTTTACATTGTGAGGACCCTCTTTCACTCTTCTTTACTTCATTTACACATTGGGGACAATGTCTTTCTAAGTATGGTGTGGGGTTTTCATGATCACTTGCATGATTAGCATCTAGGATAGTTTAATAATATCACATGTTTTGCATTGTACATAGATATTTCAAAAAACCTAAAAAATCAGAAAATTTAAAAAAATTTTAGTGCTTCTAAGCTTGGGTATGACCCTTATGATAAAATTGTCTTGTGAATCGGCTATGGATGGCCTTATGTGTTGAATTGATGTATGCATATGTGGACTTGAAGTACTTATCTTGAATCCTATGAGTGAATTGTGATCATGAATGTTTGCCTTGATTGGATTGAGAATTGATGGTTGAAATTACATGCTAGTTCTTGCACATCATTTAGGAGTGATAGAGGCAAGTCATCTTTCTCTACTTCTCATCTTGATCATGTTGTTTGAGCACCTCAATTGATAAAAAGTTTGACCTTTTTTGACCCATCCGGGAATATGAGCATGATAGTGTGTTGATGTGTGTGAAAAGCAAGTGTAGGGTGAAGTTGTTGATGAAAGTATGTGGTGAATGAAGTGCTGAATTTGTTGTGAAAAGTGTAGAAAAAATATAGGTTTGAGGACTTTGGTTTTGATGACGAGTAACTCGGCACCATTCACATAATTGGGTGTTTGTGCCTTGCCAAAGTCGGATAAACCGAATGTCCTAACGAGCCTTGGTATGTGTGCCCGGTGTGAGGCACCTCGGAAAAATCCCGAGGTCCGCTAATCACCAAGGTTTCGGCTTTTGTACACCAATGTCATTGCCTCAAAAATAAAAGAAAAAGGAAGTGAAAAAGAAAAGAAAACAAAGAAAAGATGGAGAAAATATACACTTGTGGTGAAGTTGATCAAAAATAAAATTGTGAGTTAGTTCCTTTCCCGGATTAGCATCACATAGCCTAAAAATTCCCACCTAATCACAACGTTTCTTGGCCTCTTCTTTTCTAAGTCCTTGTGACCTATTTGCATGTGTGTAAGACTTAGTGATCTAGATTGGATATACTCATGATCATCTTGGTTTCTTCGTTTTCACCTTGCATGCATGCTTTTGAGTTAAGTATAATTGTCTTTTCATGCCTTCATCTATTTGATGCGTGATTGCTTATCCATTTGCCATGAAACATGACTATGAAGGTGATCCAATATTAGAAGCACAATTTCAAAAAGATTTTGTTGTTTTTCTGCATGCATAAATCATGTAATCTCTTAGTCTATAGTTGGGACTTGCTCGGGAACGAGCAAACCTTAAGTATGAGGTATTTTGATAACACGATTTATGACGTTAGTCTAGGCATCCATTTAGATAGTTTTTCCCGCTATTCATGCATAGTTTAGCATTAGTTTGTGGCGTTTACATTCAATACATGTATATTTGTCGAGATAGACGTCTACACGGACTTTTGCATGTTTTGTAGGTATTTTGGGAGCTTTTAGAGCCTAATCGATACATCTGAGGATCGTTCCTCGTGATGACACGTATCCGAGCTCATTGGGAAGCAAGTTAGGAGCAAAGGAGAACACATGGGACCATGTTGGTGCATGACTTGCACCAACTCGTGGCCCAACGATCAAAGAAAAGCTGAAACACAGGAATCACGGCCACTGGGAGTTCCACGGCCGTGGAAACTGGCCGTGATTCTCTCTGCACAGCCGGGACAGCTGTCTCACGATCTCCATAACCGACTCTTGCATATGGAGAAGGCTATAAGTACACTTGTAGGCTGAGAGGAAAAAGATCCATCCATTACACATCTTACCTCACACATATTCTCTCATTTGAAGATTGGATTGGAGCTACTCTTGGAGGAGAAGATAGACTTCCATTGGAGAAGAGGAGAAGAACACACCATTCTTAGAGTTTCTTAGTTTTTAGAGTGAAGTTTGTTGGAAACATTTTCTAGGGTTGTAAGAACGATTCAAACCTTCTTTTGAAGGGTTGTAAGTCTCTCTTTTAACATTTATTCAGCTCGTTTTGCTTGTTCTATTTGCTTTATCTCCCTTCCAGTTCATCCTCTTGATATGGATTCCATGATTTTATGCTTGATGATTTTGATTGTGGTGATGCATGTTGTTGGCTAAATAAATGTGATTCTAGGGTAAGAAAATAATGGTTATGGCTTAGACTACGATAGGATAGACTTAAACGTGCCCTTGGATGATTTGTTTGCTCGAACCTAGCCTCTGTTGTGAATCACGGCCTGTTCTAGGGGGTTCCACGGCCGTGAACTTGATGAACTGCCCGTGATTTTTGTCTGACTTGTTTGCATTGATAAATCTGAATGTTAGGTTGTTAGATTGTTGAAATCCTAGTGTTTGTTGAGTTAAATCTATCCTAGGGTAACCTAGTGTTAGCAACTAAGTGTGAGAACAGACCTACTCGGTGATTTTTGCTCTTAGGTACCAAAGATGATGAACTCTAGGTAGTAGTGAGCCTCACAAGCCGCTATTGGACTGAGTGTGCTAGGAGTGTTGTTTAGGAGCTTCCTTTCCGAGACTTACCCGGTAAAGAGAGGTTAGATCCCTAGATGATATCCCGGTTTGTGTAGAATTCCTTTCCTTAGGCTCTTTGAGACTTACCCGGTGATGAGACCTTAGGAACGGACTAGTGGACCATGAGACCTACCCGGTAAATGATCCCAATTTAGAAACACCCACTCTCAACATACCATAGTTAATCCAAGGAATGATTAGATAGCTTGAGTCTTATGCCATAACCGGAATTTCTAACCCCTAGAATCCTCTTTTTCTCTCTTTGATTACCTATCTCGTGTTTGCTTGTTTACTTGTTTTGCTAGCTTAGTTGTTCGTTAATCTTGCATGATTTGTGATCCTTGATTGATCACCTCAAAACCAAACCAAAAACATTGAGATTTTCATTTCTTTATTCCTATCTCTTTTCTTAGCCTAGATCTTCACTATTCCTAGTCACTATTGACTCAATTTCACCATAGTCTTTGTGTTCGACCTCGGAATACTATCCTTACTACAAAACGACCCATACACTGTGGGTTCGCTAGGAGTTAGGAAAAATATATCGAGTTATAAATTTAAGACTTTTGCGTGTCACAATCTTAGCGTAACAGTCACCTTGTTCAGCTCTTTGTAATCTATACACAATCTCAACGATCCGTCCTTCTTCCGCACGAAGAGGACAGGTGCACCGCATGGTGAAACACTAGGGCGTATGAAGACCTTCTCAGCCAACTCCTCGAGTTGCTTCTTCAGCTCAAAAATCTCGATAGGTGACATACGATATGGGGCCTTCGAGATGGGTCTCGTGCCAGGCTCTAACTCGATGCCAAAATCTACGCTCCTCTGAGGCGGCAAGCTAGATGACTCTACAAACACGTTTGTAAACTCACAAACCACCGGTATGTCCTCCAAAGCTGGGCTATCTCCTTCATTCATTGCATAACACCAGAAGGCATCACATCCATGTGCTATCAACCTTGCTGCTCATACGGCACTGGTAACAGATCATGTCTTCCCAAGTCCCCCACCCCGGAAGACCTCTATCGGACCTATGTCGGTAGAGACTATAACAGATCTCTTACCCACATCTAACACCACACGGTGTCTACGCATCCATTCCATACCTAAAATGACTTCTTCATGCATCAATGTCATGACTAAGAAGTCAACAAGCAACACACACGTCCTTAAGCGAAGGGGACAACTACGTATCTCACGAGTACCTCGGACCCGACTACCATCAGGTAACCCTATGGTAAAGGGGGTCCCCTCTATGGTAGATAAACTCAAATGCTCAACACATGCAGCAGAAATAAAGGAATGCGTAGCACCCGTATCAAATAAAATTCTAACAGGTAAACCATGTAACAGAATGGTACTTGCGGTTTCCGCAACACTTCACTTAGAGCTTCGCTCTCTTCTTTTCATTTTTTGACTTTACTTTTGGAGTTATGGATAGAGGTGCACAAAAACCGAAGCCTAGGAGATCGGCGTTTCTCAAATTCGCAAGAGATGCCTCAAACCCTTAGCGCACATACCATAATCCGCTAGGAATATCGCTCAATCCGACTTTGGCAAGACACAAACACCCGGCTATGTGAATGGTGCCGAGTTACTCATCGTCATGATTGACTTCCCCAAACCTATAATTTCTTTCTATTCGATTGATTGCAAATAATTGCTCTCATGGCCCTCCCACATCAAACATGCCTTTTTCTCATTTACTTCTTCCAAATTCCCGGATAGGTAAAGGAGGCTAATATTTCAATGAGGAGTTAGATGATCAAAGAAAAGAAGAAAGAAAGTATCGAATTGCCTTAATCATTTCAACAAGAAGTATAGGAACTTATAATGTGATTTCAACTTCAATTTCCTAACATGATTTAGGTAACATTTTCGCATTATAAAACTTGCAAAAGAGGTAAAATTTATTCATTCAAATCCTTTTCGATTTACCATCCTTTTAAGCATGTAATTGTCATCAAACTCAATTCACAAGTAGTGATTATCATGGAAATCATCTCAATTCATTAGAAGCACAAAATTTTCAAAATTTTTCAATTTTTATGGGTTTTTAAAGTTCTTTTTCATGCAATGCGATAAGGAAACGTGTAACACATAATGAACATGCAAAGATAGTCTCAAATGAAAGCAAACATAGAGAGTAGAGTTATTACAAACTTTTTAGTACATCCCACCCCATACTTAGGACGAACATTGTCCCTAATGTTCAAAAGAAAGAACAAAAGAAAGAAAAGAAACTCACAAGTGGTGGCGGGAATGTCTAAAACAAGGGTCATGCATCGATCACTGTGGTGCCGGCGGAGGTGGAAATGGAGAGAAACTCGGATCATAGAACCGCCCAAACTGCTGGCGGTAGACGTCCCTCATCATGTGGTCAAGGTCGTCTAAGCGTCCGTCTCTAGCGTCCGCCCGGATCTCTAGCGCTCCGACTCTCTCTGAAAGTCCGGTAGCCCAATCCGGCATCCTCTCATACCATCCCGGGGCGTGATCGTACCATGCGGGGGCATCGGCTGGTGCTGGCGGTGGTGGTGGTGGTGGTGCTGCTGGCTGCGTCGTGGACCAAGGAGGAGGTGTGTCGTACCAAGTGGGAGGTGTAGTCATCCACGTGGGCCTCTCACTCACGCTAGCGCCGCGAGATGACGAGCCTGAAGCTCTAGCTGGGCGTGGAGAGCGCCTAGGTACATCCCGGGCCGCCTCCGGCTGATCCGGAAACGTGCCGAAATCCTGCTCCGCTCCTCCACCACTCTCGTACTGATCTCCCATGTCCTCCTCATCCACAACCGGCGGTGGAACATAAGGGGGAGCTACAAGCCTGTTCGCGTGCATCGCAGCGAACGTCTCCTTCCAATTGTGGCGTCCCGCCATAATGGAATACTCTGGCAGCCACTCAATACCCCTACCCGTCCTACTCTCCCAAGGCATGCCCGCATAAGGCGGACCTCTATGTGTGGGGAAGATGAGTCCCCTAACCATAAAAGCATGTAGCCCTAATGGAACCGCCGGTATACGGGTGCAAGTTGAAAAATCTACACCAAACGACCTAGCAATGTGGGTCACTATCCCACCATATCCAATGTTCCCCTTCGATTTATTCTTGAGTTTACTCATCGTCGCCGCCAAAAGAGTAGCACAATCTGCGCGGCATCCATAAAGCATACTGTAAAGAAGGAATAGCTCATCCGTCTTGATCTTTTGGGGCGTCTCCGTCCAAGGAAAGAGACACTCCGAAAGAACACGGTGGGCTATCTTCAAGGCTAGATGGTACATCAATCTAGCCTTGGTATCGGCGGGTTGCCAACGGTCCTCGTCGGCGTAAATCATAGCCACTTCCGCCCAAAAATCCTTGGCGGAAACGCCTCTAGGAAGTCGACCGTTGTAGGTCTCATGGAACCCGAAAATGGTCCCGAACTCAACAATGCTCAAGTGATAGTCTCGATTCATGAGACGGAAGGAGACGGTCCTATCTACTGGGCTGTGCTCAAAGGACGTCACAACCTCCCGGGTAATCTCCTCATAAGCGTCTTCACGAATGTTCGTGAAGACTAGCAATCCGGCTCTATCCAAGAGCCATGTGAGATCATCAACTTTGTTGAGAGGATGTAGATCCTCCAACAACAAATACCTAGGGCCAATCACTGCCCTCTTCTCTATTTTCTCAAACGCAGCAAGGTAGTTCTCATGTATGGTTGGGATGCTAGGGTGAGGGGGTGAAGATGGAGGTGAAGGTGAGGATGGTAGTGAGGGGGATGAGGGTGGTGGTGCCCTAGAGGTGGAGGGGTTCCCTTTCCTTTTCTTACTTTGCTCCCCTTTCTTCTCCTTTATCCTTCCCGACATTCTCCTCACAAAGTCCATTCTGTTCAAAATTACGGGCTGTTCTATAGAAACCACGGCCGTGGAACCTCTAGAGACCGTGATTCGTCTCAGAAGTTCGTAAATCTCAGCAAATCAGCACTCAATCTCAACAAGCAGGCAGTCCTAATCTAATTTCTTCCAATCTCAATCAGTTCTTCCTAAAATTTCTAACAAAAACGAACCAAATCCGCGAGAATCGAGGAGAAAGAAATAACCTCTTTTTCGGATTGAAAAATCCAAAATGCGTGTTTGTTGATCGATTTCCACTCGATTTGTTGCTTGGATCTCGTTCGTGGTTGGATTTGCTGCAGTTTAGGATGAAGAATCGTTGAAAACGATTAGGAAACGAAGAATTTGGAGAGGATGAGGGTATTCGGTTTCTAGGTCGTGGAAATGGGGGAAATGTGGTTAAGTTTGTGAAGAAAGTGGCTTATATAGTGGCCGGCAAAATTTCCAAAAATCACGGTCTATCGGGGCATTCCACGGCCGTGGAAGTGTACGGAACCATGGTTTTGATGATTTTTCACAGGCTTTTGAGAATTACGGCCACTGTAGCTATGACGACCGTAATTTAGACCGTGGAACCTTCTGTAAAGCTTCAAAGTCCAAATTTCGTCACTTTTCTTCGACATTATCCTCCCTTTCTCCTTTTCCATCGATCCTACAACCAAAAACACGAACATACCGGAAGAAATCGAGGCAAAATAAAGCGAAAACGTCTATTCTAAACTAATCTATGAATCGAAAACAAAAACGAGAATGCAATACCTTGGGTTGCCTCCCAAGAAGCGCTTTGTTTAAGGTCCGTAGCTAGACCAAATTCGCACTTATTCGAGTGCGGTAGGCGCAAACTCCTCAGTTTGGAGTTCCGGCGTATACTTCTTGAGTCGTTGGCCGTTCACCTTAAAACTTCCGCTAGCTTCACCCCATACTTCAACTGCACCATGGGGGAAAATGCGCTTAATTAGAAAAGGTCCATTCCAACGAGATTTAAGCTTACCTGGAAAGAGGCGAAGTCTTGAATTGAAGAGGAGAACTTGATCTCCTTCTTTGAAGTCCTTTGGAATGATATGCTTATCATGCCAACGCTTTGCTCTTTCCTTGTAGATTTTAGCGTTTTCGTAGGCGTTCAAACGGAGTTCATCCAGCTTGTTGATGTCTAGGAGACGCTTCTCTCCTGCTTCCTTCATGCCGAAATTCAGCCATTTGATGGCCCAAAACGCTTTGTGTTCCAGCTCTACCGGCAAATGACAAGACTTCCCATACACAAGGTTGTATGATGTGGTTCCTATGGGGGTCTTGTATGCAATCCGGTACGCCCATAATGCGTCATCTAGTTTCAAGGACCAATCCTTCCTAGTCCTCGAAACTGTCTTCTCTAGAATTCCCTTGATCTCCCTATTTGAGATCTCAACTTGTCCACTCGTTTGTGGATGGTAAGGGGTAGCGATCTTGTGAGTAACCCCATACTTGGCTAGAAGAGCTTCAAAGCGACGGGCTATGAAGTGAGAACCTCCATCACTAATGATCGTCCTTGGCGTCCCGAATCGTGGGAAAATGGTCTTGTTGAAGAACTTGACCACCACCATGGCATCATTTGTGGGAGAGGCAATTGCTTCCACCCATCTAGAAACGTAGTCTACTGCCAATAATATGTATTGGTTTCCACAAGAAGATGGGAATGGTCCCATGAAATCGACTCCCCAAACGTCGAAAATCTCCACCTCTTGGATGTTGTTGAGGGGCATCTCGTTCCTTCTAGAAATATTGCCTGTTCTTTGACAAGCATCGCAACAAGAGACAAAGGATTGCACATCTCTAAATAAAGTAGGCCAATAGAATCCAGATTGCAATACCTTTGCGCTAGTTTTGTTCGAACTAGCGTGTCCTCCACAAGGTAGTGAATGACAATGGCGGATGACACTTTGCATCTCATCTTCCGGCACACATCGCCGAATGATGCCATCCGGACCTCTCTTGAAGAGGAGAGGCTCGTTCCAATAGTATTCCCGGACATCCTTAAAGAACTTCTTCCTTTGTGCGTAGGATAGTCCGGGCGGTATCTCCTGGCAAACCAAATAGTTAACGAAATCAGCAAACCATGGTTCGTTACCTTTGGAGACTACCTTAATGCACTCCTCTATGATATGTAGGTGTTCGTCTGGGAAGGAGTCATCAATGGGTAGATGGTCGTCCTCTAGATGTGTGAGGCGACTCAAATGATCCGCAACAGAATTTTCCGAGCCTTTCTTGTCGCGGATCTCAAGATCGAATTCTTGTAGGAGAAGAATCCATCTAATCAGCCTTGGCTTCACATCTTTCTTCGCAAGGAGGTACCGGATCGCAGCATGATCCGTGTAGACAATCACCTTTGCACCTACAAGATAAGAGCGAAACTTGTCAATAGCGTAGACAATGGCTAGAAATTCTTTTTCCGTAGTGGCGTAGTTGAGCTGAGCTTCGTCTAGCGTCTTCCTAGCGTAGTATATGGCGTGGGTTCGTCCCTCTTTTCGTTGTCCAAGAACAGCTCCAATGGCTACGTCACTAGCATCGCACATAATCTCGAAGGGGAGAGTCCAATCCGGAGGTTGGATAATGGGTGCTGAAATTAGAGCTTGCCGGATAGTGTTGAACGCATCTAAACATTCCTGTGAAAACTCAAAAACCGCATCCTTCATCAATAGATTAGTGAGAGGTTTTGATATCTTAGAAAAGTCTTTAATGAAGCGTCTATAAAATCCAGCATGTCCTAGGAAACTTCTTATCCCCTTCACCGAAATTGGGGGAGGAAGTTTCTCTATGGTCTCTATTTTAGCCTTGTCTACCTCTATCCCTCTACTAGAGACTAAGTGACCTAATACGATTCCTTCTTTAACCATGAATTGACACTTTTCCCAATTAAGAACTAGGTTAGTGTCTTCACATCTTTGCAGAACAAGAGAAAGGTTAGAAAGACAATCGTTAAAAGAGGAACCGTAAACGGAGAAGTCGTCCATGAAGACTTCCATGATTTCCTCTACGTATTCGGAGAAGATGGCCATCATGCACCGTTGAAAGGTGGCTGGGGCGTTGCAAAGCCCGAACGGCATTCTCCTATAGGCGAACGTACCCCAAGGGCACGTGAATGTGGTCTTCTCTTGATCATCCGGATGTATCGGAATCTGAAAGAAGCCACTATAACCGTCAAGGTAGCAAAAGTATGAATGTTGTGCTAACCTTTCAAGCATCAGATCGATGAATGGCAATGGAAAGTGATCCTTCCGCGTTGCGTTGTTGAGCTTGCGGTAGTCTATGCACATTCGCCATCCAGTCACGGTTCGGGTAGGAATGAGTTCGTTGTTCTTGTTGGTGATGACCGTCATTCCTCCCTTCTTTGGAACTACTTGAACTGGACTCACCCACTTGCTATCGGAGATAGGATAGATGATACCTGCATCAAGAAGTTTAAGAATTTCCTTCTTGACAACCTCCTTCATGGTCGGATTCAACCGCCTTTGAGGTTGTCTTTAAGTTCTAAAGTCCTCCTCCATTAGTATCTTGTGCATGCATAAGGAGGGTTTAATTCCTACTAAGTCCTCAATAGTATAGCCTATGGCTTTTCTATGTTTCCTAAGGACAATCATGAGCTGTTCATGTTCATCTATGCTTAATTCGGAGCTAACGATAACCGGGAAGGTAGAATTAGATCCAAGAAAAGCGTACCTTAGATGAGCGGGAAGTGGTTTGAGTTCCATTGCTTTCGGCGCTTCCAATGATCCTTGAGGAGCTTCCGATGTTTCCTTAGAAGTTTCTAAGGATGTTGAATGGGTTGGAGAAGAATTGGAAGAAGTTGAAGAAGTATGCCGATCACCCTCTTCCACGGTCAAAATTACGGCCTCCTCATGTGTTCCACGGCCGTAATATCCTCTGGAACGGAGGTCGATTTTGGTCGTGGAATCCACGGTCGTGGAATACAGAGTATGACCGTGGATTCTAGTATTCTCAGCCTCATCGTGGAGTTTCTCAAACTCCACTTCATGCATCTCTTCTTGTGCTTCCAAGGCTTCAATTTCCTCTTTGCACTCTTCTTCTTCCCCTTCATTGGTTAGACTCATAGTGATAACCTTTTGTAAAGGATCGTTAAAGAGAATCGCACTTACCTCCTCCCTAGACAAACCTCCTTCGTCTTGGATATCGTAGATATCCTCGTCAAAGATTGGCTCCTTCACTAGAGTGGAAAGGACGAACTCTACTTTCTCTTCTCCAATATCAAAAGCGAGTCTTCCATTCTTGCAATCGACCATGCAGCCGGAAGTTGCAAGAAACGGTCTTCCGAGTATAACCGGGACTGGACTATCTGCAGGAATGTCAAGCACGACAAAATCAATGGGAACAAAGAATTTACCTAGCTTGACCGGGACGTCTTCTACAATGCCGACGGGACGAGTAATGGATCGATCCGCCATGTATAACGTCATCTTCACCGGTTTAGGGTCGCCTAAACCGATCTTCCTGCACAACGCAAGTGGTATGATGCTCACACTTGCTCCTAAGTCACATAAAGCGTCATATGTGACCTCTCCCACTCCAATGGGAATGCAAAATGACCCCGGATCTTTCAGCTTTGGGGGAATTTTCTCCTTCATCGTCTTGATGAGATCCGAAGAATCCGAACTCATCTTGACCTCTCCAAAATCTTCTAGCTTCCTCTTGTTAGAGAGGAGCTCCTTCAAGAACTTGCCATAAGCCGGCATACCTACATTGGCATCAATGAAAGGTATATTAATATGCAGCTTGCTCATGAGTTCTATGAACTTACCGAATTGCTTGTCTAGGCGCGCTCGCGCTCTAGATTGAGGGAACGGTAGGGGAGGTTTGTAAGCTGCAGGAGGGACATAGACGTCTTCCTTCTCCTTCCCCTTTTCTTTGTCCTTCTCTACGGGGACTTCAACGAACGTAGGCTGCGGATCGATGGTAGTCACTCTGCTCCTAGTTGTAATCGCCATTACCCTTCCCATAGGGTTGTCCTCCGTCTTTCCTGGAAGCTTTCCTTGATTTCTAGGAACTTCATCCGCATGATCGAACATTTGATTTTCTAAAACTTTTTGAGCTTTGTCAATCTTAGAAACTCGATCATCAAACTTAATGAGGCGGTTCTCCATCCCTTGAAGCTTTCCCAAGATCGTTTCCAACATGGGATCTGGCTTCTCCTTTCCCGTATTGTTTCCTCCATTAGATGATTGCTCCTGGCTTTTCAAAGGAGTAGAGGAAGAGGAAGGTGGAGTTAGTGAGTTAGAATTGGAAGGATAAGAGTTACCGGAATTTTGTTGATTGGGGCGCCAATTGTTGTTGTTTGAACCCCGATTGTTGTTCCAATCATTGTTCCGGTTGTTGTTGTTTCCATTCCAGTTGTTATTCCGGTTGTTACCCCGGTTGTTGTTGTTGCCGCCATTGTTGTTGCCCAAGTAGCCAACATCCTTCCCTTGTTGCTTTGGGAAGTTGGTCTTGATAGCCTCCTTCAACTCTTTGATCTCATTGTTGAGGGAGAAAATCTGATTTTGAGCTTCATGTGTGAGCTTCGCTCCTTGCTCCACACGATTTCCCTCCACTTTCCGGTGGGAATACTTCTCTATGACTCTTGCTTGCTTCTCAATGAAGTCCCAAGCGTCATCTTCTCTCATGTCCATGAACGTTCCGCATGAGAGGGATTGGAGGTTGAATTGCGTTCCCGCATCCAGCCCTTTGTAGTAAATCTCCAGCAAGGCAAGCTTGGATATGCCATGATGGGGGCAATCCAAGAGCAAATCCTGAAACCTTTCCCAAGATTGAAACAAACTTTCGTTAGGTCTCATAGAAAAAGCATTAATCTTACCTCTAAGTTCCGCCGTTTTGGAAGGCGGAAAGAATTTGGTGAGAAACTCTGCGGAAAGGTCTTCCCACGTGTCTAGTTTCCCATTAGGAAGAGCTTGGTACCAAGACAACGCTTTCCCTTTCAAGGAGAAAAAGAAAGGTTTGAGCTTATAGCTGTTGGTAGTAGCGTTCTTCGGTCTCATCGTCTCCATCATGCACTCGAAGTTTTGCAAGTGTTGGTGTGGAGATTCAGCACTTGTACCGCCAAATTGGTTTTGGCGGACAAGGGTGATAACTTGAGGGTTAAAGCTAAACCCTTGAACATCTTCAGCATCAAAATTCACACCTAAGCGGCGTGGTTGTTGTGTTGGATCCATCCGTTGGCCAAGAGTTCTTGGCTCATTATCCACACGTTCGACTCTCGCATTCCTTGGTGGGATGTGGCGATTAGTAGTTCCTTGTGGATGGAAGGGATTTATATTGATCGTAGGATCAATCTCTTCTAATGGCGGCATGGAAGAGTCACTATCATCAGCGGATGAGTGGCTCTTTCTTTTAGACCTTGATCTCCTTCTTGAGGACTTCTTGCCAACCTTATCTTCAAGGTCGCTCATCTTTACCCTCATTTGGAAGAGCATGTCTTGTAGACCGTTAACTTGAGATTGATGACGATCCATCTCATCCTTGCGGAGAGTCTCATTCCAACGGAGTTGAGCTTCTTTTTCCGCCAACTCCGTATGAAAATCACGTTCGTTTTCTTCGGCCATCTTCTTTTCCTTGCGCTTTTGCCTTAAGGTTTTCTCTAGCTCTTGATCAAGAGGCAAGAGATCTTCGGTGTTCCTAGACCTGCGCATGCACTCAAAGAAAAATCAAATAACGAGAGCAAGCTCCCAAGCTTGACAACGGCTACCGGATTCGGCCGAAACCAAATCCCCGGCAACGGCGCCAAAAACTTGTTCGCCCCTAGAGGTGTGTGCAAATAAGTTTTAAATTTATAAAACTAGAATCAAGCAAGCGAACCCGCAGTGTACGGATCGACGTAGTTAAGCAAGAATTCCAGAGTATCGAACACAGGGATTTGGGTGGGAACAAACTCGGTTGCAGATTATCAAGCAAGTAAATATGAGAGTTTGCAAATATTGGGAAAACAACAATCCTAAAGGTCCAGGTATCCAGCTGTGGCAATAGATTCAAGATATACTAATGATGTAAAGACAGAGTAGAGATATGCAAAGGTATACTAATGTAAGGTAATCGTACGGTTGAGGTTCCAAAAACCTTATGTAACTCACCTAAAAGGCACTCCCTATACAGGTTGTTGAGGCTCAATATAGAAAGATTCTAAAGGCGAGAATTAATGTCAAATACCCAAACTTGTACCCTAAAGATCAAGACTAACTTAACCGATTGAGGTTGTTGAGACTCACAATCGAGGTAGAGGTTGTTGAGGCTCACTACCACCTAGAAAAGACAAGTCTAAACTAAGCTAAAACAAATCTTTAACTTTAGATTGAAGTAAAAGCAGGTTCGTAGATTTAAGGGAAATCACGGTTAGTTCTTGAGGTTCCACGGCCGTGGACTCAAGAACAGCCCGTAATTTGGGTTTGTCGACGATGTTTCTCTAACTCTCAGGATCTAATCTGTTTGCGATCAATCTATCATCATCTAAGCCACAACTATCAACCCTTCACCTTAGAATTGTTAAGGGTTTTTAGCCAATAACAGTCATATTGATTTCAATTCAAGAATTAGAAGATGAAAAGATGAAAACTTTCAAGAACTTTCAATAACCTTCAAATAAATCTCAAGATCACAATCAAGAGCAAATGTTTATCAAAAGATTCAAAACAGAATAAACAATCACAACCTTAGGAAGAAAGAGAAACGGGATGTCAATCCGTTTTCAAATCAAACCTAAACAAGAAGAGAGATCTTCTTGCAAAATCTTCCAAGAACTTTCAATAACCTTCAAATATCCGAAGATCACCACAGCAATCTCCACTAAAAGTGCGAGATTCGAGCAACTCTCCGATGCAAACTTTGATCTCCAATGAGATCTCCCAAATACCTCTAAACGAGGGTTTGTGCGTTGCTAAGCGTTGATTACTAAGCAAGCCTAAGCGATGATAAGCGGTGATAAGCGGTTATGCGTCGATGATGAAATCTCTTTTCGGTCGTCTTTTTATAGGGCAAGACGAAGTGTCGGCCCGGCCCAATCTTCAAAAGATCATGGCTTCGAAGTGTGGCGAGAGATTCGCCAAGATCACGGTCGTGGAAGATTCCACGACCGTAATTCTAGGGCGTGGAAACAATTACGGTTAGTTCCACGACCGTAGAATCCCCTGGAATGAACATCGAATTCTGACTCTGAATCCACGGCCGTAAAACATTTGTACTCACTTTAAAACCAAAACCTTTGTACTCACTTTAAAACACCCCACTTTAAAACCAAAACCTTTGTACTCACTTTAAAACCAAAACCTTTGTACTCACTATCCTAAAACATTTGTACTCACTATCCTAAAACATATATATATATATGTACACACTATCCTAAAACATTTGTACTCACTTTAAAACCAAAACCTTTTCAAAAGTTACACCCCTTTCGGATTCTAGTTATTTATCCACTCTACCTTTATTGCAGATAGCAAGTTCCATTGTTGTCAACCTAAGGCTCTGATACCAACTCTGTAACACCCCAAATCCACGGGACTCGGAGTGCCACATTAGGCTAGGATCTCACAATGGATCCTGACCCTAGTCTGACAACAAGTTCACTGGATCTTACAACAAGGCACAAGTAGATTAAAACCAAAAACATAAAACTGTATAAGATACATCAAAAGGGTTTACAACAACAAAGCCGAGTAAAAAACAACATTCATAAACATCATATACAAAAGATCCCATATCCCAGGTAACCCTAATGTACAGAAGTCCTCGGATGGTCACCCCATCTAGCTCACTCTGCAGTCTTCCTAACCTACAGATCATCTACAACATGGTATACACCGTTAGCTACATAAATGAATAAGTATGAAGGTAATAGCACACACACACATCCACATCTCATACATGCAATGCCACACACATTCATTTATTATCTTTCAGTTACGTTATTCCATTACTAATTCAACTTATTTTGTAACAAGAGGAGCCTTAAGAACCTCGTCCCATCCAATGTAACACAAGGGTTTTGCATGGGGGTGATCATCACTCGTCCCCCCTGTGAGATCATCTTCATGGAACCTCGTCCTACCCGCAGGCGGAGGCAAGTGGTCACGACCCGTTGTAATACACTTGAGCCATTTCAAGTAATAAATGGTCGTCCTAGTCCGGTTTAGGTTATAAATGCACAATCAAATGAACACACACAACCATCACAATCACACAAACCCATACTGTATGCTAAGTAAGTCCTACGGACTTACCTTTAATACTCGTATCCAATACCACGTCACAGATTCCCCTCGGGGAAGTAATCAACGCCTGCAATAGCAAGGCACACAACATCACATACTGCAAGGGTTAGGAGACTCGTCTCCATAACCACAACCAACCTACAACCTCAATCTAAACTTCAAGATCATAACATGCTCACAAATGCCTAAGGCATAACCTCAGCATAAACACAAGTGCCTAAGGCACATCTCTATCATACAACTCATCCCAACCAAGCTAGCCTAGCCAACATCTAAGCCAACATCAAAGGAAAGGAAGGAAGGAAACATACCAACAAGGTATGTCCTGAATGCTCCAATAGAAGAAAATAACTTAAGGCTGACCCAGTGAGGCACAGGGGCGGCTCACTCAAGGCGCAGGGGCGGTCTACAGCAGGCGCACAGGCGGTCAAGCTCAGGCGCAGGGGCGGCTGTCTGTGCAGAAAGATAGCCCCGACTTCTCTTCGATCTCTTTCTCGACTCTCTTCACTTCTTCATCATACCACAGCAACACACATACATATATACACATGTATGAACATCAGAATAGCCAGGAAAGGATCCAACACAAGTCTAACTTGTGATCCTAAGCTGAGAAGCAAGAAAGAAGAAGGAAAGAAGATAGGGATGGAGATCTTACTACAGCAAGCCCTAGGCAGCAACTACGAGCATCCAACACACCTCACAACCTCAGCACAACAACAACAACAACTCTTATCATCATCCTCATGATCATCCAAAGCCAAAGTGTTCGCTCCAAACGGTGTGTGCAAGCTTTAAATTTATAACCCTAGATGTAAGCTTAAAACAAGGATGCGAACCCGTAGTGTACGGGTCAATCGTAGTAAAAAGCAAGAAATTCCAGGGGTCGATCACAGGGACTTAGTGAAACAAAGCAGGTATAGGTTGTTAATGCAACTACTAACCACAAAAGCGATCAAAGCAATCAAAGATGATAAAAAGTCAATTAAGGAAATATGCAATTATAGGGATTAAAGCATCTAGTTGTGGTTCCAACTCAAGATCTAAAGATAAAGTGGACAAAGCTGAGATTTTGCAAAGGGAAGGTGTTACTAAAGTGAAATAGATCACCGGGTAAGTCTCACTACTTACTAATCCCAAACCGTAACTCCTATTACCGGGTAAGTCTCAAGGAATTAAGGAAAAGAACTATAACCTCAAACTAACACTCCAACTAAGGGAATAGAATCAACCTTTACCGGGTAAGTCTCAGGCTAACTCACAAAGATGGGATGAAAGCACACACTCAAACCCCAATAAAGAATAAACCTTTATTACCTATTGCTTATGATCTTAGGTAAACAAACAAAGGAATTACCGGGTAAGTCTCATCCTAGGCTTGCATTGAACCAGGAAAGGTGTAATAAGAATAGGATTTGGCAAACTTTAACACTTAACTCTCAGTTTTGGATCAGAAAAGTCACCTCGGTCAGACGAATTCCACCCCGGACGAGATCTTCATCGATTGAGCGAGATGTTCTAGGGTTAAGGATAAAGACTCGAGCTTTCAGGGTCCTACTGTGATTAATATTATTCTATCATTGTTTTTCCCACAACCTTCAGCCAATCACCCTAGAATCACACAAAGAAATTAGCCAATCATCATCATGAAAGCAATAATCAAATATATGGGAAGAAAGAGAATAATTGAACAAGAAAACCTTAAGAGAAAGGCTTCAATAACTGAATCAATTATCAAACAAACAAGCGTTCCTTGGATCACAATCCAACAAGACAATCAACAAAGAAGGGAATCTAAGAAAGTCTTACAAAACCCTTCACAAAAGCTATAAAAGCTATAACTTTCTTCCTTCAATCTTCCTTTAACCTTCAAAAAGGTTCTTCAAATCTCCCAACTGTAGTGGGTGTTTTCCAGCCGTAAGCGCGCCCCCCGGATTTGTGGAAAATCCAACCCTTTTATAGGAAAATTACCCTTCAAAGATAAGATATCTTAGAAAGATCTTTTCCCATAAAAATAGGTAAAATATATGGGCTAAATTATCTTCTTCCTTCCAGGAATCCAGCCTAAAAATATAAGATCCTCTTTCCAAAAATAAAAGATCTCAGCCAAGAATAAAATATCTCTTGCTGCGTCCAAGGTGTTCGTCTCGGTCGAGCAGTTCCTCTGGATCACCTCGGTCGAGATGGTACTGTAGCTGACCGAGGTGATTCACAACTGAATGTGAAATCTCTCAAATCTGGTCCAAAGTAAATCTCTAATCCATTTTCATGATTCCTGGATTCTTCCTTAAGCTCGTGAATGTAGCTCCAATGACTCCTTAGCTTCTTTTGCTCCATTTTGATGCAAAACGTGCCATTTTACCTACGATTACAACGAAACTTGGTGTAGACCTCGATTCTCGCAAAAGTAGATGAAATGACAATATAATCACATAATATACATCCAAACATGCAGATTGTTGAAGATAAAACGTCTAAACAAGTCCCAAAATATAGACTATAATTCATGCTATCACAAAGCCGCAACAATCTCTCAAAAACTCACACACAAGATCAAAGAGAGAACAAAGAAGATCAAGGAAGAAGAGAGAAGAAGATGAGCGTGAGGAGGAGGAGACAAGCTAGAGAGTTGAAGAAACCCTTCATCGGGAGCATGGGAAAGCTTATAAAGGAAGCTAACCAAAAGCAAGGTCAATAGGTCAACAAAGGTGGTTGCAACCGCACAAAACCGCAGGGGTGGATCAGCCAAGGCGCATGGGTGGCCCTCCTGAGGCGTAGGGGCAGCTAACAGGGTCCGTAGGGGCGGCTGCCAAGGTCCAGCAAAGGCTCAACAAGGACTCAAGGCTCCTAAGGACTAAGGATCTTACACTTTTGTATGTTGAATTCATTGAAGCGTTGTTTACTCGGGACGAGTAAAGACTCTAAGTATCGGGCAGTTTGATAGCTGATGGAATCACTATCAATTAGGATAGTTTTTAGTGTCTTTGAGTCTGTTTGTGCTACTAATACCTTGATCCAGATGAAGAAGTCCAAATGAAGCAAAAGAAGGTATTAGCAACACTTGGTGATAGAAACACAGGCGATCTAGATCGAGCAGAAACTTCAACTACTTCTTCTTGATCATTTGAGTTGAATCAAATGGAAGCACGTAGGCGGCGGAAGCATAGAAATGGATGCTGAAGCGTACGATCGATCCGATCTAGGTAGATCAAATTATCCACGAGGTGGAGTAGATTATAGTTGATCCTTCAAAGGATCCTTGAATATGAAAGGCTTGGATCAAAGACTAGATCCAAGATAGAACTTTAAGAGGATAGAAGAAGAAGTGATGCCTAAACCAAGTAATAGGATTTTCCCTTCAGAATACTTGGATTCAACTTAGACATATCTTACAAATGAGCCAAGCCATCCTTATATAGTGGATGGAGGCCATACAAAGAGTTACAACATAAATGAAGGAATTAAAAGCCGGAATTAAGTTCCGGAAATAAAAAGCCTAACATATAAAAGGTCGGAATTTAAGTCACGGAATTAAGTTCCGGAATTAAAGTTCCGAATATATAAAGTCAATTATTAAATAGCCGAAATATTTAAATGTCTTCGTAATGGTGCCGGGTCCTTCTAGACGGAAATACGAATGACATCGCCATCCGGGGGCGTATCATTCTCCTCCTCTTAAATATGAAACGTCCTCGTTTGCACGGTCGAAAGAAAGGAGTATCTTTGTGAACATGACCCTTGAAATTCAGCACCGATGCACATTGTCAGAGTCGGGCGGCTTGGACTTGTAGTCTTTCAAAAGGGCGGTGGGGCCGCCAAGCTTGTTGACTATGCCGAAAAGGTGCCGGAAAGAGCACCGATATTTGATTGATTTCAGTTGATTATATCGATACTCTTTAAAATTATGAATCAAGCCTTGGGTGGGTGGCAAGTTGTCCGACAAAACAAGGAAAAACTTTGGATCAGACGGCTCAAACTTGTAGTACATGTGGATAGTCTTGCCGGTGAGTTTGTCTACCATGCCGTCTAAGCGTGTGACATTGTACGTCAGAGGCATGCCGGAAGGAAGAAAGGGTAAGCCGGTAAATAAGTTATTAGACAAAACAAATTCAAACCTCGGCTCAACCAGCTCGAACTTGTAGTCCAACAACATAATGGTGCCATTATTGGGGTTGATGGCTTCTTCCTTGTCCTCTTCAAAGGACTCACCACACACCGGGTTGAGAACTTCAACTGGAAGTACCGGGGTGAAATTTTTATTGACGATATCGCCCTTGTCCATGACTTCGTCACACAATGGTTTGACCACCAACTCACACCTTGGTTGTGACACCGCTTCAGGTTCTTTTTGTTGGGCGGAGGCCATGTGGGCAAGTATTGTCGCCCTCATAACTTCTATCTCATGATTTAGAGCGGCATTTTCTTTGGCTTAGACGGCAGCACGTTGTTGGTGCTCATGTGGATACCATTGATATCCATGGATGGTCTCTTTGGGCCTTGGTGAATTTCGAGGAGGCAACCACTCATCGTCCTCAAAATATTCTCTTCGTCGGCTATGTGAATGCCGTCCGTACCCATAGGTGGGTTGTTTGGACTTTGGTGGATATATAGGAGGTAACCATTCCTCATCCTCATCATAGGAATCATCATCATCATCATCATATAACACGATGAACGATGAAGAACACTTGAAGATCTTCGAAGAACACCAAAGAGAAAAAAATTTGATGATGAACAATGAAGAATACAAGTAAAGAACTTGACATCGATCCCTTGCTCTGATACCAATGATAGAAATACGGGTGATCTAGATCGAGGAGAAACTTCAACTACTTCTTTTTTATCATTCTTGTTGGATCAAACGTAGAACTTGAGCGGCGAAGCTTAGAAATGGATGTGGAAGCGTACGGTCGATCCGATCTAGGTAGATCGGATCATTCACGAAGTGGAGTAGATCGAGTTGATCCTTCCTAAAGGACCCTAGAGTATGAAAGCTTGGATCAAAGACTAGATCAAGATAGAACTTGAAGAGGATTGAAGAGGAAGTGATGCCTAAACCAAGTAAGAGGATTTCCTTCTCAACACTTGGATTTCAACTTAGACATATCTTACAAATGAGCCAAGTCATCCTTATATAGTGGATGAAGGTCATACAAAGAGTTATAATATAAATGAAGGAATTAAAAACCGGAATTAAGTTCCGGAAATGAAAAGCCTAACATATGAATGGTCAAAATTTAAGTCACGGAACTAAATTCCGGAATTAAAGTTCCGAATATATAAAGTCAATTATTAAATAGCCGAAATATTTAAATGTCTTCATAATGGTGTCGGGTTCTTCTAGCTGGAAACACGGATGACATCACCATCCGGGGGCATATCACTTGGGAGTTGAAGAACAACAACGAAGAAATGTTCCTGGTGCCACACCGCCCCCGCAGAGCAGTGTCACCGCTCTTGCGGTGGCATTGCACTCCGGCAACGCAGGTTGCGCCTTCGCCGCGCCTAGAACCAGCTTGTCACCGTCCCTACGGCCGCCTCTGGCCGCCCCTACGGCGACTCATCATGAAGAAGCAAAACCGGCGCCCATGCGCCTTTGCCTACGCCCCAGCCTACGGACCTGTGAAGCCGTAGAGCCAGTGTCGCCGTTCCTGCGGTGACACTAGGCCGCCCCTTCGGATCGTCATTAAAAACGACACGAAGATGAAGAGTCAGACGTTCAAGAAGCATTAAAGACCCGCCCCTGCGGGATTTCTAAGCCGCCCCAGCGGCCTTGAAGAAGATCGAACGTTTTGGCCTAAACCGCCCCTGCGGCCCTGAAGCCCACCCCCGTGGTTTAGAGCCAAAGGACTTAACTCCGGCTGTTTGCACCACCTTTATGACATTTAAGGTGGTTGTTTAGACATCCCATTTACTCCCTTTTAATGTTATTTGTAGTACAAATAGAGCCCTTGGCTGATTGCTAGAATCATCCATCATTTTCCCCAAAACAAAAGCTCTATTTTCCCTTACTATCATCTTGTAATGAGTTTCTAGCTTCCTTTGCTACATTGGGTTGTTTGAAGCTGCATTGCTACTTGGTTGTAAGTCTTTTATAATATAAGTTATTTCAGTCAATTTGTGTTATATTTCCTTGAGCTTTAACTTATGTTTGCATGTCTCTTATCACTTACATTGATCACCTTAAGTGTCTAATACTTACAAAGTACTAGGATTAATCGATTCCGGGTTCGGGTCCTTAATCTAGTAGTAAACCTTTAGGTAAAAGCTGGTTTAATTACTTAAAGGAAAAGAATATAACTATAAAGAAAGATTAACGGTTTGTTTATTCATTCTTTATATCTCTTTATCTTTACTAGAATGTTAACTTCTGCTTTGATCTTGTAGGTTTACGGATCAATAATCTCGTTAAGTTGTGTTGATTCCGTTTGGCTCAACACATATCTAAGATCAAGATGAGACTTTGGTGAATAACTTATAAAAAAAACCAACCAAGTAGTGTACATGCTAAGATCCAACCTAGTGTAGCTCTTCATTCCATATCTATTATCACCATCTTTGCTTGATTTCTATTTACTTTTGTCTTGTTTTGTTACAATCCAAACCCCCCATTGATTACAATTTGGTAACTGAATCTAATCAAAACTCGACTAGAATCTCTTGGGTTCGACCCTTGCTTACACTATAAAATCTGGTTAGTATAACGTTAGGTAATCTACTTTGACTAAAGCTAAAAGACAACGACCATAGGTGATGCGTCCTTGGACACGTCAACGAAAGATTCCGGATCTAGATCAAGTTGAAGCTCAACTACTCCTTAGTTGAAGCGCGGATGCGTTTGAAGGTGGGTTGTTGAAACTTAGAGATTGAGGCGGAAGTTGAATGGTTGGGTCGATCTATATTGATCGATCAAGCCTTGAAGTGGATCGGTTGAGTTGATTCTTGAAGAATCCTCGAATATGGATGAGTTTGGATCGAAGATCCAAAAGAAGAACTTTGAGAGCATGGAAGCGAGATTGATGCTCAAGTAAGTAGGAGGAAAATACTTCTCAAATACTTAATCAAATTGAACATGCTTTACAAATGAGTCAAGCATCCCCTTATATAGTGGATGAAGGTCATACAAAGAGACGAAACTTAAATGACGGAAATAAAGTCGGAAATAAAGTTCGAAAATGAAAAATCTAAAAATATGAAAGGTTGGGAATTTAAGTTTGGAATTAAGTTTCCGAATTAAATTCCGAAACCAAAAGTCTAATCTTAAATTTGAAAAATTTAGTCACGGAAATAAAGTTCCGGAAATAAATATTCCGAAAATAGAAATACTTATTATTACAAAACGCTAAAATACGGAAAATGCGCCGGAACGGTATTGGCTTGACAAGCTTCATGCCATGGTGGCGTAGAGGCACAATTTGAAACCAATGGGCCCGTGACAAGCAATGGTGCAGGCAATGATGGAGCCAGTAGCTTGGGCGATTGTCTTAGCACGGGAACGGGTGAGCAGTCCATCGGAGCGAACCCGGAATGCCTCGTCTTCCTCATCTTGGGACATAGGGGTCAAGTGCGCATCAATAGGTTTTTAGCCTCGTCACCTACACATCCATTCAAATGGTCATGGTTAAGGCTAATGTGCTAGAAGATAGAGGAAACATAATGACAAGGTATCTTCGAATTCTAAATTCATCTTTAGCTACCAAAGTTGACATGTTTCCTTATGGTACCATGGAGCAATTGCTACACTTAGAAATCAAGGTTGAAAGGAAGACTAAATCAAAAGCCACAACAACAATCTTTCTTATGAAGCTCCTAGTGTTTGGAAGGGCCAAAACAATCGGCCATCAGCCCCCAATAGCCGTGAACAAGGGACCACAAGGAAGGAGAGGAAAGCACCAACCTTGGGTCAACAGAGCATGAGAAGATCTCCTACACATTCAACACCAACAAGACCTTTGATAGAGCCTTCAAATGGTCCTAAAGGGACTACTTCCAACCCCTCTCCTAGAACTAGGGATATTGTTTGTTTTAAGTGCCAAGGTAGAATCCACATAAGTAGAAAATGTCCTAACAAGAGAACTTTAACTATCAATCATTTAGGACAATAGAAAAGGGAAGATGAAAATAAGCATGAAAATGACATTGAACATGAGCATGTGCCGAATGATAGTAATGATTGCATTGAGTATGAGCATGGAGAGTCGTTGATAGTTAAAAGAACTTTACATGTACATTTAGCACCATGTGAGGATAACCAACGTGAAAAAATTTGTTTCATACTAGATGAACAATAAGAGTATGGTTTGTGTTTGCTCCAAAAGGTGTGTGAGCAAACAAAACTTTAAATTTATATTCCGAATTATAAACCTAACGATAAGCAAACCCGCGTTGTACGGATCTATCGTATTAAGCGCTTATATTCCGGAGTCGATCTCAGGGAATCGGTGAGAATAATCACAGCAAAGCAATCTAACTTCAGAAGCATCCAATAGCACTAATCAAAAGCAAAACACAAGATGTATAGCAAGATGGGGAAATGCAGATTCTAAAGATCATAGTATCCAATTGTGGTTTTGACTCAAGATTTCTCAAGGATAATGTGGACAAAGCTGAGGTTTACTGAGGGAAGGTGTTTTGACTATGGGATAGATTACGGGGGAGGTCTTACTATTTACTTTCCCAAACCAAAGCTTCTATCACCGAGTAAGTCTCAAGGAACTAAGAAAAGGTAAGAGTACTCAAACCAACACTCTCAACTAAGGGTATAGAACTAACTATTACCGGGTAAGTCTCATGTTAACTCTCAAAGGTAGGATGAAGCCACACTCAAACCTTAATAAAGGATAAACCTTTATTACCTAACACTCATCATCTCGGTAAACAAGCAAGGAATCACCGGGTAGGTATAATCCTAGGCTTGCATATAAACCAGGAAAGGTGAAACAAGGATAGGATTTGGCAAACTATAACCTAAACTCAAGATAGGCAAAATAGTGGTTCGTCTCGTGTTGTTCTATATCGATCTCGGTCGAGATGATCAATGAACAGTCCGAGACAGGTTTCGGTTTAAGGTTAACTCAAACTTTCAGGGTCCACTCAGACTATGGCTCATTCTTTCATCGTCTATACCACCACCTTCAACTAATCACCCTAGAATCGCAAGGTGTTTAGCCAACAATCATCATTATCAAAGCAATCAAATAATATATCAAGATATCAAGAAAAGTGAGTTGAACAATCAAAAAAACTATCTCAATAATCAAGCCACCAAACAAATCAATGATCTCAACGATGTGTTCCAGAAAGTACGATAACAAACTCACAAGTAACTTCCCAAGAAAATTTTGTCACAATCTATGGTTCCTTGAACCCTCAAAAATCCTTCCTTCGATCTTCTTCCTTCCAATAGCCGTCTTCCTAGCCGTCTTTTTTGATCGCTCTCAGATCCAACCTCCGTTTCTTGACATTCACCTTCCATTCTTATGCAAGAACTTTAAGTCAAATTATATTTTATTTTCCTTAGGCTGTGAGCCGTCGACCTCGACCTAGGCCCAATGGGCCATCTCGGTCGAGATGTATCACTGTGTTGATCCGAGATCAGTAGTGATCTACGTGCATGCCTTCGTATCTTCAATTGAATCTTGCTTTCATCCTTCCAATATAGTTTCTTCTTTTCTTCTTGTCCTTCCTAATGCTCCACAATGTAGCTCCATAGCTTCCTTAGATTCTCATGCTCCATTTCGACCCAAAATGTGTCATATTCCCTACAATTACAATCAAACGTGGGTAGACCTCGATTCTTTCAAAGTAAACGAATAATGACATAAATACTAATACATGCACCAACTTGTAGAATAATTATGAAAAAACGCCAAAATTATATAAAAAATATAGACAATAATTCATGCTATCAAAATACCCCATACTTGCCTCTTGCTTGCCCCAAGCAAGGTTCAAATCTTAGACACAAGATAGAATGAACTATAAATAGTTAAAACTCACCGAAAAACTTTCAAAAACTTTTGGTTGTGTGCTTCTTCCCATAAATCACACTTAGAGAATGCTTCATAACTAGTAAGAATCAATATATGATCAAAACAAGTCATAGATATAGGAAATCTAATCATACTTCACTTGAGATTATAGAATGTGTAGCAAATCATACTTATCAAAATCAATCATGAATAATCTAGTTTAAACCACAAAGTCAAACAGCATGATCATGGTCTCAAGGGATTTCAATCAAAGGTCAAGAAACGTGTTAGGGATGAAATGTATAAATGATATTGTGGTTCTAAATCCAGGAAAAAGATAAGAACTTCACAACTTTGAGCTTCACTTCATTAACAAGATTTTCTTGCTTCTTTTTAGCATTTTACTTTTCACTTTTTGAGAACTTGGACAGAGGTGCACAATAACCGAACCCTTGGAGATCAGCTAATCTCAATTTCTCGAGATGCCTTAAACCTTGATGCACATACCATGACCCATTAGGACTATCAATCAATCGGACTTTGACAAGACACAAACACCCGGCTATATGATTAGTGCCGAGTAACTCATCCCCATGACTAACGTCCCCAAACCTATTGTTTTCTAACACTTTTTCTCCTTTCAACATCGTCTTTCACTTGTTTTTTTACTTTATTGCTTCTAAATTCCCGGATAAGTAAAGGAAAGCAAACATATTTCAATAAGGGGCTAAAATCAAGATCAAGAAGAGGGAGAAGGAATAATGAATTGCCTCAATCATTCCAGTAAGGATGTGAGAGAACTTATAACGTAGTATCGACCTTCAAATTCAACATGATTTGGATAATGCAACTTACTAAACGTGCTAAAATTTCAAACAAAGCATTCAAACCTTAGATGTATCATAAATCCTTTCAAACACATAAAGATCATAAAAACTAATCAGCAAACAATTTTCATCATTGGGATCCTATCCAACTTAGAAGCACAAAATTTTTCCAAAATTCAAGTTTTCGAAACCCATCTCGGTCGAGATGCTTAAGGGCAAAATAGGTACTAGACCGAGGTAAGATCCTGTTATGGTCACCTCGTTTGGCCATATGTCATTTCGGTCGAGACAAAAATAAATTTTAAACAAGTTTTGTAAGTTTTTTCAATCAAAAATCCTGTTGTAATGCATGTAATGTACAAAATAGCCTCTAAGCACATAATGGAAGCAATGGAAATAGTCATAAGCACATAAGTCGGTTATTACAGACCAATCTTAAAGCACCCCATACTTAGGACACATCATCTCAATGGATATAAGAAGTCTAGAGAAAAACACTTACAATGTCAAAGCAGATCCACAAAAGTAAGAAAAGATAAAGCAGCAGCTCCGTGGAAGGCTCGATCATGCATCTGGAAGAGGAGGTGGATGGAATGGGTACAAGGATTGATCGAATGGATAACCCATCATGTGTTGGAACTGCAGCTCCATCATCCGACGTTGATAGTGGTGGCTCTCCTCTATCTCGCGTCTCATAGTGCCGATCTCTCTAGTTTGAGCATCCAAGCGTCTATCCAAATCAGCGCGCATATCACTGAAAGACTCCTCCATCTGACGAGTAAGGTTGTCAATCCTCCTGTGGGCCTCGGGGTCACGACGGCGGAGACGGTGGTATGCCTGCTGTTGTTGTGGCATCTGTCGTGGCTGATCATCATTAGTCGCCGCATCATCTATGAGCTCAATCACCGGAGCACTTGGACCAACAGTGTTTGTCCCGGTGTCCATAGGTGTACCGCCCTCATCACCCTCATCAACTCTCTCCATCTCAGCAAGTTTTGCCGCCTCCTTAACGAGGGGATCCCATATATTGTGTCAGTTGCACGGGTCGGAGACCGTAAACTGGGATGTCCACATGATGCCTCTAGAAGCTTTGGTTTCCCAAGGCATGACCACATATGGTGGACCATTCGAGGAATCAAGATACGGCGAGTGATGAACTCCTGTAATCCTAATGGTTTGGCCTCAGCGGCCAAAGTACTAGCAGAAAGATCGAGGCCGATGACGTTGGCAATGTGTGTAACCAGTCCACCTACATAAATAACCCCCTTCTTCTTGCTCCTAATCTTGGGGAGATTTGCAGCTAGCATGACAGTGAAATCAGGGACCTCATTTGTTGTCATACACCAAAGTGTGAAAAGCTCACTTTGCCGGATTTTTTGTGGTGTCTCGGTGCGAGCTAGTAACATCTCAGTGAGGATCAGGTGTGAAATCTTAAAGGCGACGTGAAATGCTCTAGCATGATTGCGGGAGGGGAAATTAGTGGTTGTGGCATCGAAGAAATATAAGATAGCTCCAAAGGTTAGGATTGTGTACTTGTAAGTTTTGTTCATCAGGCGAAATTTTACATAGTCATCTCCGATACATAGATGATGGAGCTGAGAAACTCATACGTCGGCTCTACATAAGCCGGTGTCCGAAGCGAGACAATTGTTTCATGCCCCACATATAATATCATTTCATTCAGGTCATTGACAAGGTGCAAGCAAGCAAAATCATCGATGCTGATGTAATAAGGTGCTATGACCAGGCGGGAGCAAATACAGTCATATTTTTCCTTGAGGTTAGGGAGGATGGTTGGTAGTTGTGGAAGTGGAGGGGTGAAGGTGAAGCTTGTCTTGCCTCAGCACGATCACGAAGCACAACTTGTCGGTTGGATTGACGTAAACCCTCCATTTCATATAGGTATCTCGGTATGTTCTTGAGTTCACCTCGGTCGAGATGTCTGGCTTGACCGAGATGGAACTGGTTTCGATCAAACTCTCAAATCTGTAAACTTCTATCCCAAAAATCACTACCAATTGCTTCCTAGGGGATTCTTCAATTATTCTGAACACAACAACCAAGTAGAAATTTCCAAAATTTAACAAAATCAACCAAAATCAAGAATAAAGGGGTTTCGAATGGGGTTACCTAATTTTCTGCAGAATGTGGTGGATTGAAGTCTCGATTGATGTTGGAGAAGTCGATATCATGCCTTTCCTGTTGATTTGGAGTCCAAAATCGTTGAAAACGAGCAAGAAACAAATATTTAAGGAATTAGAGTTGGTTTCGGTCGAGGCGGCGTCGGGAGAGTGGGAAAAGTGAGGAGAGAGAATGTTATTCTCCTTTTATACCTGTCAGAAATTTCAACTGCATCTCGATCGAGATGGGTGTCAACATCTGAGGTGGTCAACCGAGGTAACTCTCTGTTGTTCTCATATCGGTTGGCCCAGATTGTGTCTCGGTCGAGATGAACTTCTTTCTCCCTAGATGGCTTCCAGTTTTCGTTTCTTTCTAGTTTCTCAAATTGTAGCGCCGCCCATTTTGTTTCCTTTTGTTGTTTTCCTTTGAGTAGTACCTATTTCCTATTATCATGGACAAAACGCACAAACTACACTAATCTAATCTAGAAAGCAAGGAAGAAAATAATACATTGGGTTGCCTCTCAAGAAGCGTTTGTTTTAAGGTCGCTAGATGGACCATACCACTCCTCGATCAAATGAGATGCAGCGGTGCAATCTCCTCAACCGAAACTTTCGGTGTATACTTCTTCATCCGATGACGGTTCACTTTAAAGTTTCCGCCATGTTCACCCCATACTTCAACTACACCATGGAGAAAAACGTGTTTCACAATATAAGGTCCAGTCCATCTAGATTTCAACTTACCGGAAAAAAGGCAGAGTCGGGAGTTGAAGAGAAGAACGAGATCTCCTTCTTTGAACTCTTTTGGAATAATATGCTTGGCATGCCACTTCTTTGTTCTCTCTTTGTAGATCTTGGCATTCTCATAGGCATTCAAGCGTAGTTCTTCCTACTCGTTGAAGTATAAGAGCTTCTTCTCCCCATCTTCTTTTATATCAAAATTCAGCCATTTTATTGTCCAATATGCCATATGTTCTAGTTCCACCGGAAGGTGACAAGACTTTGCATAAACTAAGTTGTAAGGTGTGTTTCCTTTGAAAGTTTGAAAGCTGTCCTATATGCCCATAGAGCATCGTCCAACTTCATGAACCAATCTTTCCTTGTCCTATAGACAGTCTTTTCCAGAATTCCTTTGATTTCTCTATTTGAAATTTCAACATGTCCACTAGTTTGAGGGTGATAGGTAGTTGCTACCTTGTGGGTTACCTCATACTTCGATAGAAGTGCCTCAAACTTCCGGGTTGTGAAGTGTGTTCCTCCATCACTTATGATTATTCGAGGTGTCCCAAAGCGTGGGAATATAGTCTGGTTGAAGAACTTCACAACTATTGTGGCGTCATTGGTGGTGGAAGCAATGGCTTCTACCCATCTCGACACGTAGTCAACTGCTAGCAGAATGTATAAGTTTCCTCCAAAAGATGGGAATGGTCCCATAAAGTTGACTCCCCACACATCAAAGATCTCGACTTCTTGAATGTTATTGAGCTGCATCTCATTCCGTCTAGACAGATTTCATGTTCTTTGACATGCATCACAAGAAGCAACAAACGTTTGCACATCCTTAAATAATGTAGGGCAAAAGAAACCGGAACGTAATACCTTAGCGCATGTTTTAAGAGCGCTAGCGTGTCCTCCACATGGTAGTGAATGACAATGTCTCATAACACTTTCCGTCTCATCTTCTAGAATACATCTTCGTAGCATCCCATTTGAACCTCTTTTGAAGAGTAGAGGTTCATTCCAAAAGTAGTGACACACATCTTTAAAGAATTTCTTCCTTTGTGCGTATGATAGTCATGGGGGTATTTCCTCACAAAAAAGGTAATTGACGATATCAGCATACCAAGGTTCGTTACCTTCCGAAATTTGGTCAAGCCAATGCTCCGTCAATTGTAGTTGCTCATCGGGAAATGAGTCGTCGATGGGTATGTCATCTCCCTCTAAAGCAATGGGAGGTAGCCGGCTGAGGTGATCACTACAGAATTTTCGGATCCCTTCTTATCGCGGATCTCCAAGTCAAGCTCTTGAAGTAGGAGGATCCAGCAGATAAGACGCAGCTTTGGATCCTTCTTAGTGAGCAAGTATCGAATGGTTGTGCAGTCGGTGTAGATAATAACTTTCACTCCTACAAGATATGAACAAAAATTTTTTAAAGCATAAATGACCGTCAAGAGATCTTTTTCGGTGGTGGCGTAGTTCAGTTGAGCTTCATCTAGCGTCTTGCTAGCGTAATAGATGGCGTAAGTTTGCCCATTGTCCAAAAATTGTTCCTACTGCCACGTCACTTGTATCACACATGACCTCAACAGGCAGATCCCAATTAGGAGTTTGAATGATGGGAGCGGATATCAACGCTTCTTTTAACCTATGAAAGACATCTAAACATTCCTGCAAAAACTCAAAAACCGCATCTTTATTCAACAAATTGGTTAGTTGTTTAGAGATTTTAGAAAAGTCTTTGATGAACCTCCTATAAAAAACCAGCATGTCCTAAAAAACTCCGCACACCTTTAACAGAACAAGGTGGAGGAAGTTTCTCTATAGTCTCGATCTTAGCTCGATTGACCTCTATACCTCGGTTGGAGACGAGGTGTCCTAACACAATTCCCTCACTAACCATGAAATGGCATTTTTCCCAATTTAGAACGAGATTAGAATCCTCACAATGTTGTAACACAAGGGAAAGGTTAGCTAAGCAATTATCGAAGGAAGAACCATAAACTAGAAAAATCATCCATGAATACCTCCATGATCTCTTCGATATACTCGTAGAAAATAACCATCATACAACGTTGGAATGTAGCTGGAGCATTACATATTCCAAACGGCATCCTCCGTAGGCAAATGTACCCAATGGGCACGTGAATATGGTTTTCTTTTGATCATCCGGATGGATAGGAATCTGAAAGAACCCACTATAACCATCCAAATAGCAAAAATGGGAGTGTTGTGCTAACCTTTCAAGCATTTAATCTAAGAATGGGAGAGAGAAATGATCCTTCCTTGTCGCCGCATTTAACTTCCGATAGTCAATGAACATCCTTCAGCTAGTCACGGTCCTTATTGGAATCAACTTGTTGTTCTTGTTGGTCACAATGGTCATCCCTCTCTTCTTTGTACCACATGCACCAGGCTCACCCACTTGCTATCCGATATAGGAAAGATAATTCCTGCATCAAGTAACTTAAGCACTTTCTTCTTCACTACCTCTTTCAAGATCGGATTTAACCGTCTTTGAGGTTCCCGTGAAGGCTTGAGATTTTCCTCCATTAATATTTTATGCATACAAAATGATGGTCTAATACCGACCAAATCATCAATAGTATATCTAATAGCTTTCCTATGTTTTCTCAATCCATGCATCAGTTTGGATAACTCAATCTTAGTGAGGCTAGCACTAACAATGACCGGATAAGTTGAGTTTGGTCCAAGAAATGTGTACCTCAAGTGTTGTGGAAGAGGTTTAAACTCTAATACGGGAGGTTCCATAGGTGATGGTTCCGTTCCTTTAGTATATTCTTGTGAAGCTTTGGAAGGGTTAAGGTTAGTGCTTGCATCACTTGAAGTCGAAGAATCTATGACCACGTTTGCTTCATATGAGTTTCGACCGAGACTTGATCCGAGGTGACTCCCTAATGCTTTCACCTCGTTTGCTTCAAATGTATCTCGACCGAGACCTGATCCGTGGTGCCTTCATGTTGCTTTCACCTCGTTCATTCCAAAAATTACCTCGGTCGAGGTGGTTTGCCCGATATCGAGACAATTCGTCGTCTCCTGTTCATACTTCTCAAATACAGCTTTTGGATCTTCCTCCAAAGTCTCCAAGCTTTGTAAATCTGCATCACATGAAACATCTACACCTTTCTCTATCATACTAAAACTTAGAACTCTTTCAAGAGGATCTTTAATAAGGTCAGAGCTAACCAGTGATTCCTCCTCGTCGTAGATGTTGTAAATGTCTTCCTCAAGGCCTTGGCCTTTCATTAAAGCTGACAACACGAATTCAATATGTTCCTCACCGATGTTGAAAGACAATTTGACATTCTTGCAATCTACGTAGCAACCGGAGGTTGCAAGAAATGGCCTCCCAAGGATGATTGGGACTAGACAATCTCCAGGAATGCCCAATACCACAAAAACTATGGGTATGTAAAACTTACCTAGCCTTACTAGGATGTCTTCCAACACGCCTACGGGTCGAGTGATTGATCGATCTGCCATGTGCAACGTTATCTTCACTGGTTTAGGCTTCCCTAAACTGGCCTTCTTACACAATACAAGTGGAACGATGCTCACACTTGCTCCTAGGTCACATAATGCATCATATATGACTTCTCCTACTCCAATTGGAATGCAAAATGGTCCCAGATCTCTTTATTTGGGTGGCATTTTCTGCTTCATGTTCTTAATGAGTTCCGATGACCTCCAGGACATCTTTACTTCACCAAAATCTTCCAGCTTCCTCTTGTTAGAGAGGATTTCCTTTAAGAACTTCCCATATGCGGGCATGCCTAGAATTGCATCAATAAAAGGTATGTTAATATGGATTTTACTCATAAGGTCTAGAAACTTACAAAAATGTTTGTCTGGATGTGCTCTCGCTCTAGACTGCGGGAATGGCAATGGAGGCTTATAAGCAGGAGGAGGTACATAAATTTCTTCTTTTTCCTTCACCTCGGGTAAACCAGAAGTATTTTGGTCGAGGTCCTTTCCAAGGTGACCTCCTGTTGTGTATCCCTCTGTTGACCCAGAAATCGGTTTGGTCGAGATGGGCTGCTTTACAGCTTCGTTCGATCGAGGTTGTGGGTCAGTGGTCTTCACACCACTACTAGTTGTAATTTCCATGACTTGTCCCTTTGTGTTATTCTCTGTACGTCCTGGAAGTTTCCCTTGATCTCTAGGAACTTATCCATCCTTGCTAAATACTGATTTCCAAGGATTTTTGCGCCTTAGAAATCGAAGTAACCATGCTTTCTAATCCACTCATCTTTCCTATCAAAGTTTCCAATATTGCCTCTAATTTATCCTTGGGTGGTTGACTCGAACTAGATGATGGTTCCTGGCTTTTCAACGGAATGGAAGAAGAAGAAGAAGAAGAAGAAGAAGAAGAAGAAGAAGAAGAAGAAGAAGAAGAAGAAGAAGAAGAAGAAGAAGAAGAAGAAGAAGACGGCGGAGCCAGTTAGAGCATTATCAGCATGGGAATAAGGATTAGCGGAATTGTTTTGATTGGATCTCCAATTGTTGTAGTTTCGGTTGTTGTTGTTGTTGTTGTTGTTGTTGTTGTAGTTGTTGTTCCTATTCCCTTGGTAGTTTCCTCTCCCAACATACCCAACATCTTGCTCCTTGTGTTGTTGAGCTTGTGTTTTCAATAACTTGTTCAAAGCTTTCATCTCATTGTTAAAAGCATTTATTCGATTAATGTCGGAGGAAGTAAGGTTCAGCTCTTGAGGCCCTGAGTCTTGATCTCCTGAATCAACACTATGGTGGGAGTACTTCTCAATAGTGAGAGCTTGTTTTTCAACAAAATCCCATGCTTCATCAACTGATTTGTCCATGAATTTTCCAGCTGAGAGTGATTGAAGCTTGAAGTGCATTTTCGCATCTAAACCCTTGAAGTAGATCACTAGCAAATCAATCTTTGGAATCCCATGATGTGGGCAATCCAACAAAAGTTCCTTGAACCTTTCCCGTGACTTAAAGAGGCTTTCACCATCCCTCATCACAAATGCATTTATTTTTGCTCTCAACTCCGCCGTCTTTGATGGCGGAAAGAATTTGGTGAGAAACTCCGTGTCATCTCCTCCCATGTGTTAAATCTTCCGATGGAAAGCGATTGGTACCATGCAAGTGCTTATCCTTCAAAGAGAAAGAGAAAACCGTAGTTTATAATTGCTATTTTCACATCTAGAAGGTCTCAAAGTCTTCATCAAAATCTCATAGTTTTGTAAATGTTGGTATGATGATTCTCTCTCCATTCCTCCAAAATGATTATGTTGAATCATTGTAATGACTTTGAGGTCTAAAGTCATACTCTCTTTCAGCCGGATCTCCCAAGTTGACGCCCGGACGGCGTGCTTGTTGGACGGGATCCATCCATTGAACAAGTGTTTATGGGATACCCTCAAACGGATCAACTCTCTCTACCCTCAGTGGGGGCAGTGGTGGCGGCACATAAGTGGGTGCTGGTGGTAGCACATTGACGGGTGCTGGTGGGTTCACTACGACTCTAGCATTTCTCTCTCTTTCATTTGCTTGTCGAAACATCTCTCTTAATTCATCTATATCGGCCTGAAGTCGCTCGTGTTGAGCATTAGTTTCAGCTCTCTCATGAGAGCTTCATCTTGAAGTCTTATTTGATCTCGAGCATCGGCCAACTCAGCTCGAAGATCTTCTACCCCTTCATTATTGACAGCAGCCATCTTGGCTTCTTTGAATCTTCGCTTGTAAGTATTTTCTGGTTCAGGATCGTAAGGAACGATTTCTTTACCAGCTTTAGTTCTTCACATAAACCTAAGGAAAAGTCCTGCAAGAAAACTCAAATAAAATAGTCAGTAGCAAAGTAAGAAGCTTCCAAGCTAGACAACCGTACACTGGATTGGTCTTGACCATTTCCCCGACAACAACGCCAAAAACTTATTCGCTCCAAAAGGTGTGTCCAGACAAAGTTTATATTTAAATCCCGAATTATAGACGTAACGATAAGCAAACCCGAGTGTACGGATCTATTGTAGTAAGGGCTTATATTCAGGAGTCGATCTTAGGGAATCGGTGAGAATAATCACTACAAAGCAATCTAACTTTAAAGCATGCAATAGTATTGATCAAAAGTAAAAGACAAGATGTATAGGAAGATTGGCAACTGTAGATTCTAAAGATCATAGTATCCAATTGTGGTTTCGACTCAAGATTTCTCAAGAATAACGTGGACAAAGCTGAGGTTTGCTGAGGGAAGGTGTTTCGACTATGGGATAGATTACGGGAGAGGTCTCACTATCCACTTTCCCAAACCAAAGCTCCTATCACCGGATAAGTCTCAAGGAACTAAAGAAAGGTAAGGGTACTCAAACCAACACACTCACCTAATGGTATAGAACTAACTATCACCGGGTAAGTCTGAGGTTAACTCTCAAAGGTAGGATGAAGGCACACTCAAAGCGTAATAAAGCATAAACCTTTATTACCTAACACTCATCATCATTGGTAAACAAGCTAGGAATCACCGGGTAGGTCTCATCCTAGGCTTGTATGTAAACCAGGAAAGGTGCAACAAGGATAGAATTTGCCAAACTATAACCTAAACTCAAGATAAGCAAAACAGTTGTTCGAGTCGTGTTGTTCTATATCGATCTCGGTCGAGATGCTCAATGAACAGTCTGAGACAGGCTTCGGTTTAGGGTTAACTCAAACTTTCAGGGTCCACTCAGACTAAGGCTCATTCTTTCATCGTCTATACCACAACCTTCAACTAATTACCCTAGAATCGCAAGGTGTTTAGCCAACAACCATCATTATCAAAGCAATCAAATAATATATCAAGATATCAAGAAAAGTGAGTAGAACAATCAACAAAACTATCTCAATAATCAAGCAACCAAACAAATCAATGATCTCAACAACGTGTTCCAAAAATTACGATAACAAACTCACAAGTAACTTCCCAAGAAAATTCTCACAATCTATGGTTCCTTGAACCCTCAAAAATCCTTCCTTCGATCTTCTTCCTTCCAATAGTCGTCTTCCTAGCCGTCCTTTTTGATCTCTCTCAGATCCAGCCTCCGTTTCTTCACATTCACCTTCCATTCTTATAGAAGAATTCTAAGTCAAATTATATTTTTATTTTCCTTGGGTTGTGAGCCGTCAACCTCAAGCCAGGCCCAGTGGGCCATCTCGGTCAAGATGCATCATTGTGTTGATCCGAGATCAGTAGTGATCTACGTGCATGCCTTCGTACCTTCAGCTGAATCTTGTTTTCATCCTTCCGATATAGAACCTGCTTTTCTTCTTGTCCTTCCTAATGCTCCACAATGTAGCTTCATAGCTTCCTTAGCTTCTCATGCTCCATTTCGACCCAAAATGTGCCATATTCCATAAAGTTACAATCAAACGTGGTGTAGACCTTGATTCTTGCAAAGTAAACGAATAATGACATAAACACTAAGAATACATGCACATGCATGCAGAATAATGATGAGAAAACGCCAAAACTGTATCCGACAAACAGACAATAATTTATGCTATCAGTTTGTAATGTCATTATTGATGGAGGGAGTTGTTGTAACATAACTAGCACTAAAATGATAAATAAACTAAAACTTCCCATATTTTATCACCCTAGACCATATAAATTACATTGGATGAATGATTGTGGTGAGCTTGAGGTGAACAAGCAAGCTAGAGTTACTAAGACCTTAGGATCATATGAAGATATCATTGTTTGTCATGTTGTGCCTATGGATGCTTGTCACTTGTTTTTGGCCGTCCATAGCAATATGATAGGAGAGTGATGCATGATGGATTTACTAGTAGATATAGTTTTGAGTATAATGGCAAAACTCTAACCTTGAAACGTATGACTTCATTGTAGATTGACGAGTACCATGTGATGAAAAGAGAGGAGGCTTCAACGTCGACTGATGCAAAACAAAAACTTAAGAGCATTCGTTCTAAGGGTCAACGAGGAGATGCCAAGCGTCCTCAAATACTCCTAACACACTCATCCAACCCTTACTTAGCCTCTAAGAAAGAATATTTGAGTGAGTATGCTTCCTTAGACACCTCAGTAGTGACCTTGTGTAAGAGTCTTACCACCATTAGTGAAGAGACCAAAGCCACCTTTTGCCAGGTGTCGCAAACTTGGATTTGGATCATCATTTGGCATGGCCAGACTTGGCCATTTAATCCCTATTTTTTTCCCATGTGGTCCTCGTGTGGATCTAAGACTTTTCAGCTAAATCCGAAATTATTTCAACCGTAGCAATAATTGAATTTGGCACCACAATATCATGGGAAGGTTGCCCGTGTGGGTCCATCTCGTCCCCATGTCATGCCCATATCGAGCAACGACGTTTTCACTTAATTCCCCCGTAAGAATTAATTTGTCTCCTCCCTCTTTCCTCTCCCCAACCTTTGACATTTTGAGAACTTCTTCCTTGATTCCTTCTCTTGGGATATTTCCCTATATGATCAATAATGTCGACAAGGTAATTCCAAAAGTCATCGTCATGCATCATGTGTTTCTATGAGCATTAGCGGGAACAACTAAGTTCTTGCTCGTATAATCTAGACCACTATAGAAGAACTCAACTAGAATGCTTTTGTCAAATCCATGACAAGGACAAGTATAAAGCAATTCTCTGAATCTTTTTCGTAATGAATGCTCTCCCCTCCATTTTGAAATGAAAGTGTTCTCTATATTTAGCAGTCTTATAAGGAGGGAGGTACTTACTTAAAAAGTTAGTAGTAAATTAATTTCAAGTAGAAAGTGAATCTGCTGACATTCCTTCAAACAATGAAGCAACTCTACCTTTTAGGGAAAATACAAATACTAGTATCTTCAAGGTATCTACAAAAACATCATGGAACTTAATCGTATCCATGATGTTTTCTGAAGTTCCTCAAATTTTGATGTGGCTTCTCATCCGGTCCACCGTCGAATCTATCTTGTTGGAGCAACTCTATTGTAGCACGACGTAGTATAAACTCATTAGTTTCAATATCTAGAAGCACCCAAGAATGGTGAGGAATAGTTTGTTTAGGATCCATCCTTGCTTCTAACGTTCGTGGTCAATCAACGACATCCATCTTTCGTCTTTCAAGATCTCAACTTGTGAAACTAAGACAAAAAGAAAATGGAGATCAAAAGTAACAAGAAATCTAAAATAACAAGCTATTAAAAATAATCAAACTATATGTAGTCTCTAACAACGGTGCCAAAAGACTTGACGGTCCTAAAACCTACACATAAGGATGACGGGGTCACTCGTAATATATCAAGTACAGGGACCGCATTTATTTGGATAGACCTAATAGGCAACTACACTAAGTGAAGGGAGAAGAAAAAGAGTAAGGAAAGAGGAGACTTTTGTTTTGGAAAGTATTTTATATTTTATAAAAAGAACAAAAGAAAACAACAATGATAATAAAAATAAATAGGAAATAATCTAAGGAAATAAGTTTCACCACTATGATAGACCAAAATATAATCATGCATATGAATATAGTTGAACATTGATCAATGAATATTGCAGGTAACTATCTAAAATCGCATTTGCCACAAGCAAACAAAGATTGTGTTAACCAAGTAATTTAGTGTGATTTCGCAATTGTATCAAGTACAAAGAAAACTCTTTAAGCATTTCGAAATCAGGAAAAGACCAAAAAAAGTTTTTGCTTTTGGTGTATAAACTAGATTAAGTACAAAGACGAAAACTTTTCACGATAATTAGTAATCCCCAAGGTAAAAGGTAGGATGCAATCCCTTAAACTAATTTCTTCTTAATTCTTTTCAATAAAACAAGAACACTCTCGCGATAAACCAATTTTATCTAAAATATTTATATTAAAGCCACTTATTTCGAAGTTAAGTAGAAGGTAGAAATTCAGTACTAAAAGAAACAAGTTCATATAAATCTCAATTAAACAATTGATATGAATAATTATAAATCATCCATCATAGGGTTCAACATTCCCTAGATCATAGAATATCAACCACACATGGAAAAAGAAATCAAGATAATAAGGCAAGAAAGAAACTTGCATTAACTCACAAAGTATGGTCCAAGGGCAATGAGGCGAACCTTTAAAATCTTTTAGACAATATAAATCTAAACCTAATCCAACGAGCGACTGCGGCGGACTCTCCAAGGCTCTAGAACTCCTCTAATCTAACCTAAAAAGGTTCCTCTACTTCTATTGGGAGGGGAGGTAAAGAACTTCCCAGAATTCAAAGAATGTTAACTAACGGAACTCTTCTTGCTTTTACGTCTTCTTTTAAAGAACTGGAATGTTGATTGTGAATATGAAACCTAATGATGTCCGACAAAGACAAGCCTACTAATGAAATGGAATAACCATACGATTACGTTTGTACTAATGAACAAACACAGCCAGAAGGCCCTTCCCTTTCACACTAACAAAAAGATAAAATATAAATATTTATTTAATTATAATAGCAGAATACGTATGAGATCACTGATACCATGAAAGAAGATCAAAGACCTCAAGTGTTCTAGATATAAAAGAGTTGCAGAGAGAACTCTTCTCTGTCTACTTCAGGATTCTTCTAACCAAATGTTTCTTTACAAATATTATATACAAGACAGAGTATATCAAGGCATTTCATATTCTTCTCTTTTGTTTAAGTGATACAAATGAAATTTACAGGAACACAGATATACAACAAGGCACAAGGTTGGCCAACAATTTACAAACCCAAACTGCGACTATATAGTATGTGGGCAACACAGTCAGAGCAAGAGCCACGTTGTCGGGTTGGTTTGACAACTCCAGGGTATAGATTGAATGTTAGGCACAGAAATCTGCACGCGAATGACTTCACAGACAGTGCCCCGTTGAAGCAAGGCAAGAATTTCATCTTGTTTGGCCATGGCCAGATCGCCCAATGAAACTAAACAACTACGAGACTCGTCCTTGAGACGGAACCCGTGAAACCATCTCCCCACTTTCCACCACTCTACACAGACTTGCCTTTCAGAGATTTTGCACCTGTCAAGGGCTTCCATCACGCAATTATACTGCCATAACCAAGTTTCCACAAGTGATCCTCTATGTCAACTTTACATACCAATCACCAATGGGTGTCAGCAAAATGAACTTACCGGGACATGAAGCCAACTCAGACAATAGTGCATTCCAACCAAGTTCAAGACGGCGCTCAGCTCCGGCCTAAAGAGAAACAGCTCAACATCCTTAAAACTCAGCTCCATGGATTGCATCTCCACTATAGCGTTGAGATAATCTTTGACCTCAATTGATGAAGAGGAAGAACATTGCTTCACATAGTTCACCACAGACGATGCCTTACCTGACATCTCGCCGTGCCTTTTCATGTAAAACCCTCTCCAGTCCTATTCAGTTATCAGATCAAAACAAGAATACAAATGCTACAGGCCAAGGAGGGGATCACTGGAACCCATCTCATATTTTAATCAAATGATAGACAAATGGAAATCAAGTTGATTTGTAGTTCAGAATTGATAGATTCAAACTTAACCGCAAACTATTTCATCCTCAAGAATTTGGCAATCGGGAAAGACAACTACCCTAATCCTCCCATGAAGATTCTTGGGAGGAAAGAAAATACAAATATCATAAAGAGTACGTGAACCAACACAATTTCTTCCAAAATCGAATTGAAGCTGAAATTACAACAACGGGTGGAGATAAGTTGATCATACCATCAAGTTTGGATCCGAATTGTGGGATAGGTCAAGGGAAGGCCATCGATGCGTAGAGAGTGAAACCCATATAGGATCCGACCCGCATAATTCCCTCCAGAAACGAGAACAGCTCCCTAAAGCACAAACCTCCTTGACCTTCAAATATCACACCACAAACCCTAAAACCAAAATTCGATAGACATGATAACAAAGAAGATCGAAAGAAGAAAACAGTTGAATTAACCGGCAGGTAAGATGCAACTTTGAGGGCGACGTCATAAGGAAGAACGTCCTCCATATTATCCTGCAACTTCATCATTTGGTTTGATCAGATCAAGGGGTTCCCTCGCTTGTTTCATGTGAATTTGAAAAGGAGGGCGACGAATTTGCAGAGGCCTATGAGAAGAAAACTCATTTGGTAAGACGAAGGGGAGAGAAACGGTCTTAAGGGGAGGAGAAACGTTTCGATATCCGTAGGCGGAATGGAATGCCCCTAAGCACGCAACGTGTTGGCTCAAAATCACTACTCCATATAACATTTGGTTTTTATTGGATTTTAAAAAATACAACATTAACATATCTATAAAACCATCGCAATAAGTAGTCGTGTGGAGCTTAAAAGCCCTTCCATCTCATTAAAATGATAATCCACAAATACCCGATTTTTTTAGATTTTTCTTTAGTAAATTTAGAGTAATTTTTATGGAGTTTTTGAAAAAAAAAAAAAAAATATATGATCAAGTCAGCTAGCTTTTGAGGGGTTCAAAATAAAATGACTCTCAATACATAGTTTAGATACGCTAATATAGACGAATATTTTACATGTAATCCGTAATTAAATTGGTTGTGGAAAATTTATTTGTTAGACTATTGGTTGCATCTATTTTAACATATTTTTCATCCAATTTTTAACCATTCTTAGAACATATACAATTAATTTTGTATAATTTTATAGGAGATTTTCTTCAATTTGTTGATTTGGAGATATACTCTTGTTTTTATAAAAATACAAGAATTCTAATTCATTTGGCGTGTAAATAGAGTATATTTGGAAGATATTTACTATTGGGGAAGGTTCTCCTTGAGATCGAAGAAGTTCAAAATAAGATTGAATTGATTGAAACTTGAGAGTTGGATAAATGAAGAATTGATCGGAAGAATACAAGTAGTTAGCCGAAAACATTGATCGAGCAAATTGATGCATATCCGAGGAGTCTGTGACCACTGATGATGATTAAAACGTAAGCTTCATATCTCGCAAACAAATGCAAGATCCAATCGTAGTATATGGTCATGATCGAAAACATGGAAATTGTGCAATGATTTAAATGATTAAAAGTAAATCCCGTAAATAAAAAAAAACATAAACAAATATAGAAGACAAGGATCAAGTCAACAAAGAAGAGGATTGACTCGATCAAGACAAAAAATATGTGAATCGAATATATCCTTACTATCCTAAAAGGGACACTTAACCTTTGAATAGTGTATATCTCACTATATCCTTCTGCTTTTTTTACCCCTCATCTGAAAGAGCCCATATGTCCTCTAAACCTATACACGCATCGTTATATCGTTTCTATCGTTCTTCTTGTATTGTAGTTTTGGCACTAGCATCCGCTTTTGCCTCCATCTCCTCCATTTTGAGGCTTCCTCAAGACTCCAACCATTTCCCTTTGTAATGTCTTCTTCCTCTCTACTGTCTTTTAGATCAGATATACTCAAAAGCTTCGCAGAATGGAGTCATCAAAACCTCAATAACCAATTTGTTGGCACCCGTTATCGTTTCGCTTTCGGCTTCTTCCATCATCAATCTTTGTCATTTGTCGATCTTTCTTCCTCGAGTTTATGGATTTCGGTCTCAAGTATGTCCTTGATCTTCATCATCTCTCTATCTTTGTTTCTCAAGTTTATTGATCTTGTTGGAATAGGTTTTGTATCGATTGATTTATTAACTACTTTCCGTTCAATTGTAGGCGGAATCGAGAGCTAACGCCTAAGATTTTACTTACTAGAGAATCGCCGACTGGAGTTGCGATGTAAGTCAACTATTTAGTTCTTCCTCGTGTAAGTCTCTCTTTCTTGATTTTTTTCGTAACCGATCCATTTCTAGGGTTTGTTGGTTTGGTTTTAGGTTTGACGATGTGATTTTTGTCGCAGTTGGTACGTTTCTCAATTTTTTTCTCAACTCTTATCTTCTTTCTTTGTTTGTGTTATGTAATTACAGGAAATTCACGAGGGAAGCACGTCTAATATAAACCCCTAATTTTGGCCATTTCTTCTACTCTGTTATTTCTGTTTGATTTGATGCTTAATCTTGTACTTTGCTCTTGAAGGATCCCTTTGCTTCTTCTCAACATGCATTCTCTTCTTCTTCTTCTTCTTCTTCTTCTTCTTCTTCTTCTTCTTCTTCTTCTTCTTCTTCTTCTTCTCGATTTTAAGTTCTCGACATTTTGATTGTCTGGACCTGAATTTTTTTCTTCATTGTTTTGTTGTTAATTCCTTAATTACCGGCGTTTGTGTCATCTGATTATAAATTTTTGGTTTTGGACCCTCATCCTACGGAACCACGGATGATCCTAAGTTAGTTATTCAAAAAAAAACCCTACTTATCTGTTTTTTATTTCAAAAACTTTGCTTCCCTAACAAATCCCCTCAATTCGCATAGGAAATTAACCCTAGAATTAATATTTTGTTGTTGGTAGTATGGTTTTGTTTGTGGGTGTATTTGGTTTAAACTGTCATAGTTTTCTGTACATAAAGAATATATGAAAATGTGATTTAGATGAATCCATTTGACCGAACGCCTTTTTTTTTTTTTTT
>BSUD01000002.1:76784195-76946503 GCA_033239045.1 Fagopyrum esculentum | reverse complement strand
TTTTTTTTGACTAGGACGGGTAAGAGATTAAGAGTGGTCAACGTCTAACAGTTGGCCATCCTATAACATCCTTTCGGATGATAACATCAATGGATGTCGGGACCCTCGAGCCATTCACCGCATCTTCCTGACCAGGAGAGCCAGCGGCAAGACCGTCATGACCAAGTGTTGCTAGCTTGTCAGCAGCACCGTTGATCTCTCTGAAGATGTGGTTGACTTGAACCTGATTAAAACCTGCGAGCAAGATAGAAATATCCGTAATAATAATATCCAATTCCCATGGTGGTTTCCAGATTTTTTTCACGGAATTGATAAGTAAGATTATCCCCTTCAATATCAATCTTTGTTAGTCCAAGTTCTTTTGCTTTTATAATTCCCATTTTCAGCGCATATGCTTCTGTTTGGAGTACAGAAATGTCACCACACATTCCGTAGTCGAGTGCAATAACTGAAGCATTATGGTCCCTCAAGATGTATCCAAAGGTACTTTGGCCATCATTTCGTTTTGATCCATCAAAATTAAGTTTAACCACTCCTGGTAAAGGCGGAGACCATTTAATGTTCCTTATTTTATTTTTCTTATTAGTTTTTGTTTCTTCATTTCTATTCTTTAGATTTTTCCAGTCCAATAATTGAGATTCAGTTAAATGTGAGATGTTCATAATTTTGTCGTTGTTAAAAATGTGCTTATTTCTCATGAACCATACATTCCACCAAGTGACGAGCAAGCTGGTAATTGGGGAGTCTTCTAGATTTGTTCTAACAAGGGACATAACTTCCCTCAACTTCTTGTTAGTCATATCAATGCTTCGCAGGAAGCTTCTCGTTTCGTTGTTAGCTATGTTGTCCAGGGTATATGGACAATTGAAAAAAAAAATATGTTTTGCGCTTTCATACGGGTGCTGGCAAAGAACGCAAGACATAGGTGTAGGAACCTTTTGTTTTTCAAGGTTCTCCTTGATTGGTAGACCATCCATTGCTAGTTTCCAAGTAAAATTTTTGACCTTGGGCATGATGTCTATGTTCCATATCCATGAAATATCGTGTTGTCCTATGTCGTTATTTTTGTTAAGGAGGGAGGGGGCATCTTTTGTACGGAATCATCCATCCTTACTCGGAGCCCAATAGAGTCTATCTTTAATGTCGCAGATTGGGAGCGGATGATTAATTATATTGTTGGTAGTATTTGGACTCTTAAGCTGATTTTTCAAAAGTTCTATCTTCTCTTGGTCCCATTTCTTATTTATAATGAGGGTGCTTACTGCTTCCTCTATATTAGTTATTGATTCTTTGTTTAATACTAGTTGTTCTAAGGGACGATCTTCAATCCAATGATCCTTCCAAATCCTGATAGTTTTCCCGTCACCTACATTCCATCTAATCCCTTGTTCGAAATCTGGTCGTAAGTTCATCAGTCTCTTCCATCGCCATGATGTATTTTTGCCCAAATTGTACTTCCACAACTGGCTCCCCTTTAGGTATTTTTCCTCAATAATTTTTACCCATATATTGTCTGCCTCTGCCATGATTTTCCATATGAGTTTCATTTGTAACGCTTTATTCATATCTTCAGGTTTTCTTATTCCAACCTTCCCTTTTTCCATTGGTTTACAGATCTTGTCCCAACTTATAAGAGGGTGGTAGTTTGGTCCTTTATTCCAGAAAAATTTTCTATTAATTTGGTCTAATTCTTTATGTATGGATGATGGGAGCATAAAACTTTGCATTATGTAGTTGGGCTTAACATTCAGGTTAGCTTTAATGAGCACCGTTCGTCCTTCCTGAGATAAAGAGGATGCTTTCCATTTAGTTAACTGTTTCCTAGAGCTTTCGATGACGTCTTCAAAGATAGATTTATTTACCCGTCCGTTAATGATTGGACAACCAAGGTATTTTTCCAAGTTGTTGCTCGACAAGATGTTTGTATTTTGTTGTATCATTCTTTTTGCTTGATTATCTAGATTTTCCGATGTTTGGAAAGCCGATTTATGGTAGTTTACCTTTTGTCCAGAGACTTGACAATATCTTGTCAAGATATCAAAAACTTTGTTGCATGCATGGTTAGTTCCTTTAGCAAAGATAATGATGTCGTTTGCAAATGCTAAGAATGGAATAGTAGTTCCCGCTCTAGTGATTGGGAAACCAATGTTTTTCTTGTCCTCATTACAGGCTTTCTGTAGATTTCTGGCCAGGTGTTCAGCAACGAGGTTGAAAATTAACGGGGATAAGGGGTCACCTTATCGAAGCCCTCTAGTAGGGTGGAGGATCTTAGTCGGGTTATCATTGATTAAAATAGAGTAGGAGGCTGTCGAAATGCATTCCTTAATCCATCCTATAAATTTTTCCGCAAATCCGAGTTTCTTGAGAATGGCAATGATACAAGACCATTCCACCCTATCATATGCTTTTTCATATCAAGTTTGATGGCCACATAACCTTCCTTGCCTTTCTTTGATTTGAAGCCGTGAAATATTTCATGGGCAATCAGAATGTTGTCATGGATAGATCTATTTTGGATAAAGGCACCCTGATACGGGTGAATTAGCTTGGGGAGGATTTTCTTGAGTCTGTTTGTTAGGATCTTTGCAATGACTTTATAAAGCGTTGAGCAAAGACTGATAGGCCTGTAATGTGATGTTAGTGATGGGTTGTTAATTTTTGGGATTAGGGAAATGAATGTGTGATTAATTTGCTTAAGAATTTTCCCAGTTTTGTAGAAACTCTTAACTGCCCGGATGACATCCGGGCCCATAATGTGCCAGTACTTGTGGAAGAAACCTGCTGGTATACCATCAGGCCCCGGGGATTTGTCACATCCAATCTCAAAGGTTGCCGTTTTAATGTCCTCATTTGTGAAGGGTCCGGTCAACTTACCATTGTCCCTTTCTGTAATTTTATTTTGCAAAATTTCAAGTTGTTTTTGGAGCTCAACCATATTTATATTTGAAGCTTTGAATCTAGTTTCATAATCCAAGATAAATTCATTCTCAATTTCTTCTTTCGAAGCTAGCATCATGCCATTGCTGGTACTAATGACCGCTATATTTTTGTGATTTCTTCTTCCTGTTGCTCTACGGTGATGAAATTTCGTGTTTTTGTCACTTAGTCTTAGGTGATTTGATTTTGCTCGCTGGGTCCAATACTTGTGTTGGTAGATAATGAGACATTCTCTTTTTTTATGTAACCTATTCAGCTTAGTTTCACACTGCAAGGAGTAATTTGTGATAACCATACTTTGCAATTTTTCAATGGCAGTTTCCACTTCGCCTACTTGTCTGTTGATGTTGCCAAAATTTGCTTTACTCCATTCTTTCAATTTAACCTTAAGTAGACTTATCTTTTTGACAAAGTTATACATATGTGTCCCATGGTATTGTGTTCTCCAAGTTTGTTTGATTAGATTCTCACAATATTTTCTTTGCGTCCACATCATTTCAAAACGAAAGGGTTTATTCCTAGTTTGTTGTCCTGGATTTTGGAGATTTATCGAAATACGACAATGATCCGAGGTAGTGAATGCATGGTTCCATGTGAAAATATGTGGGTATGCTTGGATTACTTCCTGGTGAGCCAGTGCCCTATCAAGTTTCTCAAAGGTATTATTATCACCTTCTTTGCGTTTTCTCCACGTGAAATCATTTCCTTTAGTTACTAGGTCAGTTAGGTTACACTACTGAGTGAACTCGTGGAGCCTCTTAGTTCTATTGGTGTTAGGTTCTGCACCTCCTTTTTTGTCAAATAGTTGCAACAAGTCATTAAAGTCACCTATAATCAAGGAGGGAAAGTTACTTGTGTTGATATGATTTTTTAGTTGGATCCAGAATGTTTCTTTTTGATTTTCATGTGGAGGGGCATAAATAAAAGTAATGTGAATACTAGTATTGGTCTTCAGATTTTTGTGCAGTATCGTAATATATCTTTCTTCTTTCGTGGTTATCTCAACTTGTTCGTTTAGAATTTGGTAGCTTTTCCAAAGGAGGCATAGTCCCCCCGAAAGGCCATCTGCAAGGACAAAGCATATGTTATCGAAGCCAGCCCCTTTCCAACATTTTTCGTCAGGTTCAATATTTGTTTTTAGTTCTGCCAGCATGATCATTTGAATTCTATCGTTCTTACACGTAATGTTTAGGTCCGTCCAGAAATCTTTCTTCCTCATGCCCCTGCAATTCCAGAAAGCCACTTTCATTATGATAATTTTGATTTGTTGGGTGGAAAGCCCATGTATAATTCCGGGGTCAACATTTCCTTGTGGATCCTTTGGTCAGGATAGTTTAGTCTTTGCAGTTTTTCCAAATTAGAAATTGGTTTGGTCAGACAAGTCTTTATCCAAATAATGATTGGAAAAGTAGCAGAGTAAGAACTGTGTTTTTGAAGAATTTTAGGTGTTTCACATTTAATTTGGTTTCTAGGCCTGAGCTTGTGCCATAATAGTCTAACTGTAGTCACCAGTTTGGCCTTAGGTCCTTCCAGAAAATCAAAAATGATGTTGTCATTAGGCATAATGAAACAACGCCCTTCATTCCCTTTAATTTTACTCATAGTTGAGGGTATAAATGTCAAGTTTAACTCTTCCCTGTTATATTTCATCCATTTAGTAATCATATTAGGTGCCCTAGTATTTTTCATATGCCAAACTTCGAGATTGTACTCTTGCTTAGTAATAAATTCACAACTTGACGATATAAGTTTATTGTGTCCAAACTTGCATGTTATTTGGTCTTTGTTGTTCATAGAAATCCTGACATGGGTTAAAAAATATCTAAAGCGTAAACACAAATAGTAGCTTTGAGAGGTTTTCAGATGGGCTGAAATTTCCATTGCTTCCCTGTAAGGTTGAGTGTGTTCCTTAGGATCATTACTTCCCTTTGCTTCCCTGTCTTGTAGGTTGAAATCTCTATGGTGCTGAGGGGCAATTTTCATGCTTTTATTTATTTTGGTCTTGGAGTGTACTATCCTGGGGAGATCACTTTGTGTCTGTATGTTGTTCCTTGCTCTTTCACACGACCATATAGCTGCAGGGTTCGAAACAAGGGAGCTTAATAGGAATGTATTACTATATGTGCAAAAGTAGTTAAATTTATCCGTAGGCTTAGAAGCTAGTTTGTCAAGCAGTGGACAGATTCCACTGTAATTCAGTTCAATATACATGGTAACCTCCTCTTTACTTACGGGTTTGTTCATGAAAGTGTTTCTCCATAACTTTTTGTTGATCACCTTTGTTACATATGTTCGTTTTTCCAACGTCCAATTCCCCCAAAGACTCATCTTCTTCTTTTGCCTGCAAAGGAGAGACCAGTAGAGAAAGATGCCAGGTGAATTGCAATTGAAAAGCCATAACCAGTGTATGATCAAGCTAAAGTATAGAAATTTCATCAAATGGCAAATTAGATAGTTATCATTAGGAAGACAGGGAGTGCTCAGTTCATGCTTCCTGTTTTTGTTCAGTTGATATTCTAACAATTTGGCTTTTCTACCGATGAAGCAGACGACAGAATAATCAGTTAAAAAATCATGTAGAGAGTCAGGTTTGAAAATAGGCAGAGAATCATGGTTCTGCAGAGAGTGTTCAGTGGATAAGCAAGTTTAATATCGGTTCCCCATCCAAATATAGGGTCACAAATCAACATCGGAGCACAAATAGCAAACTGAGTGCAGATGATGTTCAACATAGGCAGAGGCAAGTTTAATTTTGTATCAATATTGCATCTGTGGTTAGGGTCATAGTCATAGTCAGGAGAATGAGTACATAAAACAAAGATCACACCATATTGATACACAAGGGGGGAGAAAATGAAGGAAAACCACCTGGTTTGCCGAGTGCTCATGTTCTGCTTTAGATTGTGTGTTTTCTCTTTAGCGGATGCATTTGATTTGAGGACTTTTCTACTGGTGAAGCACATTGCCAGAAACTCAAATAAAAAAGCAAGTAGAGAATCATATTTGCAAACAAACAGGGATTCATGGTTAGTATTTTTTCTGCAGAGAGTGTTCAATAGGAAGGCAAGCATATCAATTTTAGTATCCGTTTTGCATCCAAATTTAGGGTCATTCATCAACATCAGAATACCTATAGCAAATTGGGTGCAAAGGATGTTCAACTTAGGCACAAACAAGTTTAAGTTTGTATCTGTATTGCATCTACAGTTAGGGTCAAGAGGTTGTGTAGGGCTTGGGATTACTAGGAGGGTCAGTAGGTTGCTCAAACAGCATAGCTTAGTGCACATATGACATGAATTATAAGTGTTTGTGCAATTTTTGTTACCAGTAGGTGCAATAATCAGCAAAAAATTGCATATTTGATTTACACAATCATTGCCCTTAGAGGAAGTTCTAATGGTATTTAGCAAGGCATGCCTACCTAACAACAGACATACGGATTGTTGGAACATAGACATGAAGTGAAGCCCTACAAAAATCTTAGCAAAATCAGGGCACTCAAAACCACTTTTGTCGAGAAGATTCAGATCAATCCATTCATGGTTATATTCTAGTTTATTTTGTATCATTATCATATGCACAAATATTTTTTGACTATCAAACCTTCTAAATCTAGGTCTGTAAATTTCCCAAACAGAGGCATTAGTGATACTATTGGTGATTTCATTTCCATTCAAGTGTTCAATTGGATGGTTCCAATTATAAATGTATTCTTGATTAATTATATTATAGGGCATGAAGCAGGGAGATTCATCAATATACATAAGGTAGATGATAGAATGCCAAAATTCTAAACACGTAGCAGAGTTCAGAAAGCCTTGTTCGAGCAAGTAGCAATTTAAACTAGGCACATAGCACATAAGATCGATTATAGGCCAACGGCCAATAATGAAATCGCCTAATATCATGATTGTGGTTATTTCAATAATGTGGACTGCATTCGATTTCAAAGTCATATGTATTACAGGTTTATATGAAGGCCATAAACAATTGATGAAATAGATAGGAAAACACCTGTAAATGATTCTGGATGTGCAAGTTTCATTTTCTATTTTCGTTCTCAACCAGGGTTCACGAGGCATACCCCATAGAGTCCAAGCGGTGTTTGACCCATCCAAGTCGGAACTTGCGTCTTGTTCGGTAAGAAACCCATCAGGGTTTAGGTCAAGAAAAAACTCACATGAATCCCTTCTAGCCGATTTGGAAAACTCAAAATTAGCCAGCCCTTCTCTTCCCTTTCGTCTCCGACACTTCACGTGGTAAGTGCTTATTCCCGTCCGCCATAAGGAGTGATTAGGTCTTCGATTTACTTTAATCTTGCCACTATTTTGATTGTATGCTTGATGAATTGCATCTCCTTTGACATCTTTGAGTTTTTCCTTCCAGATCCAGCAATTTGGGACTTTATTTTCTCCATTAACCGGACTGTGATTGAGAGATTTGGGTTCTAAGGATGCCCGATAGCCATGAAAATTATATGAGAGAAGTGTTTGAGGCAAGATAGCGGCCAGAAATTTAGTGATTTTGGATCTCTGTTTTTTACGGTTTTGGGGAAGAAGGGAAGCAGATGCAGGCGGCGCGTGAGGCGTGTTCTTTTTAGACGATTTTGGGTTTTCTGTGGCCTTCATTTTTTTGAGAAGAGGAGTTGACCGAACGCTTTTGTTTCTTGTTCAAAAGACTTGAATATTTCCCTTTTCATCAAAATAAAGAGAAGTGGACTAATGCTTAATTTTGTAGATGTTGGAACTTGGAAATTTGTCGAACAACATCGGCATGCATACTTCAATAAGATGCAGGTGGAGTCTTTTATACTTATCTTTCCATTTCTCTATCTTCTTTTCATGTATAATCAAGCATTTCACATATCATCACTAACAAGGAAAATTTAAACCTTGCCTAACTAATATTGTTCATCACCAACCATGAAACCCTCATCCTACTTAAGGAGCTATATGTAGTTGCTTACAATTTTTTTGAGAAGACCATTATATTACAAGCATGATGATTAATTCAATTTTATGCAAGTTTAGTTCAATCAATGATGGATCGATTTATGTTGCATCTTCTGATGGAACAGTCAGTTGCACTGACATGGAAACTGAAATCTCACAATCTATGATGAATCACGTATTGCTCAATATGCACCCTTTTTTCTCAACTCTTATCTTCTTTCTTTGTTTGTGTTCTGTAATTACAAGAAAATCACGAGGGAAGCACGTCTAATATAAACCCTCACAATCCAAATATTTCAATCACAAAGAAGATCTTCCACGAGAGATTTACTCAACCAAGAAGGTTTGAGAAGATATGATCAAGTGAAGATCTCAACCGACCAACAAAGAAGATCTTACAAAAATCCTTAACCGAAAAGCACGAAGATTCTCTCCTTTGGATTTGAAGATTGTTACAACAAATATGAGAAGATCAAGGAATGAGAGATCAACGTGTTCTCAGGAGATGAAGATCCACAACGTCTATCTCATCTCAACCAAAGAGCGATCTTCATGGAGAAGAAGAGTGATATCCAAACGGTCATTTTTCCAATAGCTAGAAGACTTCTCCAAAGAAGGGTATAAATGAAGATGGCGATTGAAGAACAAGGACAAGCATGCACGAAAACATCCATAGTCTTCAAGCGATCCAAAGTCATCTTCATTCGATCAATAGTTTTTCTTTCTCTCTTTTTCTAAAAAGTTGTATCCCCTAGAGAGACTTAAAACTCAAGAGTTCCATTGGCATATCTAAAGAGTGTTATACTCGAGTGTGTGTTACTCTACGAAGTAACTAGGCTATTATAGCAAGCTGAAGAGTTGAAGTTAGATCGTAGCGTTGGCTACAACGAGAGAAGGAGGGGTTTCTTCTAGTTTGTATCTAGGACTCTTTGAAGCTGATAATAGATAGTTAGATCCTAAGGCTATACCCTGAGACGGAGAGTAGGCTATTTAGAGCCGAACTTTGTAAACATATCCTTGTGTCGATCTTTTATATTCCGCACTATATCTTGTTTATTGTGACTAATTTTGTTTTGCAGAAGTTCAAAGTCAAGGCCCTTGAAAGTTGTTTCAAAGTCCTTGAAATCAAAGTTTCACAAAGAATTGAGATTGACATCAAGGCCCTTGAAATTGATTTCAAGGCCTTGAGATTGGTTTTGTGAAAAGTTCACATACTCTATTCAACCCCCCTTCTAGAGTATCTTTATCCTTTATATTTACCTAACGGTTCTACAATTGGTATGAGAGCTAGACTCACGTATATTGATTTAACCATCAGTGAGACTAATCATGAATCCTGTAGGTGATGGAGGATTTGCTCAAGGAAGATCCTCATCTCGACTACCACTCTTATGTGGCAACAACTTTGCTCATTGGAGAGCACTCATGCGTATGTTCATTATTGATCAGGACATGGAACTATGGAGCATTTTTCAGAATGACCCCAAAATCCCGACTACAATTGTTGAAGGTGTCCAAGTGCCGAAGAAAGAAGTTGACTTCACACAAGCTGACCTGGACAGTGTGTCAAAGAACTACAAAGCAATGAACCTACTCTATTGCGGATTAGATGTCAATGAATTCAACCGCATCTCATCATGCAAGAGTGCAAAGAAAATATGGGACAAACTTGTTGTCACTTACGAAGGAACAGGTCAAGTCAAGGAAACAAAGATTAGCATCTTCCTCAGACAATACGAGCTATTCAAGATGAATCCAATTGAAACAGTCAAGGAAATGTTCACAAGATTCACTGAGATTGTGAACAACTTGGACTCACTAGGAAAGATCTTCACAAATGAAGAGAAATTTAGGAAGGTTCTAAGGAGCTTACCTAAAGCTAAGTGGGGACCAAAAATGACTGCTATCGAAAAAGCTCAGAATCTCTCAACTCTTCCTCTTGATGACCTCCTTGTAAAACTCATCACACATGAAATGGTTCTTGGTGAAGAAGATGGAGTGCTCCCATCCAACTCCAAGAATTTGGCATTAAAATCAAGAAAAGATGAATTATCATCAGACGAGGAAGATTGTGATGATGATGATGAAGATGCAATTGCCATGATCTCTAAGGGTCTTGCGAGAATTCTCAAGTTAAAGAAACAATATGCTAACAATAGAGAATATCCACGAACATCAAAACCCAGAGGTAAGTTTTCTAACTCTAACAAGAAAACTAGAGCGCTGACTTGTTTTGAATGTGGTGAAACTAATCATCTTGTGAAAGATTGTCCACAAAAGAAGAGGACCAACTTCAAGAAAAATGATCGAAAGAAGAAAGCTACGGTAGCTTCATGGAGTGACTAAGAATCATCAAATGAATCAGAAGACGAAAAAGAACAAGCAAACTTGTGTCTCATGGCCGATCATGAAGAAGATTAAAATCTATATGTTGAAAATGTGGTAAGTACAATTATGTCTCAACCTGAATCTAACCTGAAACAATTCCTTAAAGATATTATCATATGTGACAAGGAACATAGAATAAGGATAAATTCTTTAAAAGAAAAGCTACTTGAACAAGAAAACCAACTAAGTGAGATGTCTCTGGAGATTGAAAATCTTAACATAGAAAAAATGGACCTTGATGACAATATCAAGGCCTTGGAATCAGAAAATGTGATTCTCAAGGACAACCTCTCCTCTCTTCATTGAAACTATATCGATCTAGAGAAAGAGAAAGTTGTTCTAACTTTGATGTGTCAAGACCAGATAGCTGCACTTGTTAAGTTTACTTGTTCAAAAGTTAATCTTAAAAGAATGATGGGTGAACAACAGTCCTCCCTTAACAAAAATGGTATAGGTTATCATAGGAGCTTTCCTCAAAAGCCTACTACCACTTTTGTCAAAGCCAAAAGAAGTATTCATATGCCTACTTGTTTTTACTATTGTAAAAAGGGTCATGTTAAACCTACATGTCCATATAGAAGAAATGATCCTTATATTATTAGAAACATCTATCCTTTATGTTTAAGGAAACATGTCAAACAAATATGGGTCCTAAAGGTACTAGACCACCAAACATGATCGAACCTGAATATGAACCAAAATATGTCATTTGGTCGACCCGGAAAGGTTGATGTTTGTTGTTTTGCAGGATATCACCAATGTAAAGGAGCATAAATGGATATTAGATAGTAGTTGCTCAAGACACATGAGTGGAAAAAGCTCTTTATTCTCGGATTTAAAGAAGCAATCATCTAAAACTATTACGCTTGGTGATAAAGGAAAGTGTGACATTATTGGTATTGGTAAAATATGTTATAATTAATCTAACTTCATTGATAATGTATATTTGGTTGACGGTTTGAAGTATAATCTGCTTAGTATCTCTCAAATATGTGATAAAGGCAACAAAGTTTTGTTTGATTCAGAAAAATGTGAAGTTCAAGACAAAAAGACGGGTAAAGTTGTGCTTACTACTCCTAGATGTAGCAATGTTTATTCTATGAGTACTAACCAAGTTTCAGGAACTAAGCTAAAATGTCTAAAGGCCTTGACTGATGATCCAAGGCTTTGGCATAGAAGACTTGGTCACGTAAGCATGCACACAATGCAGAAGCTACTTACAAAGGATTTGGTACGTGGTTTGCCAAACCTAAATTTCAAGGTAGATGAACTATGTAAGGCTTTTACACAAGGTAAACAAACAAGAGGTTCATTCAAACCTAATAAAGTTGTAAGTTTTTCTCGACCCATCGAACTCTTACATATGGATCTTTGTGGACCTATGTGTGTCAAATCTCCCAAAGGCAAGCACTACATCCTTGTTATTGTGGATGATTTCTCTCGTTTCACATGGATTTCTTTTCTACGAAAAAAATCTGAAGCTTTATTTGAGTTTTCAAAATTATGTAAGGAGTTACAAACTTTGAAAAACCTACCAATCGTTTCTATAAGAAGTGACCACGGTAGAGAATTTGATCAGCTAAAGTTTGACTTGTTTTGTGCAAAATATGGCATTTCACATAACTTTTCAACTCCTAAAACGCCTCAACAGAATGGAGTTGTGGAACGAAAGAACCGCACTCTTGAGGATATGTCTAGGACAATGCTTTTAGAAAATAGTTTGCCAAAAAGTTTTTGGGTTGAAGCTGTAAACACAGCAAATTATATTTTGAATAGATGTTTGATTCGCCCTATTTTGAAAAAGACTCCTTATGAACTCTTTAAAGGGAGAAAACAAAAAAATTATATTTTTCAAACCCTTTGGATGCACTTGCTTTGTTCATAACAATGGTAAAGATAACCTTGGGAAATTTGATGCATGTAGTGATAAAGCAATATTCATTGGATTTCCTAAAGTAGCAAAGTGTATCGTGTCTACAACAAACATACCAAAAGTGTTGAGGAAAGTATCCATGTTATTTTTGATGAAAGCAATGATGGTACTTTGAGTGAAAGTTTTGCAGATCTAAATCTAAATCAACGAGAAGATCACAATTCGGATGAAGATGAAGATCCTAAAGATCAAGAAAAGAATATGTAAGAAAAGATTCAAGATACCGAAGAAAACCCTCAAAGCTTTGAATCTCACCTTCAAGACCTTGAAATAGAAGACTGTGATTTCAAAACTCCGGTTAAAGGGCTTAAAACTCAACTTCAAAGCCTTGAGATAGGATCCAAGGGCAATACATCAACGGTACCTGGATTTAGTCAAGCATATGAGGAGCAACCATCAGGATCTGCTCCATCTTATAAACAAAGAAAGTTTCAACATTCTTCATACCATCCACAAGAGAATGTGATCTTCCAAACGCTAGAGTTCAAACTCGATCCAAAGTGAATAATCTATGTGCTTTCTCAGAGTTCGTGTCTCTTATCGAGCCAAAGAATTATGTTCAAGATCTTCAAGAACCCGATTGGATCATTGCCATGCAAAATGAACTAAATGAGTTTCAAAGAAATAAGGTATGTACTCTTACTTCAACACCAAAGCATCAATCTGTCATCGGAAAAAAAATGGTTCTTTCGAAATAAGTTGGATGAAAGTGGAAAAGTCATACGAAATAAAGCACGACTTGTAGCTCAAGGCTTTAACCAAGAAGAAGGTATTGATTATGAGGAGACCTTTGCTCCGGTTGCCAGGTTAGAAGTCATACATATGCTACTTGCATTTGCATCTTTTATGAGCATAAAACTTTTTCAAATGGATGTAAAATGTGCTTTTCTAAATGGCTTCTTGGAAGAAGAAGTCTATGTTGCTCAACTTCCTGGTTTTGAAAATGATGAATTTCCCGATCATGTTTTTAAGTTGGACAAAACTCTTTATGGTATTAAGCAAGCTCCTCGAGCTTGGTATGAAAGATTGTCCAAATATCTTCTTGAAAACAAATTCAAAAGACGTTTGATTGATAAAACTTTATTTATCAAAACCATAGGCAACGATATTTTAGTAGTACAAATCTATGTTGATGATATATTATTTGGTGCTACTAGTGATTCCCTTTGCAAGGAATTTTAAGATATTATGTGCAGGGAATTTGAAATGAGTTTAATTGGTGAGCTAAATTTCTTTCTTGGACTTCAAGTTACACAAGCAAATAAATGATTTTTTCTCAATCAAAGCAAGTATACTAAGGATTTTCTTAAGAAGTACAAAATGGATCAATCTAAGGTCGCAAAGACTCCTATGAGTTCAACACTTTCGCTTGACCATGACAAGGATGGCAAAAGTGTGGTACAAAAGGAGTATCGAGGTATGATCGGTTCATTGTTAAATTTAACTGCTAGTCGACCTGACATTATGTTTAGCGTGTGCATGTGTGCAAGATTTCAAGCTGATCCTAAAGAGTCACACTTGATAGCTGTGAAAAGAATTTTTCAGTATCTCAATGGCACTAAGGATCTAGGGTTATGGTACCCACGTCAAAGCTTGTTTCACCTTGTTGGCTATTCAGATGCAGATTTGCATGTTATAAGGTTGATAGAAAGAGCACTTTTGGATGTTGCCAATTCTTAGGGTCATCCCTAATCAGTTGGCACTCCAAGAAGCAAAATTATGTCGCCCTATCCACAGCCATAGCTGAATATATAGTTGTAGGAGCCTGTTGTGTACAAATTCTATGGATTGCTCAACAACTTCGTAACATTGGCTTTGACTTAAAAGGTATTCCCATATAATGTGATAATACTAGTGTTATTTCTATAAACAAAAATCTTGTGCAGCATTCAAGGACTAAGCATATTGATGTAAGACATCACTTCATACGTGATCATGTTGAGAAAGGTGATGTTTCGATCTCTTTTATATCTACTAACTTGCAGCTTGTAGATATCTTTACCAAGCCTCTTCCTGAGAAACAATTTAATTTTATTAGATTAGAGCTTGGTATGTTGAACAAGGAAGCATTGACGTAACGGGAGTAAATCATTTTATTTGCTCCTACGTATGCAGCCCAATTAATGTTTTCAAGGGCCTTGAAAGACAATTCAAGGGCCTTGGAACATGATTCAAGGGTAAATTAAAAATTACGGATCATTTTAAGAATTAATATCTTTTAGATATTTTAATTCTTAAATTGTTTTTATGGATTCTTTTGTTTGAAAATTGAAAAAGATTTGTTGAGTTTTTATTGGATTTTAAATTGGTCTTTGAAAGGCTTGATTTTCTCAAATTCTTGTTATTTTTTGTACTTTTAAAACAGACCAGTTTTTCCTATCTTTTTCATTCTTTCACAGAAACCCTATTCAAAAACCCCTTGCTTTCTCTCTCAAACTTCACTCATGGCACCCAGAAGAAAGAAATCCGCTCCTCAAGCTCACAAAAAGAAATCTGGTTAGAGCCCCTCAATAGCAAAGAAAGAAATACTTTCTGAGGATTTGGACATTTCTCAGACGACTATGAAGGAATTGTGTTCTTTATCCAATGTGCAATTACTGATGATGAGATAGGACATTAAATATAGGGATATATATAATCCGATAATATTAGGGGTCATGGCGTTTTGCTAGAAGCTAACCATGATCGGTACATTTATATGTTAAAATGTATTGCTAGTGTTATCGGGTCCTACGAGGTCACACCATAACGAGCATGTGAACTGAATCAATTAATGAGAGAATTACCATATAGGAGTATATGGTGGAAAAAGGATATATTTTGTAGGAGTACAAAATATATTATGGAATTGATAATTAATAATAAATAAGGGTTATTTATTTATTAATTACTAAAATATATATCTTATATTTTAAGGTCGGGCTTTTTAATAGTTAAAAAGCCCAAACCTAAATTTATATAATCGAACGATCGATTAGAAGAGCAGCAATTTTTCTACCGCGTATCACACGTGAAAAAAAAGAACGTGTTCTTCCTCGATCCCTCTCTCAAAAGCTTCATCCTTTGTTCTAGCAATCGCGATTCTTGTTCAGTCTCGGGTGGACCAACTAGAGGAGTAACACTTGAGACTCTACATATCCTTGATGGAGTTATTGAACACGCGCATCAAAAGGTATTCCTTTTATCCCTTATCTAATCTATTATGCAAACGATCCTTGTTTAGATGTTTAGGAAATTGTTTCCTAAATTCCGCTTTTACACATCTAAAATCCCAACAATGGTATTAGCTCTTGCATTAAAAAGGTCATGTTTTGATGCATGTATTGGTTTCAATCATGAAAGAGATTGTTTGTATGGATTAATTTGCACGATTAAATTAAGGTGTGAAATTGATTGCTTAATGATGATTAAGCAAAACTAATTTGATTAGTTAATTAATGAAATTGTTTCATGAATGTTACCGCAATAGGTTAACTTTACTCATGGTGAATAGCTAATGATGATTAAACAAAATATCCTTAATGATGATTAAGGAAATGCTTAATATGATTAAGCAAGTTACACTTTGTTACACTTACATGCCAAAAGTTAAAGTCACGTACGGTATTAGGGTTTTTTTTATATATTATTTTTATTTTTAGGTTTTTATATTATTAATTTTATTAATTATCTAATATGATTAGTTAATTATCTAAATAATAATATTTGTTTTCTAAAGATATTATATATATGATATTCTATCTAGATAAATATGATTTATCAAGTTAGAAATAAATAAATTTAATTTGTTAAGATATGAGATATTTTAACTTGGTTAAATTATACCCAAAATAAAAAAAAGAAGATAAGATTTGATTCCTAAAAGATATTATATGAGATATTTTATCTAGATAAATATGATTTATCAAGTTGGAAATAAATAAATTTAATTTGTTAAGATATGAGATATTTTAACTTAGTTAAATTAAACCCTAAAATAAAAAAGATAATATTTGATTCCTAAAAGATATTCTATGAGATATTCTATCTAGATAAATATGATTTAAAGTTGGACACAAATAAATTTAATTTTGTTAATATATGTGATATTTTAACTTAATTAAATTATATCTTAAAAATTAAAAGATATAATATGATATATTCTATCTAGATAAATATGATTTATGGAAAACTGCTTATTTTTGTATGAGGTCTTAATTTAGAAATGTTCTAAATTTTGACAAGTTACTAAAATAATAAATATGTCTAATCTTAGCAATGATCTAACATTAGAAACGTTCTAATATTAGCTAGTTACTAATTTTAGAAAGTTACCATAAATAGAAAGTTACTAATTTTGGAAAGGTTCCGAATTTAGAAATTTTACACCTTTAGCATTTTAATGATTAATATAAGATATTAATACCATACACAATATGATTGATTAAAACAATACCGGAAAGGAGTTTCCGATTCTATTTTTTTTTTCCTTTATGTGATAAAGTGGTTATGTGTATTATTTTTTTTAAATATCATATATGTCATGCTTGTATGTATGTGTATGGTGATATGCTCGTGCAGGCGGTTACTAGTATGGCCCCAATCTTAGGATAGTTAAATATGATTTGCGTATCGTTATGGTTTTTTTGTACACGATCTGCGTATCGTTATGTATTTTTGTAATTTTCAATTTCTGCAAGAGATCTTGTAAATTCATTATACAAGAAGACCAAAGTCCTAAGGAGCCCGAAGGATGGAGATCCATGAAGGTCCAAGAATGAAGATTCTTTTTTAGGGGCCATACTAGGAACCATTTATTTAATGCATTTTTTGAATGCGTTAAATTCTCACCTGTAACGCCCCAAATTTTAGGCGTGTCTTCGAATTTGTTTTTTTTTTCCGGGTATGTTTCGTTGTAAATTAAATTTTACGAGATTATATATGTGTATATATTATACCTACATATTATCCGTATTTAAATTATTATATCAATATCGAAAATATTTAATGGGAATATTTCTAAATGAAAACTATATTTTACGGGTATATATTTTGTAGATATCTGTCGGTACATTATTTTTACGGAAAAGGTTTTCCGATCAAGAATTTCCGTTCCGATTATTTTTTCGATTGAGTTTATTTTAATTCCCTTTTTCCTTTTCTTTATTCTTTTCTCTTTTTATTACTCATTTCTTTCCCCTATCTCTCCCGGATGGTGAGCCGACCCCTCGGTAACTCTGTGCAGTGCCCAGCACGCTGCCTTGTTTGACCCTCTGTACTCCCTGAACCCTCACTTGCATCCCCATCCCATCTCCCTCTGCTTCTCTCATCCCTCCCTTCACGCAGCAGCAAGCAGCCCCTGCATCTCCACCTTTGCAGCTTCCCTCAATTACCTCTTTCCAGCCTCTTATGAATCAACCAAATGTTGCCTGAGCTCACTATCACCCCTCCCCTATTGCAGCTCTTTGAGAGCCTCACACAACAGCAACTCGCCGGAGAGAAGCTTGCTCGTCCCTCCTCACCTTCACCTGCAACCGGGCCTCAAACCTGCTGTTGCAACCCACCACCGGACCTAGGGCCTTGCCGGTCAAAGCCGAAGCGAAGCCCCGCCTTGTCGCCGCTCCGCGGTTGATTTCCGTCTCCCTTGCCGCTGTCAGCCCTAGCCTCGACATTCGCCGCCCCCTTTGTGACTCATCTCCGCCTTCATCAGCCGGGTCTGCTGAAGCCCTGATTTCTATTTCCACTTTCTCTCCCATTGCAACGCAAGCCTAAACATAGAAGCAGGGAGATGGGCTCTCATCTCCTTTAATTTAGTTGCCGCCTCTGTTGAACCCTGCCACCGGAGTAACCTAATCCCACTGCCGCCGCCCTAGTTCCGCCGACGAGCTCCATCGGAAAGCCCCGCCGTCGCCTCGTCTATTGGAAACGCCACCGATGCAACCCTCCATCCCCTACTGTCGCCTTGCTTCCCCCTTTTCTTTTCTTTTTCGCAGGTTGTAAATCGATCGATGGGGAAGAAGCCTTTTAGGGTTTATTCTTCAGCCCCTCTATTTTGGTATAATTACAGTTTGTATCCAGTGTTTTGCATTTACATATTTGGCCAAGGTTTTGAGAAATTTGAAAATATATCCCTACAAAATTATTTACAGTTTTGGCCCCAGAAATTTATTTGCAGATTATGCCCCATGCTTATATAAGTGTATAAATTGCCCCGAAAAATGTGTTAGCGGGTTTTAACATTGGATTTTTATTGTGGGGATATTCTTATATTTATTTATACTATATTTTATGCCCTTGTTGGCTTAATTTCGGTTATGGCTCAAGACCTAATTGCGAGTTCCAAACATTGGATTTTGGAAATGAGTTTTACCTTAGATTTGTACATATTATATATTACGATCAAATTTAGCGTTATGCTAAATTTGTATAGCTTTGGTGTTAGGTACGGAAACGCCCCGATAAAGGCCAACGATTCCAAACTCGACATCCGTGGATCGACTTCCGTCTTTCGACGTCGTGTGAGTATTCTTTTCCTCGACCTAGTTATGTTTAGTAGTAGTATCATACTATGTTGGATCTAGCATAACTTAGAGTTAATGCCAAGTAGTGGCTTTGAACCTTAGGTGAGTTTCGAGGATTTGATATTGTTTGATGTATTGATGTTGCTTCTATGCTTGAGGTGTTGGTTATCTTGTGAGGTTGTTATAAGACTTTAGGTTATATGGTTGATCTTGTGAGCGTTTTGAGGCTCGAGGTGGGGTTGTATGATCTTGTGGATTTTGGAGTTAGGTTTGGCTTATCCTAGTTGCGTTGTGAGTTATGATCTTGTGAGATCCGAGGGTTTAGAAGTCTTAGGACTTCTAGCTTGTGTTGAGTGTGATGTGAGCATGAGAGATTCTAGGATGTGGTCCTAGAATTGAGAGTCAAATGGTCTTGCGTAGATCATTTGTATAGAAGTCTAAGACTTCTATTGTGAGTGGGTTGTTGTTGATATAGTTATCTTCTTGTGAGCAGGTTATGGGCTTCCTCCCTAAGGAAGCGAGAGTGTTGTGAGTTGAGTGTGGTGACGAGGTAAGTCTCTGGACTTACTTAGCTCGTATTCCTTGTATTAGCATTGATGTGTGTTTGGTGGTGTGTGATTATTCTTTATTGTTTATAACAACTAAGCCGGTAATAGGACCACCGACCTTATATTATTTTGGCCCAAGTGTATGATAACGGGCGGTGACATCATCTGCCTAGCTCTTGCGAGATTCTAGGAGGTTCTTGGCGACTAGCCCGTGCTGGTTAGACGGTCGGAGGCATCCGTACCGTTCCATACCGGTAAGTAGGGACCGAGGCGGGACCACGGTGGTCTCGTGTCACAAAACTAAGTTGAATTAGAACGGGATATGACTTAATAATAAAAAGATAATAAACCAGAATTGTGTGATTTGAGAATGTTGTGTGTTTATGATGATTTACTTGTGTTTGTGCCTTTCCCATTGATTCTAATGCTTTGAATATGAGCTAACGGTTTTATACCGACTGTTGTAGATTGCATTGCAGGTTAGGATTACGGTCGAGAGATCCGGAAGAATGGGCAGCCGGGGTTCCGTACATTTTAGGATTGGGTTTTGGGTGGAGTCGAGTTTGAGTATTGTATTTATTGTATGTTGTATGACATTTAGTCTTTGAGGTTGTATTTTCGGCTGAAGTCCTTTATTGTATTCTTTTGGGTTTTTCTTTTCATTGCATATAAAAGTATTTCGATTTTGGCCTTTATTTGTGCCTTGTTGCAAGATGTGGTGAAATTGTTGTCAAGCTAAGGGTCGGGACCCATTGTGAGGTCCCAACCCGTAGCGTCCGGAGTCCCGCGGATTCGGGGTGTTACAAAAGTGGTATCAGAGCCCTAGGTTGACAACAATGGCACTCGCAATCTTCTAAAGGCTGAATAAGGAATAAACAGAACCCCACGGGTTCTTAGTTTTCGTTTTCAAAATCACATGCATGAGTCGGAGTAGAATGTACGGACCACCACTCCTTCCGCGGATCTCGGCAGCGTAGTTTATTGGATTATTAGTGTATGTATATAAATATATATAGATATGTATATGTGGACTTAGGATGGTTGTTGGACTATTATTATATGTTGATTATAGTATTATATTAATGCTTGAAACTCATTTTATGAGAATGGTTTTCTTGGATTTGTTATGCTGATATCATGTGGACATAGGAATTATAGAGTTATATACGTATACTAGGATATATAGTGACATATGGATGCTAGATCTTATAGTCGAGATGATAGAAAGCTATCATCGTCCTCTGGATGACGCCGTTTGGCTTAGGATAATTTACATGTGAGGACGAGTATGCTCAAGTACCGAGTTGTGTATCATGTTTTGGACAAACACCTTGGTGTTTCTCGGACTCCTTTCAGAGGATGTCGAAGCGGATGATTAGAGATGACATAAACGAAGGACAAACAAGTGGAAGAGAACCTCGAGTAATTTTAAGCAAAACTGAGAAGGGAGTCATACGAGTAAGGAAGCGACATGAAGACATGGGAGTGGTTGCAAAGAAGCAACGGTTGAATCACAACGAAACCAACTAGAGATGGTGAACTTATGATTCTTCAAGACGACGCATGGTTATCTAAAAACGCGAAGCGGGAAGGAAAGGAGTGCATACTAGCAAGGGGAGAAGTGGTATTTCCTTGAGACGTGAAGTTTTTCCTAGATGCTCCTAAGCATGGGAGTCAGGGTGTGAAGTGTGGTCGAACTAATACTAAGATTCATGAGATGCGTAAGTTAAGCTTACAGAAGAACTCAAAAGTGAAGTGACGGTTTTTGCGAGAGCTTAAGCAAGAGAATACTTCGGAAATACGAGAGTTACGAGGATGACTACATGGTGGAAGTTCATATGGTAGAATTACCGGGTGAGTCAATCATTTTCCCTCACTGTGATGAGACTGAGCAACGCTAAGAAGGAGGAAGTGTATGTGGGTGATGATCTTCAGAAGATGAAAGATGAAACAAGGGGCGCGGATCGAAAGACTTAAGTTACCGATCGAGAGAAGAGCGAGTGATTACTAATGATAGAGAGGTAGGAAAGATGCACTTAAAAGATTTTATGAAGAGTGGTTAAGACTATGAAGTTGGATCATATAACACTGGGGAGGTATAGTTACCTTATGGAAGAGGAAGGAAGCATGGAATGTAGAATGAGGTAATGGAGATTAAGGTAGAATACCGAGGAGGATAGCCTTCATAAGAGTGGTAATGGAAATTATAGTAGAATGGTAAGTCGTTAACTTCGGAGAAGTTTAGATACAAGCTAATCGGAGACAACTAAGAACGCACAAGTGCGGGTTGTCTATGGATGAGTGTGGTGATGGGAGGAGTAAATCAGACTATGGGAACATAGATGATTGACAACAAGAGCTTGGAGTATTCGCGGTGGATCAATGGTAATAGTAAGGAAGTACATCAACAGAAGCACATTTGTCTTAAATCAAATAATGTTGAACAAGTTCAAGCAAGTAGCTGTTACAGACCTCCTAGGGAAGGACGAGGATGACTCTTTTTGACCTTCTTAGGTCATGAGAACGGCATATGGGAGAACGACCGGGATTAGAATTTATAAGGTTTGATCATTGTCACGCTCAGGATGTATGTGCACGCAATAAGCCTTCAATTTATACTCGTTATATTTCTCCTAACTCCTAGCGAACCCGCAGTGTACGGGACGTTTTGTAGTAGGGATAGTATTCCGAGGTCGAACACAAAGACTGAGGTGAGATTGATTCGATTAGTGATTAGGTTTAGTGAAGATCTAGGCTTAGTGACAGAGGAAGAAATAAAGAAATGAAAATCTCAATGTTTTGGTGGGTTTTTAGGTGATCAGTCAAGGATCACAAATCATGCGAAATAAGCAATCAACTAAGCTAACAAATCAACACAAACAAGCAAGCTAAACACGAGATACGAGATCAAGGAGAGAAAAGCGGATTCTAGGGGTTGGAAGTTCCGGTTATGGCATAGGACTCAAGCTATCTTAATCATTCCTTGGATTAACTATGATATGTTGGGAGTGAGTGTTTCTAGATTGGGATCATTCACCGGGTAAGTCTCATGGTCCACTAGTCCAATCCTAAGGTCTCATCACCGGGTAAGTCTCAAAGAGCCTAAGGAATGGAATTCTACACAAACCGGATTGTCACCTAGGAATCTAACCTATCCTCACCGGGTAAGTCTCGGAAAGGTAAGTCCTAAACAACTATCCTAGCACACTTAGTCCAATGGCGGCTTATGAGGCTCACCACTACCTAGCGTTTATCATCTTTGAAATCTAAGAGTAAGAATCACCGGGTAGGTCTCTTCTAACACTTAGTTGCTAACACTAGGTCACCCTAGGATAGATTTAACTCAACAAACACTAGGATTTCAACATTCTAACAATCTACAACTTAGATCCATCGAACCAGGCAAACCACGGGCTGTTCTACCACTTCCACGGCTGTGGACTGGCAAGAACAAACCGTGGACTATAGTAGTGACTTTGTTCAAGCAAATGAATCATCCAAGGGCAATTCTAAGTCCATCCTATCATAGTCCCAGCCATAACCATCCTTTTCTTACCCTAGAATCGCATCTATTTAGCCTACAACATACATCATAACAATCGAAATCATCAACATAGAATCATGGCTTCCATTTGCAAGATAATGAAGAGAAAGAGATGAACAAGTGAAGTAAGTAAAACCAAGCTGAAAGCAAGATTAGAAAGACTCACAACCCTTCAAAAGAAGGTTTAATCGATTCTTACAACCCTAGAAAACGATTCCGATAATCTTCACTACAAAACTTATCAAAGACTAGCAATGGTATGTTCTTCTCTTCTTCTCCAATGGAGCTTTTCTCCTCCTCCAATGGTAGCTCCCTTCTTGAGAGAATCTTCTTGTTGAGAGTGTGTGAGAGAGTGTGGATTTGATTGGATGATGGGGGATGTCCTTCTCTCAGCCTTGCAGGACCAGTTTTATACTACAACCTTGCTAGAGTCGGCCAAGAGATCGTGGCACAGCTGTCACAACCATCTGGCAAAAACCACGGTTGGTTTCCACGGCCGTGGAAGTGCCAGTAACCGTGGTTTTGATGCCTCAGCTTGCTTTGGATCATTGAGTCACGATTTGGTGCATGGCTTGTGTTGACGAGGTTTCATGAGTCCTCCTTAGCCCCTAGCTTGCATTCCAATGAGTCCGAAAGTGTTTCATCTCGAGGAACGACCCTCGAATGCATCGATTAAGCTCCTAAATCTCCCAAAATACCTATAAAGCAAACAAAAGTCCGCGTAGACGTCTATCTCGACAAAATACATGATTTGAGTGCAAACGTCGTGAACTAATACTAGACCATGCATGAATGAGCGGAAAATCTATCTAAATGAGTGTCTAAACCTAAGTCATAAATCGTGTTATCAAAAATACCCCATACTTAAGGTTTGCTCGTTCCCGAGCAAATTCCCAACTATAGACTAAGAGATGACATGATTTATGTATGCAGAAAAATGGCAAAATCTTTTTGGATTTGTGCTTCTAATATTGGATCACCTTCATAGTCATGTTTCATGGCAATGGACAAGCAATTATGTATCAAATAAATGAAGGCACGAAAAGACAATTGTACTTAACTCGAAAGCATGCATGAAATGTAAAAATGAAGAAGTCAAGATGATCAAGAGCATATCCAATCTAGATTACTAAGTCTTACACACATGCAAATAGGTCACAAGGGCTTGTGAGATAAAAGGCCAAGAAACGTTGTGATTAGGTGGGGATTTTTCTAGGCTATGTGATGCTAATCCGGGAATGGAACTAACTCCACAATTTTGTCCTTGATCAACTTCCCACAAGTGTAAATTTTCTCCATCTTTTCTTTCTTTTCTTTTTCTTTCACTTATTTTTGAGACAATGGCATTGGTGTACAAAAGCCGAAACCTTGGTGATTAGCCGTCCTCGGGTTTTTTTCTATTTTTCGAGGTGCATCCACACCGGGCACACATACCAAAGCTCGTTAGGACTATTGGTTTATTTGACTTTGGCAAGGCACAAACACCCGATTATGTGAATGGTGCCGAGTTACTCGTCATTTAAACCAACGTCCCCAAACCTATATTTTTGTCTACACTTTCACAACAAATTCAGCATTTTATTCATGACATTCTTTCATCAACATCTTCACTCCACACTTGCTTTTCACACACATCAACACACTAACATGCTCCTATTCCCGGATGGGTCAAAAGAGGTCAAATTTATATCAATTGAGGTGCTCAAACATCATGATCAAGATGAGAAGTAGAGAAAGATGAATTGCCTCATTCATTCCTAGATGATGTGCAAGAACTAGCATGTAAATTCGACTTTCAATACTCAATCCAATCAAGACAAACATCATGATCACAAATCATTCATGGGATTCAAGATAAGTACTTCAAGTCCACATATGCAATTCATCAATTTAACACATAAGGCCATCCATAGCCAATCCACACAACAAGATTCATCATTAGGGTCATATCCAAGCTTAGAAAGCACAAAAATTTTTAAATTTTCTGATTTTTTTGGAATTTTCGTAATATTTATGTACAATGCAAGACATAATAGAACATGTGACTAAAAGAAACTACCCTAGATGCTAGTCATGCAAAAGATCATGCAAACCTCACCCCATACTTAGAAACACATTGTCCCCAATGTGTAAATGAAGTGAAGAAGAGTGAAAGAAGGTTCTCACAATGTAAAAATGGTTGCAATGGTATTTGGGATTACTCAAGTGGATTGATGGTGGATGATCCTATCAACAATGGTAGAGAGCTCTAAGTGTTCATCAAAGCGTCGGGACCCGAGCTAGGCACCGCTAGCCGTCCAAGTCCCGCGTCCTCTCCACCCATAATCGATGAGGCGTTCATCATCATCATTCACATGCCATGCAAGGCTTCCATGCTACCAAGACTCTAGCACACACACAAAACACACCAAACACACACAAAAACAGAAAAATCAAAAACGAAAACGAAAAGGGAAAACGTTACCAATGAGTTGCCTCCCATCAAGCGCTTTTTTAAGGTCATTAGCTTGACCAAACTCGGGGGCGTCTCATTTTAGGTGAAGTGGGGCAATCATATCCACCGGAGATCCCGGGATATACTTCTTCAAACGGTGCCCATTCACCTTGAAATCTCCACAATGCTCCCCTCCTATCTCAATAGCTCCATGGGGGAAGATCTTCTTCACCACATATGGCCCGGTCCACCTTGACTTTAGCTTTCCGGGGAAGAGCCGCAGCCTTGAGTTGAAGAGAAGGACAAGGTCGCCTTCACTCAACTCCTTCGGTATGAGGCGCTTGTCATGCCACCGTTTGGTCCTCTCCTTGTAGATCCGGGCATTCTCATAGGCATCCAACCGGATCTCCTCAAGAGCGTTTATATCAAGCAACCTCTTCTCTCCGGCCTCTTTGAGGTCAAAATTTAGCCACTTAATGGCCCAATAAGCTCTATGCTCCATCTCTACCGGAAGGTGGCAAGACTTGCCATAGACTAACTTGTAGGGAGTGGTGCCAATTGGTGTCTTGAAAGCGGTTCTATATGCCCACAAGGCATCATCGAGCTTCATAGCCCAATCCTTTCTCGTCCTAAAGACCGTCTTCTCAAGAATTCCCTTTATCTCCCGGTTGGAGATCTCCACTTGGCCAAGTTTGGGGATGGTAAGGTGTTGCCACCTTATGAGTCACCCCATACTTAGCCAAAAGTGCCCCAAAGTTCCTATTAGTGAAGTGCTTCCCTCCATCACTTATGATCACCCTTGGTGTTCCAAACCTAGGAAAGATCACTCGATTGAAGAACCGCACCACAACCTTGGCATCATTTGTGGGAGAGGCGATTGCCTCCACCCATCTCGAAACATAATCCACCGCCAATAGGATATAGAGATTGCCACAAGAAGATGGGATTGGTCCCATGAAGTCCACACCCCACACATCAAATATTTCCACTTCTTGTATGTTGTTCAAAGGCATCTCATTCCTTCTTGAGATGTTGCCCGTCCTTTGGCAAGTATCACAAGATACCACAAAGTTTTGCACATCCTTGAACAAGCTTGGCCAAAAGAAGCCCGATTGCAACACCTTCGCACATGTCTTGTGTGAGCTAGCATGCCCTCCACATGGCAAGGAAGGACAATGGCGGATCACACTCTCCACCTCATCCTCCGGTATGCATCTTCTAAAGACTCCATCCGGTCCTCTCTTGAACAAAAGTGGTTCACTCCAATAGTAGTGCCTCACATCCTTGAAGAACTTCTTCCTTTGGGCATATGACAATCCGGGAGGCACTTCCTCGCACACAAGATAGTTCACAATGTCGGCATACCATGACTCACTTCCTCTAGACACTTGGAACAAGCACTCTTCCACCATTTGCAATTGCTCATCCCGGAACGAGTCATCAATCGGGATGTCATCTCTTTCAAGCTCTAACGGTGGGAGTCTACTAAGGTGATCCGCCACAGAATTTTCGGATCCCTTCTTGTCCCGGATTTCCAAATCAAACTCTTGAAGAAGAAGGATCCACCGAATCAACTTTGGTTTGGCATCCTTCTTTGTAAGGAGATAACGGATCGCAGCATGATCCGTATAAACAATGACCTTCGCTCCAACAAGATATGAGCGGAACTTCTCAAATGCATACACCACCGCTAGCAACTCTTTCTCGGTGGTAGCATAATTGAGTTGGGCATCATCTAGCGTCTTGCTAGCATAATAAATGGCATGTGTACGCCCATCTTTCTTTTGCCCCAAAACAGCCCCAATGGCTACATCACTTGTATCACACATGATCTCAAACGGTAGACTCCAATCCGGAGGTTGCATGATAGGTGCGGAGATCAAAGCGTTCTTCAACCTACAAAAAGCCTCAAGGCAATCCTTGGAGAAAACAAACTCAACATCTTTGATTAGTAGGTTAGTAAGAGGTTTAGAAATTTTAGAGAAGTCTTTAATAAACCTCCGGTAGAAACCGGCATGCCCTAGAAAACTCCTTACCCCCTTCACCGAGGTAGGTGGTGGCAACTTCTCTATCGTTTCAATCTTGGCACTATCAACCTCAATGCCACGGTTGGACACCAAGTGTCCCAACACAATACCTTCACTTACCATGAAGTGGCATTTTTCCCAATTCAAGACAAGATTTGTCTCCTCACATCTTTTCAATACCAAAGACAAATTAGCTAGGCAATCATCAAAGGAAGATCCATAAACAGAAAAATCATCCATAAATACTTCCATGATATTCTCAATGTACTCAGAAAATATAGCCATCATACACCTTTGGAAGGTGGCGGGTACATTACACAACCCAAATGGCATTCTCCTATATGCAAAAGTTCCCCATGGATATGTAAATGTGGTTTTCTCTTGGTCATCGGGGTGGATAGGGATTTGGAAGAATCCACTATAGCCATCTAAATAGCAAAAATGAGAATGTTGAGCTAACCTCTCTAGCATTTGGTCAATGAAGGGAAGAGGGAAGTGATCTTTCCTAGAGGCCATGTTCAATTTCCTATAGTCAATACACATCCTCCATCCCGTAACCGTCCTAGTTGGGATTAGTTCATTGTTCTCATTAGTCACTACGGTCATCCCACCCTTCTTAGGAACTACATGAACGGGACTAACCCATTTACTATCCGAAATAGGGTAAATGATTCCCGCATCTAGCAACTTAATGATCTCTTTCTTGACTACCTCTTTCATTATAGGATTCAATCTTCTTTGATGTGCAATAGAGGGTTTATGGTCATCTTCCATCAATATCTTATGCATGCACAAAGAAGGTTTTATGCCAACTAAATCATCAATAGTATAGCCAATGGCTTTCCTATGCAATCTTAGCTCATGCAACAACTTAGCAAGTTCATCATCATTCAACATGCATTCACAATCACCGGATATGTAGAATCATCACCAAGAAAAGCATACTTCAAATGAGAGGGGAGGGGTTTGAGTTCAAGTTTAGGAGGACCTTTATTGAGTGGATACGATCCAAATAACGTTGGTTGAGATGAATCCAAAGCAAATGAAGACTCTCCAAGGCTCCTTGAAGCTTGATCATCAACAAGGGCTGCTTCTGGGGAAACCACGGGCAACTCCACGGATCCTGGCATATCCACGGCCGTGGACCTTGCTAAGCTTGCTCTTCGGAGCTCTCCAGAGAGTTCTACGGCCGTGGAACTCCTTCCACGACCGTGGTTCCTACAGGTACTTAGCATGCTCTCGTGAACTTCAAATTCAGCTCTTGTCTCCTTTTCTAATGCTTCCAAGGCCTTGATTTCTTCATTGCAAGCCTCCTCAACACCTTCCTCCATCAAACTTAAGCTAAGAACCTTCTCCAAGGGGTCCTTGATCAAGATCGAGCTCACAACTTCTCTAGACTCCTCTTGCTCGACAATGTTGAATACATCTTCATCAAGGGTTGGCCCTTTCATCATTGTGGACAGCTTGAACTTGATATTCTCTTCTCCAATGTTGAAGGAGAGAATTCCATTTTTACAATCCACCAAGCATCCGGAAGTGGCTAGGAAAGGTCTCCCTAAGATGATGGGAACCGAATAGTCCGCCGGAATGTCCAAGACAACAAAATCAATCGGCACATAGAACTTCCCTAGTTGCACCGGAATGTCTTCTAAGATCCCAACCGGGTGAGTGATAGAACGGTCCGCCATGTAGAGAGTCATCTTGACCGGTTTTGGCTCTCCTAGCCCAACCTTGTTGCATAGTGCAAGCGGTATGATGCTTACACTCGCCCCAAGATCACATAGGGCTTCATACTTCACTTCTCCCACTCCGATTGGCACACAAAATGAACCCGGATCTCTTAGATTAGGGGGCATCTCCTCCTTCATGGTTTGGATCAATTCCGAGGACCTCTTAGTCATCCTTACTTCTCCATACTCCTCCAACTTCCTTTTGTTGGCGAGTATTTCCTTCAAAAACTTGCCATATGCCGGCATACCTAAGATAGCATCCATGAACGGAATGTTAATATGCAATTTAGACATAAGTTCAAGGAATTTACCAAAGTGCTTGTCCAAGCGAGCTCTTGCTCGTGATTGTGGGAACGGTAGTGGTGGTTTGTATGGAGGCGGTGCCACATATGTTGGCTCAACATCCTTGCTCTTGCCTCCGTCTTCTTGCAATACCTCTTCTTCTACTACTACTTGCTTTCCCTTAGAATTTTCCTTCGGCAAGGGATCCTAAATACTCAACCCACTCCTCGTTGTAATGGCCAACACTTGGCCTCTTGGGTTGTCTTCGGTCCTTCTGGGAAGCTTTCCCGGATCTCTATGAGTTTCACCCGCCTTTTGGAACACTTGTGCTTCCAACACTTTTTGAGCCTTAGAAATGGAAGTCACCGTGCTCTCAAGACCACTCAACCTTCCAAGCAATTGCTCAAACATCATCTCGGTTCTATCCTTTGGAGGTTGAGTAAATCCGGATGGAGGTTCTTGAGATGCCTTTGGTGGTGGAGCTGCGCTTGTGGAAGCGGGAGGGTTCAAGGCTCCATCCGGGTTAGAATAGGAAAACCCGGGATGGTTATGGTTGGGCCGGTAATTGTTGAATTGCCGGTTGTTGTTGAAATTCCTTGGGCCTTGATAGTTGTTGTAGTTACCCCTTCCCATGTAGTTCACATCTTCCTCCTTGGAAGACAAGTTTGCTTGTACTTGAGGGGTCGCTTGATTCTTCAAAGTTGTAGCACACAACTCCCTCAAAGACTTTAGCTCGTTGTTGATGGCGTCAAGCTTGAAATTGCTCATGGTGACTTCACTCACCTCATATGCTCCCGCCTTTCTCCCATCACTCTTCCTATGGGAGTATTTCTCAATCACTAAAGCTTGTTTCTTTACAAACTCCCAAGCTTCATCCACATGCTTTTCCATGAAAGTCCCACCGGAAAGAGATTGGAGCTTGAATTGGCTATCTTCATCAAGTCCTTTGAAGTAGATCTCCAATAGCTCAATTTTAGGTATACTATGGTGTGGACAATCTAGGAGAAGGTCTTTGAACCTCTCCCAAGACTTGAACAAGCTCTCTCTATCCTTCATTACAAAGGCATTGATCTTCCCTCTTAATTCGGTAGTCTTGGAAGGTGGGAAGAACTTAGTCAAAAACTCGGTTGTCATTTCCTTCCAAGTGCCAACTCGCCCTTGTGGAATAGATTGATACCAAGCCAAGGCTTTATCCTTAAGCGAGAAGGAAAAAGCTCTAAGCTTATGGTTGTTGCTCTCCAATCTAGGCGGTCTTAGAGTCTCCATCAAGATTTCATAGTTCATCAAGTGTTGATGAGGAGACTCTCCTTCCATCCCTCCAAATTGATTATGCCGGATCATTTGTAGAACTTGAGGACGGAGCTCGTAATCATGGGCTGCGGGATCTCCTAAGATCACACCCGGACGGTGTGCTCTTTGTGCCGGATCCATACGTTGCCCTAACGTTTGTGGCTCTTCAATAGCAATGGGTACAACCCGAATATTAACCGCCGGCTGTGGTTGTGGTGGAGGTAGAGGAGGTTGTTGACGGTTAAGCTCTCTTTGCACAAGAGCTTGCCTAATCTCCTCAATCTCCCTCCTAGTTGCCTCTTGCCTCTCATTGGCAAGTCTCCTTTCATTCTCCAAAGCTTCATCCCTTATCCTAATTTTCTCTAAAGCCTCATCTAACTCATCTTGGAGATCTCTTTCGGCCATCTCTTTTCCTTTCCGAATGCTCTTGGATGTAGATCTAAGGGTTTTCTCCGGTTCGGGATCAAATGGAGCTAAATCCTTGCCACGAGATCTTCGCATGCACCTAAAGAGTAAGAGATGTCCTGAAAAGCAAAGACATAAACCAAAAAGAGATCAAAAGCAACAAGAAAGCCCTACACTATAAACAATCACAAAAAGACTCAATCTAGACCTAGTCCCCGGCAACGGCGCCAAAAACTTGTCACGCTCAGGATGTATGTGCACGCAATAAGCCCTAAATTTATACTCGTTATATTTCTCCTAACTCCTAGCAAACCCGCAGTGTACGGGACGTTTTGTAGTAGAGATAGTATTCCGAGGTCGAACACAAAAACTAAGGTGAGATTGATTCGATTAGTGATTAGGTTTAGTGAAGATCTAGGCTTAGTGACAGAGGAAGAAATAAAGAAATGAAAATCTCAATGTTTTGGTGGGTTTTTAGGTGATCAATCAAGGATCACAAATCATGCGAAATAAGCAATCAACTAAGCTAACAAATCAACACAAACAAGCAAGCTAAACACGAGATACGAGATCAAGGAGAGAAAAGCGGATTCTAGGGGTTGGAAGTTCCGGTTATGGCATAGGACTCAAGCTATCTTAATCATTCTTTGGATTAACTATGATATGTTAGGAGTGAGTGTTTCTAGATTGGGATCATTCACCGGGTAAGTCTCATGGTCCACTAGTCCAATCCCAAGGTCTCATCACCGGGTAAGTCTCAAAGAGCCTAAGGAATGGAATTCTACACAAACCGGATTGTCACCTAGGAATCTAACCTATCCTCACCGGGTAAGTCTCGGAAAGGTAAGTCCTAAACAACTATCCTAGCACACTTAGTCCAATGGTGGCTTATGAGGCTCACCACTATCTAGCCTTTATCATCTTTGAAATCTAAGAGTAAGAATCACCGGGTAGGTCTCTTCTAACACTTAGTTGCTAACACTAGGTCACCTTAGGATAGATTTAACTCAACAAACACTAGGATTTCAACATTCTAACAATCTACAACTTAGATCCATCGAAACAGGCAAACCACGGGTTGTTCTACCACTTCCACGGCCGTGGACTGGAAAGAACAAACTGTGGACTATAGCAGTGACTTTGTTCAAGCAAATGAATCATCCAAGGGCAATTCTAAGTCCATCCTATCATAGTCCTAGCCATAACCATCCTTTCCTTACCCTAGAATCGCATCTATTTAGCCTACAACATACATCATAACAATCGAAATCATCAAACATAGAATCATGGCTTCCATTTGCAAGATAATGAAGAGAAAGAGATGAACGAGTGAAGTAAGTAAAACCAAGCTGAAAGTAAGATTAGAAAGACTCACAACCCTTCAAAAGAAGGTTTAATTGATTCTTACAACCCTAGAAAACGATTCCGATAATCTTCACTACAAAACTTATCAAAGACTAGCAATGGTGTGTTCTTCTCTTCTTCTCCAATGGAGCTTTTCTCCTCCTCCAATGGTAGCTCCCTTCTTGAGAGAATCTTCTTGTTGAGAGTGTGTGAGAGAGTGTGGATTTGATTGGATGATGGGGGATGTCCTTCTCTCAGCCTTGCAGGACCAGTTTTATACTACAACCTTGCTAGAGTTGGCCAAGAGATCGTGGCACAGCTGTCACAACCGTCTGGCAAAAACCACGGTTGGTTTCCACGGCCGTGGAAGTGCCAGTAACCGTGGTTTTGATGCCTCAGCTTGCTTTGGATCATTGAGTCACGATTTAGTGCATGGCTTGTGTTGACGAGGTTCCATGAGTCCTCCTTAGCCCCTAGCTTGCATTCCAATGAGTCCGAAAGTGTGTCATCTCGAGGAACGACCCTCGAATGCATCGATTAAGCTCCTAAATCTCCCAAAATACCTATAAAGCAAACAAAAGTCCGCGTAGACTTCTATCTCGACAAAATACATGATTTGAGTGCAAACGTCGTGAACTAATACTAGACCATGCATGAATGAGCGAAAAATCTATCTAAATAAGTGTCTAAACCTAAGTCATAAATCGTGTTATCCATCATGATAAAGGGAACTAGTAGACCAAGTGGAAAGTGAGGCTTCTATTGTGGACGTGCGTAAAGAGGATGCATGGTATGTTTGTTCTAATGAAATGGATGATAATGTTTTTGCAAGCAAAAGCTGAGTCAGATTTTTTTTTCAGACTCACACGGAAGAGCCATGGTGGCTGTGGCGTGAAAGGAAGGACTAGATTGGGGCAACACTGCAAGCTTAGAGTTTGTGATGTTAGTACCTAGAGATGTAATGAGTTTGATATTTCAGTGGTTTTGGATGGGGAATTTCTTCTAGCATTTCCACGGGGATACGGGTACGGTTGTGAAGTTGTTCAGGGAATATCGAGAGAGGCGTAAGGTGACCAACAAGAGTAAGAGAAGACCGAAGTTTTGAAGTTTCTTGTCGACATGAGATGTACAAAGAGTTCATGAAAGATTGAGGTTAGAGCCTCTACTGTCGGTTTGACGTTACATAAGAAAATGAAGTATAATTTCTAAGCCTACTTGAAGAAGGATGTCTATGGTGAGAGCTTATGTAGAAGACGAAGAGCTCATTCCATATTTTAGGATGTCATGGAAAGCGAACAAGATAAGATCAATTGTTTTGAAGCACGGTCAAGTCCTGCAGTTTGGACCCTTATGACTGCACATAAGTGAGAGACCTTAAAAAAAAATAATAATAATAATAAAAAATATATAAATAAATAAATAAATAAATAATTTACAATCATGTCATTAAAGAGGGAGAATAAGGTTAAGATAAAATAATACTTAAATAAGGCTAGAAGAGTCAGAAGACTCGAGCAAGTCTCTCGAGTTCTGTAGATGAAGGATCTTTGAAAGAGGACGGTTAACATAGTAGCTGCAGAAGGTGCAATACACGAGTTGAAGAACGTCACCCCAGCAGATCTGGGTGGACCACTTGTCAAGTATTAGGACCAGGTTGTGTCGGTCATTACGATATGTGATGGGTAGAGAAAAGATAGAACCCGAGATAGAACGAATTCCAATGCATCGGAATGTGAATTTTCCGGCTAAGATTGATTTGGGCTCAACTCCCATTTCTAAGGCGCCGTACAAAATACATCAATATCTAATACCCGTAAGGATCCTCGAATTGAAGATGCAATCAAAGGAGCAATTGCAAGGACTTATTGATAAAGGTTCATTGAAAACAATGCACTTTCATAGAGAACACCAGAAGTTATCTTGAACTCTCGATTTGAAGTTTATATTGAAATTTATCTTAAACTCTTGATTTGAAGTTATTATGAGAACACCAAAATTATTGTGAAAAAGACAGTCAGTTCTCTCCAATTGAATGCCGATTACCGTGAGTCGAAAGACAAGTCTTCCTTATGACGAATGGATGATCTACTCGATCGGTTACAAGGGTTAGTAGTCTCTTATGAGAATGATTTAAGGTCAGATTGTCAACAATTGAGAATTCGAGGCTGAGATATTGCAAGTATGGCATTTTGGACCAATCAGAGTCACTACGAGATGTAGTTATTCCATATGGGCTTACTATGTCCGGATGAGATATTTTAGATCTACTCTTGAAAAGAGAGATGTATGACATGTTGCCTCGGGATAGCAAACCCCAAAAGATGTGGAAGAGGTTACAAGTTTTCTTGGATGTGTTGAGCTTTACCAGATCTGTGAAGAGAGAAGTTGTATAACACCACTTATGGTAACGTACTCCAGATGACAATGAAGTACTGGATGGGACGAAGAATTGACAAAAGAGTTTATGAAAGTTAAGAGGGGATTCATTGGTGCAATTAATTCGATTTACCTTGAGGTATTATGAGTTTGAAGTGTACAAGTGATTCTCCAAGACAAAGTCTTGATCGGGTTTTGAGAAACGATGTAAAGTAATAGCATAAGTGTCACATTAAGGAGGCGGTGTGAAGCAAAATACTTCCTTCATCGTTGGGGACTTACTTCAAGAATTGGGGAAACATAACTTCGAAGTTTAGTTTGACAAGAACCAAAGCCAACAATGTAAATTAGAACTTCGATCTTCTTTGATGGAGAAATCAAAGGGAAAATAATGGAAATGCTGCTTTGAGAGATACCCGAGAAGGAAGTCGAGTTCCGATATATCGACCTTTTAGAGATCATAGCGCGAGTTGGAGAAGTATCTTATACGTTGGCATTGCCGCCAAGAGTAGTGAGTGTTCATTTGGTGCTTCATGTGTATCAGACGGAAGATAGTATTTTTGGTTGAGTTTTACGCTGAGCTAGTAGCTTTGATAGAATCGACGGGTTAGACCTAGTTCTTACCTTAAGTTATTTGTGTTTTGTTTGATGTTATATGTGGTTTTGTGCCCCGTGGGGGAATGTCTTTTATGTCCGGTTATATTTCTCGCGATGGTGGTTGGAGCAGCATGTGTATATAGATTAGAAGTTCTAAGCCTTCCTATTTGTGAGTTTATACCTCGGTTTTAGGGACCGAAAAGCTCGGCGTGTGGCAAGTTTCGGGACGAAACTTGTTTTTAGGGGGATCTGATGTAACGCCCCAAATTTTAGGCGCGTGTTCGAATTTGTTTTTTTTTTTCGGGTATGTTTCGTTGTAAATTAAATTTTACGAGATTATATATGTGTATGTATTATACCTACATATTATCCGTATTTAAATTATTATATCAATATCGAAAATATTTAATAGGAATATTCTAAATGAAAACTATATTTTACGGGTATATATTTTGTAGATATTTGTCGGTACACTATTTTTACGGAAAAAGTTTTCCGATCAAGAATTTCCGTTCCGATTATTTTTTCGATTGAGTTTATTTTGATTCCCTTTTTCCTTTAATTTATTCTTTTCTCTTTTTATTACTCATTTCTTTCCCCTATCTCTCCCGGATGGTGAGCCGACCCCTCGGTAACTCTGTGCAGTGCCCAGCACGCTGCCTTGTTTGACCCTCTGTACTCCCTGAACCCTCACTTGCATCCCCATCCCATCTCCCTCTGCTTCTCTCATCCCTCCCTTCACGCAGCAGCAAGCAGCCCCTGCATCTCCACCTTTGCAGCTTCCTTCAATTACCTCTTTCCAGCCTCTTATGCATCAACCAAATGTTGCCTGAGCTCACTATCACCCCTCCCCTATTGCAGCTCTTTGAGAGCCTCACACAACAGCAACTCGCCGGAGAGAAGCCTGCTCGTCCCTCCTCACCTTCACCTGCAACTGGGCATCAAACCTACTGTTGCAACCCACCACCGGACCTAGGGCCTTGCCGGTCAAAGCCGAAGCGAAGCCCCGCCTTGTCACCGCCCCGCGGTTGATTTCCGCCTCCCTTGCCGCTGTCAGCCCTAGCCTCGACATTTGCCGCCCCCTTTGTGACTCATCTCCGCCTTCATCAGCCGGGTCTGCTGAAGCCCTGATTTCTATTTCCACTTTCTCTCCCCTTGCAACGCTAGCCTAAACATAGAAGCAGGGAGATGGGCTCTCATCTCCTTTAATTTAGTTGCCGCCTCTGTTGAACCCTGCCACCGGAGTAACCCAGTCCTACTGCCGCCGCCATAGTTCCGCCGACGAGCTCAATCGGAAAGCCCCGCCGTCGCCTCGTCTATTGGAAACGCCGCCGGTGCAACCCTCCATCCCTACTGTCGCCTTGCTTCCCCCTTTTCTTTTCTTTTTCGCAGGTTGTAAATCGATCGATGGGGAAGAATCCTTTTAGGGTTTATTCTTCATCCCCTCTATTTTGGTATAATTACAGTTTGTATCCAGTGTTTTGCATTTACATATTTGGCCAAGGTTTTGAGAAATTTGAAAATATATCCCTGCAGAATTATTAATAGTTTTGGCCCCAGAAATTTATTTGCAGATTATGCCCCATGCTTATATAAGTGTATAAATTGCCCCGAAAAATGTGTTAGCGGGTTTTAACATTGGATTTTAATTGTGGGGATATTCTTATATTTATTTATACTATATTTTATGCCCTTGTTGGCTTAATTTCGGTTATGGCTCAAGACCTAATTGCGAGTTCCAAACATTGGATTTTGGAAATGAGTTTTACCTTAGATTTGTACATATTATATATTACGATCAAATTTAGCGTTATGCTAAATTTGTATAGCTTTGGTGTTAGGTACGGAAACGCCCCGATAAAGGCCAACGATTCCAAACTCGACATCCGTGGATCGACTTCCGTCTTTTGACGTCGTGTGAGTATTCTTTTCCTCGACCTAGTTATGCTTAGTAGTAGTATCATACTATGTTGGATCTAGCATAACTTAGAGTTAATGCCAAGTAGTGGCTTTGAACCTTAGGTGAGTTTCGAGGATTTGATATTGTTTGATGTATTGATGTTGCTTCTATGCTTGAGGTGTTGGTTATCTTGTGAGGTTGTTATAAGACTTTAGGTTATATGGTTGATCTTGTGAGCGTTTTGAGGCTCAAGGTGGGGTTGTATGATCTTGTGGATTTTGGAGTTAGGTTTGGCTTATCCTAGTTGCGTTGTGAGTTATGATCTTGTGAGATCCGAGGGTTTAGAAGTCTTAGGACTTCTAGCTTGTGTTGAGTGTGATGTGAGCATGAGAGATTCTAGGATACGGACCTAGAATTGAGAGTCAAATGGTCTTGCGTAGATCATTTGTATAGAAGTCTAAGACTTCTATTGTGAGTGGGTTGTTGTTGATATAGTTATCTTCTTGTGAGCAGGTTATGGGCTTCCTCCCTAAGGAAGCGAGAGTGTTGTGACTTGAGTGTGGTGACGAGGTAAGTCTCCGGACTTACTTAGCTCGTATTCCTTGTATTAGCATTGATGTGTGTTTGGTGGTGTGTGATTATTCTTTATTGTTTATAACAACTAAACCGGTAATAGGACCACCGACCTTATATTATTTTGGCCCAAGTGTATGATAACGGGCGGTGACATCATCTGCCTAGCTCTTGCGAGAGTCTAGGAGGTTCTTGGCGACTAGCCCGTGCTGGTTAGACGGTCGGAGGCATCCGTACCGTTCCATGCCGGTAAGTAGGGACCGAGGCGGGACCACGGTGGTCTCGTGTCACAAAACTAAGTTGAATTAGAACGGGATATGACTTAATAATAAAAAGATAATAAACCGGAATTGTGTGATTTGAGAATGTTGTGTGTTTATGATGATTTACTTGTGTTTGTGCCTTTCCCATTGATTCTAATGCTTTGAATATGAGCTAACGGTTTTATACCGACTGTTGTAGATTGCATTGCAGGTTAGGATTGCGGTCGAGAGATCCGGAAGAGTGGGCAGCCGGGGTTCCGTACATTTTAGGATTGGGTTTTGGGTGGAGTCGAGTTTGAGTATTGTATTTATTGTATGTTGTATGACATTTAGTCTTTGAGGTTGTATTTTCGGCTGAAGTCCTTTATCGTATTCTTTTGGGTTTTTCTTTTCATTGCATATAAAATTATTTCGATTTTGGCCTTTATTTGTGCGTTGTTGCAAGATCCGGTGAAATTGTTGTCAAGCTAAGGGTCGGGACCCATTGTGAGGTCCCAACCCGTAGCGTCCCGAGTCCCGCGGATTCGGGGTGTTACAAAAGTGGTAACAGAGCCCTAGGTTGACAACAATGGCACTCGCAATCTTCTAAAGGCCGAATATGGAATAAACAGAACCCCACGGGTTCTTAGTTTTCGTTTTCAAAATCACATGCATGAGTCGGGGTAGAATGTACGGACCACCACTCCTTCCGCGGATCTCGGCAGCGTAGTTTATTGGATTATTAGTGTATGTATATAAATATATATAGATATGTATATGTGGACTTAGGATGGTTGTTGGACTATTATTATATGTTGATTATAGTATTATATTAATGCTTGAAACTCATTTTATGAGAATGGTTTCCTTGGATTTGTTATGTTGATATCATGTGGACATAGGAATTATAGAGTTATATACGTATACTAGGATATATAGTGACATATGGATGCTAGATCTTATAGTCGAGATGATAGAAAGCTATCATCGTCCCTTGGATGACGCCGTTTGGCTTAGGATAATTTACATGTGAGGACGAGTATGCTCAAGTACCGAGTTGTGTATCATGTTTTGGACAAACACCTTGGTGTTTCTCGGACTCCTTTCAGAGGATGTCGAAGCGGATGATTAGAGATGACATAAATGAAGGACAAACAAGTGGAAGAGAACCTCGAGTAATTTTAAGCAAAACTGAGAAGGAAGTCATACGAGTAAGGAAGCGACATGAAGACATGGGAGTGGTTGCAAAGAAGAAACGGTTGAATCACAACGAAACCAACTAGAGATGGTGAACTTATGATTCTTCAAGACGACGCATGGTTATCTAAAAACGCGAAGCGGGAAGGAAAGGAGTGCATACTAGCAAGGGGAGAAGTGGTATTTCCTTGAGACATGAAGTTTTTCCTAGATGCTCCTAAGCATGGGAGTCAGGGTGTGAAGTGTGGTCAAACTAATACTAAGATTCATGAGATGCGTAAGTTAAGCTTACAGAAGAACTCAAAAGAGAAGTGACGGTTTTTGCGAGAGCTTAAGCAAGAGAATACTTCGGAAATACAAGAGTTACGAGGATGACTACATGGTGGAAGTTCATATGGTAGAATTACCGGGTGAGTCAATCATTTTCCCTCACTGTGATGAGACTGAGCAACGCTAAGAAGGAGGAAGTGTATGTGGGTGATGATCTTCAGAAGATGAAAGATGAAACAAGGGGCGCGGATCGAAAGACTTAAGTTACCGATCGAGAGAAGAGCGAGTGATTACTAACGATAGAGAGGTAGGAAAGATGCACTTAAAAGATTTTATGAAGAGTGGTTAAGACTATGAAGTTGGATCATATAACACTGGGGAGGTATAGTTACCTGAAGGAAGAGGAAGGAAGCATGGAATGTAGAATGAGCTAATGGAGATTAAGGTAGAATACCGAGGAGGATAGCCTTCATAAGAGTGGTAATGGAAATTATAGTAGAATGGTAAGTCGTTAACTTCGGAGAAGTTTAGATACAAGCTAATCGGAGACAACTAAGAACACACAAGTGCGGGTTGTCTATGGATGAGTGTGGTGATGGGAGGAGTAAATCAGACTATGGGAACATAGATGATTGACAACAAGAGCTTGGAATATTCGCGGTGGATCAATGGTAATAGTAAGGAGGTACATCAACAGAAGCACATTTGTCTTAAATCAAATAATGTTGAACAAGTTCAAGCAAGTAGCTGTTACAGACCTCCTAGGGAAGGACGAGGATGACTCTTTTTGACCTTCTTAGGTCATGAGAACGGCATATGGGAGAACGACCGGGATTAGAATTTATAAGGTTTGATCATGATAAAGGGAACTAGTAGACCAAGTGGAAAGTGAGGCTTCTATTGTGGACATGCGTAAAGAGGATGCATGGTATGTTTGTTCTAATGAAATGGATGATAATGTTTTTGCAAGCAAAAGCTGAGTCAGATTTTTTTTCAGACTCACACGGAAGAACCATGGGGGCTATGGCGTGAAAGGGAGGACTAGATTGGGGCAACACTGCAAGCTTAGAGTTTGTGATGTTAGTACCTAGAGATGTAATGAGTTTGATATTTCAGTGGTTTTGGATGTGGAATTTTTTCTAGCATTTCCACGGGGTTACGGGTACGGTTGTGAAGTTGTTCAGGGAATATCGAGAGAGGCGTAAGGTGACCAACAAGAGTAAGAGAAGACCGAAGTTTTGATGTTTCTTGTCGACATGAGATGTACAAAGAGTACATGAAAGATTGAGGTTAAAGCCTCTACTGTCGGTTTGACGTTACATAAGAAAATGAAGTATAATTTCTACGCCTACTTGAAGAAGGATGTCTATGGTGAGAGCTTATGTAGAAGACGAAGAGCTCATTGCATATTTTGGGTTGTCATGGAAAGCGAAGAAGATAAGATCAATTGTTTTGAAGCACGGTCAAGTCCTGCAGTTTGGACCCTTATGACTGCACATAAGTGAGAGACAAAAAAAATAATAATAATAATAAAAATATAAATAAATAAATAAATAAATAATTTACAATCATGTCATTAAAGAGGGAGAATAAGGTTAAGATAAAATAATACTTAAATAAGGCTACAAGAGTCAGAAGACTCGAGCAAGTCTCTCGAGTTCTGTAGATGAAGGATCTTTGAAAGAGGACGGTGAACATAGTAGTTGCAGATGGTGCAATACACGAGTTGAAGAACGTCACCCCAGCAGATCGGGGTGGACCACTTGTCAAATGTTAGGACAAGGTTGTGTCGGTCATTACGATATGTGATGGGTAGAGAAAAGATAGAACCCGAGATAGAACGAATTCCAATGCATCGGAATGTGAATTTTCCAGCTAAGATTGATTAGGGCTCAACTCCCATTTCTAAGACGCCGTACAAAATACATCAATATCTGATACCCGTAAGGATCCTCGAATTGAAGATGCAATCAAAGGAGCAATTGCAAGGACTTATTGATAAAGGTTCATTGAAAACAATGCACTTTCATAGAGAACACCAGAAGTTATCTTGAACTCTCGATTTGAAGTTTATATTGAAATTTATCTTAAACTCTTTATTTGAAGTTATTATGAGAACACCAGAATTATTGTGAAAAAGACAGTCAGTTCTCTCCAATTGAATGCCGATTACCGTGAGTCGAAAGATAAGTCTTCCTTATGACGAATGGATGATCTACTCGATCGGTTACAAGGGTCGGTAGTCTCTTATGAGAATGATTTAAGGTCTGATTGTCAACAATTGAGAATTCGAGGCTGAGATATTGCAAGTACGGCATTTTGGACCAATCAGAGTCACTACGAGATGTAGTTATTCCATATGGGCTTACTATGTCCGGATGAGATATTTTAGATCTACTCTTGAAAAGAGAGATGTATGACATGTTGCCTCGGGATGGCAAACCCCAAAAGATGTGGAAGAGGTTACAAGTTTTCTTGGATGTGTTGAGCTTTACCAGATCTGTGAAGAGAGAAGTTGTATAACACCACTTATGGTAACCTACTCCAGATGACAATGAAGTACTGGATGGGACGAAGAATTGACAAAAGAGTTTATGAAAGTTAAGAGGGGATTCATTGGTGCAATTGATTCGATTTACCTTGAGGTATTATGAGTTTGAAGTGTAAAAGTGATTCTCCAAGACAAAGTCTTGATCGGGTTTTGAGAAACGATGTATAGTAATAGCATAAGTGTCACATTAAGGAGGCGGTGTGAAGCAAAATACTTCCTTCATCGTTGGGGACTTACTTCAAGAATTGGGGAAACATAACTTCAAAGTTTAGTTTGACAAGAACCAAAGCCAACAATGTAAATTAGAACTTCGATCTTCTTTGATGGAGAAATCAAAGGGAAAATAATGGAAATGCTGCATTGAGAGATACCCGAGAAGGAAGTCGAGTTCCGATATATCGACCTTTTAGAGATCATAGCGCGAGTTGGAGAAGTGTCTTATCCGTCGGCATTGCCGCCAAGAGTAGTGAGTGTTCAACTGGTGCTTCATATGTATCAGACGGAAGAAAGTTTTTTTGGTTGAGTTTTACACTGAGCTAGTAGCTTTGATAGAATCGACGGGTTAGACCTAGTTCTTCCCTTAAGTTATTTGTGTTTTGTTTGATGCTATATGTGGTTTTGTGCCCCGTGCGGGAATGTCTTTTATGTCCGGTTATATTTCTCGCGATGGTGGTTGGAGCAGCATGTGTATATAGATTAGAAGTTCTAAGTCTTCCTAGTTGTGAGTTTATACCTCGGTTTTAGGGACCGAAAAGCTCGGCGTGTGGCAAGTTTCGGAACGAAACTTGTTTTTAGGGGGATATGAAGTAACGCCCCAAATTTTAGGCGCGTGTTCGAATTTGTTTTTTTTTTCCGGGTATGTTTCGTTGTAAATTAAATTTTACGAGATTATATATGTGTATATATTATACCTACATATTATCCGTATTTAAATTATTATATCAATATCGAAAATATTTAATGGGAATATTTCTAAATAAAAACTATATTTTACGGGTATATATTTTGTAGATATTTGTCGGTACACTATTTTTACGGAAAAAGTTTTCCGATCAAGAATTTTCGTTCCGATTATTTTTTCGATTGAGTTTATTTTAATTCCCTTTTTCCTTTTCTTTATTCTTTTCTCTTTTTATTACTCATTTCTTTCCCCTATCTCTCCCGGATGGTGAGCCGACCCCTCGGTAACTTTGTGCAGTGCCCAGCACGCTGCCTTGTTTGACCCTCTGTACTCCCTGAACCCTCACTTGCATCCCCATCCCATCTCCCTCTGCTTCTCTCATCCCTCCCTTCACGCAGCAACAAGCAGCCCCTGCATCTCCACCTTTGCAGCTTCCTTCAATTACCTCTTTCCAGCCTCTTATGCATCAACCAAATGTTGTCTGAGCTCACTATCACCCCTCCCCTATTGCAGCTCTTTGAGAGCCTCACACAACAGCAACTCGCCGGAGAGAAGCCTGCTCGTCCCTCCTCACTTTCACCTGCAACCGGGCCTCAAACCTGCTGTTGCAACCCATCACCGGACCTAGGGCCTTGCCGATCAAAGCCGAAGCGAAGCCCCGCCTTGTCGCCGCCCCGCGGTTGATTTCCGCCTCCCTTGCCACTGTCAGCCCTAGCCTCGACATTCGCCGCCCCCTTTGTGACTCATCTCCGCCTTCATTAGCCGGGTCTGCTGAAGCCCTGATTTCTATTTCCACTTTCTCTCCCCTTGCAACGCTAGCCTAAACATAAAAGCAGGGAGATGGGCTCTCATCTCCTTTAATTTAGTTGCCGCCTCTGTTAAACCCTGCCACCGGAGTAACCCAGTCCCACTGCCGCCGCCCTAGTTCCGCCGACGAGCTCCATCGGAAAGCCCCGTCGTCGCCTCGTCTATTGGAAACGCCGCCGGTGCAACCCTCCATCCCCTATTGTCGCCTTGCTTCCCCCTTTTCTTTTCTTTTTCGCAGGTTGTAAATCGATCGATGGGGAAGAAGCCTTTTAGGGTTTATTCTTCAGCCCCTCTATTTTGGTATAATTACAGTTTGTATCCAGTGTTTTGCATTTACATATTTGGCCAAGGTTTTGAGAAATTTGAAAATATATCCCTGCGGAATTATTTACAGTTTTGGCCCCAGAAATTTATTTGCAGATTATGCCCCATGCTTATATAAGTGTATAAATTGCCCCGAAAAATGTGTTAGCGGGTTTTAACATTGGATTTTAATTGTGGGGATATTCTTATATTTATTTATACTATATTTTATGCCCTTGTTGGCTTAATTTCGGTTATGGCTCAAGACCTAATTGCGAGTTCCAAACATTGGATTTTGGAAATGATTTTTACCTTAGATTTGTACATATTATATATTACGATCAAATTTAGTGTTATGCTAAATTTGTATAGCTTTGGTGTTAGGTACGGAAACGCCCCGATAAAGGCCAACGATTCCAAACTCGACATCCGTGGATCGACTTCCGTCTTTTGACGTCGTGTGAGTATTCTTTTCCTCGACCTAGTTATGTTTAGTAGTAGTATCATACTATGTTGGATCTAGCATAACTTAGAGTTAATGCCAAGTAGTGGCTTTGAACCTTAGGTGAGTTTCGAGGATTTGATATTGTTTGATGTATTGATGTTGCTTCTATGCTTGAGGTGTTGGTTATCTTGTGAGGTTGATATAAGACTTTAAGTTATATGGTTGATCTTGTGAGCGTTTTGAGGCTCGAGGTGGGGTTGTATGATCTTGTGGATTTTGGAGTTAGGTTTGGCTTATCCTAGTTGCGTTGTGAGTTATGATCTTGTGAGATCCGAGGGTTTAGAAGTCTTAGGACTTCTAGCTTGTGTTGAGTGTGATGTGAGCATGAGAGATTCTAGGATGCGGTCCTAGAATTGAGAGTCAAATGGTCTTGCGTAGATCATTTGTATAGAAGTCTAAGACTTCTATTGTGAGTGGGTTGTTGTTGATATAGTTATCTTCTTGTGAGCAGGTTATGGGCTTCCTCCCTAAGGAAGCGAGAGTGTTGTGAGTTGAGTGTGGTGACGAGGTAAGTCTCCGGACCTACTTAGCTCGTATTCCTTGTATTAGCATTGATGTGTGTTTGGTGGTGTGTGATTATTCTTTATTGTTTATAACAACTAAACCGGTAATAGGACCACCGACCTTATATTATTTTGGCCCAAGTGTATGATAACGGGCGGTGACATCATCTGCCTAGCTCTTGCGAGAGTCTAGGAGGTTCTTGACGACTAGCCCGTGCTGGTTAGATGGTCGGAGGCATCCGTACCGTTCCATGCCAGTAAGTTGGGACCGAGACGGGACCACGGTGGTCTCGTGTCACAAAACTAAGTTGAATTAGAACGGGATATGACTTAATAATAAAAAGATAATAAACCGGAATTGTGTGATTTGAGAATGTTGTGTGTTTATGATGATTTACTTGTGTTTGTGCCTTTCCCATTGATTCTAATGCTTTGAATATGAGCTAACGGTTTTATACCGACTGTTGTAGATTGTATTGCAGGTTAGGATTGCGGTCGAGAGATCCGGAAGAGTGGGCATCCGGGGTTCCGTACATTTTAGGATTGGGTTTTGGGTGGAGTCAAGTTTGAGTATTGTATTTATTGTATGTTGTATGACATTTAGTCTTTGAGGTTGTATTTTCGGCTGAAGTCCTTTATTGTATATTTTCGGGTTTTTATTTTCATTGCATATAAAAGTATTTCGATTTTGGCCTTTATTTGTGCCTTGTTGCAAGATCCGGTGAAATTGTTGTCAAGCTAAGGGTCGGGACCCATTGTGAGGTCCCAACCCGTAGCGTCCCGAGTCCCGCGGATTCGGGGTGTTACATCCCTTGTATATTTGTTTGTTATTTTTGCTATGAGTTCGCTTTAAAATAACAACCTTGCATGCTTAAAACGTTCCTTAAAAGAATATTGAGAAATGTCTTCCCATATCATAACCGATCCCTATCTAGGAATTTATAGGATAGGTTCCGCCAAAGCGGGGTGTCCTTACTTTGACCTAGATACATTGCAGGTATGCTCATACTAAGGGGCATCCTGCTTTGATATGGTTAACTCAACAAAAGACCAAAAGATAAAGTTTTGGATTTTGAGGCATAAGGGTGAGTTCACATGAGATGTGTTCCCATCAACCAAGAATTATAAGGAGTTATAATTAGTAAAGGAGTTTACTTACCTTGATTATATGAGACTTAGGGCAGTGTCAAAGTACGCTAAGGTTCATATATGATAGGATCTTGGAATCATATTTTGCTCACTAAGGGAATTGATAATATGAGTAAAAATGTGCAAAACTTCAATTGTTTATAATTGTTATAACAGTTTATAGATTTTGCAAAATCGATCATAACTTATTTGTATTTTATTATTTTGTGTTTTTTGTAGTCCACCGTGTCAAACAAAAACCTCAAATCTTCTTTACGCTCCATACTCGACAAAAAGAAATTGAACGAACACAACTTCCTTAATTGGGAGAGAAATCAGAGAATTGTTCTCCAGTCGGAGTACCAAGTGGATGTCTTGGAACATCCAATCCCTAAACTCACAGTGGACTCATTTGATGAGGACCATGTGACGTACATGGAGGATAAGAAGCAGGGGAATGTCTCCACTTTGGGTATTCATGTTATTGAAATTTTGTCAACTAATTCTATTTCTTGGGTATTGGATACCGGATGTGTTTCTCACATTACTTTGAATGTGCAAGCGCTAAGAATTAGAAGGACGTTGCGAAAGGGAGAGGCAGATCTACGGGTTGGTAATGGCGCAAGAGTTACTGCTGTTTCCATTGGAGATTAGTGCTTGTCTTTACCTTCTGGCTTAGAGATAGAACTTAATAACTGTTATTTTGTTCCATGCATTACTAAGAACTTAATTTCAATTTCAGTTTTGAACCGTGAAGGTTATATATTTACCATTACTGATCACATGATGATGGAGATTTATAGGAATGGTATTTATTATGGTCGTGCAAATATGAGTAGTAATGGACTATACATATTAGACCTCAAAACTGAGATATATAACATTAATACAAAAAAAAAAGCAAAAGTCGAATGAAACAAACGAAGCAAACCTATGGCATTGTCGATTGGGTCACGTAGGCATAAAGCGCATTAAGGAACTCCAAACAGTTGGATTACTTAAACCATTTGATTTGAAATCATTTGAAACATGCGAGTCGTGTCTAATGGGAAAGATGACAAGGTCACCCTTCATTGGTAAGAGTGAACGGACTTCTGAACTTCTAGCCCTCATACATACAGATGTATGTGGACCTATGAGTAAAGAGGCTAGGTCTGGCTATCGCTACTTCATTACATTTACTGATGATTTTAGTAGATACGGGTATATCTACTTAATGAAACAGAAATCAGAATCCTTTGAAAAGTTCAAGGAATTCCATAATGAAGTGGAAAGACAAACAGGGAAGAAGATAAAAGTGCTTCGATCAGATCGAGGGGGCGAATATCTGAGCCATGAATTCGATCATCATTTGAGGAGTTGTGGAATTATGACACAACTCACTCCCCTGGGCACTCCACAACTAAATGGTATGTCTGAGAGGAGGAACAAGACTTTGTTAGACAGTGTCCGTTCAATGATGAGTTTTGCGGATCTTCCATTATCCTTTTGGGGATATGCTCTCCAAACAGCTGCGTTCGTTCTAAACAGGACTCCGTCACGTTCAGTTGACAAGACACCATATGAGATATGGACAGGAAAGGTTCCACACTTGTCATTTTTGAGGGTCTGGGGGTGTGAAGCTTATGTAAAACGTTTACAATCTAATAAAATAGCACCGAAATCAGACAAATGTTACTTCGTAGGATATCCCAAGCAAACCAAGGGGTATGATTTCTACCATCCCATAGAGAACAAAGTGTTTGTTGCTCGGGATAGTGTCTTTTTGGAAAAGGAATTCTTTTTCAATAAGGCAAGTGGGAGAAAAGTTCAAATTAATGAGATTAATTGTGAGCAAGAAACGCAACAACACGAGGACATGCAAGATGTCACTGAGGAACTTGACTATTTTGATGAACCTCTTATGAGGCAAGTTAATCCAGTTCAAGAATCAATTCCTATAGCAGATCAGGTTGAATAGGAACCACATATTGATGTGGAGAACTCTACAAATGAGGAACTGCATAATGATGTAGGAAATCATACAGCTGAAATCTCTCCTATTGTTGGCCCAAATTGGAGATCAAACAGGGTAAGGCAACAACCTAGACATTTGGATGACTATGTGTTGCATGCCGAGATCGAAGTGCTCCTTATGGAGCATAACGAGCCCGCATCCTACAAGCAAGCTGTGACGGATCAGAACTCCGATAAATGGCTCGAAGCCATGAGATCCGAAATGGAATCCATGTCTGAAAATCAAGTATGGGACTTGATTGATTTGCCTGATGGGGTAAAACCTATTGGTTGCAAATGGGTCTTTAAAGTAAAGACAGACAAGGATGGAAATGTCTCTGTTTATAAAGCAAGGGTGGTTGCTAAAGGATTTAAACAGATTCATGGCATTGACTATGAGGAGACATTTGCCCCGGTCGTCATGATCCGGTCCATTAAAATAATCCTAGCAATTGCTGCATTCTATGATTATGAGGTATGGCAAATGGATGTCAAGACCACATTTCTAAATGGATATTTAGAAGAGTATGTATATATGATGCAACCTGAGGGTTTTGAGGATCCAAAATATCCTAGGAAGGTTTGCAAGCTTAATAAGTCCATTTATGGATTGAAGCAAGCATCCAGGAGTTGGAATCTTTAATTTGATGAAGTGATCAAACAGTTTGATTTCATTAGATGTGAAGAAGAGCCATGTGTTTACAAAAAGTTGAGTGGGAGCAAGGTGACTTTCCTAGTCTTGTATGTGAATGACATACTATTCATTGGGAATGACATTCCGATGCTAGAAACAGTAAAGGGATGGCTTAAGAAGCATTTCTCAATGAAAGATCTAGGGGAGGTCGAGTACATACTAGGCATCAAAATCTATAGAGATAGATCTAGAAGGCTTATTGGTCTCAGTCAAGGAACTTATATAGATAAGGTCCTACAAAGATTCAAGATGGCAGATTCCAAGAAAGGATATCTGCCTATGCAACATGGGATCCATCTCAGCAAGTCCTAGTGTCCTAAGACACCTCGTGAGATTGAGAGGATGAGTAAGGTTCCCTATGCCTCTGCTATAGGATCCATCATGTATGCAATGACCTGTACTCGACCAGATGTTGCATATGCTTTGAGTATGTGTAGCAGGTACCAATTGAACCCCGATGACATTCACTGGCAAGTTGCGAAGAACATCCTAAAGTACTTACGAAGGACTAAGGATGATCTACTGTTATATGGAGGTGATGATGAGTTAGTCATCAAGGGCTATACCGATGCTAGTTTCCAGACTAACAGAGATGGCTTTGAGTCGCAATCTAGATACATCTTCATTTTGAATGGAAGAGCGGTAAGTTGGAAAAGCCAAAAGCAGGACAAAGTTGCAGACTCAACCACAGAGGCAGAATACATTGATGCGGGAGAAGCGACTAAGGAAGCGATCTGGATTAGGCAGCTTATAGATGAGCTCGGCGTTGTCCCTAGCGTGACGAGGGCAATTGACGTCTATTGTGACAACAATGGTGCGATTGCTCAAGCAAAGGAACCTAGCTCAAGCTCCAAATCCAGACATGTTCTGCGGAAGTATCACATGATCAGACACTATGTTGATCGGGGTGATGTAAGGGTGTGCAAGGTGCACACAAATGATAACATTGCAGATCCACTGACTAAACCCATGAATAGGCCTAAGCATGATAGTCATACTCTGGCCAAAGGGCTCAAACACGTTAGAGAATTCTTTTGAACTTCTGTGTTTGGATTGAGAAACGTTTGTTTTTTGTCATGGAGTTTATGATTAATTTATATATGAGTTTTCATATTCTTATTTGATTATTACTTGAATATTAAATAAAGTATCCAAACAATTTATTAATTATCAAATGTGCTTACTGGAAAAGTTCCGGTGAATGAAACCACATTAAGTGAACTGAAATATTAAATTGAAAGGATCCGTGGTCTGAGTTGTTAACTTGGATACAAACGACTCTAAAGTAGACCATCTTGTGAGCGAATGATGAACGTGGGTTTCATAGTTCATAGGACATAGAGATGTCCAATCGCTTACATAGGTGAGTATGGTGATACTCATCGGATAGACCGATCCTATAACTCTCGTGACATATTGAGGAGTTATAGCGATTATCATTATCAGTGAGTTCCTTAACATGAGCCTGATATAACTTTCATTTGAAGGATGACATATCTTAGATACTGTTAAACGCTGACCGTAACAGGCAGTAATCAGGGTGGTCAAAATTTGAGTGGGAGTTATAGTCGTTGCAAGATTGGATTAATCCTCCTATACCAGGTATACCTTGATACACTGGGAAGGATTGGTGTCCCCGGCCACTTGAAGAGTGAGAACTGTGTAAATGCCTGGCCATGCTCAGATTTGATTTGTACTGACAGTTTGATCTCAAGAGTTCAAGAAACAGATCTGATGGCAAAGATGGTTTTCATCACATAGTCAGATAAGGACATTAAGCGATAAGGGAATTTTAACATTGCACACTTGTATGAAAGTATAAGTGGGAGATTGAAGGAATTATGTTCTTTATCCAAGGTGGAATTACTGATGATGAGATAGGACATTAAATATAGGGATACATATAATCCGATAATATTAGGGGTCATGGCGTTTTGCTAGAAGTTAACCATGATCGGTACATTTATATGATAAAATGTATTGCTAGTGTTATCGGGTCCTACGAGGTCACACCATAACGAGCATGTGAACTGAATCAACTAATGAGAGAATTACCATATAGGAGTGTATGGTGTAAAAAGGATATATTTTGTAGGAGTACAAAATATATTATGGAATTGGTAATTAATAATAAATAAGGGTTATTTATTTATTAATTACTACAATATATATCTTATATTTTAAGGTCGGGCTTTTTAAAAGTTAAAAAGCCTAACCCTAAATTTATATAGTCGAACGATCGATTAGAAGAGCAACAGTTTTTTCAGCCGCGTATCACACGTGGAAAAAAAGAACGTGTTCTTCCTCTTCGATCCCTCTCTCAAAAGCTTCATCTTTGTTCTAGCAATCGAAGGTTAAGGCGATTCTTGTTCAGTCTCGGGTGGACCAACTAGAGGAGTAACACTTGGGACTCTACATATCCTGAAAGAGTTATTGAACACGCATCAAAAGGTATTCGTTTTATCCCTTATCTAATCTATTATGCAAACGATCCTTGTTTAGATGTTTAGGAAATTGTTTCCTGAAATTCCGTTTTTACACATCTAAAATCCCAACAGACTGGTCTTCCCACATCATGGTTCATCAATTTTCAAGCTTCAGGATCTTCGCTTGATGGTTTTCACAATCGACCGCTCTGTATGTGTGATCTGGTGGACACTGATTTTCTTTAAACTCTTCACATTCCGTGCATAAACAAGCTCAAGAGTTCGATTATCTGGAAAGTCCTAAACCCTGGAGATTTTGCTTTTCCACGGCTCACGAGGATGTTCTATGTTAATCTCATCACAAAAAGGGACAAAGGAGTTATCACTCTTGAATCTTCAGTGAACGGTACTCCGATTTCACTTACTTCTTCTGTTTTAAGTGAGATCTTTGGAATTTCTACAGATATTGTGTTCAATCATCCTTCAAGATCTGAGAGTGTTCGTATTGCTAAGGAGAAATTTCTGGTTCCAAATTCAACCTCACGTCAACTTACTCATACCTCTCTAACCTTAGAGGCTAAAATAGTGTTTACCATTCTGGTTCGATGTGTTGTTCCTCGTGCAAACTCAAAAGAATTGTTGAATGATCAATCTCTGGAACTAATTCATCTAATTATGTCTAATCTAGACATAGATGTACCTAATCTTATTCTCAACCATATGATACATTTTGTCAACTCTAAGCGACCCATTCCTCTTACTTATGGAAACTTGCTACCTAGGATCTTTGATTATTTCAAAATTGATACATCCTATGAAGATCGACAGTCAATTTCTGGTAAGATTGATGAGAACTGCTTAGAAAGATTGGGGATTGAGAAGATTCTTGCAGGCACATGGACTGTAAAAGGGAAAGGAACTACTCAAATTCCAACTAAAGAGGCTCAAACATCTCCTACTCCTACTCTAGAAATCGGGTTAGAAGGTTGTGAAAGAGAAATGGTATGTCTGAATCGTGAATTGTCTGATTTTCAATTTGATACTAAGAGACAAATGGATGCAAATTTTGAGCTACTATTTACCATAAATGATAAAGTCAATGAAATGTATTTGATGAATGCTCTTACTCTGACTACAATGGGAAGTATTATGCCCATGCCTGGAGATGTAGCTCAACATATTCAAGAGAAAGTTGAGAATGTGCTGATGAATTACAAACGGCGTGTACAGAATAAATCAATTATGTATCCAACTCATGTTGAGCCAACTTTTCTGCCAGTAGTTAAGTATGAAGTAATTAAGCAACGAAGAGATGAAGAAAAGAAACGACGTTTAGCACCTGAAATGGATGATTGGAGCTATAAGAAGTCTTCATCTAAAGGAAAAAGGAAGTTCTATGAGGAAAATTGAGTTTGCTGTTTGAGGAAAACTTTTTATGGTTTTTGTGGAAATACTCTTGGGTTGTAATGGTTTTAAAACTCTCGTGCTTTAATTATTTTTTTCCCTTTTTGAAAGACAAAGGGGGAGAAATGAATGTGATCCGACATTCAATATTCTGCATTCTGCATTTTAAGTTGATATTTATATATGCATTGCTAAACTAACAAATGCAGGTACGAAAAACATTTGTGTTGACTTCCATCAAGGGGGAGATTGAAAACTCCACCTTGATTATAAATGTTTTACAGGTGTTGCTGATGGAAGACTTAAACACAAATGAAGTAGTTTAATACACTAACCAATGAATTATTATATCGTATTATTTCTTGGTTTGGTGGTTTGGAATAGTTAAAATGCAGGTTTTGTAAGAGACTTCATAAGATCTTGGAAGATTGGAGTTTAAAGGCCTTGAAATGAATTCCAAGGGAACGAAGAAGTCAAGGGCGTACCTTCCAAAGATTTCAAATTACAAAGAAGATCTTCCACGAGAGATTTTCTAAACCAAGAAGGTTTGAGAAGATATGATCAAGTGAAGATCTCAACCGACAAACAAAGAAGATCTTACAAAGATCCTTAACCGAAAAGCACGAATATTCTCTCCTTTGGATTTGAATATTATTACAACAAATATGAGAAGATCAAGGAATGAGAGATCAACGTGTTCTCAGGAGATGAAGATCCACAACGTCTATCTCATCTCAACCAAAGAGCGATCTACATGTAGAAGAAGAGTGATCTTCAAATGGTCATTTTTCCAACGGCTAGAAGACTTCTCCATAGAAGGGTATAAATGAAGATGACGATTGAAGAACAAGGACAAGTCTGCACGAAAACATCCATAGTCTTCAAGCGATCCAAAGTCATCTTCATTCGATCAATAGTTTTTCTTTCTCTCTTTTTCTAAAAAGCTTTATCCCCTAGAGAGAGTTAAAACTCGAGAGCTCCATTGACATATCTAAAGAGTATTATACTCGAGTGTGTGTTACTCTACGAAGTAACTAGGCTATTATAGCAAGGTGAAGAGTTGGAGCTAGATCGTAGCATTGACTACAGTGAGAGAAGAAGGAGATTTCTTCTAGTTTGTATCTAGGACTCTTTGAAGCTGATAATAGATAGTTAGATCCTAAGGCTATACCCTGGGAGGGAGAGTAGGCTATTTAGAGCCGAATTTCGTAAACATATCCTTGTGTCAATCTTTTGCATTCCGCACTATATCTTGTTTATTGTGACTAATTTTGTTTTGCAGGATTTCAAAGTCAAGGCCCTTGAAAGTTGTTTCAAAGTCCTTGAAATCAAAGTTTCACAAACTGAGATTGACATTAAGGCCCTTGGAATTGATTTCAAGGCCTTGAGATTGGTTTTGTGAAAAGTTCTCATACTCTATTCAATCCCCCTTCTAGAGTATCTGTATCCTTTATATTCACCTAACGGTTCTACAGACATTTTGATTGCGTGGATCTATTTTTTTTGTTGATTGTTCTATTGTTAATTCTTAGTTATCGGCATTTTTGACATCAGATTGCAAATTTTTTGTTTTGGACCCTCATCCTACAAAACCACGGATGATCCCAAGTTAGTTATTCAAAAAACGTACTTATCTGTTTTTTATTTCAAACACTTTCTTTCCCTATCAAATCCTCTCAATTTTCATAGGAAATTAACCCTAGAACTAATACTATGTTGCTGGTAGTATGATTTGTTTTGTTTGTGGGTGTATTTGGTTTAAATTGTACGTCATAGTGTTCTGTACATAAGGAATATATGAAATTATGATTTAGATGAATCCATTTGACCGAACTCTTTTTTTTCTTATTCAAAAGACTTGAACTTTTCCCTTTTCATCAAAATAAAAGAGAAGTGTACTAATCCTTAATTTTGTAGATGTTGCAACTTGGAACATTGTCGAACAACATCGGCATCCATACTTCAATAAGCTGCAGGTGGAGTCTTTTATACTTCTCTTTCCATTGCTCTATCTTCTTTTCATGTATAATCAAGCATTTCACATGTAATCACTAACAAGGAAAATTTAAAACTTGTGTAACTAATATTGTTCATCACCAACCGTGAAAAACCTCATCCTACTTATGGAGCTATAAGTTGTTGCTAACAATTTCTTTTGAGAAGACCATTATATTACAAGCATGATGATTAATCCAATTTTATGGAAGTTTAGTTCAATCAATGATGGATCCATTTATGTTGCATCTTCTGATGGAACAGTCTGTTGCATTGACATGGAAACTGAAATCTCACAATCTATGATGTGTCACGTATTGCTCAATCTGCACCCTTTTTTAATAAATGTTTGAATGAATTGCTCTGGGTATGCCTCGTAGATGTTCAAAAAAAGCCTCATAGAGAAGGCTTAACTCCCAAGAGTCTCAAACTGTAGTTTTTTCATTCCCCATTACGTCAACCCATTCTCTACAATGTCTTTCTCTTGCTTAATGTAGGGCTAATTTGGAAACTAGGCTTTTTTGAGAATTAGTGGTACAAACTAGGCTTTTATTATTATTCAATTAAGAAAGTAGACCCCGTTTTATTTTTAACCGTTCAAAGTTCAAACCCTCACCTCGTCTTCTCCTTCTCTCCTCTCTTTTTCTCATTCGTTCCACATTCCAGATCTACACTTCTGGCAAGCGGATGGACCGCCTACTCTCCTCTTCTACGGTGAAAGTTCGGAAATAATGTTGCCGATGTTGTTGGTGGATAGGCCGGTGATTGAGTTGGACGGGGTCGGGGATCGGAGAGCAAGGAGAGGAGCGAATAACAATGGAGACCTGGTTTCAGTTCGGAAGCTCGTTGTTGCCTTCTAGCGGCTTCAGCCACCGAAGTTCGGTGACCCCTAAAGATGGGACTCAACAAATGATTACATGGATGGAACAGAGAAGCAGATGGCCATCCGCGAAGTTCGGTGACCCCTAAAGATGGGAAACATAACTCCGATCTCTCGATATGATTACATGGATGGAACAGAGAAGAAGATGGCCATCCGCGATACAAACACCTCGGCTACCAAGGAATTCAATGTGACCCCTAAAGATGGGACTCAACAAATGAAGTTCACTGAAGAGGCTTACTAACATGTCTAACAACAAAAATTTCTTCATTTCATATATTTTTCCTTTTTCTACTTCTCTGATTATTGTTGACACATAGTATGATTATAATATACAGAAAGACGAGTACATTGGTACATAGAGCCCAATACATGACAATGAGCAAAAGGATGCACATGGTCAAATGAACTCTGACTTGTCAGGAGTGAAAGATGAAACCAGTGATAATGGAGACAATGAGAACTCAGCAGAAGAGATGCAGATAGACACAGGTGAAGAATTTACAGAGAACAACAAATTTAAGGGCCCTCTGGCAGACTGTCTGCCAGAGAAAGTTGCTGAGGGATATCAAGATGATGAAAAAGAAGACATGATGCTTTCCCAAGAGGTCAGATCAAAGAGAAACAATATAACATTGTTCTTGCATTATTAAACATGAGCTACTTTAAGGTTTTCAGGTCTTTATTACCTTGTAGTGATTTGAGAATTTTTCTGTTGTAAACCAGGCAGCTAAAGCAGAACAGGAAGACATAAGTGTTAGTTCATTAGCTGTGAAACATGAGACAAGTGGAGAGGGGGAGTATTTCGACTTGTCAAGAGTGGAAGATGAGGCAACTAGCATTGGTAACAATGAGAATACAGCAGTGGATCCTAACAAGAAAATGACCAAGGACAATACAGATGATGGACTGGAAGTTTACGAGCTCCGTGAAAAGGTCAAATTTTAGTGGGGGGAAAAACAACTTCTCTATTATCATCTACTTCGCCTACTTAATTGTTTCCCTCCATTTTTCAATCCAATGTTGCAGAAATTCGATAATCTGGCAGCTCTAAGGCAGGAAGTTGAGATAGAAGATGAGTACTTCAGCAACAATTCACTGGATGTGAAAGATGAGACAGGTGCAGTGGCAGAAAATGAACTCTTAACGAGGCTAAAAATGAATTTCTGTTATGAAATTCATACCAGAAACTTCTGAAATTTTGTGAATTTTCTGGTACGAGTTTTGGAATTTCTGGTACGAATTTTTGGTATGAAATTCATACCAAAAAACTCATACCAGACTTTTCTGGTATGTAAAATTCTTACCAGAAAATTTTGTTATGAGTTTTTTGGTATGAAAAATTTCTGGTATGTAGTTTTATGGTATGCAGTTTTATGGTATGTAATTTTATGGTATGAAAATCCAGTGTAACAAAATTCTGGTATGACAAAATGTAATTTTATGGTATGTAACTTTATGGTATGTAGTTTTATGGTATGTAATTTTATGGTATGAAAATCTAGTGCAAAAAATTCTGGTATGATAAAATGTAATTTTATGGTATGTAATTTTATGGTATGAAACTTCTGGTATGAAATTTATGGTATGAAATTTCTGGTATTTAAATTATGGTATGAAAAATTATGGTATGAAATTTCTGGTATGAAATTTCTGGTACGAACTTTTCGTATGATAATTTCTGGTATGAAATTTCTGGTGTGAAATTTATGGTATGAAATTTATGGTATGAAATTTCTGGTATGAAATTTCTGGTATGAAATTTCTGGTATAAAAATTCTGGTATGTGAAATTCTGGTATGAGAAATTCCGGTATCAGAAATTTAGTCCAAAAAATAAAAAAGAAATAATAAATAAAAACAAGAAAAATAATAAATAAAAAAAACAAATTCAGTAATTAAAAATTAAAACTTATACTTATATAACAAATAACAAACATCATTTATTCCTTTCTTTCTAAATAGAAGGGTTAATAATTTTTACCTACTATTAAATGAAAGTGGTAAAAAATTTGGGGTACACTTTCTTAAACAAAAACTCAAAAAAGCCTAGTATGTCAAATTCTCCCCTTAATGTATTACTTCTTGATGGTTTTCTTACAGGTTTCACCGGTTACCTATTTGATTGTGAATTTTTTTTGTCTATTTTTAATTCAATGTGTTATTTGGTTATGTTAGAATTGATGATTAGGACTAGTTGTTGAAACATCGGATTCAATTGTTAGACTTTTCAACTGCTCTATGGAGAATAACATATTAGGAAAGCCATTGGAAATTGTAGAATAAAAAATAGTTTGAAAATTCAGCATGTAGGTAATATCTACTATGTATCTTGTCAAGATTGGTGAGACAAAAGGAGAGGTGGTAAAAATTTTGCAACTGTCTATCACTTCGTGGAATGAAACCTTCGAGGGATGAACTAATGACTATTTGAGTTTGATCTTAGTGGCTTAGTCTTTATAGCTAAGTCATGGAATTCATTTTATATCAACATTCAACTTTAATTCAAGTTTGTTTAGGTTTGGTTTTACAGGACGATTGTGTTCCTGAAATCAGGTTATAAAAATGTTCTCTTAAGATTTATTCTTAATAGAGTTATAACTTGTCCTGGCAATTCAGTGGGTTCCATTCATGCCTTTTCAATACTCTATGAAGCACTAACTAGATTCCTCCATGGTGTCTAGATCACATTACCATAGCTATAGTCCATTTTATGGAGTAAGTCATTCTTTTAACTGATTACTAAATGACAAGTGTTAGATATCCATGGTGTCAAGTTTCTAAAATATGTTAACAAGGATAACTGAAATTTATAATTAATATTTTTACTTTCTTGGTACATCAACATTTGAAATTATGAGGCAAATGGTAAATTTTAAAGACACTTTTTTTTGTCCTACATTACAATCGGTGAAGCAAGCCGTAGATGAGAGTAATACTTATGTCCCACTTCACACATATTCTGTAAAGTATAGTGCAACTTCTCCAATGTCAAACTTGGCTCCTCTTACCATAAGCACTGAAATAAAATAAGATATGGAACAAGCAAGAAGTGGAAGGACATCTCATGAAAATGTCATCCTAGTGGTTGCAAATGAAACCGATGAATAGTGTGCAACGGAATTTAACTCATCAAAGGAGACTATGAACCTTGGCCTAAAAAAGCTTACTACAGAGGTGCATCTCTATATTCTAATTGTAAATAGGTTTTGGCATGCAATGCGAAGTGCCCTTGCTCTATTTGAGTTACTTGTCCAATGGTTGTAGTTTATATTCTTTCTTTTCTCTGTCAGAACATTTACATACATGACCCCATATACTTGAATGAACAAGGTATAATGCAAAGGTGTTGGTTTTTTTGTTCTTGGAAAGTTGTCTTGGAAAACTGTAGTAATTTCTGATTGTATGTGTTTGAAGATGATGTGCATGCTCCCTTCATCTTCAATATACTCCATACGGTTCTTATTAATTTGTATTATTCAACATTTCGTTATTATAGCATTATATTTTACACGTGCATTGCTTTTAAAAAAAAATAAATTATGCCTTGTTTATCATGCATGATCATTATCCGATGTAACACCCATTACAATATAAGGTATGGATAGAATGTGGAGCTAATGTTTTGTATATTTTAATAATTTATGATTAACTTTGTAAGTTCATCTCTTACTGCCTTCATTCTCATTTAGTTTATGGATCATCCAAAGATGCTCTTATATATGTAGAATTGATCAAAGAAGACAAGAGGTTTCTCAAATTAAGCTCTTTTTTACTTTTGATATAGAGTGAGAACTTACTTGCGTCATTTGTTATTTAAGCTTTGTCATTTCAGAACCCATTATTTTTTTTTATTTGTTCCCTTCACTCTATGCTGGATATCGACATCATCTGATCTTGATAGGTGTATGATTTAATTAGGTGTCTCATGTAGTTGAATGGGTTTTGCAAATCTATGTTACCAAAGTGCCATAAAAAATGACTAAAACAAGTACTCGATTAAAGGTGAGTATTTAGAGGAAAAAACAATGACTTGGATTCATCAAATGAGTTCAGCCAAACCCAAAAGTTAAACAAATGCAATCAACTTCTCAATTTGGTCCCGACTGAAGATGAAGTGCAGGAAGAGTAGCTCATATGTACTTACACTACGTCGACCGGATGTTTGTCATACATCATCTTTAATTTGGACAGGAGTTCTATACTTCTATACTGATTCACCTTTCTACAAATATATATCATGTAATTTGATATAGCACATGGTTTTAGTGTAATGATATCAATGTAAAAGGAATATTAACGCTAAAAAACGATACTAACTACCGAACTACCTAAAACAAAGCAGCTACAATACGTGAACTACCAACTCCTGTACATGAAATAACAATCAACAATTGATACATTTTCATTACCTCAATCACATATGAAGCTTATAGTTACCCAAACAACAAGAAAACTCTGTTATATTTTCTCTGAAAAGGAAAACAATATCAAAGCAAAATGTATTTATAAACGAACACAACGTGAAGGTATGCAACGTACCACAACTTGTGTTCCGGGCAAATATGCCCCTACAACGATCCCAACCCATGCACTATGCGCGCGGGGCTCCACAAGTTCAAAATAAAATAGAAGGAAAACAAAAAAAACATACACAAAGTCGAGTCGATCGACTAAGGGTATCGATCGACTCAACTAGTAACAATAAGGGAGAGTAATGAGGGCCGGGATTTTATTAGGCGATCCAAAATCATATAATGCATGAAATCAACAACGACCATAAATATATTAATAAAGGTATTCTATAATATTAATAATCACGACAATGCATAATCAATTTCAACTGACATTATACATATCCAAAATCATATATAGTCATGTTATCCTACACAGGTCTCACGTATTGTACAATATTAAATTATACATTGATGCATTTCTCGCATATTTTGAAAAATGAGCTCACGTGCTCGTAAAAGGAGATCAGTCGACTCAATAAGGTATCTCAATCGACTTGACCGGCGGAAAAACATCGAACACATCTTCATTTCTTTACTTTCGGTTCTCAGTCAATGTAGTCTTGATTATGACTTTATTTATTGTAGGGAGAACTTTATTTTGTTGTAGACATTTCTCCGAGGATAGCTCCATTTTAGCTCTAGAACGAGTATAATGCTTGCAATATCATGAAAGGACAAGTAGATCTCCACAACAAGTAGATGTAGTTGTTAGATTTACAATAAATATAAAAATTGAAGTTACGAGCTTGCAACGAGGTAAAGAAGGGTGTAGTCTTGGGTCATAGACCTAAATAAATGGTTTAGGTTTGTAAACCGACAGTTTAGGTTAGGCCTTAGGCCAAACCTCAACCCAAACTTTCGGTCGGTTTAGCATAGGTTTGTTGAATTTTTTTTTTTAAAAAGAGGCTTTTTGTGGACCAAATCGGCGATTTGATTTTTTCCCTAAACCTATAAACCACCCAAAACCTAAACTGTTAAACCTAAACAGTCGGTTTGACGGTTGAGGTCTAATCGGGCTCAACACTAGAAGGGTGATGATCACCAATATTTGCGGGTGGTAGCAACGGTGGGTGGTCCAGTGGAAGGCATTGGGCCAACTACTTTGTTCACAAAAATGGAAGGTAGTACAGTGTATAGAATGAGAAAATAAAATATATGGTGCAATTAAATTTGAAATCGGGTTAGAATTGGCGAGTAGATCAGGTTTTGAAGGTCGAGAGAATTTCATAGGCCTTTGGGAAAAACATAAACGAGTGTTACGCTAGAGATGTAGCACAAAAAGTCTTATAATTTATAACTCGATCTAAAATCCTAAACTACCTAGCGAAACCCGCAGTGTACGGATCGTTATGTAGTAAGGAAAGTATTCCGAGGTCGAACACAAGGACCGAGGTGAAATCAATCATTCAATGATCATGTATATTGCAAATCTAAACTAAGAGATAAGAAAGGAATAAAGAAATGCAAAACACAATATTTTTGGTTGGTTTTGGGTGATCAAACAAGGATCACAAATGTATCAACACAAACAAGCAAACAAACACACAAACACAAGGATAGGTGATAAGAGGTAAGAAATGCGGATTCTAGAGATTCGGAATTCCGATTATGACAATGGACTCATGCTTCTAAAGATCAAAGGAAAGCTGCGATTGTTCGGAGTTGGGTGTTTCTCTAATGGGAGCAATTACCGAGTAAGTCTCATGATCCACTAGTCTCGCACCTAAGGTCCTATTATCGGGTAAGTCTCAAGGAACCTAAGGACGGGAATTCTACACAAACCGGCCACTACCTAAGGGTGAAACCCCTCCTTATCGGGTAAGTCTCGGAAAAGGTAAGGCTTAGGCAACGATCCTAGCACACTCAATCCAATAGCGGCTTTTTTGGCTCGCTACTACCTAGAGTTCATCATCTTATGTATCTAAGAGAGAAATTACCGGGTAAGTCTCATTCCTCAAATAGGTTGCTAGCAAAGGTCACCCTAGGCTAGATTAAAGCTCAATAAACACTAGGATTTCAACACATCTACATCCTAACATCCAGATTTATCAATATAAGTACAACAGAACAAAACCACGGGTGGATCATGAAAATCACGGCCGTGGAAGCATGAAGAACAGGCCGTGATTCTATACTGAGTTAGGGTTTCGAACACAAATCCATCCTAAGCTAACGTGCAAGTCCATACAATCATAGTCCAAAGCATAAACATCATTCCTTCACCCTAGAATCACATCTACTCAGCCAACAACATACATTTCAAGATCAAACTTCATAAATAAAGCATGCTTGCAAGTCATGGCTAGAAAATGAAGATACGATCAGGGAACAACAAGTTACAAGCTAGAATAGAAGTTACCAAGTCTTACAAAGGCTTCAAGAGCTGCTCCAAGTTGTCAACAATGGAAACCTCACTCAAAACCACTCAAATCTCACTATAAAACTAAAATCTACACTAACCTCTCCCAAGAACACCCACAAGGGTGCTTGGAAGAGGAGCTACAATGGAAGAGTGTTGTGTGGGAGAAGATAGGTCAAAAGGTCCAAAAAGGAGGAAGAAGATCTGAAATATAGCCTGCAACATCACTTAAGTACTCCTCCAAAAAGCAAGGGTCGGACAAAGAAATCGTGTGACAAGTGTCAAAGCAGTCCAGAGAGAAACCACGGGCAAAACCACGGGCGTGGAAATGGCCTCTAGGCCGTGGTTCTGCACCAGAAGCCCTCCTTGGATCACCAAGTCATGAATTGGTGCAAGGCATGCACCAATAAGGTCTTTTGTGTTCTGCTTTGCTCCTAGCTTGCTCCTTAAAGAGTCCGGAAGTGTGCCATTACAAGGAATGATCCTCGAATGTATCGATTAAGTTCCAAAAGCTCCCCAAAATACCTACAAAACCGATAAGAGCTCGTGTAGACATCTATTTCGACAATATGGATGAATTGAGCGTAAACGTCACGAACTAATGTGGAAACATGCATGAATGAAAAGGAAAACTATATAAAAGAGTGCCTAAACTAGTGTCATAAATCATGTCATCAACGAGCATTAACCTATAAAGTTTCATGCTATTTATAGTGGAGGCCATATTAACAACTTATAAGTGTATCCCATACCCATGAGAACGCGCCTGAACGCGCTGGACAAAAGACCCGAAAAAACCCTAAACACAAGAAAGGCGATTTAACCGCCATCGCAAACCCTAATCCCCGAAACATAAGGGTAGTGCCTCAGTGCACCACCGGACTTGCTTTCGGCCGTGAATGCTACAAGAGAGCAAAGTTTTCATGGCAGTTGTTCTCCATCAAAGAAGTTGTCTAATGTCCTTCTAAATAAAGATTTAATGAATTGAAAGGCCCTCATAACTCTCTTCTTGAGAGTATTCAGGAGTTTACCTCTAAACCAAAATACAAGTGTATTTTTACCCATAGCTATCTATGTTATAGATCTAATGTCAAAGTTTGTGAATCAAGAAAATTTGAGTTGTATTGTTATAAATCCAACACGTACTTCTCCATCATTAACAACTTATGAAAGGTTAAACTTGCCTTTGGTTTCTTTTGTTGAGGATCAAAGATGAGTTTATGAATCTTCTCAACTCTTTATGCGAACTATGTTTATTGAGTCTAACCTAAAACTTCTCGACTCTTTCGAATAAGGACACGGAAGTTAATTTTAAAATTTTGGTCTGGAACGATAAGTGTGTAACACCCCAAATCTGCGGGACTCGGGGCGTCACATGGGCTAGGATCTCACAATGGATCCTGACCCTAGCCTGACAACAAGTTCATTGGATCTTACAATAACGCACAGATAGATTAAAACCAAATATATAAAACTATATAATATAAACATCAAAAGGGTTTACAACATCACAGCCGAGTACAAAATGGCAAACCATAACATCCAGGTACAAAATACCCCATATCCCACGAACAAACCTAGTGTACAGAATCCCTCAGCTGATCACCCATCTGGCTCACTCTGCAGTCTTCTTAACCTGCAGATCATCTACAACACGGTATACACCGTTACCTACAGAAATGAATAAGAATGAAGTAATAGAACAAACACACTCCAACATATAACAATATGCAATGCCACACACACACACATCCGTTTATTATCTTTACTTAAGTTATTCCATTACTAATTCAAGTTATTTTGTGACACGAGGAGCCTAAAAAACCCCGTCTCTTCCCCCTTTAACTCAGGTTTTGCATGGGATCTACCTCCCCTTGAGCTATTGGCTTCCGAGAACCTCCTCCACTCTCGGCGAGCTTTGACAGGTAGTCACCGCCCGAATAGAATACACTTGAACTAATTCAGGTAATGAATTGGTCAAGCCTAGTCCGGTTTAGGTTATAAATGCAACAATCATATGAAGACACACAATCATTACAAACACTCAAATCCACAACTGCACGCTGAGTAAGTCCTATGGGCTTACCTGTCACAAACGTCAACCTGTATCACGTCAAAGTTTCCCCTTGAGGAAATAATCAACGTCTACATAAGCCAGGCACACACAATCAAATGTTGCAAAGATTAGGAGACGCATCCCTCCTACACCTCATACCCATAGCCAACCTATAACTCACATCTAAACCTCATAATCCTCAACATACATACAAGTTCCTAAGGCACATTCTCTTCATACCGCACATCAAGATCATCCTAACTCTATCAGCCTAGTCATACTACAAAGCCAAGGCCAAAGGAAAGGAAGGAAGGAAGGAAACATACCAACTAGGTATGCCAAAAATTACACGGGCGGAAGCAAGAGACGCAGGGCAAAATAGCAGTGAGGCGCAAGGGCGGCTCACTCTAGGCGTAGAGGCGGCTCACACCCAGGCGCAGGTGCGGCTCAAGTCAGGCGCAGGGACGGCTGGTGTGCAGAGGGTTGGTCTTCGACTTCTCTTCGATCCTTCTCTCGATCTCTCTTCACCTCTTCGCCATACAACAAGCATACACATACATATATACACATGTATGAACATCAAAACGTCCAGGAAAGATCCACACAAGCCTATGCTTCTGAATCCTAAGCTAAAGAGGAAGATAAGAAGCAAAGAAGAAAGGATGAAGGGAGACATGAAGAACTTACCACGGAAACCTAAGCAAAAGGAAAGATTAACAACAACCTCACCTCAGCTGGCTATCTACATCACAACAGCAACATCAACCATCATCCTCATCCAAATCCAAACTCAAAACTCTCACAAGCTCACACAAGATCAAAGATGATCAAGAAGGAGATCCAAAGGAAGATAGGAAGCGAAGAAGATGAACGTGAAGGGTAGAAGGCTGGAGAAGATTAAGCAAACCCTCCTCAAGAAGGAAGGGAAGCTTATATAGGAAGCCAACCAAAAGCACGGTCAAGAGTCAACAAAGGTGGTTGTAGCCGCACAAATCTGCAGGGGCGGATCTGGTGAGGCGTAGGGGCGGCCTACCTAAGGCACAAGGGCGGCTCACTGAGCCCGCAGGGGCGGCTCACTGAGCCCGCAGGGGCGGCTCAACCTATACCCAGCATCTAAAAGACTAAGGCTCTTACATCATACTCCCCTAAATAAAGTTTCGTCCCGAAACTTGCATGATCCCAAATCCTCTCGGACCAATATGGCGAGGTATAGCACTCTCCCTCTCGAAAACATCACAACTCCGTTCATAAGATCACAACCTATAACATTATATAACCTTAAGCACAGCATGGAGGAATCATCACTCCAGCAACATCATCACACATTCTAAACAAGGCATTGGAAACCATCTCTAGCCAACCACTAACCACATCAGACTGGCATGGAGGAAATCTGTCTCCAACCAAATCGTACACATAACGCAACTACGTGGAGGAAAACCGTCTCCACTCACACTATGTCCATTAACCATAGCATGGAGGAATAACCATCTCAAGCTAATCCTAAACATAACATAATAGCATGGAGGAAAGAACCATCTCCATTTATACCTAACTCGCGCTAGCAAACAAGATCTAAAAGATCACATGCACACATCACAGCTAGCACAAAAACACAACATATCACATAAACACATAACATAGCACACACTCACCCAAGATAGAACTAAGAACTACTCGTGGATCCTACAGGTGCATTTATCTCGGCATAAAACTCTGGATAGTTCTTCTGGATACTATCCTCGGTCTCCCATGTTGCCTCCTCAGGTCCTCGTCTCGACCATTGTATCCTCGTCATAGGAATGTCCTTCGAACGTAGGCGCCTCACACCTCGTTCTAGGACTACAATTGGATGCACAACAAAAGTGTGGTCCGGCTCAACCACTAAATCATCATAACTGACAATATGTCTCAGTACTTTTTTATTCGTTACGAAAGTTATGCAAATCACCTGTATAATTCAATTATTTGTTTAAAAAAGAAGGTATTATGCAGATGAGTCGAGTAATGGAAGTATGGAACCCAATAGCCAAAATTACATTTGCGAGCAAAAGTTGAGAACTAGCAAACTAGTCACATACTTGATGTAATCTAGATGGCGAGATCGACAAAAGCAAGAGCATACAACATCTCGTTTAGTCTACGATGGTGATTAAGTAATCGATTCGCTTGTAATTGGGATTTTGGTTTTGATTCGAACTGAACACAATAAAATTAAAATTTATGCATTTTTATTTTATAATGTAGACGTAATATCTAATTTAAATAACTAACTTAATGCTCCTAATTTACACATGTTCATCTAACATAAATAATTTATTTTATTTCTTGAATTAAAGTATATGCATTTTTATTTTATAATATAGGCGTAATATCTAATTTAAATAAAAGTTGTACTTACAATAAAATTAAAATTTAATTTAATTTAATTGCAGTTGTTTCAATCTTCTTTTTTTTATAAAGAAAATAAGATCAAACTAGGAGTTAAATAAAATTTAAATAGATGTTGCGGTCAAAATGGACGTAAGATATTTCTTGAATAAAAGTTATATCTAATTACATAACAATTATGTTATTTTAATGTTAAATTAAATGGAAGTAAATATAACTAAAATAATTTTTTTATTAAAAAATAGTAATTTGGTAACTTTAATCCTCAACACAATATGTAGGTGAAACAAACGTGAACGCGACACGTAAGTTTTATTACCTCTACTTTAGTATAGTCTATAGATTATTAGTCGTAAATAATAAAGGTATATCTCCTTGCTATGTTTAGGATATTAGATATTTCCTTCTATTACTTTATTTATATTTTATATATAGCTAAACTTATGGAAAGAGGTTTTTATTGTTTGTAATTTTAACAATAAAATTAATTGATATTGTGTATTAGTTATCAATATGATCAAGCCTCTTACAAGCAATAATAATATGCAATTAATTTTTGTTGAAATCTCTTAAAATTTGTCTCTTTGTTGCCGTCACCTCCCTCTCTTGTTTTATTGATCGAGTTTGATGCTTGACTCAAACTGTTCCAGGTTGAATCCAGTTTTAGTGGTATTCGTTTCTTGTTTTTTTAATTTTCCGGTGTGATTTAGTATCAACATTTGAGTTTTCATCTTCAAGTCAAGAAAACGTTATACTCATTGTTCTACACCAATCATTTTTTAGCTATTTGTTCTCGACTATTGACAAGATATATAAATTTGGCTAGAATTATACCCCATGCAACCTCCTTCGGAACCCCCCCTTTCTTTTGACGATGAACTCTCCACCACCCCTTCCGCTCCACTAGATAAATCTAGATCATATATGGAAGTTGTTGGCGCACTATAATTCATGGTTGCACCCCTCTATTGGGATACTCGTATTGAATCACGTCGTATGCACATATCTTACCCTAAGGTAACGACTGATCTTGTCGTTGGAGATTTAGCGGAAAAGTGGAAAATGATTATCCTTGATCTACCGAACAACTTCTAGGCAATGAGATTTGATAAGGATGAGGATTTTCTGAGGGTCCTGAGAGATATTCGGACATTATCTCTTTTTCTTGGTATGATTATCAGATACTCCAATGCAACTATACGATTAAGTTGTCCTCTACGGCCTCACTTCAGCACTAGGCACACCACAAAAGGTGGATTTTAATACCTTATATGCTACTCGAGGCAAGTTTGCTAGGAGTTGCGTGGAAATTGAATTGAATAAACCACTCAGCGGCACCATCCCTGTTAGAGACTCAAGAGTGCACGTGGTATACGATAGCATATCTTCTACATGCCACCGTTGTGGATTGTATGGTCATACTATTGAACATTGTTCTACAACTTCAAAACTTGTTGCATAGGAAGTAGATGTTGCAACTAATGCTAATGATCCGAAAGACACTAATAATGCATTAAGCATGGAAATGATGCAAGAGGATAAGGATGCTTTAGGGCGATGGATGTCAGTTACCATGACACCAAGAAAAAATATGGGAGTTGTAAAACCTTCTGCACAGAAACATCAAATCATCCAAGAGCATAATAGATATCAAGTTCTAGATAACTTAGACACAAAAAGAGTATTGAGGCGATTTCGGCACCGAAGAAGCACACCCAGCAAGTGAGACAGGCTGACCTAACCGTCCCAAGAAAAAATAGTGTAACGGCCGCTCAACCTTTAATGCCTAATTGATCCCAATTATCGCAGTAATTAATTCGGTAGTTACGATTATCTCTAATGATAACCCTAAATAACCGAAAGAGCCAAAAATGTGGGCTAGTTAACTAGAGAGGTGGGCCGGTCTAGTAAAGCACAAAAGGTTTCAGATTCTCCGGTCACAAAACAAGCCCACCATATGGATAAATTTTCTTGTGAGGATACAAACAAGAAACAAAAAATGTCCGTTGATTTTTCCCTAACAACCACCCTTCCGGTTATCTCCAAAACTACACCCTCAACTATTGCTACTACATCCACGGAGTTCGATGGTTCTAAATTGAAAGCCCTCCGGATGTCTTACCCATAAATCCCCATTTTTTGCAATAGAGCCTGACATTTTCAACAGTCTCTAATGAACACGCTACTATGGAATTATAGAGGGATGGGTAATAAAATTCACATCTTAACGCTATTTAAAACTAATATTTCCGGATCCACGAAAAAGGACGTATGTGTTCTAATTATCTTCTCAGATCTTATATGGTTGTTTTGGAATAATGCTTCTAATAATGTTATAAGGTTATAATTCGACAAAAAGGAAATCAACTTCATTCATTCCTCTATAATGGTTAGAAATTCCATGATGGTGCATTCCGTGGTTTATAATCCACCTACAACGGCGAGGCGTAGAGATTGTTGAAGAAAGCTACAACAAGCTATTCTTTACTCCCATGGGGCCATTCTGGTTGGATGTGACTTTAATATTGTGTTGGACATATCCGGGTGTGGTGGAAGTGTTAGAAAACTATCTGATGATACTGCTACTTTCCACCTATGGGTGAACGATAACCACTTGATCGATTTTGGGCTTTAGTGGACCTCAATTTACATGAACTTTGAAGCTAGAGTCCTTTGAACGAAATAGTGATTCGACATCTCCCCCATCCTCTTCGGATCATAACCCCCTTTTGCTCCAGCTCTAAATCAGGAAAAAGATTAATTGTTCACTCCGTCCTTTTTGCGTTAAAGATGCATGGATGCAACCCGCACTTAAAATCTGTGATCAAGGATGGATGGGATTGCAAGGAAGACTATGATCTTGCTCAAGCTTTGGCTTTGTTAAAGGACATATTACTTAGGTGGAATACGTAATATTTTGAAAGAATCTATCATGAAAATGTGAGAATGTGGATGAATTCTCCTTAGGGTTTCCGTCGACAGACTGATCATATTAATAAGAATACGAGTTTACATTATTACATTAGGGCTCCTCTATTTACAATAATTACATAAACTATCATACCCCGCGAACGAAACTAGAGGAGGTAGTACAGTAAGACAAGATCTAAAATCTAAAAACAACTGTCTTAGGAGTCCCTTTGTAAATATGTATGCATACTGAAAAGCCGACGATACGTGAAGAACTCGAACGTTACCTCGAGCAACCTTATCACTGACGAAGTGAATATCAATCTCAATATGCTTCGTCAGTTGGTGTTGAATTGGGTTTCTGACAAGATAAGTAGCAGAAATGTTGACAGTATAGACAATAGATGCTTTGGCAAGGGGCAATGAAGCTCGAGCAAAAGATTGCGAAGCCAAGAACATTCGGAAATAACATTGGCAACTCCGCGTTATTCTGCCTTTGCACTAGACCGGAAAATAACATATTGTTATTTGGCCGACCATGAGACAGAGTGTCATTGAAGAACTGAGGTTGACCGGCGTGTATCAGGGCAGCCGGCCCAGTCAACATCAGTGTATGCAATGAGATCATATTTCGGAGAAGAGGAGATGGTGATACCCAATGATGACGTGCCAAAGATGTATCGGATGATGTGCTTGAGAGCAGCAAAATGAGCTTCTCTAGGGTCGTGCATAAAGAGGCACACTTGTTGTACCGCAAAGCTGATCTAAAATCTCTTCTCTAGATCCATTTTCAATCTTGTTTTGCCATAACTTTGTATTGATAAGTCCAATTTAGTCCATTCTTATTCCTGCATTTCTTATTTTCAATCTTGTTTGTCAAAATGGTATTAAGATTCAGATTTTTTTGTTATTGAATGTTTGGTCATGAGTGAGTAGTCATGTTTTTAGGATTTTGGATGGAAACTCCAAATCATGCTAGGATTGTATTGATCTGTGTTGTTTTTATAAAAAAAATGTAGAGAATCAAATGCATGATTAGTATCATATAAGATCTCTTGAATTTGGTTAAATGTTCATTCGTGTTTGATCTTACTTTGAATGTCGGATGCTAGATTAGTCATAATCTAGATTGTTCTCATAACACATTGGATATTTTCAAGCATGAATGAGTGTTTTGATGAACTATTCATCTTATAGGAGACCTATAAGTAATTATAAGGTAATTGTTCAAGGTATTATGCATGTGATTCTTGAATGATGCTAGCTAAGGCTGTGAGGATGGTTAAACACATTTGTGATGTGAATGTACAACTATGGCTATGTCAATTTGTGTATGAAAATAGCAAACACCATGTAATGCTTGTCTAGTTCAATATAGTAATAAGTTATAGAGAAGCTTATCAACTAATGAGTAAATAGAAAACACTATGTGATATTCATTAGTTAAAGCAAGCCAAATGCCTTGACAAAGCATACCTGCATCATGCTACATTAGTATTTGTGACTTAATATTTCCTATTTTACAAGCACAACGTGATCATGTATGTACTACCTAGCTATGGTTTGGAGGAATATCCCCAATTCCTAGTGTTTTTCTCCAAATGATATTTGATAGTTTATAATTGTCACTTGTTACTCAAAAAGCCAAGCATCTTGATCATTTGATCAACACTTTTTTTTCCTTTTATTTTACACACTCTTGCTTTACTAGTTGGATTGAGATAAACTTAGGATATAAATAGTCCCTTGAGATTTTGAGCTTGATGTTACATCATATACTTACATTGTCACCACCGTATACTTGCGCCTTGTAATACTATGTGATTAGTGTGTGCCATAACCCACCACGTCAAGTTTTTGGCACCGTTGCCGGGACTATTGATTGCTTGACTTTGTTTGAAAAATTCTCCAGTAGTATAGACGGTACCAAGATAAGAGGATTTGAGACCTTGGAGTTCAAGTTTTATTTCTCCCTTAGAGGTAAAGCAAATCAATGATTCTAATCCATACCATCCGGGAGCATCACTTCATGGTAAGAGTTGTCTTGTGAATTTCTCAACAAATTCTTTCCACCAAATAGGACGGCAGAGATGAGAAGGAAGATATCAAGATTTAAATGGAGTATGGAGACAACTTATACCAAAGTTGGGAGAAGTTCAAAGACTTGTTCCTAGATTTCCCACACCATGGAGAGTCAAAGGTAGTACTCTTGGAGATATTCTATAAAGACCTTGATGATCAAACTCGAGACAAGATTGATTCACTTTAAAGAGGCACATTCGTTGAAATTGATGTAGATGAGTCTTGAAACTTCATTGAAAAACAAGCTAAGCATTGTGAAAGATATTCATCGCAAAGGAAGATGTTCAAGGTAACCGACTGAGTAGCTAAATATTACAAGGTAGACGCCCTCACCAACCAAGTCAATGAGTTGAAGATGTTGCTAGAGGAGAAGAAGAAAAGGGAAGTAACTAGTTCTAAATTTATTGTTTGTCAATTTTATTCTAGCTTGGATCATTCTATTTCTACTTGTGAATGTTATAATAGGAGCATAGAGGATCTAAGGCAAAAAGAGGAGCAAGTGTGCAATGCAAACCAAGGATATGAGAGAAGGTCTCAATATCAACACCAAAAACCACCATTCCAACAACAAAGGGAGCAACACGCATATGTTCCACCACCAAGGCAAAACAACAATCAAAGGCCAAGCTTTGAGGTAGAGATCAAGAAAATGTTGTATAAGCTATGTTGAAAAGTAGAAGCACGTGACAACAGGCAAAATATGTTGGAGAAATAACTAGTATCTCAAGCCTCTTCAAGTAGAGCTCAAGGAATATTTCCTGGAGATACCGAAGTGAGCCCAAGATAGACATGCAATATGGTTCAAGGATAGAGTTGCAAAGCTATAGCCTAAGAAGTGGAATAAAGGTGGAGAGTCCTTTTTAACATTCCTGGGGAGTTGAAGTCACAAGACAAAGGGAAGAAAAAGATCATTGAAGTGGAAGATGAAGCAAGAGAAGATGGAGCTAGCAAGCAAGAAGTCCAACAAAAAACACTAGTTTCAACTCCTCTTATGCATCCACTCCCTTTCCTCAAAAGAGAGCAAGAGCCTTGCTAGATAAGCAATTTGGAAGATTCATGGAGAGAATAAGCAAACTTTATCGCAACATCCCTTTTGTGGTAGCTCTCAAATGTATGCCTTCTTATGGCAAGTTTCTTATAGAAAGTTTATCCAACGAAATGAGTTTAGATTATCTTGAAGAGGTGAAAATGGAAAGAGAGCACATATATAATATCAACCACCAAAATATGTCGGCTAAGAAAGAAGAAGATCCTGAAAAATTTAGTGTTTTGGTTGATCTTGGAGAAGACACATTTGAAGCTTTGAGTGACTTAGTAGCTAGTGTAAGTGTGATGCCTCTTTCTTTGTGTCAAATATTGAAAAAATTACACTTACACTTCTCCTATGTTGGAAGTCATTGTACCATTCTTTACATCGATTTGAGCTCCGGCGGTAGCTAGGAAATCTCTATCTTAGATGATAGGCATCTTCTCATCTTCAACAACATCTAATACCACAAAGTCAATCGGAAAGATGAACTTCTCAGTTTTGATAGAAGCATCTTCCTATATCCCTTTGGGTATCTTGGATGACTTGTCCTCCATATAGAGTATCATTTTGACCGGCTTGGGTGTACCTAATTTCAATATTTGACACAAATAAAGAGGCGTCACACTTACACTTACCTCAATTTTTGGAAAACTCAATCGAGTGGCCATATCAGAGAAAAAATCGAGGTAGAATCCGGAGTAAGATCAAAAGATGAAAAGATGAGAAGGTGCCTATCATCTAAGGAAAATGGTGGTTTTAGGTACTATTACATTAGGGTTTCAAAATGTCAAGGTTTCTTTCGTAGGGACTTGGCAATTCAAATCACATTTATCGCGAGGCAAATGCTTCGGTTGACTTCCTCGCTTCGTACGCTTTTCCTCTTCCATTAAGGTTTCACAATTTGGTCCGAACCATCCGAGGTTCTTTTGTAATTGTTGAACAGTGATGCCCGAGGGGCAGACACCCAACAACTTAGTAGAAAACCGTGTATTGACGAGACTTATGTTCTCCCTTGCAGGTAACATCGAATCTCCTTTGAGTTCGGAAGAAAGATGGGAGCAACACGAAAAGATTTATCGATTCACACTATTCATTAATATAAACGTTTACACAAATAGAATGGATGAATTAAAGTGATAGAGAAAGTAAACGCAGTGCACAGAAGAATGAGATTCACAGGAATTGGTACTACACTAATATATGGATTGGATAGCTCGGTATAGAGAGTAGGAGTTGCGGATTATCAAGAAGACGAGGATGATGGATGCAATGAGAGTGAGCGCAACAGAGCTTCCAACGTGTTTGCAGTATTTGCCGTACTGATTACAGATCTTCCCCCAGTTGACGTGAGAGTTACCCTTGAGTCCAATGTAAGCAACACCTCCAGCTGTCCCTGTTGCGGAGGCTAATATCCCAAGGATGATCTGCAACGTATCACATATTTGAGAACAAATTGAATTGATTTATATAATATATATATATATTGAGTTTGTTTTTGTACCACGTCATGAGCGATTAGGATGAGCGGCCATTTAGGGGAGAGGGAGGGCTTCCGGGCAACCGAGAACGAGGCCAGCCCGGTGATGATGCTGTACAACCCCGATGCTGACGCTGCTGCTACCAAGTATCTGTCATAAGTCATAGCATAACAAACATTTCAGACTCTACTTCAATTCTTAGTATAATACTTATACAAGAAACGGTTAAAGACTCTTATTTACACCCTTTTAAAATTGATATTGAACCGTTTTAACTCTTAACCATAACATTAAATGTATATTTTGATTAACGAATTTAACTTCCTAAATTTGAAATTAAAAAAAAAAAACCTAGGACAAAGGTCAAATATCAAAAATAGAAAGAAAAAAAAAAGTGTCAATATCAAAAGTAATTGGGTGACCCTTAATGATTATTGGTACTAACATGAAGGCCGGAGAATAGTTGAACTTGGCAGGTTTGCTGACCCCTACGGTGCCGACCCCTGGAACCTGCACCTGAAATACTTTGTTCTCTTTGCTAGTTACCATGAGCACCACAGCGGCCACCGAGGCCGCCAGCAAGACGAGGCGTATGAAGGCGTCCAATAGCGAGCCCTTGGAGGTTGAAGGCCTCTCGGTTTCGGAAGCTGATGCGGGGTTAGCCATGATTAATATTAATGCTTTGTATGTTTACCTAGCTAGCCTGGGTATGCATGCATTTATAGATCGCAAACAATGTCTTTGCATGATGGAGAGTAGGTTCAAACTTGAGTAGTTGGTCCAACATGCTCATTATCATAATCATTTTAAATCCTTATTAAATGAAAGGGTTGCGGTTTCCTGCACGACACAAGACTTTGAATTTCTTGGCTGTTTTATACTTGTAGTTTGAATGTTGACAAATATGTATCTTCCATAAATAAAGGAAATATGCATACTTGTTCAGCTCTTATCGGATGTACATTGACCACTTCTTTTCTTTCACATATCCTTTCTCATTTTCCAACAAGGCGTACAACAAATTTTCTTCTATTATCATTTTCTCTAACCGCCAAAAAAAAATATCGATCTACACATTCATACGAGTACTATGGAAAATAGCAAACGATTTTAATTTTATAAAATTTTCTTAATTTTATCGCTTAATTGATGTGTATCACTTTTTTAACCAATGATAGATGGTTGTTTCATATCTACAATCGCAACCATGTCATGAATAGGGAAGGAACCAATATGATGCAAGGAATAATAGACTTGTATCATGATATCTTTTTCTTCCTCATTCTGATTTTGGTTTTCATATCATGAATCTTGGTTCGTCCTTTATGGCATTTTCACTATAAAAATATCCAATCCCGCAAAGGATTGTTCATGGAACTACTATCGAGATTCTGTGGACCCTATTTCCGTCTATCATCCTGATGTTCATTGCTATACCATCATTTGCTCTGCTATACTCAATGGACGATGTAGTAGTAGATCTAGCCATTACTATCAAAGCTATTGGACATCAATGGTATTGGACTTATGAGTATTCGGACTATAACAGTTCCGATGAACAGTCACTCACTTTTGACGGTTATATGATTCCAAAAGATGATCTAGAATTGGGTCAATTACGTTTATTAGAAGTGGTCAATAGAGTTGTTGTTATTTGGTCATAGGTGGACGTGTCATTGCTCATTTATTGTAATGGAGGGGTTATGCAATCGTTCTTAATTGTGTGTTAGGGCCTCAGTTTTCCTATAGTGATCCAAGTTGTTTATTAATGTTTGATCTAATATATCCAACTACCGATCCATGTCTCCATTGGATTCTCCCACCCCACACAACCTTCATTCCAAATCTCCCTCACCCATATTCAGATTTATCCCTTGTTTGCATGATCCATGTAATAAGGATCGGAAGAGTCAATTGGTATCGAAAGATCGAGCTCATCACATGGATAATCTCATATCAAAGTGGTATTAGAGCTTGAGTTCATCGACATCAACCTATAAAAAAAATCAGAGCTTTCATCAAGTTTCAACAAAAAGAGTCACTTGGATTCACCGTTTTGGTTTGTTTTCTACTACTCTCGTTTATTTACTACTTTTAATTTCAATTGCAATTTCTTTTAATTGATTTTTGTAGCCTTTAATAACTAAATAAATAAATAAAAAGATACATTTTCACCATCCCTTCATCGGAGTATCACCGGAGTTCAAAACCGGGCCCATAACAAGAACCGAAACCAATTCGGTCTAAAAAAACTAGATCTTGTGGCCTATCGTCAGAAGAGACATTCACCACCACCGTTTTCCTCACCATAAACCCTCAACAACACCATCACTCCACCCCCAAGTGTCGCCGCCGCCACCAGCACCACCCTCTACCACTGGACCCTTACCCGCAACTAAATACCCTACACAACTACCAATTAACCTTAACCGTCAACGGTCACCTCCATCCCCCCAAACCACTAGTGCATCACCCCGGACGACCAATGCACCACCACTAGCTGCACCTTATCGGAAACCAAACCCGCCACCAAACCCTAAATCTAAACCCTCTCAAATCCAAGAAACCCTACCCCGAAGCCTACCCGGTAAACCCTCACTTGAAATGTACCCGTCAAACCCGACACCCTCAACCCGGCCTAAACCCGAGTACCTGAAGCCAAACCTAAAAACCACTAACCCGATGCTCCCATACCCAAAGCCAAGCTCGAAACACCTTAATTTGAGACCCCTCCACGCGATTTCGGTTGGAACTCAAATCCACAATACCCTCTTGGCTCAACCACAACCACCCTAGTCCTGAACCGGTCTAGTAAACCCGGTTCAATGCAGTCCCGAGCCTCTAGTGGTCCATGCCACCTCCGGTTCAAGAACCAGATTAGGGTTCAATTTATGTAATTTTATTTTGCTCTTTTCGATTCAAAATAAAACTAAAAATCAGAGTCAAAAAAAAAAGGGAAAAGAGAAGAGTTGTATTATTCATTTTAGTGCTTATTTGTTATTGTTTTTGGTTTAAAGACTTAAAGATCGAAGGTTGAAGATTGTGAGATATTCCCATACCATTTTTAAGTTGAAACTTTGCCCTCCTCCAACCCAATCGTCCACCATTTACTTGATCGTACTTTTTGTTACAATTGTCTTTTATAAGTTTTTGTTTTTGTTTTTGTTGAGAAAGTTAGGCGAATGTAGTTTTGCTTACCCTTTGATAGCATCACTCAAAAATCCTTTTCCCTTTGAGATGATGGTCAGACTCTTATTATTGATTGTAGTTTTCAAACGTATTAACTTGTGTCTTGTTTGAGAAATTCACTTGAGATTGCAGGAACCCTCACAAATTGGCTAAAATAAACTTGAAAACAACACATACAATGAGAGGTAAAGGGAGAAAATTTGTCAGGGAATTATTTTCTATTTACTAACTTAATGTGTTTGTTATTATCAATTACTCTCTTGTAGCCAACCGAATGTAGAGAAGCATGGTCCCAAACAAGGTATCATGACTAAATGGAGAGTAAAACTGTCAAAACAAGGAGAACATCCAGGGAGTATTTCTAAATCCTATTTAGAACAAGATATAAACTAGTCCCACAAGATGCCCCATGACCCAAAGACTCGAACATGATATAAATTGGTCCCACGAGATGTCTCATGACCCGAAATGGGTCCCATGAGATGTCCCATGACCCTCTTAGACATGGAACAACGAGAGAATTTGTTTCATAGTCAATGCATTGTTTCGGATAAGGTTTGCAATATGATAATTGACAGAGGAAGCTGTTGTAATATTGCTAGTAGTGAGAGGGTGAATGATCGAGTCGGGAGTATGGTTTTTGTATGCACGATATTTGGATTTGTCGAGTATGTTGGGTGCACGATATTTGGATTTGTCGAGTATGTTGGGTGCAGAAAACCAAGTTGATCGTGTACTTCAATCTAGCCAATCCAGTGATATAAAGGTGTTTGTTCTTTGACTTCTACCTCCTCAATGTATGCTACCACCATGTGTTGGGTTACAACTTCTACAGTTATGTAGTATTAGTACTTGCAAGTGTAACCTAATATTTGTGGTATGATTGTTGTAATAGCGGCTTTGGTGGCAAGTTTGGCATTCTCCGATATTCTCATCCTCTCAAGGATGACTTTTGTTCGTTGTTCGGAAGTCTTGATCCTTACAACCTTAAAATGGAAAGGAGGACTAAATAGTTAATGAAACTTATCAGAAACTTTTTGGCATCAGAAGAGGCTCAATTCAAATCGATGGGTAGGTTGGGATCGGGTCAATCAACCATGGAAATCTATCCTCTCCATAAAAGTCCGTGTATTTTATACCTGAAATCAAAGACAAAAAAGAAACGGGTCAAGTGAAAAGGGGGACTAAACCTCTCGGCAACAATGCTAGTTTGACTAAGGCTGAAATAAGTTTCTCAAATCTAACAAATAATAATTACAAGACTCGTGTGTAGTATATGGTGTAGGATCGAACACATGAATATTAGAGCAGTAATGTAATTTAAAAAGCACAGCACACAAGTCGATGAATAGAATCAAAATATATATGTTGGTGATTTTGTAGGGTATTATGAGATATATGATTGATGATTCTACAGCACCATGAAAGAACCTCTATTCCTATTATATATGTTTGTGAACGGAATCGAATCATTAAATGTCATCATCCTCTCCTGCTTTCACATCAAATTTCTCCAATCAAATTACGATACAACCTAACCTGCATCTACAATAATCTAATAAATTTGCCTCCATAATTATTAGGTTTCATCCTCACCAAACTACCATCTTCTATCTTCTTCTCACCCATCAACTATTAATTTGTACAATTAATTATTTTTTTCTTTCAAAAAAAGTAAAGGTACCAACACCCATTTCTCATTCTATATAGTGTTTTTCATGTTCTAAACTAGTTTAGTGACCGCACTTTGTGCGGGCTTGTCTAAATAAAAAATATTTAAATTTAATTCTATACATTATATATTAGATATTAATCTATAAAAAAGATATTTAAGACTAAAAAAAAGCTTTTCATTCAAACTTAGTCTTTTTTTTATTAAGTAATACGACTAACATCGTGTTTTGAGGATTAAAATAACAAAAATTATAAAATGAAAGGACATAACTAAAAATATATTAAAAAATTATTTTTAGAGTATTATATTTATAACTCAATATAATTTTTACATTTTAGTTATTTATTATTGAAAAAATTATCTAGAAAAGGTTGAATTGATTTTAAAAATAACATATAAATTTTTAAGAAGTGAAAAGGTGGTAAATTTTAACTATTTTGACTGTCGAATCAACTATAAACTATTTTTATTAAAAAAAAACAAACTACTTGTATAGATAATTATCAGCATTAAAATTTTGACATTGTTATAACTAAATAACTAATTGAAAAAAATTACTTATGATATTTAGTTGTTACAAAATTATAAATGTACGTTGAAAAATTCGTCCCATGTGGGATCTATCAACAACAATTATGTTGGATAAGATTTATTAACTAAAATAAATTATGTCAAGATAGAAAATATAATTTTTTGAAATAAAATTCAACCGCATCCTTACTTACATAAAGCTAGAGGTGTAAATTTTGATTTAGTTTTAAATATAAAAATTGTGTAAAATTTGGTAGGTATATTGTAACAAATCTATATATACTACTAAAGCAGCACCCATTTTGCCCACGTGTCAACCTCTAAGTCTGTCCACGTCAGCTTTTTTCCAAGTTATTTACAGATTTGCCACAACGTATTTACAGATTTGTCATTAATTATTTTACAAGAAAATTTTTTTATTAGAATTTGTAAACAGTCATCATGCCACGTCAATTTTATTAAAATAAATAATTAAAAATAAAATAAATCTACCTATCTATCAATAAAAATCTATTGTAATTCGATTTGTTGAGAAAATCTAACGCAAATCTTCTAACAAGATTTGACACATTTGTTTAATTTAAAACTAAATCAAATTTTGCTCCTCTATCTAAATCTAAGTAAAAGTGATAATATATTAAGTAGTATAAATATAATACTCGAATAATAATAATATTTGTAATAGAATTTTAATTATGTTTTTTTATTTACTTAAAAAAAATAATCCTCATATGTTAGTCATATTAATTAATAAAAATAATTTTTACTATAAATTGATATCAAATATATAATGCATGAAAGTGAAAATATAATATTTATTTAAACAATCCCGCACAAGGTGCGGGTACTAAACTAGTTTGTAAATAAGTCAAACACTTTTTACTTGGCATGTTTAAAAGTGATGTGACATTGCTGATTGTTTATTAATATTTTTAGAATATATTTTATAAAGTAAAATGGAAAATATGTAAATATATTGTGGCATATCAATATATTAAAAAAAATCATAGGTGGCATAGCTCAGTGATTAACATGTGGCCTTAGTGGGTTCTGTTTTAGTATGTTACTAGTTTTAATACACGTGCCCTGCACGGGTTAGATTGTAATTGTGTTTATAAAAAAATATTTGATAATTTATAACATTAGGAATTAATTTACATGTTATGTGATGATTGTTGTATATTTGAATTTTGTCATATTATGAATAGAAATCAACTAAGAATTCAAACCCTGCAACAACAGTCGTAAAAGAGGAACCCAGTATAATATTCCCGAGCTACTTGGATATGTAGTCAAAGTGATTACAAATGATAATTATTAATATACTAACAAATCAATTAAATAATATTGTGATGTGCCTTAACGAATAATCGATTTATGTAAGTTTGATGATGTGGTTGCATGAAACTATGTCAAGTGCAAAATTCATATACTGCTTTAGTTGTTTAGCATATAGATATTTTGAAGAAAATACACGAATATGTAACCAAATTAGTTTTTTTACTAAAGATTTTCTAAATTAATTTCAAGAACTAAAACAAAATTATATTACTATTCATTTTAACATCTACTAAAAGTATGTTTAATAAGAGGTCATGGGTAACACATATCATAAAATTTAAATAAAAAAAAAGTTAAATAATAAAATACAAATATAAATGAAAGAGATTTATATAAAATAAGTAGCATGTGTAAGTTAAAAATTATAATATCCTAAAATCACATGGTTAAATTTAAATAGTGAATTAATTAACAACTAATAATATGTGTGAATTTACTAAAATAAAAAAATATTGAAAAGGTTTTTAAAAAAAATATGTATCCGCAAGGACCGCAAGATAAACATATTTTCAATAAAAAAAAAATTAATAAGCTTTAGAAATTCAAAGTTCAGTTAAAAATCAAAAAATATATTTAAACAAAATTTTAGATTAAATAAATTAAAGTTTATAGGTTTTAGAAAAGGAAGGAAAAAAATTCAACTGAAAATTATAAAATTAGAGTATACAAAAGATTACATAAAAAAATAAAGTTTATAATTTTTAGAAAAAATAAAGTTCAATTTAAAATTTAGAAAAACATAAGTAAATAAAATATTAAAATCTTTAAAACTTTTTTTTAAAAAATATTTAGAAAAATAACAACGATCAAATGAAAATTATAAATAGTTAACCAAATATTAAGATTAAAAATTTTTTATAAATTTTAGAATAAAAATAAAGTTCAATCGAAATTTTAAAAATATAAGTAAAAAAAATATTAAAATCTTTACAATTAGATTGCAAATCTTAACCATTTTGGTTAATTAATTAAATATCAATTAATTTTTCATAGTAACTTCATAAAATTGTGACATGTGGCAAAATAATGAGGTGACGACACCAAACTGTGTCAAGTGGCAGGTTACGGTCACCTTTAGTATATAAGATAGATATATAGATTTTTTTTTAAATTAGTTGTCCTCTTTCATCTTACATTCTATAAAAACAGAATGAAACCACCTATGTGATGAGAGAGAGGGTTTTATTTTAGAGCTAACAATAAAAAAACCCAATTATGTAAAATCATGGTATTAATAAATTGGTATTTTATTAAATTTTATTTTTTTTATAAAACTTAAGAAACTTTAAATTTTGTCGTTATGAACGCTCTAAAAACTCCATTGTTTGATAACTCATCCACTAAGCAGGGCCGTTTTAAAAACTCTCTTGTAGATAGGATTATCGACTTATTAAATAATAAAATATAGTAAAATTATCATATACTATTTGATTTATATGCGCCGCTATATTACTTTGTACACAATTTCAAATCTATTAGTTAAATAAGTTGGGTTAAATTCAATAAAAGTAGAAAATAACTCATTAACTAAAAAAACATTGTAAAAGTACTTCTTAGATAGTCGGTTTATTGGAATGTCGTTTTAAAATCAATCAATAATTTAAATATAGCGATAATTTAATAATACTTAAATATAAAAGCATCGTGTCAAACGGATCACAAGACCGTTGTCCATAAAAAAAACCCTAATTTACTTTATTTCGCAGCCATATCTATATTTGAGTTGGCGCAAACTCATATCGGTGTAAATAATAGAGAAGTGCATCTAGTCCGACCGATTGACCGGAAATTCCAAAACCATGGACCGAACCAGATTAAACAAAAAGATAATTTTGTGAAAGTCCTAGGCTAGTAAAAACATTAAAATTTTATCTTGTAAAAAATTTTATAAATTTTCAGCCCGACCCGGTCCAGTGGTCTTTTCCAATCTTAGGAAAGCATTAACCGTTACAGAGAACATTTCAATGATTGAGATTTATTAGTCGAGTTGGTTTCATATTTACAGCATGTGAGGCTTCTTCACAATCCCTGATCTAAGAAAGCAAAGATAAAACAGGAGTGCAAGTGTACACAACCAATTTCATTATGTACATTTTCCCAGATTATAATACACGACACACAGCAACAAAAAGCTTGTTGCCTGCTTCCACTAACACGAATGTGGCTTATCAAGAGTGCAATCTGAACGGCTAACACGTGGAATAAATATATATATATTTATACACACATTTCCCTCCTTCGCAACTTGCAAAGGCTTGCCAAAGCAGCACAGCAGAATACCATGAATAACACCTACACCTCCCTGTTTCACTCCTCCTCAGTAATGATATCTGATTGTGTCTTCATCTTCAGAATGGACGACACTGGTTTCCTTAGGACAATGTTACCAGCATTGTCTACACTGCTATATTTTGCAAGCCGGGGATCAGTCACAATCTTGCATGAATTCCATGTCTCCGCCTGTAAATTGACCCCAAAGTAAACCAGGTGGTCTGCAATGCTGTTCCCCATTACTGACCTGCAAAGCTCATCAATGTAATTTGCATGTCCAAGGTTCAACAATACCAAAATAGTAGCACATGACCCACCGGCCAGAACTACTATCAGATTGTGCTTTACTAGTTTTTCTTCATTTCGGGCAAAGACTACTAATATAGACAAAACTTGAAAATCCGCAAACACGATGGATCCTTACCTGCTACAAGATGCATCTTCACCAGAATCATCACAAATCTTCTCATCAAAGTCTGTCATACTTTCTAGTCCAACATTATTCAGCCAAACCTACAATCCCAAGACACCACATGGTTTTGTTACGAGGGCTATAACAGCAGTATTCCATTCATCTTTGCAAAATTGAGGCAAGCGAATCCAAAACACGGATCTACAATAAGATGCATGCGTGTTGTAATAGTTGGACCCAGATTAGGACAGTGCTCAGCGAGACATTTACCTCTCTAGGAAAGTGATGGTATGTTTTCCGTGAGAAGTACGAAAAATATGGAGGCAAATGGGGCACAATATCGTGGTTATTTGTGACACGGATTGTATTGGGTAGCAATTGACTGTAATAAGACACAAAAGCTGCATTGCCAATGCGAGGCTGGCCAAAAGTCACGACCTGAACATTCTCGGCTTTATGATTTACCTGAAAGCAAATAGTATTCTCTAATTTTAACTACCAGATGACATAGGCCCATTAATAATGCTGTGATATATTGAGCAGCTAACATACCTAATTACGGTAAAGCAGTACACGGTAACACGGGTGACCAGCAGAATCAAACAGTTATAAAGCAAAGGGATTCAAAAGTATACAGATTACAGAATGGCCTCATAAGTATTGTAGAATGTCAGTGCTAACTCATTACTGTAATTATAAGCACATGAAAACAAGTCCTACTTTAGTCCCCAACACTAATAATCAAAAAGCCTATTGTTTACCAAACTTATATAGTATATGGAACAAAATGAGAAAACAAAAGGCAGACAAGACAGATATAAAGATAGGCACATGCTATAATGAATCACCATAGCATATTTCCTGTGATGCAATCTCTCAGTTAATTCCTTCTGTCCCCACAAGATATCAACATTTTTACACTGTTAGGAAAGCCTGGTTTTCTAGGGAAAAGATGATGTGTTCTAATTAACCATAGGGGTCTGTTCAAGAAGCAATTTAAACCTTTCGAGCCTAGCACATGCAGTAAAACAATCACCTTGAGATCAAGTGCACAAAAACCAGCCATGGCACCACCCATTGAATGACCTACGACTATAACGTCCAGATCCCCATAGATCATTTTTGCTCTTTTAACTGCATGTATGACTCCGTGGCGCAAGGTTGTATTGTGGTAGGCATTATAAAATCCATGATGCACCTGAAGAAGTGAAAAATGCACGAAAGATTTGAGTATATGTCTGAACAGACTTTCTTTTAACTTCATACCTACCATTGCATCAGGCATCCCAGGGTAATTCAGATCAAGCTGTTTCCAGAACAAGTCCTCAACCCAGTTTTGTATGCTACAAAGAAATCAGCCAGGATATGAACAACATGATCAGCTAAAACTTAAAAAGGGATCGTGATAATGAACTTCCACTGTAGTCCTCAAATAATCATCTTAGAAATAAGAAAATATTAAAAAAGAAGCGATGACTGCTATATGCCTCAATTATTTTTTTTTCCTTGTAATATATATTTGAAGCAAATATTAACTAAAAATAATGCATAAGAGAAACATAATCCAACAATGAAAACTTAAAAACCTTGTATTACAATTCAGTATTCCGGACAATCAATAGCTAGCACTTTTCTACTATCTTTACTGCCTTTACAAGCATCCATCTAACACAAAGTCAGGTCATTATCACACATTCATAAGCTGCTAAAAAAAACAGATGGAAGTACAAGACTAGCTGATTTATTATTTCATACAGGCCCTAAATATTGGGAAATGATGAGCTGTATCAGGGTCTAATGTCCAAGTCAAAATAAACAAAGGTGTTTCAAATCCAGGGGTCAATAATAAACCCTGACACTCAGCAGCTTTATTGGTAATAGTTACAACAGCCAAATAAAATATTTCAGGAAATAACTACGGGCCAGTTTGATTACGTAGATGAAAATAAGGATGAAGAGAATTATTTAGATGAAGAATTAAGGGGATGAAATTGTTTAAGACAATGAGTATGGAATTAAGTGAAATGAGTGTTTGGTAAAATTAATATAATTGTGGGTAAAATTACGAAAAAGTATGTGTTAAATTTTTTTGTAGATGAAAGAGGTTGAAAAAAAATGAGGGGTAAAAGTGAGATTCAAGCCTTAATAATCTTTATAATCCTTATAATCCAAGTTTTGCAGGATTACAAAATTCTCATTGTCAAATTTCCTTAATCTCCATAATCTGACCCCTTTAATCTCCTTAATTCCCTTACCAAACAAGATTACGAGAATTATTTCTTCCTTTTAATTCCCATAATCTTAATCTTATTTATTTACACACTTACCAAACGGGGCCTACATCTGAAACAGTATGAATGAAGTTCAATAAGGTAGATATTACCCAAACTCCCTTATTAAACAATGTTGAAAGAATTTGGCCAAATAGGCCCTTTTCTATTTTCATTAGGTTTGTGTAACCCTTCAATTTTAACAACTTTCATTAAATTGAAGTTGGAAGGTAAAGGGCTTGATTAGAGGTATATTTACCAAACATATTTATATCATGAGTCTAGTTACTAGAGAGAAATCTCAAAAAGGCTTACTTAGCTAATTTGGCCAACAATGTTATGCATAAGGGCTCCTTTAAGAATCCAATACTGTTGTTTTTACTCTACAGATGAAAATGCTTTCCACAACACTTTATATTTGGTGAAGAGAAAACAACACGACTTTTCCAAAAAGACTAAAAACGTAAATGGAGTCCACACTGATTGTATACTAGCTATACCTAATCTAATTAGAGATAAATAACCAAAAAAGAAAAATAGGAAGGTAAAAAAAAAAAAAATCAAACCTGTGCTCCTGCGTCCCTCTAAATGTTATTATAATTGCATTGGGATCCTTTGCAACCCCAACATAAGCCTGGATTAAAGTAATTTAACTCCGGTTATATAACACAGAAAACAAAAAAACTCTAAGCCAACCTGAAAAACTGAAGTCTTGGGGAACTTCCTCTTACTGAATAAGAATATTCCTTTTTAAAGCATATTAGCTCAAATTATACAAAATTAACCTGTAAGCAATGCTGGATGTCAACAATCAACTCTGTCACTTCAAAACCCTGTTTGCATTAAGTCAACTAGTGAACAAAGTGTTCAAACTAACAAGAACTATGCCATTGACTACGGAACAAACTGTGGTCATACCTCTGTTGGACCATTGCATTTTGAACACGTCCAGCTAAAGAGTTCACTTAGATCTGACTCATAAACCTACATTGAGAAACCTCCCATTTAATAAGTGATTTGGAAAAAAGAAATGCATCCTTTCAAGCTTAATATTGTAGTTGAATTGAAATAAGTATTTTTCATTTAACTTAAAATACCAGTTTGCTATGAATTACATCATAATCATTTTTAGTTTTCACTATGAGTATGCTTTTTAATTTAACAGACATACAAATGAGGAAAGAGTAACAATAATGATATTTAAGATTATAAAAACCAAACTAAGCATATCTATCTGGGTCGCAAGTCTAACTTATGATTCATAAAAAAAATCAGGAGTTTCAGGAATTCGAGGATGGAATAATCCAAGAGTTCCACATCTTACTTACCGCTGCATCATATTGAACCAGTATTCTAGCAAGTGTTCCATTGTAAACAAAAGAATCATCCTCGTCCTTGAACTTCGTTGCTGCATTTACGAATGAGAAATAAATGTTCCTTTTGCCAGATAGTATCAAGATTGACAAAGAATATACGCACCCAAGATCTAGCACTGGATCAAAGGAAAAAAAAATTCTCTTTGACATGACTACAAGTATGATAATGACAGAATATTGCAGCTGTGATTGAAGGTGAAAACAAGTGGTCTTCCACATGAGATAAGTACAACGAATGACAAGAGATTTCAGTCCTGTTGAGGTTGGCCAACTTGAAAAGGTAAACAAAAGTACAGTTAAGGTCTAGTACTCGGATTTAAGTCTAACAATTAGTGTCCACAAATCAGGAATTATGTTGATCAGTAGATCAACAAGTCAACAACCATCCTTTGCACTCATTTACTTTCAAGGTCATCTAGTAGCAAGTTGCTAAAGTATAAAGTTCAGCAAGTAACAGCCGACGAGGCGATGAGATGAACATCGGGCTTTTCCTCGCGTGAGAGAGCATTTTACTAATAAGCAAACCCTTAACAAGGCATAAGCAAAACCAACATACGAAGCGGATAACAATGGAAGTCCTCCTTGCCACTCCCAAACAATGGAATATCCAAATTCTAAGTGACCAATTTCATCGTCAAAAACCTACAGACATGAACAAAACATAGAGGCTTGGCGGTGATTTTACCTTTACCAGAAGAAATAGCAAACAAACAACAAACAACCACCATCGCCCTCAGCCACTCCCTAGGCTCCATAATCTGGTGATCTGCTCCATCAATTTGAAAGTAATACCGGAGATTAATCGATAAAACGCAATTAATGGACTGATGAGTCTTGCAAAACCAAAATACTGGAAATTGGGGGCAACTTCAGGAATCCAAATCAACAAAAAGATAACCTACCACAGCCAAGGGACGAAAAAAACAATCGAAACGTCGGCAATCAGTCGATTTTCCGGCGACAATTGAGGAATCAGCAAGCGCCCCGGTCCGACCCTCAAATTTCCCCTCTAATGGAATGGTATTGGTTAGAGATAAAAATAGGCAAATACAGAATGGAGAAGTTTTATTTGCTTGATAAAAAAAAAAAAAAAAAAAAAAACTTTATTTCCTCCTGGAGTGACGAAATTGCCCTTCGCTCGGCTTTGGATTTGTAGATCCGACAATTGAGGAATCAGCGAGTTTCGTTCGGCCAGCAGACGTCTTCCCCTTTTGATTAAAAGGCTGCTCGAGGGCAGAACTCGGTCACGAACCATACGACCTCTAACATTTAGATGACCGGAAGATAACCGATCAAGAAAGGATTTATCAACCAATTGTTTATTTTTTGAGATTCATGCTTAATGTAACTTCTTCCACAACAATTTTATATCACCCATCAAAATCTTAACTTGTCAAGGAGGCATTCAAATCCTAAAATATAGTCCCAATATTTTGTTTCGAAATGAGAGTTTTTCACAATTTATGCATAAGTTAGAGGATCTCGATTGACATAGATCAATGAGTGGAGAATTTCTATTGAAGAGATAAATTGGGAGAATCAAACCCTAAAACAAAAATTGGGAGAATTGAACCCTAATGCGGACAAGAATGGAAGAATCAAACCCTAGTACTAAGAGAATTCGGCTTCTTGTTAGATTTGGATTCAATAACCAGAAGGATAAATTTTTTTAAGCACGGTGAATAACGGCGAGGAGTATTTCCAGATGTGTAAACATGAGCCCAAGGACATAAGCACATTTGCGTCTTTTTTAAAAGACTCCTAACTCTCTTTTTACTAAACACATTACGTATTTATCTATATAATGTTTTAAAAAAATTGAAATCTATAAAACTGTACGAAAACTACAACTACAACTACTAACCACAACTATAACTACGAATCCAATATTACTAACACGCTCTAGTGTGGAGTCTTAAATGATGAATCCAAACAAGAGGATTCATTGCTCATTTTTTATCCATCGAAATTCAGTTTCAAGAAGTCGGAAGGGAGGGGCTTCTTCAACTTGATATTTTTTCTTTTTCTTCTTTTCTTTGGAATTACTATTGTTATACTACCAAATCCGTAATTTTTTGGGTTTCTACCCAGCTATTTTAATTGTACACAGTAAAATCCTTGATTTTTTTTTCAAAAAAAAAAAAGACAATTGAAAGTAATCTTGTTTTTAAAGTACTTTTCTTGAAAAAGAATGATGATGATAGCAACACATGAAAAACTAGATAAAACAATAACTTCCATTGAGGTCATTCAAGGATAAATACCCTAGAATCCATACCAAGATTCATGCTTTTATCTCGTCTAATCATTGTATGGACTTTATTGATATACAAAACACACTCAACAATACCTATAACGAATCATTTGGATTTGAATCCATGTGGTTGCAACGACCGGATTTTGAGAATCTCGTAAAACAAACATGGAGAACCCAATTCACTAGGACCCACATGTTTAATCTTGTGAAGAAAATAAGCCTACTCAAACCAAAAGCTAAAAATGGAGCCGTGATAATTTTGGGAACATCAATAAACAACTTAAAATAGTAGATGAAGAAATCTAATCCCTTCAATGTTAACTGTCTAAATCCTTCAACCATGAAATGTGATCTCATATACATGTTTATTTTCAAATGGTCCTTCTTTATTCGGAGATCAATCCAAAACAACATTTAGTTCAAAATGTAAATGACGGCAACTTTATTATGTATAATCTATAAAACATAGAACATCTAATCAAACTCCCACTAAGTCAAGGGATTACAAAACTGTCAAGCACCATACGAGCAGTGTGCTCATGAAAAACCTTAGGAGGCAACCCCTTAGTTAACGGATCCACAATCATGGAGTTTGTGTTTATGTGTTCTATACAAATCTGACAACTTTGAACTTTTCCTTCAATGACAAGAACTTGATGTCAATGTGTTTCTTCTTTACGGAGCTTTTGTAGTTATTGAAGAACAAAATTGCAGCCTTATTGTCACAAAATAACTTCAATGGCTTTTCAATTTCCAGTAACCACACGTAGGCCTGTGATAAAATTACGCAACCAAATCCCATGAATGGATGCTCCGAAGCAAGCCATGAACTCTGCAGCAATAGTAGAGGTAGCTACAAGTGTTTGTTTGACACTTTTCCAAGATATAGCTCCTTCAAGCAACATAAAGACATAGCATGAGGTGGATCGTCTACTATCAATACAACCGGCGAAATCAGAATCAGAATATCCAACGATCTCCAATCTGTCTGATTTCTTGTAAGTCAACATGTAGTTCTTCGTTCTTTACAAATACCGGAGAACCCTTTTTGCTGCTTTCCAATGATCTGATCCAGGATTACTTAAGTATCTGCCCAAAAGTCCCACATAAATGTTATATCGGGACGGGTACAAACTTGAGCATACATTATACTCCCTACCACTGAGGAATAGGGAACCTTTTGCATCTCTTTTATTTCAAGATCTGTTTTGGACACTGCTTGAGACTAAACTTGTCTCCTTTATCTATTGGTGTATCTCCAGCTGAGCAATCTTTCATGTTAAATCTGCTAGTACCTTTTCGATATAGCCCTTTTGTGATAAACTGAGGATACCTTGAGATCGATCTCTTAGTATCTGAATTTCTAAGACAAAAGAGGTGTCCCCAAGATCTTTCATCTCAAAATTCCTAATGAGAAATTTCTTGGTTTCGTGCAATAAGCCTATATCGTTACAAGCCAATAGTATGTCATCAACATACAATACCAGAAAGATAGACTTGCTCCCACTGAATTTGTGATACACACAATCTTCAACCTTATTCACCTCAAATCCAAAGGAGGTGATCACTTGATGAAATTTATGATTCCATTGCCTTGATGCCTATTTAAGCCCATAGATGGATTTCTTTAATTTACATGCCATAGATTTTGAATCTTTGGATTCAAAATGTTTTGGTTGAACCATATAAATGGTTTCATCAATGGTTCTATTGAGAAACGTTCTTTTCGCATCCATCTGATGTAACTCTAAATCAAAATGAGCTACTAGTGTCATTATTGTCCTAAAAGAGTCATTAGATGAAACCGGAGAAAAGGTCTCTTTAAAGTCAATACCTTCCTTTTGAGTGAATCCCTTTGCAACTAGACGAGCCTTATATCTTTCGATGTTGCCTTTTGCATCCCTTTTGGTTTTAAGTATCCATTTACAACCAATGGGTTTTGCACCTTTTGGCAACTCGACAAGATCCTATATGTCATTGTCCTTCATGAATTTCATCTCCTCTTGCATGGCTTTAATCCAGTATTGAGAGTTAGAACTTTGAAGGGCCTCAGGAAGATTGATTGGATCATCCTCTAAAATACGTGTAGAGTCTTCTTGTTCCATAAGATGCGCGATGTAATCATCTGATATATCTCCCACAAGATCTTCTTGTTCTACTAGATATACAATGTAGTCATCCGGAATTACATATCTTCTTTCTATACCGGATCTCCTTAAAGGCACTTCTTGAGGTGGTTGAATTTGCTCTATGGAAGGAACTTCATTGGTGTCTAAAACCGGAGTTGTTTCTTGAAGAGTGTCAAGAGTTGTATCTTGATCACTTTTAATAACAATATTGAGAGATAAATTTCTCTTCCTCAAAGACAACTTCGTCAAGAGTGACATTCCTTAATCCTTCCCCTCCAAATTCTACATCCTCAAGAAATCTGGCGTTTCCCGACTCAAAAAATGATCGGGTAGCGGGATCATAAAATTTAAACCCACAAGAGCGTTCAACATATCCAACAAAGTAGCAACTAGTTGTCTTAGAGTCCAACTTTCTTTTGTTAGGCTTGTAAGGCCTTGCTTCAGCTGGACATCCTCAAATGTGTAAGTGCTTTATGCTGGGCTTTTTTCCAGTTCACATTTCATATGGGGTTTTAGCTACCGATTTGCTAGGTACTCTATTAAGGATGTATATTGCAGTTTTTAGCACTTCTCTCCAAAGTGATTCAGGTAAAGAAGAATGATTAATCATACTTCTTACCATATCCAATAGTGTTCTATTTCGTCTCTCAACAACATCATTCATGCTGAGTTTGCCCAGCATAGTGTACTGAGGGACAATTTCACACTCCTTTAGGAAGTTAGCAAAGGGTCTTGGACGTTGTTCTCCTGATCCATCATATCTGCCATAGTATTCTTCATCACTGTCAGATTTAACGGCTTTAATCTTCTTACCAAGTTGAAGTTCAACTTCAGCTCTGTAAGCCTTGAAAACATTTAGAGATTGTGGTTTCTCACGTATCAAGTAAAGGTACCCATATCTGGAGTAGTCGTCTATGAACGTAATAAAGTATTGTTGACCATTCCACGCAGCTGTAGGGAATGAACCACAAATATCCGTATGTATTAGCTCTAAGATTTTTGTACTTTTGTTTGCACATAACTTTCTAATGTTTGTTAATTTTCCCTTGACGCACTCAACACAAACTTGAAAGTTTGTCAAATCAAAGGAAATCAAGAATTTCTTCTGACACAAGCCTTTGAATTCTTTGTTTAAAGATGTGACCTAAGCGCTTATGCCATAAGAATCCAAGATCTTCATCCAATTTTCGCTTTGTACCTCTAGAACCTGTATGCAGGATTTTATTATGAGAAGCAACCGTTTTTAGCATATAAAGACGACCAATTAAGATACCGGTACCAACAAGATTTGAATTTAAGGAAATACTGAATTTTCCATTTCCAAAACTACAAAGGTATCCACATTTGTCCAAATAGGAAGTAGAAATTAAATTCCGTTTAAATAACGGAGAAACAAAAGTATCCTTTAAATCAAAATAACATCCAACACTTAAATTTAATCTAAAATGCCCTATAGCTTCCACAAGAACTTTATTGTCATCGCCAACATAGATGAATCTTTCATCATCACTTGGTGGTCAACTCCAAAGGCAACCCTGCATTGACACACAAATGTGAGTAGTAGCACCAGAATATACCCACCACGTGTCAATAGGTACAAAAGCTAAATTAACCTCAGAACAAACTAGAGTGAGAACTTTACCCTTCTTTTCACGCCAAGCAGCGTATTTAGGACATGCTTTCTTCATATGTCCTTCCTTTTTGAAAAAAAAAACACAAGTGAGTTCATCACTTTGCTTCTTTGCCTCTTTCTGCAAATGTTTACCAGCTGTAGTATCCTTAGCCCTTTTCTTTGATTTGTTTTGAGAGCTTGATGCAAAGTGAGCACTTTCTGTCTTGTCTCTTTTTATCATGTCCTCTTCTTGCACACATTGCGAAATGAGCTCATTAAGAGTTTCTCCATCTAAGTATTATAACTCACCTTAAAATGACTTTGTGGGGGAAGAGACAGAAGAACTAAATGCACGAGTAAATTATCATTTATCTCTAACTTTAGTGCCTTTAGTTTTCCCGTAAGATTTGACATTTTCATAATTTACTCCCTTATGTTTCCTTTTCCTTTGTACCTCATAGAAATTAGAGCAGTCAAATGGTTGCTTGATTCTACTTTCTCATTCTTGAAAAAATATTTTTGAATTGCCTCAAAGGATTCCTTAGCATCTTTGCTCTCAGAAATAGAGCCCCGAAACGCTTCCGGAATGGAACGTTTTATGATCATAAGACACATGCGGTTAGAGCGATTGGAGTTATCCTCAGCCAAAGTCGGTCGTCCAGTCCTTAGCGCAAGGTCTAGATCCATACACCCGAGAACGATTTTCACATTCTCGTTCCAGACCTTAAAATTTGTCTCATTAAGCATTGAAATGGAACTGACTTGAGCAGAAACATTAGTAGTAGTTGTTGAAACTAAACATAATAACAAAGAATTAACAGAATTAATCAATTAATTTTAAAATAAAATACCCAACACAACTTGACATTTAGTGTTTGCAAAAAATATCAATTGTAAATAGTACTCTCAATGCAACAATCAAATATTAATAATAAATCTGATCAAACAATAGCCTTTCTTTGGCCCGACTATCATTCACATGGATAACCTTTATAACTATCGCTATTTATTGTCGCATGCGCTTTCATTATTTGGCCAAACATTGACCTTCCTTTGGGCTGATCAATATCTGCATAATTAATGAACGCGTAATTGATTAATCGATATATTATCCTAAGTGTGATTTTGTTTGGCCAAATATTAACCTTCCTTTGGGCCGATCAATATTCGCATTAACAAGTATAATCACTAGTTATTTAGTGTTTGACCAAATATCAACCTTCTTTTGGGTCGATTGATATCCGCATAAACAAACGATACACTAATCCTTATAATTTTAAATTTAAATAATTCACACAACATAGACTACTTTGGTAGCATATTGTTTCAATTAATTTAATTTAAAATATATTTTAAATATATAGACACTTAAATATATATCGTTTAAATAAAATCTAAATATTACACTCGATAACCTTTAATCGATACAAGATATAGTGGAAAAGACCAAATTTTACGCTCGTATGAACAACCACCCCTATATATCGTGTTTGAATATAAATCAAGCATAACTCATGTATCGAAAATAAATGAATAAGCCAATACGTAAATATATATACATATACACAGTATAAAACATGATATTATTTTTATAAAGCAATAAGCTTTTCAAAATAACATCTCAACAGAAAGAAAAGCGTAGGCTTTTCAACTGAAATTGCAGATTTGTAAGATTGCAGGCAATCATGACCATTCCATATACAATGAATAAAAGACTTAAAAAAAATAAATAAATAAATTCAATGCATATGAAACAACAGGCTTACAAAGATCTAGAAGCCTAAAAAAACGCAGGAAGGCGCAAAGCAAAAAAAATAAATATATATGACATAATAAAAAAACAAGGTCAACTGCACGCCCAAGTATCAACGCAAAACCAAAAAATCAAATCACCGTATCGAAACACCAATACATATATATCAAAAAAAAAGTTCCTAACAACTTAACATGATTACTGCTCTGATATCACTTGTTGTAATAATTAAATTTCCTAAACCATAAACGCAAGGATCGAAATCATGCTAGAGTTATTAAGGAATCAAAATTTACATACCTGGTTCCATAGTAGCAATCGGATGAACCAATAGCAATCGAATCGAACCTTAGTGAGGAATCTACGATCCGAATGAGCGCCACAGGTATACTGTCTTCCTCAGTCAAACCTCCTTAGGATTTTTGTAGGTTTTGTCTATGATGGGAAGAAAATAGAAAACTGTTGATTGATTTGACGTATTGGGAACCATAACCTAACAACGTTTATATAATGACCTAATAGAATCTCATTAAGCCTATTGGGCCAAAATTTGGTATCCACCCACTAATATATTTAGTCATATAATATAATTGGTTATTATAATATGTAAGCCCATTAATAATAATAAGATTAATAAAAAAAATCTTACAAGGGAGAGTTGCATGTGGTTAAGACGGCAGTTGCTGCCTCCGATTGCATAAAAGTAGGTGGTCGAAGAGAGCAAGAAAGAGAGGTGGGAGAGATGCATGAGAAATAGATTGTTGTTATTGAGGGTTACTTGCTTGCTTGGTTGGGAGTAGGAGAGTGGTGTAGGAGTTGTTGCGTGAGCATAGAGAGATGGAGGTAGGAGAAGGAATGGGAGAGGGAGGTGTATTTTTTGAGTGCGTGAGGAAGAGGGAAGAGGTAGAGTTGAGTCCGGTTCAAACCAAACCGCCGAACCGGCGGTTTGTGAACCGGCGTAAACCGCCGGTTTGGTTCGGCGGTTTGGTTTGAACCGGCGTAAACCGCCGGTTTGACCAAACCGGCGGTTTAGATTCGCCGGTTTGGTTGAACCGGGAATTTACGGTTTAGGTTTAGGTTTGGCTCTCGGCCAAACCTAAACCGGCGGTTCAAACCGGCGGTTAACCGCCGGTTTGAACCTTTTTTTATTTTTTATTTTTTTATGCCTAAACCGGCGGTTTGGCAAAAAAAAAGAGCCGTTGGCATTGCCAACGGCTCTTTGGCCCACAACGGCTATAAGCCGGTGGACCCCACTTCTCAACGGCTCTTAGAGCCGTTGGGGTATTGTTTTTTTTTAGTTTTTAATATATGTTTAATTAAAAAAAAAATTCCTACCCAAAATTCCTACAAATACCATACAATTCTTCCATTTATCTCACACCAACATTCTCATCTATCTACTACTACTCTCAATCTCCATCTCGTATTCTCTTTCTCGTATTCTCGATCTTTCGAAATGGAAAACCCGGATCACCAAAGCGACTTCGACTTCACTCCGAGTCCCGCTTTCTTTCCTAGAACACAAGAAAGCGAGACTCAAATGCCGGATTCGGAAATGCCACAAGTTCCACAAGGTCAAGGTGAAGGGCCATTCCGACAAGCTCCTCCACCGCAAATGCTCACCTCTGACATATTCACGAAGCATTACAAGAAGGGTCCGGTGGTGGATGATCATTGCCAAGTTACGTGCAATTATTGTCCGAAGGTGTACAAGTGGAAGGCGAAGGGCGGATACGGGACTTTGCAAACTCACATGCAAAAGTATCATCCGGAGAAGCTCGGAATATCACGGGGACAAACACAATTGTCCCACGGGTTTGCATCCTCTTCCTCTCAATCTTCTTTATTTACGGTTAGTCAACTTAATTGCATCCGAAACTTTTCCACTTTCTTATGCGGAATCTATTAATGTAAGAGAATATAACACTACTTTTCTTCAACCGGCTTTTAAACCAACTTCTCGTAAACAAGTTTCGAAATTAATTTCTCAATCTTATGAACAAAAGAAACAAAAAATTCTTACGATTTTACAATCTTTTTCGCATCAAGTTTCAATTTGTAGTGATATTTGGAGTACTTTATCACAAAAACATTTTTACATGGGCGTCACTTTACATTTTATCGATAATGATATGTACTTGCATAAATTTGTTATTGCATTTCGCCATTTTAATGAAAGACATACTTCCGCCAATATTGCTAATTTAATAAGAACGGTTTTACAAGAATTTAATTTACAAGATCGAATTTTTTCATACTCATTTGATAATGCTTCATCTAACACCAACGCCGTAAACAATTTGGTGGGGAATGCGGGTTAACTTATAAAAACACCTTTTACTCACCAAAGATGTTCATGGCAAATGTTAGAACCTATAACCGACGTAATTGAACATATTTGGCATTCAACCGACTTAAGAAGAAAATGGAGATCAACTTGTATAGAAAAAAATGTTCCTCTGATTGCTTTTTTAAAAGATATTGGAACTCGTTGAAACTCAACCTATAAACTACTTAGTCAAGCTCTTCGTTATAAAGTTGTTTTATAAGAATTTTCCTCACAATTATTTCTTGGTCTATTTTAGATGATGAAAGTATTTGGCAAACTTGTTTTGATATTTGTAGTGTTTTAAAAGTTTTTAGTGATTCTACTAATATGTTGAGTTATGTTTACATTCCAACCTCTTGTAGTTTTTTAGAAATAGCCGTAAATGTTGCCGAAGCTTTACAAACCGATTTAGGTTTAGAATCACTTAAATATGCGGCAACCGAAATGAAAACAAAATGGTTAAAATATTATGATGACATTCCCCTAGTTTATCTTATTGCCTCCGTTTTCGATCCTAGACTAAAAATTGATGGTGTTACGGAATTTTTAAATGCTTATTATGAATGTTTAGGTTTATCTTCTATTAAGAATGTTAATTCTATTACTAGTAATATTCGTGTTGAAATTGGTAAATTACTTCCTTTATTTGAAACAAGTGGTAGTGCTTCTTCCCAATCAACTCCCCCACCCTCTTCTTCTTCTTCTTCTTTCTAAAGCTAAACAAATTTTAGCTAAAAGAACAAAAATACCTAGACATTCATCCGCAAGTGCGGAATTTGAAGATTATCTAACAACTCATTTTAGTTTTGATGGTGAAATTGATAGGTTTCAAGTTTTAGAATATTGGAAGAAGATGGCCCCAAAGTATCCAACATTGGCCAAGATTCTGCAACAAATTATGGCCGTCCCCGCATCAACGGTGGTCGTGGAGCAAGCTTTTAGTCAAGGAGGAAACATGCTAAACTACAAGAGGAGTCAATTGAAGCCCGATAAATTGGAGGCTCAAGTATGTGTTCAAGATTGGATAAGGGCGGAGAAGAGGCAACAACGGAATGCACCCGTTTATGACTCAAAATCAGATTCCAACTCCGATGATCCGGCCAACACTTCCGTGTCCGAGGCGCAAAGGTAAGAAGGTAACGAAAACAACTCGGAAGTCCGAAAAAAGGTAAGCAAATGCAAGAGAACTACGTAGGCTTTGATTCCTCCTATACCCCAAGAGGATACGTAGGCAACCGGACCGGTTCAAGCCCTCTCCTTTTTTTTTCAATTACTTTTATTCAAAAAAAAATTGTAATGTAATAAAAAAAAATTGAATGTATAAAAAAAATGAGTATTCTCTTTCTTGTATTTTAGTTAGCAATTTTATTTTAGTTGCTCTCTTTTATTTTAGTTAGTAATTTTATTTACTTAGTAATTATTTTATTCAAAAGCTAATGTAATAAAAAAATTTGGATGTATAAAAAAATGAGTTTGCTTTTTTGTAATTATTTTACATGGTCTTTTTTATTTTACTTGCTCTCTTTTATTTACTTAGTAATTCTATTAAAATGCTATTGTAATAAAAAAAAATTCAATGTATAAATTATAAAAAGATAGTTATGTAAAATTCCAATCTACAAAACTTTACTAAAAATTAAAAATGTACAAAGATTAACAAATGCATAATTTTTTTATTAATTTAATAATGTAAAGTTCCAAATTCCAATCTACAAAACTTTACTAATGTAATATAAATTTTAAATGTACAAATTTTTTTTTTAATTTACTTATTTAGTAATTTTATTTATGTACAAAAAATTACTAATATATATTTTATTTTTTTAATAATTAAAATAACTATTAACTTATATTATATTATAATTTTTTTTAAAAAATTCATGTGCCAAACCACCAAACCGCCGGTTTAGGTTTAGGTTTGGCCTTTGCGGTTCGCAAACCTAAACCGGCGGTTTAGGTTTGCGACCCACCACTAGGAAGAGGGGCCGGAGAGAGATGAAGGCTGAGGTGAAGGAGAGACAAATAGTGTGGAGGAGGTGTTGTTGTGAGGCTTGAGTGATGAAGGCGACAAGGCTTGAGTGAGTGAGGAGGAAAGATGCTGGAAGGTAGCTTACAAGGCGAAAGGGACAAGGCGTGTGAGGCCAAAGATAGTTGTAGTAGCAGAAGGAAGGGGTGACTAGGGGGTGTAGTGTAGCAGGGTGAAAGAGAGGTGGAGAGATCGATAACCATGATCGGGCTAGGAAGGCAGGGTGCAAGGTTGCATATATGGTAGCTGGCTAGGAGGTGAACAAGGGTCTGCTAAGGATGCTACAACTCAGGCTAGAGAGGCTAGGTGTGCTTGCATGAGCGGCTAAGGGAGAAGAGGTTGCAACACCAGATAGCACCGAGGAACACCTGTAAGCAGGCGATGACGCCAGCTGGTGAGGTCGTGGTGCCAGGGAGGGAAGATGGTGCTAGAGGTGGCCGTTAACGGCGCTAGGCCGCATGACCTAGAAGAGAGGAAGGAAAGGAGAAAAGAAAGAGAAAAAAAATGAAATAAAATTAATTCAATAAAATAACCGGAATGGGCGTTTCGGATCGCAAAATTTTTCAAACTTTTTCCGTAAAATAATTACGGAAATTATATACAAAAATATACATAGATATATGCAAATTATCTTTTACGATAAAATACTCTCGAAAAAGTATTTATGTTATTAAAATAATAATAATAAATATACGGAAAATTATTTATATAAAACGCATGTTATTTTAGGGGTGTTTCATTCCCCCTTAAAAAGAGTTTCATCCCCAAAACTAAGACTCGAAAAGCGAGGGGTAACGCTCACTCATCATCGTTTCAGTCTCCCAAGTGGATGCATTGGTACCATACCGAGACCATATAACCTTCACCAACAGTATCTCCTTGTTCCTCAACTTTTTAGTCTCATACCAAAGAATCTACACCGTGTGCTCCTCATAAGTAACGTCTTTTTTTAACTCGATATCATCTTGCAAGAGCACATGCTTGGGATCCGGAACATACTTCCTCAACTGAGATACATGGAAGACATTATGCATTTGACTCGCGAATGGCGACAATGTCACTCGATATCATCATGCCTAAACATATGCTTGGGAAATGGATCAAGTGACTCATGAATTTGGGAGATGGCCTTGGTGTGATGTCTAGGCCCATGGGTGGAGCTAGAGTTGTTCAAACGGTTTGGACCAAATCGGACCATTTCACTGTTTGTGTGAAACGGTCCATGGACCGGATCGAATCGTAATGGTCCGGGCCGTATTGTTTTTTTAAAAAAAATATTTTGTATGGGTTAAATCCGGGCCGATTTTGGACCGGAACGTATGCATTTCTTCTTCAAAAATATTAGAAGAGTATATTAACGGTGTGCACTGGACCGGATCATTACGGTGTAACACCGGACCGTAATAACATGGAGCGGACCGGATTTTACAATTATGGTCCAAGACGGGACCGAACCATAATTTCCGGTTCGGTCCAATCATGTCCAGTCAGCCCTAGGCGGAGCTAGGTGGGCTCAACTTGGCCATCACCCACCCCCGCTCAAAAAAGTTTTTAGCTTTGTTTATTTTCTTGCATAAAAAAGGAATTAAATACAATTTTGTTATGTATGATCCATTTTGTGCAAAACTGAACACAATAGTACACCAGTCAATTTAAAAAATTGAAACGGCTCTTTAATTGTAGAAATAAAGAACTGTATTTGTCAGGAAAAAAACATGCAACTTTGTAGTCACATTAAATTTGCATAAGTAACTTTTCAATAGTAAAATATGCACTTTTATCTATTTTTAAAGTTTAATTATTACATTATTTATCATTCAGTTTTTCTATTATATGCATCACACTAAATATTATTCTAACCTTTAACTATCATTTATATATATTTTCTATTTATTATACACAATAACGTCTATACATATATAATTATTTTTGGTAATTAAGAAGTAATAAATAAGATGGTAAGCAATTATTTCAACTTTTTAAGTATTTAATTATATTTTATATTTACTTTTTTGAGAATTTAGTTATTTAATACATAAATATGTTTTAAGAGAAGTAGGATGTTTACCCACAGATTAACCCATCTGAAAATTTCAACAACATCCAAGACCAACTTTTCGTATGATTGAATTTTGTGTTCTCATCCGTAAAAATGCTTTAATATATTGCGGTTTTCATTTTTATTTAATGTATGAGAAGTTAAAATTTGAAGTTGTTCACCGTGTTGGCTACGTTTACAAGTATCTGAACCTCAAATCGAAACTTTAACTTCCCTATCAAGAGAGGAAGAATTTTGGGCAACAAGAAGCTGCAATGAAATACCCTTTCGAGATAAGATTAACAAAACGTTACAACGGGTTCGTCTAAACTGTAGCCACCATCCAGTGATTCAGGGCATTATTGAATGCATAAAATGAGAGGGGTTTCAAATGGTTAGTGATTGCTGCCGTCCAACGTGAGGAGGACCTTGTATAATTCTGGACGTCTGTCACGGAAAACTCCCCAGCTATGTCTCTTGTATTTGATTTTGTCCAAATCGAATTCTGCTATGAGGATGGCTTCTTCTTTCTCATCAGCAGATGCTAAAATCTCACCAGTTGGACCTGATTATAATGTGGGACAGTATAAGCTTGCTTCTTAATATAATAAAAGAGGCAGCTTTGTTGCTTATGAAGCAGGAAAGCGCAGTACCTGCTATAAAGGAATTTCCGTAGAAGGTGATTGCGCTCTTCCCATGCTCAGTCTCTATGATTTCCTTTCCGATACGGTTTGAAGCTACCAGAGGCACCTGCCATTTTGGAAAAACATATATGAGCATCAGCCATGACAACTTGTATAGCGCTAATAAACAACTTGTACTCAGGCACACACGGGATCGGATCGATGAGACATTTAGAAAAAGTATCAAGCGCTCCAACATACCAGATTGGCACCAGCATGCCCTTGCATAACCCGCTTCCAGTGATCACGAGAATCAAGTCCCTCATCTTGAGGCTCAGAACCGATAGCTGTGGGGTAGAACAATATTTCTGCACCTCCCAGTACCAAAGCACGGGCAGTCTCGGGAAACCACTGGTCCCAACAAATTCCTAAGAATCAACAAATAATAACTTCTTAGATTTTTTTTATCAGGTTTATTACAACAAGCATCAAATGGAGCTAATGTAACCCCCTTGGTGATGCAATACATTGAGTTTTAAGATTCCACATACAAAACTCACCTACTCCAATTTTTGCAAATTTTGTTTGAAACACCTGCTCAACAAACAACTTATTCAGATCAGACTCGATATAGAACAATAACACTTGGAATGAAACTTAAGAGAGCTCCAAACCTTAAAGCCAGTGTCTCCTGGATTGAAATAAAACTTCTCTTGATAACCTGCGAGGATTTATACTTAATTGTAAATCAATCTAAGGGGTGAGCTGGAGCATAAAATGAATATGAGACCCTAGATACCTGGCCCGTCAGGTATATGGGATTTGCGGTAGATCCCTAAATCAGTACCATCAGCATCAACAATGGCTACAGAATTGTAATGGGCATTATTTGCCTCCTCAAAGAAGCTAACTGGTATCACAACTCCCAATTCCTTTGCAAGTTTCTGCATCCTGTAAAAGAATCACAATTTTTGCCTCTGTGACATTGATTTTGAATTCATTTGAACAACATGGCGATGAAAGAAGTGAGAATCTGACTGAATAGAATGAGCTTACTTCAAGATTGTAGGGTGGTCCTTGTATGGTTTCGCCCGCTGAATGAAATCCTCCCGTTGAGCTTGACAGAAATAATATCCTTCAAACAGCTCCTGAATTAGTGAAAGATCAAACTTATTAGCCATGATAGAAAGTGCTCCTAACTGTTTTACCCTTAGGTGCAGAAAGTACGAACCTGTATAAGAATAATATTTGCGCCCTTTTGATGAGCAGCTCTAACAAGCCTGCAAAGAGAGTATCAGAAACTACGAAAAACATAAATCTCTGAGCATATGAAAGTATTAAATCTTAATGGTTTCAGTGTCAAAGTGAAATCAAAGGTTACATCCTCGAATTGAACTTGAATGGATTCATCATCAAATTGCGAACCGTAAACCCTAAAAGCAAGAGTAAGAGAACGAATGGGACCTTTCAGCGGTGGCGATGTTGGTGGAGACGTCATCTGTGCAAGCGAATTGCAGAGCTGAAACCACCACTTTACGTGCCTCCCCCATCTCCCCTTTCAAAACCCTAAGTAATTGAGCAAAATTTTGTGGAAGTGTATTTCTTGTACTGATTCCTTTGTTCTTTCCGCGAGCAACTACTTTTACTTAGCTTAGGCTTAGCTTAGGGGGATCGAAATGTCGAATATATTCTCACACCCTCCCTACCCAACTTTTTCTTATAATTATTTTTTATATATGATAAATTTGGGATCTTTTGCTTAAGTACACTAATTTAGAAAAAAAAAAAAATTTGATTTTAGGTTCGGACCAAAATAATTTATGAGAATACACGAGAATTAGGTTCGGTAATAGAAGCGCGGTCAGAGACCGCACTTTTATTCGTAAAAAACGATGTCTTGGACAACATTTTAATTTATGCAAATTAAAAAAAAAAAAAAACACAGAGGCGTGGTCTAGAAGCGCGAAGTGTAATTTTATTTTTAAAAAAAAAGAAAGGATATACAGGCACGGTCCGCGCCTCTAGCACAATTTATTTTTTTTAAATGATTTTCCTGCCCCTGCCTCTGATTCATGCATGCGCAATAAAGGAGGCAGTAAAGAGAGGCCCAATCCCGCACCTCTTGCCCTCTATTAAACCCCGCTTCCTCGTCTCTTCTAACATACATTCGATCTTTCATCACCACAAAAAATAAATAGATTTGCGACGGTACTTTGTGACGGCGTCTATTACCGTCGCAAATGATTGGAAGTTTGCGACGGCACAACGACGGTAAATAATGCCGTCGCAAATGATCTGAATTTTGTGACCATAAACCAGTATCGTCGTAAACTGTATGAATTTTACGACGACACAACGACGGTAAGTACTTGCCGTCGCAGATGGTTTTTTTTCTTTCTCGATTTTCTTTTTAAATAGCGTTTCTTTTTTTTTTATAATATCATTCAATTGATTTTCACCCAATTTGTTTGTGAGACAAAAGCCTGATCGATGAACCCTAGATCTACTTTCTCATTATCGCCTTAGTCTACGGCTCAAGTTAGAAACCTCTCTTCGATTACCTCTGAGCGTGATTGAAAGTCGCGATAACGGCGATCTTCTAATCTATCTTCATAGATTCGTCGGCAGTGATCCATTCAAAAGAAGTCACAAACTCAAGATTTTCAATCTAGGGTCGTCCAGACATCATCGTTCTACTTCTCTGCTTGAGTGTTAGGTTTGCTTTTTGCTCACTAGATCTGAGGAATCCAGCTCTATAGAGAGCTAGAATGAAAATCGATTGTTCTCATAGAAGCCTTCTGCTGCGACCGATCGATCTCTGAAGCATAAACAGTGAGGGAGACATTTTTCGGAATATGCAACAAGGTAATTTGTTCATTTTCAGGCTCATCTACTGATTCAGAAAACTTTTTGTGTTGCCTGCATTCTAAGTTCACATCTTATGTGGTTTATCTTAGTAGTTTCGATGATCATCATACATCACAATTACATAAAAATGTACTACTATTTACCTATGCTTGCGAAATGCAGCTTAGACCTAGTGATCTTCTTATTGTAGATAGTTTATAACCTTTTGCAGTTCCCATATGGTAATTTTAACCTTTTGCAGTTCCCAACTTATCAAACAATTCTCTAAATATGTTCTTATTATAAGATGAGATGTTTCTAGTCTACTGCTTGTTTGATGATCGAGATTTTTCGTTCAAAAAAGAAATGGTTTACATAACTATACTAAGTAGGAGATATGAATGAAAAATGTTTTGCTTGCAACCATCACCATTTGATATGCATTATGTGTTTGCAGAACATCTTATCAGCCACCCATCTGGTTCCTATTTTCCATATGAAAACGTTACCTTCTGCACATTGCCTTTCGAATAGGCTTTTCAGATTCATCATCTTAATCTAAATTTGATTTGAAAATATTATTGTTGGTGTGAATATTACCTTTATATATCAAACAAGCACATAACACTTTTTCTTAGAAATTGGGTTTCACATATATGACTTTATTTTGAAGAAATTTCTTACAGATTGGATAAAATGCCTCTGAATTAACCTCTGTTTTTGTGGATATTGAGGCTTTCCTTCATTTCTACTTAATTAGGAGATAATGCTTAAATATCTTGTCCTGTGATTGAAATTCTAGGAGCCTGTGTTTTTTTATCATTTGAACAAGCTCTTGATTCGTGTGCATTCTTTCATTGATGTATGTTGTAGCTCTTTTAAAAGTTTTGCAAATTATTTTGATTTATAACATGTTAACAAGTAGGCTACGTTCAGCTTCATGAATGAGAGTTATCCCATAAAGAAAATCAAATATGGATAACTTCTTTAATTAAATGTTGCGTTTGTTTATCGTATGTCTTCCATAAAGCTACTAGTTCATTTCTTGCAGGTGGTTGCGGTTCTTGCATTATGTTGGTGTCCAAATACAACGCACTAAGCTATCAATTGGAAGATTACACAGTTAATTCATGCCTAATACACTTCTATGCAGTGTAAATGGTTGGTCAATCACCACAGCTGAAGGTCTTGGGAACACCAAAGATATATGGAATTCACCCAATACAACAAAGGTTTACGTTCTCTTATCCCTTAAAACTCTAATTTGATGCATATACTTCTCAAAGTTTCAATGTCTTATTTGTGTTGGTTAAGGCAAATAGAATTCAGTTTATACAAATTTTTTTTATTTGTAGGTCCTTACTCTTTTCATCTCTGGAAATTTAGGGTATGAGCTCTTTCTCCTTTTGTTTGTCCAAGTGCCATACAAAATTTAGAAGCATTGCATTGTTTGAATGCAAGGCTTGTTAAGGATTTGAAGTTTGAACTGTGCTCAATAATCATGTAGACATGTACCTCTAATTAAGAGAATTTTGAATTATCTCATTTTTAATTAGAATTTTAAAACGGTAATTACTAGATAATATTTATTTGCAAAATAAGATGCTTTTGAATAATTTTTTTCATGTTTAATCGTCAAAAATCATAATGGAAAAGAGTAGTGTAGTGGAAGTTCACTGCTTTAATATTTTTTAAATAAATTATGCTGTCAAGTGCCTCACTACTCAAGAAAAGAGAATAAATGAATTATAATGCTTTATTAAATTAGCATTATTATTTATTATATTGAAAATAAAATTGAACCACTAAAATAATTTTGTCCATGAACCGTAGTAAGTAGTTGGTACAGAAACACGGTGGAGACTGGAGAGAAATAGAAGGGGAGAGGTATCTGTACGGAACAAATATATAGTTCTCAAAGTTTCTTTGTCGTATTTTATGTGAAATTGTTTGAATGCAGATGCTAGGTGTTCGTATTAAGCTTGTTAAGGATTTGAAGTTGCAACATTAACACAAATATATAAGTGCTTGTCTTTTTGAGAATCATGCGAGTTCATCACAAAAACTTTGCACAGTTGAAGGTCATTTCCATTACGACAAACAAAACTTATGAATGAAAAACGTATCTCATTATATAGTGTTTCCTTTCTACACAGAAGTAAGGATTTCTAGAAGTAAAACTTCTCATCCATAGCTGCTCCTGCTAGAGGGTAGTATAAAAACCTGGGATTTTTCAGTTGGTTAAAAATATGAATGAAAAAACAAAACTTATTTATCTTAGATTTGCATGATTTCTAGGTAAAAAATCAAATGTAACCGCAGCAACACGCATGTGTACATATTTATCTTCTCTCTTTACTAATTTATTATGCTTGTTTTGGAGGGTTTAGATGAGTTGTTCCTCATATGGCTTTGTGTTGGCAAGCAGATTCTCGTTTCTACATATGAGTTTACCACAAAATTTTATTTAGCTGTGATCGACGCCATAAACTAATATTAAGTTCCTACAATTGCCCTTGGATTTCTTGCAGGTTTCGCAGTCTATCGGTGATGCTTATCTCAAGCGATCAGAATTAAACAAACCACCTCTGTTGTAGAAGTTTAGATTTCCTAACCCATTTGGCAAGCCTATCCTTTCACATGAGCCTTCAATACTAGTGCAAAAGCTTTGTCCCGGAGATCAGTTTCTCATCTTTGCATAAGATGGCTTATGAGAACACCTTAGCAATCAAGAAGTTGTTGATATGGTGAACACAAATCCCCTGGTGTAGGTTCTCTTTCCTTGATACATTAATGCTTTACCATGTTAGTAAAGTTTGAGTAGAAGGCTAAAATGTGACAATGCAAATTAAATAAAATGCAAGGAATAGCAAAAAGACTTGTGAAGGCCACAATGTGTGAAGCTGCAAAGAAGAGAGAAATGAGATACTCGGATCTCAAGAAGATTGACCGAGGAATAATAAGACATTTCCATGATGACATCACGGTGGTAATCTTGTTCCTCGACTTCCATCTGATCAGCCAAAACTCAAAATCTGGTCCGGTTGCATCTATAAGTGGAGCCGGGTGCCTTCCATCATATATGAAGTCCTGATCAAACTGTATGAGCCGCAGTAATGATATCTTGCTAGGGAAGGAGCTAAAGCATATAAGTGTATAGTTTTCTACACATTCTACTTGCGTCCACGAGTTAAACACCTGTTGGGACGCCGATTTGTGCTTCTTCCACGAATGATTTGGTTGTGCTTTAACATGGCCTGGCCCGGTATGGGAAGAAAGATCCTTACATTTTTTTTAAAAGCAGATAAATATGTACACATTGATGTGAATAAATAGAAAATAAGGAATGTCTAACGACTCTTATTAGTTAATGTGAGTTAAGTAGTATTTTGTTACGCATAATTGTTTTTTAAAAACAAATAATTTTTTATTTCAATTAATTTGTATCAATTATTTATATTTCACATTAATTTGTATAGTTAGTTAGATTTCTTTTTTTTTTAATTTTGTTGAATAAATTTGCGACGGCAATTTCTGCTGTCGCAAATATAACTTTTTTTTATTTTTATAAATAACTTTGCGACGGGAACTGCCGTCGCAAACAGCCGTCGCAAAAAAGGAACGACAACATGTTGCTGTCGCAAAAGCTTTTTACGACGGCCCCTTTGACGACGGCTGGTATGCCGTCGCAACGCCGTCGCAAACGACCATTTGCGACGGCAAAAACGCTTTCAGCCGACGCAATGTTCCGTCGCAAATCTAATTATTTTTTGTAGTGCATTCTCACTTTCATTCGAATTCGATAGCTTCTCTTGCCCTCTTTTATTCGACTCTTCCTTCTACCACCGGAGAGATCCGCCGCCGTCACCGGAAAACACCGCTGCACCACCAGGTTCACATTAAATTCTAACGTTTTATTGAAGTATGTTAGTATTATGATTTATTTATTTGTGTAGGATTAGGGTTTTTATGTCTAGAATTAGGACTTTATTTTAGAAATATTAATGGATATAAATGTATTGAAATATGGTTAATTAAATTATTAATTATGTTTGATTAATGTTATAGACATATTAGTTGTTTGATTATGTTTTGTTTCTTTATTCTTAAATAATGTAAAATGAAATATTTATGATTTATTTTCATAGATAAGTTAGATTTTATAAAATCTCTATGTTAAAAAAATATAAGATAAGATAGATTTAAAAGAAATATGTATGTTAAAAATAATTACTGCTATTTTTTTTAAAAACGAATTTGGTGAGATTTTTATAGGTGTATCGAATTGAAGAGCTTTTAGAGATAAAGATGTTACGTAGTTACAAAAATTATTGTTCACTAGTTATTAAAAGTATATATATATTTTTTAATTAAAGTAATCACAATATTAAGAAATCTCAACAAAAATCGTTTGAACATAGATATTTTTAAAAGTATATTTAGTTAATTTAAAAAAAATGTTACATAGATATATATGGTGATTGATTAGTAAACTAATCCTAATATTAAGAAAAAATAATTTTGGTTAAACCTTTATTTGTAACAAATCTCAACAAAATCTGTTTTAATATGTATAATTAGATTTTATTGAAGTATGGTAGTGTTATGGTTTTTTATTTGTGTAGGATTAGGGTTTTTATGTATAGAATTAGGGCTTTATTTTAGAAATATAAATGAATATAAATGTATTGAAATATGGTTAATTAAATTATTAATTATGTTTGATTAATATTATTGACATATTAGTTGTTTAATTATGCTTGATAAAATTTGTAATTAGATTTTATTGATCATATTATTAATATTGTATATATGAATTTTGTTAGTAGTGTAGGATTATGTAAAATTGTTGTTAGATTAATATAATTATGTTAGGGTTTTTAGGTGTAGGGTTATCTTAGAAATATTAGTGGATCTAATTATATTAAATTTGTTGTTAGATTAATATAATTATGTTATTTATTTTATATGTGTGAATTATGTTATTAGTGTAGGGTTATGATTTAGGGGTATTGTAGAAATATTGGTGTATCTCATTTATGTCATAAGTCTAACTAAATATGGAATAGATGGACGACAACAACAATTATTGGCATGCATGGGAAAACATGGAAACTTACACGAGATTACTCACGGATAATGAGTACGCACAATCTGTGATGGAACACGGAAATGCTCCGATGCATTCAACAAACCCGACAATGACACCTCGTCCCTCACATGCTGGTGCTAGTTCTAGTCATGTGGATGACGATGATATACACATTGATTAGAATGGTCTAGATAGTGACAATGAGATTCATGAAACAGAAGAAGATCGTCATGTTGAGGATGGGCCCGCAACGCCAGATTATGAAGAAGTTCGAGAAGCAGCTCACCGTGTCATAAGAGCGCAATCAATCGACCCAACTTGGAATGATGTTGTCGAAGCATAACCAATTCAAACGAATTCATGGGAGGACCCTTATGCGTCAACTCACATAGCGGATGTTGATGAATTTCAGAAAGGGCAATGTTTTAATTCAATTGCTGATTTAAAGAGACAGTTGACAAATTATTCCCTAAGGAGAAGATATTCTTACACGACAGTCAGAGCAGATTCACACTATTATACTGTACATTGTGCTAGAAAAGAAGAAACAAATTGCACATGGCTGGTTTCCGCACGTCGGGTTGATCAAGCGTTAGATTTATGGTCTGTGCACCGCTACAATGGGCCTCATATCCCCGCATGTGTCTCGCATACGAGAGAACTTGACAACCACAATGCAACTTCTTGATTCATCTCTAATGAGGTTAAAAACATGGTTCGTCTAGATTTGACAATCAAACCGCGAGTTATCATATAGGTGATGAATGTGAAATATCAAGTGGTTCCATCCTATAAGAAAGCATGAGATGCTAAACATAAAGCAATTGCAGATATCTACGGTGATTGGAAGGAGTCGTACGCTGATTTGCCTTGATATGTGGCGGCTATACAACAATCAAACCCAGGTACAATTGTTGTATGGGTTACGACGGAAACAGGTGATCAAAACGTCTAGACGTTTCAACGTGTGTTTTGGGCTTTTGGTCCTTCTATTGTTCGTTTCAAGCATTGTCATCCTGTGATCTCAATCGATGGAACACACTTATATGGCAAGTATAAGCACGTCCTACTAGTTGCAATGGGTGTTGACGCAAACAAACAATTATTCCCCCTTGCGTTTGCACTTGTTGAAGCGGAAAATACAGAAAGTTGGCCATGGTTTATGAGCTGCATACGCGAATATGTCACAGATAGAGATGGCTTGTGTGTGATTTCAGACAGACATGCGGGGATAACTAGGGCAATGACAGATCCGAGATGGAGTCCACCGATGGCATATCATAGATTTTGTATCTGTCATCTGAAGTCAAATGTCCAAACTCGATAGAAAGACGCACATCTGAAATTCCTTGTTGGTGTGACTACATACACACGTGAACGTCGTCCATTTATTCGTGGTTCGACCAGATAGGTGAAAAGAATCGTGATTGTCGTGAATTTCTTCAAGAACTTAGACTCGAAAAATAGTCGCTACATCACAACGGAGGTTTACGATATGGATGCATGACGATAAACATGTCTGAGTATTTTAATGGAGTAATGAAAGGTACTAGATCTCTTCCCATCACTGGCATTGTGCAAGCAACGTTTACTCGTTTGAACAGCTATTATGTTTCGCGACGTGGTAGAGCACTTCAACGTATTGCAGATGGTCATCTCTTGTCTAAACACAGAGGACAAGATCGAAAATTTTAAGAAGGTAGCAAGGACAACAACAGTGAGTCCATACAACATTCAACTCGGAATTTACCAAGTTGTTGTCCCTAGAGTAGATCGAGGTGGTCATCACAACTTCACTGTTGGTTTGGAAGAACGTGTATGTAGCTATCTTACGTGGCAACTTTTGAAGATACCGTGCCCTCATGTACTTGCAATATGTTACTATCACAAGTGCAACTTTGATCAATTTGTAGACCCGTTTTTCACTGCACAATCATATGCGGTGACATACAGTCCATATTTCCATCCCGTTGTTGATAAGTCTGAATGGCCGGTAGTGCCTGGGCCATTGATAGTTCCGGATCCGGTGCGTCGGCGAGGTGCGGGAAGACCTCGTACTGGGCGAATCATAAATGAAATGGATCAGAGTAACGATCGGAGAGTGAAGTGTGGACATTGTGGTCAATTGGGTCATAACATAAGATCGTGCACTTCTCAAGTTGGACCATCAGGACAATAGTTTTCTCTCTCTAGAGATATTGTAAAAAGAACTTCGGAAGTTGTTGTTTTAGTTATGAATTATTGTTATTGTTATTGTTATTGTTTTAGTCATGAAATTTTGAAGTTGTTGTTTCAGTTATGAATTTTTGTTATTGTTATTGTTTTAGTTATAAATTATTGTTATTGTTAATGTTATTGATATTGTTATTATTGCTAGATGGACCCTGGAACCCACATGACAAATTTACTTAGCCGTCAGGATGATCATCGGAGTTCAGACGTGATCCGTGAGGGTTATGTAAGAAAATACTTAACCCTCATGTGAGAAAATACTTAAATTCATATAATTTTATAAATGGTGTTTCTTGTTTATAAATTGCAGACGTTACAGCCGATGAACTCTAGGATGCATCTTAGAAATATTGGTGCATGTCTCCCACCTGACGAAAGAGTGGTAGACTACATAAAGCTGGCTGGTTTTTACGGTATATACCGTATTGGATCTACCTTCCAACTGGATGTTGACCTCATCACGGCACTGGTTGAGAGATGGAGGTTTGAGACACATACCTCTCATCTAGCTGTTGGTGAGGCATCGATCACACTATAGGACGTTGCCGTCCTGTTGGGTCTTCGAGTGGATGGGCCTGCAGTGACTGGTACTGCACACTATAATTGGCCTACTATGGTGGAGCATCTTCTTGGAGAGCGCCCAAGCTTGGCAGATATTAGAGGATCATCACTGAAGTTCAGATGGTTACGAGAGTTCCTCGGACGTGGTCTTACAAAGGATGTTGATGATGCTATTGTACGGTGTCATGCACGAGCGTACATATTGTTGCTCATGGGTGCAGTCATGTTTGCTGACACTACAGGAGGATCCATCCAGCTATTGTATCTTCCTTTGTTGAATGACTTACAGAAAGCTTGTCAATATAGTTGGGGCAGCGCTACATTGGCTTTTCTGTATAGACAGTTGTGTAAAGCTGCCCACAAGAACAAACATGAGATCACCGGACCATTGATCTTGTTACAGGTAAATCATTAAATAAAGCAATTTTCAATTATCTTCATTCTAATTTGTTGAACCTAATTATGTAGTTATCGTCGTGGGAGAGGAGTCCTATCGGGAGACCAGAATTTTTATTCTACCCGACTGACGCCACTAAAGTTGAGCGTAAGAATGTTGCTAGGAGACATAGAAGAAGAAGAAGAGGTGCAACTACAGACTTACTCCCACCCCCGCTTGATGATCACTTCATCCATGGAGTAGATGCATTGGCTATGAGGTATATATATTTTACGATTCAATTTTATATAAATATTCTATTTGTTACGTTTTAAAATATTGTGATTTGCTTCTTTATAGGTGGGCTGGATATGCATTGTCATATGACCATGCCCCTAAAAATTTGGCATATTATCGAGATACCCTAGACAAACAAAGGGTTGAAGAGGTTAGATTTTTTATCTATAAAACAATAATTGATAATTTGACATCTTTCTCACGTTGCCTTGTTTGTTTATTTTAGTTTGATTGGGAGCCATATATAGATGACACATTGGCTGCCCTAAACCCCATTTGCTACAATAGTTGACATCTTTAAAGAAGCACAATTCCATTGATATGCTTCGACATTGTAGAGATTTATCGTCCTGAGCGTGTCATTAGGCCATTCGGGAAAGTGCAAGTCCCCCCTATTTCTTGTGAATATAACAAGGGGTTGCACGATATTGATAGGAGAGGCCATCATCAAACATACTGGGCCGATGTTCATTCACACTACATTGCTTTGTGGGATGAGCGTGCCACAAAAATAGCACATTCTTATCGACCTGAAAGTGGGTCACCAAACCACTTTCAACTTTATATGACGTGGTACTTGTCGAGGACTCGTAAGCTTATTAGCCCTCCAGGTCAGACATCGGTAGCTCATTATCAGCCCGTGGCTCCAGATCTGTACGTCACTGTGAGTATTTGATTATGTACATAAACTATAACATGAATTTTTTGTATAAATTCATTGTATAATTTCATTTTTTTTACAGGGTCAATACATTTCTGATGTGACAAGAAGAGGAAGGGAATCTGTTGATTCGGCATCTCAACTACACACCCAACAACAATATGGAGATTTGATGAGTAACATTTCAAGGTAATGTCAATATGTGACTTTAGAAAGCACTGGTGTACTTAGTCAGCTACCACTTGATCCATCTTACTACCAGCAACCATCGTCCACATCTGGATCATATAGTACATCATTCGGACAAGCTGGTCCTTCGCATTCTCAGCCCGAGAGTCAACCAGATTTTACTCCACAGGGGCATTTTACTCCACATGGACATGTTGCCAGCTTGTTCGATAGTACCCCTCCATTTTACTACACAGGACCTTCATCGGGATATGGTGGTACTTCACCCTCTATGTCAGGATATGGTGGTATTCCACCCTCTATGCCAGGCTATGGTTGTATTCCACTCTCTATGTCAGGATGTGGTGGCACTCCAACCTCTATGCCAGGCTATGGACATGTTAGTTTTATGGGGGGTATGTCACAGTCGTGCCCACAGAGTTTTGTATCTCCTCCTCTTCCTCGTCGATACAACTATACAGATCCTATAAGATACGTTGATCCGTCTACAGAGAATGTTGATCGAAACACGCCAATTATTGAAGAGATGGATGAAGATAGTGAATGCTATTTACTTTTTTTGAAATGTTAACCATCAATTAGATTATGGATAAACTATTTTATACATTATATATATAATTGATCTATTTTAGTTATATTATTATAAGTAAATTTCATGTCTTTATCCTTAAATGTATTAATAAATAATGTTAAAAATGAAATTAGGAAAAAAAATAAAAAAAAAAATAATACACTAGACCCACGCCTCTAGTGTTTTTAAAAATAAAAAATAAATTGACTTAGAGGCGCTATATCCTTTTTCTTTAAAAAAAACTTTACACTAGAGGCGCGGTATGTGTTTTTCTTTTAAAAATTTTTTTGCGTAAATTAAAACGCTGTCCAAGACATGTGATCAAAATCTTTGTAACAAACTTATTTAACAAATTATTAATTTAGAAATCCGTTTTAAATTCAAACTCTGTCCAAGACATATATTTAAATAATTAAATTTAGAATGATTACCCTATATATATATATATACCCCACCCAACTTTTTCTTAAAATTATTTTTTTATATATGATAAATTTGTATATATAATAATTTATTTAAATAATTAAATTAAGAATGATTACCATATATATATATATATATATATATATATATATATATATATATATATATATATATATATATAGATTTTAGTTCAAGTGAGGAGAGAGCTTGTAGATAGGAATTAGGAGGGCTATAAGCCATTGGATGGATTTAAATCAAGGGCTCTCACACGCTCATCATTAATGGCATTTTTGTAAATTGACTAAAAATCTGGAAAAATACCCTTACGTTCAAAATAGTCATCAGTGTTCATACTCTTATATGTCATTGTTCATGTTTTTATACATCGGTGTTCATAGTATTTTCATTCATCAAAGTGTCATGTCCATTTATTTTTTTGTGTTCATTTTATAATGCATAGATGTTCATTTACAATATATAACCACAAAAAATAAAAAAAAACTCATCACAAAACGTTAAAAGATTATCATAATATGTTATGTATGTGTCAAAGTTATAGATAAGTAATTGGTGTTCATACTTTTATACGTCATTGTTCATGTTTTTATTCATCAGTGTTCATACTTTTTATATCATTGTTCCTGTAAATATTATAAACTATTTTTCTATAAGACATTTTACCGAACAGTTTGCATGCACACTAAAAGGAGCATATAGATTATTCAATTGGAGCTATTAGACAAACTCAACATATGTATATACATGTATTTTCTCAATCAAACTTATCAAACACAAAATGATTCAAACAAATTTGATTTCGAACACAAACATCAATCATAATGAAACCTAAACCTTAAGAATGGAAATCTAAACAGTGATAGTAGAAATTCGAAGAAACAAAACCTGAACCGTCTTGTATTCTCTTTGATTTCACAATTTTTTATGTAATCGATCTTTGACTATTATAAACACGATTTTAAAGAAGAGTATAATTTTCAAAAAAATGAACATCATATTATAAACACCATAACTGTAAAAAAAATGAATACATACTTTTAAAAAAATGACCATCATATTTTATTAACACGATTTGAAGGAATAGTATAATTTTTTAAAAAAAATCCAAAAAAAATGTTTTACAAAAATGCAAAAATGAACAATTAATGTTAAAAAACGAATAGTTAGTGTTGAGAAAAAATGAACATTTATTGATAAAATATGAACAATGACTCTTTTAAAAATGAACACATACTCATAAATATATGAACACCAATTTTTATTTACAAAAATAAAAGCTGGAAAAAAAAGGTGACGTGGCATGCCACATGTCACCACCGCGGATCTCCTCATTCCTATCTGCAAGGGTCCTCCTCACCGGAACTGGACCCTATATATATATATATACCCTCTAGAAAAATGTCATTAACACGTGACAATCAATCGGAAATGTCACATCAGCAAACTGTTAAAATATCCACGCTAATACCATTAAATAAAGAAACATATGATCAAAATATTTTTAACAAACTTATTTAACAAATTATTAATTTAGAAATCCGTTTTAAAAATTACAAACAAAATTCATTCAATAACATTTTTATCAAATTCATTAAACCATAGTAGAGATTTGTAAATTGATGCTTGCTTATTTCATTTGATAAGTGTTGTATATATAGATAAACTAGTTCATTGTTCGAGCCACGTGTTTTTGTTTCTCATATTTCAATTTAATAAAAATATTTTTTCTCTTTCTGTCATTTAAGTTTGGACTTTTTCTCTTATTATCCACAAATTTTTATGTTTCTTTTAACACCCTTGTTATTTAATTTGTTTGCCTTTTATACTCTTATTTAATATATCTAATTGAAATTTCAATTATAACAACAAAAACCTACAAAAATAAATTTAAAACTAATTTTGAATAAAACACTTACTTTTTTAAAATAAAATAGAAGAACAATTTAAAACTAATTATGACCACATTAAATTTTATAATCATATTACGAATTGTTATAGAAGTATATTTTTTTTTTGGGATAACCTAACGCTTATCAATTCGGTTAATCGAATTTGGAAGCCGCCGTGGGAACTCGATATGATTATTAACAACAATTCATTTATTATTTCTAGTTTCCAAAACTCCGCCGCACAACATGTTTTTAGGGAGGTTAAGACGGTTGCAGACAAGATTGCTTTACACGGGCACATTGGAGAGCTGGATGTAAATGCAATCCCATAAGATGTTCAAGACCTCATCCGAAAGGATGCTTTAGGCCGATTGGTTTCTAAAAACTGGTCCTCCTAAGTTTTTTACCGATGTATAAAAAAATACATCTTTTTATTTTTCAAATTAAAATGAAAATATAATAATTTTTTTAATTTATTTTCGAATTAAAATAATATATAAAAATTAAATTTAAAACTATTTAAAAATAAATTAAAACTTAGCTCTATATTTTAAAATTAGTTATAACCACATAATTGTATAACCTTAACTCATCCACTTGATTGGTAAATAATGCATTAATAACGGAAAAAGATTGTTTGACACTAGTGTCAAATGACACTAGTGATGTGGCAAACTTTTTAGTGTAATTTGGCAGATGATGTGGATAATATTTTTTTTAAAAAAAGTTAATAAATATGGGTAATTAATTAGTTAATGAAAATCAAGTAAAAATCAATTTTCAAGATTTTTCAAATCACGTAATATTGCAATTAAGGCAAATTCCTTTCTTCTCAAATCATCAACCTTCCTTAAGGCCAATTTTGAAGATTTATAAAATCAATGGATTGATCAATTTTTCAGATTTCCTCCGAGATTTCTTTGAGATTTTCCAGATTTCCTTCGAGATTTCTTTAAGGCTAAACCCATGCCTTGATCAATTTTCCAGATCCCTTTCTTCTCGATTTACTTCGTTAAGGCTATCGAATGGATTACAAAATGTTTCTGTCATATATATGTCAATGCAATCGAATGGATTACATAATGCGGGATGAAACTATGAACAAGTTGGGGTGTATAGGTTTACTAAGAGACTGGAAATGTGCATTACAAATAGCAGTGATTTTACTCAGAGAACCTTTGTATGTACACCTTGATGTCTTTGCACAAGTTGGGATATCTTTGAACATGTTGAGATCGATGGATTACAAAATGCAGGATGAAGTTTGATTTTGATCTGGAACCTTTAGGTACTCCTCCAGAAGTAAATCCATATGATATGATACTCTAGGCAGATTATGAGCATAAATTGAAAACAAACAATCTTGTACCGAAATACTGATATTATAAAGTGAAATGTAACACTTTGCTTACATAGTTGAAAATGGAAAGTGTTACATTTAGTACATTGCATGCTTGATAACCAACGCCAAAATTGAAATGCCTTTGAGAGGTCATTTCTTACAAAACAACAAAAGAAAAAGAAGAAACATGCAAAGGTCTTCCAGAGGTCATTTCCACTTACATCACGTCCTTGTCGTCTATGTTGATGAAGTTGGTCTGATCAACGTCTACCCCTTTCATTTTCTTGGAAGCTGAAGAAGGTGTGTCCTCGCCCTCTTGAATGACAGTTTTGTCAACCGAAGTTGGTGCCTCCTCATATTCCATTTTCACCCTCTTAGAAGAAGAAGTTGGTGTGCGGTCTAGTTTCAATTTTCTCAAAGACTTTGAATTAGGTGTGGTTTCATCATAGCATTGTAGGGCTTCTCTTTCGTACATCCACAATAAATCAACCATCAAGTTTCCGATGCAACAACAGCTTTGAAAGAAGGCCCTAAACCTGCTTTGATCATCCTTCTGATGGTCACCAAGATTTGGTACTCGAGACTGTTGTACTTTGCGGTAATACTCTCCGTGTAGATCTGCATTCCGGATTCAATGATTGGGGTTACAGGTTTCTTGGACGATGAAGTTGTGTTTTTGGGGGTCCTTGACATTTTCAGGGTTTTTGGTTGAAGGATGCTCGAATGCCTGGTAGTTTTGAGGGTTCTCATCATCCGATTATAATATGTATGAGAACGTGGAGATAGAAGGTGGGAAGGGGGGAAGTGAAGGGGCGGTTACTTGTTGTAATGATAGAAGGTGGAAAGGTGGGAAGGTGAGAAGCTCGAAGCAGGCTAATGATAATGTTGGAAATCATGAATCTGCATTGATTGGTCAGTAGTTGAAAAGAAGAAACGCCATTGGTTGGGCGATAAATCCGGCAGTGGATTGATTTGAAATCCTTACATTTGGAAGCTAACCGGTTTCTCCTCACCGACTTGTTAATCTGGATTTTGAAAAAAAGAACTAGTAATTCCCTAATGTATTGTAACGGTTCACATGATATGGTACCATATATTATGTGATAACAAAGATATTATGACATAAGTGTAAATTACATCTTATTACCAATAAAGTTATAATAAGTACAAAACGTAAAATTATAATAAGTATAAATTTAAAATTTATTAAGTTGATGATATGATCACATAAGTTTAAGTTACATCATATTAACATGGATATGATAACATAAGTGTAAACTACATCATATTACCAATAAAATTATAATAAGTATAAATATAAAATTTATTAAGTTGATGATATGATCACATAAGTTTAAGTTACATCATATTAACATGGATATGATAACATAAGTGTAAACTACATCCAGGGACGGATCCAGGATTAAAATTATGGGTAGGCTAAATTTACCTTAGACACTAATCGAAACTAATTAAAAAAATTTCTTAACGAATATTCAATTGTTTTTTTGGTGTTTATATTTGTATTAAGATTATATTAATGTACATATATATATATATATAAACTAATTATTATAAATTATATGATATTACAATTTCAAAAAAGACGGTAATAACTATATATTTATGTTATAAGTTTTTTTGAATAATTTTTACATGTGTATATACATAAAGCTTTCAAATAAAATAAATGTACAATCATAAAAATATCGTATACAAAATTATAATTCTAAAATTCAAATATATAATTATATTTCTTTTATAAAATTTTATTATTAGTTTATAATTCAACTAAAGTCACCGCACAATAAGTAAATACATATGGATTAAACATATTTACTTCTATATGATATTACATTTCGAAATTTGTTTTATTATTAAAACAAAATACTATTAAATTTTAATTAAACTAAAAGTTATACACAACAACAAAATGAAAAACAATCCCTTGTAATAAAATCAACATTTTGTTCATTATAGGGATTGAACACAAGACCTTTGGGGTCTTCACACACACAAACTACCATTGGGATAGCAAAGCTTTCATACTCCTAATACATACTAATATTTACATATTTATTTTTTGGGGTGGGCTAGAGCAAACCCTAGCCCACCCCTAGATCCGTCCCTGACTACATCATATTACCAATAAAATTATAATAAGTATAAATATAAAATTTATTAAGTTGATGATATGATCACATAAGTTTAAAATTATAATAAGTATAAATATAAAATTTATAACATGGATCAAGTGAACACACATGTTGTATGATACTTGAATCCCGTCACTCGGAACTCTGGTTTAGGAGAATCTCGGTTTATCGACTTATGCATGTGTGACGGACCTAGTACTTTCTTAATGTCTAAGTTTCATCTTAATGTCGTAGAATGATGCAATATTTAGTTAGATGAAGTGAAATCATAAGCTTGATGGTTCACATGTTGTGTGATACTTGAACCCCGACACTCGGAACTCTAGTTAAAGAGAATCTCAGTTTATCGACTTATGCATGTGTGACGGACCTAGTACTTTCTTAATGTCTAAGTTTCATCTTAATGTCGTAGAATTATGCAATATTTAGTTAGATGAAGTGAAATCACAAGCTTGATGGTTCACATGTTGTGTGATACTTGAACCCCGTCACTCGGAACTCTAGTTTCGGAGAATCTCGATTTATCGACTTATGCATGTGTGACGGACCTAGTACTTTCTTAATGTCTAATTTACATCTTAATGTCGTAGAATTATGCAATATTTAGTTAGATGAAGTGAAATCACAAGCTTGATGGTTCACATGTTGTGTGATACTTGAACCTCGTCACTCGGAACTCTAGTTTCGGAGAATCTCGATTTATTGACTTATGTATGTGTGACGGACCTAGTACTTTATTAATGTCTAATTTACATCTTAATGTCGTAGAATTATGCAATATTTAGTTAGATGAAGTGAAATCACAAGCTTGATGGTTCACATGTTGTGTGATACTTGAACCCCGTCACTCGGAACTCTAGTTTCGGAGAATCTTGATTTATCGACTTATGCATGTGTGACGGACCTAGTACTTTCTTAATGTCTAATTTACATCTTAATGTCGTAGAATTATGCAATATTTAGTTAGATGAAGTGAAATCACAAGCTTGATGGTTCACATGTTGTGTGATACTTGAACCCCGTCACTCGGAACTCTAGTTTCGGAGAATCTCGATCTATTGACTTATGCATGTGTGACGGACCTAGTACTTTCTTAATGTCTAATTTACATCTTAATGTCGTAGAATTATGCAATATTTAGTTAGATGAAGTGAAATCACAAGCTTGATGGTTCACATGTTGTGTGATACTTGAACCCCGTCACTCGGAACTCTAGTTTCGGAGAATCTCGATTTATCGACTTATACATCTTAATGTCTAATTAACATCTTTTTGTAACGGTTCATAATTTTTGTCGCGTTATAATGGGCTTATATGACCATATATTATCATAATTTATATGGGCATGTATTACTATTGATAAATTTTAAATTTTCAACATCAACCGGTTTAGGGTTTAGGGTTAAATTGGGTTTGGATACTAGGGTGTAGGTAACCGGTTTAGGGTTTCGGGTTAAATTGGAATCGGATACAAGGGAGTAGGTAACCGGTTTAGGGTTTAGGGTTAAATTGGAATCGGATACTAGGAAGTAGGTAACCGGACGGTTCACTTCCCTATATTATTTGTGGGTCATTTCCTTGACCCAATTTTAAATGTTCAACCTTCATCACCTCCGTTGAGGCAATCAATCTTCACTTCCTTTCTCACCTTCGTTTTCCTCTTCGCATACTAGGGTGTAGGTAACCTTCCTGATGATTTTCACTTCCTTTCTCACCTTCGTTTTTATGGATTGCAGGTAATGGATTATAGCCGAGACAATCAATCTTCATCACCTCCGTTGAGGCTATCATCCCAATATTGTCGATGTAAACCTTCACGAAGGACTGCTGTGAGATTTTCCTTTACAGATGAAAATCCGAGCAAGGTTTTTTATAAATGCGATAAATGTAACTTCTTCAAATGGGTTCGTCTTTCAAATGTTATAGTCTATGGGCATGGTTATAGCTCGATGGGTACAACATCTCGTTCTGAAAGTAGTGCTTCCGAAAGTGATCCTGATTCCTATCATATTAAGAGACAAATAAAAGATCTCAATGACTATGTAAGGAACATCGTCAAAGTAGCAATCATAAGGTATCTTGTTTTGTTAGTTGTTGTTTTCAGTTTTTAGGATGTTGTTTCAAATGTTAAGTATGTACAGAGCTCTTCATCGTGAACCTTTGCCGAGTTGTTGTATTTGTTTTGTTATTTGTTGTTTTCGATCTTATTTGCTGTGAATCTCAAGGCAGTTAAAAGTTTATGGTTTGAGTTGTTAATACAGTGTTGGAAATGAATCAAAAAAAAAAAAACAGTGTTGGAAATGAAAATTTGCATTAATTGTGTAATAAGCTTCTATCTTCCCTTCATTCTCGATACATAAAATCATAATTGCACGTCAGCTCTATGAAATTGTTCTTTTCGATCTTAATTCTGTAGCCATTCCCCTTCCTTCCTTCATTGAGCATACATAAAATCAATGTACATACTTAACATTTGCCTCTTGGCACAACCTTTTGCTGCAATTGTGGACTGTTGTGATCTTAAATCTATAACCCTAAGCCTTCCTGTGATCTTAATTCTGTAACCCTTCCCCTTCCTTCCTTCGATCTTAATTCTGTAACCCTTCTATCTTCCCTCAAATGTGGACTGCTGTGACCCATAAAATCATATGACCATAAAATTATCCCTTCATTGAGAATACATAAAATGATGGAGCAAGCCATAAAATCATATGACCCATAAAATCATATGACCCATGAATTCAACGTTGAATGTTTTGGAGCCAAATTCATGGAGCAAAATACTCAATTCTCGTTACATAAAATGATGGAGCAAACCATGCTCAAAAAAATAAAAGTCTCGTTAAATAATAGGAGCCAAATTCAACGATGAATCTTTTGTCCTCCCATCTATTGGGATGTGTTGGGGCGTAGGGCCTGAGAAATCTGGAATGGAGGATTTATGGTTGTGGCATATCCTCGGTTTAACCGAGGCAAAAAATAAGGCTGACCGAAACCCTGAAAATAAAAATAAAAAAAGAAGGTTATAATACTTGAGGCATGAATTATAATAGGCACAAAAATAAACCTAGGGTCGTAAATACCGTATGGTTCACAATGATGTTGGAAATGCTCTGCGTGTTTGTTTGTGGAACTTGAGATGATTCTTGCGTTCCGGTACGTACATCTCTAGCACGACCTTTTGCTATAGGCTTTCGATAGCCGAGTCTCCGAGCTCTAGCTCTCCCTTTTCCTCGTTTGTCAACGGGATCCTTTACTTGCGTTCTGCCCTCTTGGCTTGGATTTGCCTCATCGTTGGAAGGTGCAGTAACCTCCCGTCTTCCATAAACCCTACCAATCTTGTCCAAGGTGGAGTAAACTAGCCCTTAGTTTCTTCTTACGTTGTTGGATTTTTCTTTCAGTGTAGTAAGTGTTTCCTTCACTTCATTGTAGAATTCATCGTCAGTCATTGCGAAACCTATAAAAGACTCGAACAATTCCCGCATCTGCTCATACCTATGGGAAGTATCAGGTAAATTCTTCAATAGCTTGTAGTAAGGCATCGGTAACTTCAAGTGCTCTCTATCCAAATCCTTCCTCCACCTATCCAGTATGTATCTTTCGGGAACAAAATCAGCATCCTCTTCGTGCATGACACACAATATATGACTGCACAAAATCCCGCGAAACTCGAACGACTTGCACTCGTATTTGATGTCGATTGTCTCTTTCTCCATTGTAACTATAAACACCTTAGTTACATTCTTTTCGAACCTCTTCTTCTTGACAACAATGTCATAATAACAAATGGTATCATCATCATGCACCTTTCTTGCACTATTGTATGCCATGTCCGACACTTCTTTTTGAAACTCTCTGAATTTACTTGTTTTGTAGAGCTTCTGAAAGACATCTTCAAACACATGCGTAGTCATCGGTCGAACCGGTTTATGTTTTGATTGAAATGATGTTTTTTCCTCTTCGCATACCTTGTTTGACAACGCAAGTTCATATTGTTCGATGAACTTTTTCAAAGTGGTGTTGACATTAACATATTTCTTGAAGAAGAAGTTAATACCTTCACTCCTTTGTGTGCTAGACATCCCAGCCCAAAAGTTGAACTTGAAGTAGATTGGAACCCACCGGTGTCTATTGTTGTACATAAAACTACACCACCGGTTGTTCTCAAGTTCATAGCAAGCAATTATCTCCGTCCACACATCTTCAAATTCCAAAACGTCTACCGAGTCATGAAGGGCATCTTGCATTGCACGACATATGTTAACCCACTCATTGAGCGAACCCAAATGTATTTGTGCATTTTGCATTACGTGCCAAATGCACCACCGATGTGGAGTATTAGGGAACACTTGTTCAATTGCATTTCCTTTGATAATATATATAAAAAAGAAAGAATTATGATCATTGTGAGAAATGTAAACGTAAAATAATGTACTAACTGGAGAAACAAATATACCGATGGATTTGCACTGATCGGTGATGATTGTATGCGGAACCTTTCCCGATATTACCTCTAGCCAGGTAAGGAACAACCACAGGAAATTACCAATTTCCTCACCACCTAATAGAGCACACCCAAACAACGCAGATTGACCATGGTGGCTAACTCCAATAAATGGTGCAAATGACATCTTATATCTATTCGACACGTATGTAGTGTCAAAAGAAATGACATCTCCAAACTCTTGATATGCAACTATGCTCCTTCCATCTACCCAAAATACATTCCTCAATCTTCCGTCGTCATCTTGGTCATATCTATATACAAAATTGCACTTACTGATACTCATCATGTCAAAATACTCCCTCATTGCATTGAAGTCACATGTATCCATATGAAGTCTTCTACACATTGCAATTAGGTTACGAACATCTCTTTGGTCAAAGGGAACATTGTCATGGCTTCCGTGTTCCACAACAATAGGACTGTAGTTCTTTATTATCTGCACGCCAGCTCTATCATTATCCAAAATCCTTTTCTTATTTCTGTCATTGATATATCTATAGCTTGCAAGGAATTTAGAATTTCCAGCAACACATTCATGATTATGATCTAGTGTTACTTTAGTTAGGTTCCATAGCCCATCGGTTTGGATAGAGGCATTGACATGAAACTGACATCCGGTGCTGCATGAACTAGGTCCACGTCCCGGATTTCTTGACTTCGAATCAAATTTCCCCCCTTTAGAACAAATCAGCCTCAATGCCTTGTACTTGTCTTTCCCGCTGGGCAACACATTCCCTTCATTATCCTCATTACCATTCTCTTTGTTCATTGTAGATTTTCAGATTCTAATAGAAAAGCCATTTTTCTGAGCATAAAAATGACAATGACCTATCAACTCATCCGAGTTTGCAAATGTCATCCCCACGTGTAGATTAAGATCTTCATCCACATCAATTTCACCTTCATTCCCTAAACTATATCCGTTACCTTCGTAATCTAGCTCGTTCTCATCCAGATTTTCATGTTCTATAATAGTCGGAGAACATTGTGGACTATGGCCGAACAATTCACGCATTAGGTTACCTTCACATTCATACATAACACAATGGGTACTTTAAATTATTCGATTCTACACAAACAAAATGGTTAATCTTGACAAAAGACAATTGACACTAGTGTTAATTACCTTGTTCTTGTACGTCGACTGCATCAACATTAAGATCGATGCTCATCGAGTCGCTCATCTTGAAGACGTAAACTTAATTTTTTGGGTTAACTCCTTCACAACGTAGCCTTCGGTCCCTTCTAGCAAGCAATGTCGTAGACACAAACAATGGAAAATGATTGTTCACTTACCATGCACGTACGTACAAGACACAAACAATTCACATGATCGCCTTTTTTTATTTTGAATATGTAAAACTATTAAATGCAACATTAATTATGTTTAAAATTTTAATTCGAAAAAAGATTCCTTGTCTAACTCTTCAGCTCCTCCTTTCTTCCAACGAACCCTTCTTCCCCGTCGATTAACTTCACCAAGCCTCCATATGATTTTATGTATAGCCTCCCTAAGAAATCTAGTGGAGCATCTCTGTCGATTAACTTCACTTCCCCTTCGTTGTATGCTAGACATCTCTGTCGACTAACTTCACTTCCAACGAACTTACTTGGCTTCCTTCTCGTTCGACTTCACCTTCTCAGCATTGAAAGTTCAAATGGCATGGAGCTTTTAATCGATTCAAATCGATGATGATAGAAGGATAGCATAGCAGATCCATCCAAGATCCAACCATGGAGAAAACCTGGGGAGAATCGAACAAACCCGAAACCCTTCTAATAACCAAGAGAAAAATAATTAATGAAGTTGCATTTTCCCATAACAAAATAATTAATGAAGACTAATTAATTACCCATATTTATTATCCTTTTTTTTAAAATTTTTTTTATCCACACCATCTTTCTCATATGCCAATTCATCCTATTAGAAGTACCACTGTCGCCATTAATAACCATGTATAATTTGGTATTGTATTTAACACGTAGAACCAAATATCCACATCAGCTTTTTGTAATTATTATTATATGGAAAGGCACTTTTTTTTTGATTTTGGCAAAGGTAATCATCAACCTACATCGTTATTATCATAATCGAAACTTACAGGAAAACCCTAGCCCCCAAACTCACTAAGATCTACATTTCTTCTTACGAAATGGTCATCTGGGACAAGAAAAAAGATTGCTCTCCAACTGTAGGGGATCTGTAGGTTGCGATTTAACAAAACAAGAGACAAAGAGAATAAGAGGGAGGCGGCTCGCAAAGGAGAAGGAGAAAAAGAGGAAGAGATGGAATATCCGTGAGGAATACCGCAATCAACACCGAAGAGGCTGGATGAAGAGAGAATATCCATTTTTCTCTCCTATCTCCGCCATGGATTGCGACGAACGAAGATCGGCCGGCACGTGCAGGAGCTTAAAGCGAAATCTTGAAGAAGAATTCGAGAAAAATCACAAAAAAGATCAGTTTACTTATTTCTGATGTTGTCCACGGAGATGGGAACCGAGATCTGCTCAACCAAGCCAATACGCAGGTTGACGTTCTCAAGGTAGCTCTGCACTTGAACAAATTTGGGCTAAGAACAACAAGCGAATACTACAGTACTAAGTCAGACCAAATGGATGTTGTGTGCATCCTTCCATCTTGGTTTCTTCCCATTTGATGTCTGCTATCCTTTCTTTCTTTCTAGTGTAGGATGGAACACATGAGAATGAAAGGGAAAACCGTAAGTAAATGGAATAATGATGCATGGAATAATGATGCTTATATGATCGACCAAATGGTGACGACTCTAATGACTAATGAACATAGATTAAACATCAAAATGTGGATGAACAATTGGTTAGCTTTACAACGGTGGGCATTTAACCCTCAAAAAACAAGAATTGGTTGTAGAAGAGTAAGTAGTACCAAATTTGTTAAAATATGTTAGTTACATCCATCTTAATTGTGTCAAGTTAGTAGATTCAGATTGTGTATAACATGGTGTTGAAAAACTCCTATGAACAACTTTGGTAATTACTTTATGACCTATTGTAGATTGAACTTGAAGAATAAGTATGATCCCAAAATCTAAAGCATACCAATAGTACAAGATGTGATCAATCCGGAAATAAGGAATTAAGATGCACACCGGACATACAAACAAACAGCAATCTCGGAATAGAAACACACTACTGCTATGAAATACCAATGTCGGTGAACATGTAAATGAGAAGACTCGTATCTGTCAAAAGGGAAACTAGAACCCGGAGTAAGAATAATGCAGAAAAAGTAAAATCATCTGAGCATGAAATTAAAAAGTTTGCTTTAAAAATAAATAAATTATTCCGAACTTTTGGAATTCAGATTTCATCCTTCCAAAAATTCTGGGATGACTTTCCTCTTTGAAGATGTTTCTCGAGTGTGGTCTAAACGATTGTCTTGGAAGATGCCGTAGTCACATGCCCCTGTTGATCGTGTTGATTGTGATCGTGGTTGTGTTCGAGGTCTCCGAAGATCCTCCATCGAGGTGGGGGCAACGTCGTGGGATCCACATTTCCGCAGGAGGCATGACATCCCTTAAAAAGGTTTCTACCATCCTGCTTCCCGGCGGCGAGACACCGCGCCAGTTCATCTAGCCCGTGCCCTCTCCATGTTTTGCTAGCCTCGAGTGTTCCACGTCTTCTCCCAAGGAGTAGTTGTTCTGTTTTTTGGATCTTTCTCGCTTTTTCCGGTCTTTGCTTGCGGTGATTGTATTGTTTCCGTTTTTCGGTTTTTGTATTTGCATGACGGTTTGCCCGTTTGCCGATTGTCGGCCTCTCGATACACCAAGTATGTTTGGTGTAATCGAGCCTCTTACCTTCTTGATCAAAAAAAAAAAAAAAAAAAAAATCATAATCGAAACTTGGTTGAATCAAAAAGATCTCTACTGAAAGGAATATATTGATGATGAAAATTTATAAAATGAAGATGTCAATTTTCATAATCAAATATTAACCATTTTTAGTTGGACAAACTTATGCCGACAATTGTAACATACATATACTATTTTGTGTATGTTGAATATTGCTTATCAAATAACTTTTAAAGTTTAATATGTATATATGATTAATTATATAACGATAATACAAGTTACTACACGTATTTAAGTGGTCATAAAATTGTTTAAAAAGTATAAACTAATAACATAATATAAACAAAATTATTTAATAAACGTCTAATATTACAATGGAACATTTTTCTATATGAGAAATACTTAAATACAAATCAATTTAGAATATAATTACTTAGGCATGTTCTAAATAATTATGAATATTATAAAACACAATAAATGTTTTTTAATTGAGTCGATCAAGATTAGGTAAAAGATAATAATATTAAAATATTTTAATAAATGTATAAAAAATTCGGGGACTTTTTTTATTAATTGATACTAGTTCATGTCTAGCCCTTGCGGGTATATTTAAATATTGTAGGACCTTCACATGCGGATATCGGAAGATCTGAGAGTAGGGAAGTGAGAAGAAAGGCGGAAGGGGGAGACTTCCATAAATTTATTTATGAAATAGTGAAAATCAAAGTTGTTGAAATAACAGTTATTGAAAACAACTTAATGAATGAATATACAATAGAAGAATGAGTGTATGCAATTGTGTAGGTCTACAACTTTCAAGTTCTTTCACTTGTAGGTAGAAGATTTCAACACATTGTATATGCAATTGTGTAGGAGTCACTCAACTTTTAGACTCTCAGTAATATGACTTGCAATGTCGAATTGAGGATCACCATCGGGTCCCAAAGATAACTCAGGAAGGTTTTTGATTCCAGCAGAGTTATCCTACCTTTAGTCTTATCTTTGTTGCTTCCTACAACAAAAACAACAAGTTCCATTGCAACCGAGAGCAACCCTCGTCGGAAAATAGTTTCCCAAGTCTTTTCATCACTAGGGTTTTTTTCTCGATCGGAGCGTTTGATTATGTTTATTATTTGTAGATGAAAGTAACCAGGCTTCACCATTTGAGCACTACCAAGTCAAATAAATCAATATCACCGCTACAACATTCCATTACAGCATACACAGTAAGACTTTATCATGGTTTTTATTTCCCAATGGGAAAAAGGGACAACGACATCCTTAAACAACAAATAAAATCAGAATCTGGAGAGCAACATCTCCCACACTTCCTATATATTGCCAGAGCTGCTCATGTATACATCACTCTTCAGCTGGCTCCTCTTCTTCTTGGAGAAGGTTTTCTCTGTTGTCATGTGCCCAGAAGCCTCTCACATCTATCAGCATGCTCGCCACCGTTCCCCCTTGTTTACATCCTAGCAAATCTGCCAACGTTATCCTCAGCGGATCTGCAGGCTTCACCATATCCCAGATTTCATCTCTCACATCTTCTATGCATAGCTCATAGTTTCCTCCTTCGATCCACTTCTCGTGCACATCTCTGTTTCATCAAACAACTAGCTCATGTTTTGAAGAGTAAACAAAATAAACGAAAACTAGAAACCAATGAATTGGGATCTATTTCTGAGACATTATGTATCTGCCAATTTCAGACTTGCAGAATACTTGCAACTGCAAGAGGAAAACTGCAGAATTTTGCATTATGTAGGAAGACTGTATCAGGTGACATCTCAATTTCATGGATGGTACCCTTCTTTTTCTTCCCTCTTTGGATATACAAAGTCTTTTGGAAGGATTATTAATCCGGCTATAATTTAGTTTTAGAAGCAAATTAAAATAAAGTAAAGACATGTTTGCTTGGTTAGATTGCAAAATCTATATGCATATACCTGAAAAGTGTGTGAACGTCAGCTGTGATCAAGAAACCCCTTCCCTGGATATCAAGGCATCGGAAGAGGTAAGTTAAGCCTTCTGGACTGTCTTTGTTCTCTAAAGCTAGAACAAAGTCTAGGAAACTCTCAAAGTCCATCTCTCGAGAGTTCCCTCCACTAATTTTACCTCGCCTTACATGTTCATCAAACACTACAAAAATCAGAGCAAATCAAATCATGGACCACACCATAGTGCATTCACAGGTATAGCAATATGTGACATCAAAAGAAGATGCACTTTATGAGAGAACATTAAAATTACAGCATCGCCCTCTAAAATAAATAAGTCAAAGACTGAGACAACTTAGACTTAGAAGACCCATGTTTCAACCACTAGGAAGATCTTGACCAAGTTGAGTAGAAAAGTTTCATGTGTGGTAAGATTACAAGTAAAAATGAGATATAATCATAGAATAGTCTTCAAATCCGTTAGATTAAGCTAATAACTACATTTAATTACTAGTCTGGACTGCCTTGTTCAGTTGTTGGTGAACTACCTGTTCTCTCAGCAGTTAGAAAAGAACGATGACTTGTCCCGGGGAAAGTGATAGAATAAGGCATGGACGCAGAAGAACTATTAGCATTTAATGTGAAAGGCCGATCAGAAGGCCCAAACAAGGCTTGTGGGGAGAGGGAAAGAAGGCAAGGAGCCTAGCACATTCATGCACGCATGCCAGCCCTCCTTTATAGTCGATCTTTTGCTTTGAGGATTTTCCAGAACATCCGGTTTTGTTTTGTCTTCCGGGGGGAAGGGGTGATTACTTAGCATAGGATTTTACCCCTTCTTTTGCTAGGTCCATAGCTAAAAAACCTAGTTTTTACGATTACGATGTTTATTCGAATATGAAATCCAATCAGTTTTAGATTGTCTCATTATTTGCTTCTTGGACCCACAGTTTCAAAATAAAAAGCACAGCAAATACAAAAACATTGCTGTACTATCTATCTAAGCACTACAACCAGACTGAACCAGTCAGCCAGTTGGTGTTTTACTAGCACATAGAAAACACTAGCACCCACACTATAGGTAAATTTTGACTTATCAACTATCCATAAAAATCAGTCCTTACCACTTATGTAACAACTGGGAAGTTTTCATAACCAAGGTTAACCTTACCCCTCTCAATGAATATATCTGTCAGTGTTCCATCCGCATATTCTCTAAGCTCTTGCTTGCTCAAGGTTCCATTCATATCTTTATCGAGTGCAAGAAACATATCTGTCAACGGCATATAAAAAAAGTCAGAAAATTCAAGCGTACCATTTACCAAGCAGCATGAAAACCTCTCATGGACCAAATAACATAGAACTGCTATTATAAAATCCCTAGTTATGTAACTAATCAATCCTTGAAGCATGAGCCCTGTCACAATCATGAAAATAAACTACTTTGTACAACCATTCAAGAAATGAGGGAAGAAACAATAAAAATGCAGTACCATGTGTTCTTAATATCTTCCTGCCCTCCATTACCCAGCATAATTAGCATATCTTACATTAGAATCACTATTGAGTATTGATATTCAAGAATAATGTAGTCAGATAAATGGGGAGTCAAAGTATACTAGTTGCATACTTGCATCAACAAAAAAAAGAGTACAGTTCTAGTTTGGTCTAAGATTTATAGCATTGATGTTCCATAAGGAAAATTTTCGGTTCACAAGAAACAGGTATATAATGTGGTTTTAGTGTGTGCTTTCCGGTCTCTCTAGTCTTTACTGGGGACAAGAGAAGCATCGTAGTAGACATTTATTTCAGGCAAGGAAGTAAAAAGACAACCAACAAACTCAACTGACATACCACAAATACGTTGAGCGGAAGTCAAAGAGAACCAATTCTCAGCTTGCTCAGTATCAGTCACTTCCTCCTCACTTTCCTAATGCAAACCATCAAATTAAAATTAAGTAAAAAAAGAAGACTAAAAAATAATGCACTCGCTAACTGGAAAGACTATACCACCAATGTATGACAGTATGAGAAAGGGGATGTAGGAGTAAAGACAACTTACTTGATGTAACTCCATCAACTCCTGCAAGCAGTTACTTAGCAACACTTTCTTTATGCAGGCCTTCCCTATACCAGCAAACAGGTATATGATGAATACGAGTAATTTACCGGAACCACCCTCTGAAAGCGGTCATTTGCAAATAACCACTGGTTATAAGCATAACTACTTGAATTCACCCTTAACATTGATTTTGTTCGCAAAGTACCACCCCTCGTACTTCTCTGTTACCAAGCCGTATAAAAGAGGCCCACGTCACATTATTCTAGTGATTAAATCTGATTTCTTTTACATCAAGAATTGAAAAGAAATGAATAAAAAAAGAAAGAGAATTTTAAAAAAATAAAAAGGAAAAGAAATTAATAGTCTCCCATTCCACCTCAAAGGGACAATATCGTATTCCCAAATAGATTATAAATAATCGTTGTGTAACTCTATTCATTCTCTAGCTAGAATGAAAGTAAAAGTCAAAGGGGCAGGAGTTTTGTTCCCATCTCCTATGTTAGCACCCTTAAGTTTTTGCAAAACCTGGTATGCCCATCCCAGGCTTGTTGTGGACTTTATACAAACACGTGTAGAGAAACCACTCAATACTGAACCCTCAAAAGATGCCAAATCCAGAAAGAGCGAGCGATAGAAACAAATAGAGAATAGAGGATAAAAGGAGAAGGGTTTGAAGCCAAAAAAAACATGAAAAAACGGCCCATTGGATCCAAGCAACCCAAACCTCGGTTAAAAGCCGGAGGTTCCCAAGGCGTTGTGACTAGGTTCATGGAGGCGTGCGCCTCTGTGTATCTGAAGCGCACTTTTTTAAACTAAGATAGTAAAAATGTTAAAGCTAAAATGCAAAGTATTCGTACGTTGTACGAGTTGATCTAATACAAACACCTTATTTCTTAAATATTTATAATCACAATGGATGCAATATGTAGTGTATAGAGATAAATAAAATAAGTTCGTTTAATAATAATTATAGAAGTTGTAATCACAATGCATGTAAAATCTAAATAGGAGTTAGTTGTAATTTTTTTCAATAAATTTTGCAATGATAATGAAAGTAAAGATCTAATTTAAATAGAAATGGTAATCAATGGAACCAATATCGAAAAAAATAAATGTTTTATTTTACTTTTTTAAAAAAGAATGATATTAAATATATGCGTGACGCATAGGGAAAACGAATGTGAGCGCCACAAGTAAGCATTATACCTTCGCTTTAGTATAGTATAGTATATAGGTGGTAGGTGGGCCATATTTATGAGGTATTAGACGAAAAAAGGATAAGGTTAGCGATTGGTAACGAGAAAGTTATAACAGGTCGTTTTCGGTAATGTCGAGTTTCACAGGATGTTTGCAAATGACGGTATTTTACAGGCGGTTTCCGTAACTTTATATATAAAGTAAACATTGAGAAACAGTTCATTCTATTTTAATGTCAATTGAACATATTAAAGGTAAACGAATAAACTTCATATTTTAATTGCCTGAAGCATGCATATCAGTTATCAGTTAGGAGCTATGATGCACAGACACGGACACGGATACGGGAAACGGATATGACGAGAAACGGGGAAGCGGCAATCTCAAAAGTATAGGAAACGGGGACACGGCGAGTAAAATAAATAATATATCATTTTAAAGATATTGAAATTTTTTATATCATAATGAGATACACATATATGAAAAAAATCAATGGTATATGAATAGATAAAAATATTAACATGATAACAAAATAAGCGAAACAAAAGCTTAGAAACAAACATTTGAAGTCTTACAAAACATATAAATAAACATATTTAGTCTTATTAGATAGAAAGAAACATACTTAGTATCAAAACTGAAGAATGAACCATTCATTTTGCAAACTAACAACAACCGAACATGATCAACCAAGGAAAACAATAATAAATATTTGTAAATTATAAAGAGTGAAAAAAATTAGAAGAACACGGTCAACATTCAATAAAGGAAGATTACACGATAAATTAATAGTCAAATATTCAAAATTAACTTATAAAATCATAAGAAAAATGAAGAGAAGAGTCGGTCGGCGGAACAACATTAGAGCTGGAGAAGAAGATCGGTGTCCTACTTCCATCAACCACAATCTCGTACGTGGCCATGTGGGGCTAGGCTTAGTCGGAAAAAAAACGGGAGCGAAGAAAATATATTTCGATAAATCAGTTTTTATTTATGTTTTTAAAAAAATGTTTTTTATAGCCTTAAAAAATAATATAAACTTTCGTTGACAGTGTCTTTTGACCGGACACAATCCGCGTCCTCGCCTTGTGCTAGACGTGTCCTACCTTGGAAACGTGTCTTGACCGTGTCCGAGCCGTGTCCTGTTGTGTCTCCGTGTCCGACACGGCAGGACACGGGACACGTCGCCTTCTAGAAGTGTCCGTGCATAATAGGTTAGGAGTGTAAATGAGATAATGATTCCCGGAATTTGCGGGTATTACCTGACAATGGGTTGGGAATTTTAAACGGGGATGGGGGAAAACTGATTCCCGCTTGGGGACGAAGACAGGGGTATTTGCCCCACTCCCTGATCCGAACCCGAAACCGTCAGGGAACCCCGATGCGGAACCTGACAGGGAACCCGTCGGGATACAGAAACATACAATTTATATTTATATTAGACTTTCATCGTAGTTTCAAGTTTAATCGAAATTTATTTCAGAAACTGTGTTTGATTTCAAAAATTGCCGATTATTACTAAAATTTCAAACTATATACACTTCTGTATTTTAAAATTTGTGTTTTAAATTTAAATATTTATTTGATAATTATGTGTAAATTATGCTAATGTTAACCTATGTTTATTTGGTTTTCGATCATATGAGGATAATACCCTCGTAAAATTTTTGAATACATCATAAACGTCAAACCACGATGAACAAATGCACGACACACTACGTGTTTTTTTGTGTCTTAATCTCTCAGTTACGTGATTTTGTGTGCAACCTAAATCCTAAAATGTAAAATTAAAATGATAAAATTATATAACAATTTATCTTGAGATTATAATCTAAATGTTAGTAAGATATAAAGATTTTAGTTTACACTAGTTTGTACTACGAGTCTCAATCCTACTTGAACGAACAAAACCTAATATATGCACGGTATACCTTTACTTTGGCAAATTTGTATATTCTTTTAAATGGAGTTATATATTTTTTTTTTCTCGTGTCTTTTGTTTATATAGTTAAACAATGTAACAATTTTGTATTTAAGACCTAATTTCACAATTATTATCCGAGTTAATTTTTATCAAACTACTTAAGGTTAAACGGGACGAGTATGGAGATGGGGAATTTAAAGGGAAACCAAAAAATTTTAAAATAGGGAAAATTAAAAAGGACGGGGATTCACCGATGGGGATGAATATCCGACGGGAATGAGGACGAAGACAATTTTCAATACCTAAACGGGTAAGGGATGGGGCATTATACTAAATGGATATGGGGATGGGGATGAGTAGGGTACTCCCCACCCAAACCCGACCCATTGACACCCTAATATGAGTTATCACAAACGAAAAACAGATTGTTGAATAATCTTAATATTAGAACTGAACAAACCTCGCCTATGTGGATCGCAAAAGAAAAAGAACTTATGAGCAGCTATCCGGCAATACATCTGTATGAAGGCACCAGGCATATCACGGAGTTGTGCTAGATTAGGGATAAGGCCTCTAATGTAGGCCTCCATTTCCTGAAGAAAAACATGTGATCAGTTCTTGGCTTGACGAAGTTCCTTACCACGTTGAAACAATCACCAAACAATGATATACAAATGATACATTGAAGGGCACATACACAAGTAATTGATTAATAACATATAAAGCTAAGACCATAAAAAATGGGATAAACATATTAAGTCTTGAACATCAGAGGATCCATACATGAGGTTGAAGAAAACCATCAGAATCTTCATCAAGCTCACTCATGTCAATTCTGGCCTGGGTAAGAGAAACCTGAATAACAAGGCACACATAGGTAAGCAGGACATAGCTCTCCCGAAATGACCATACAATATTTTCATCCTTTTCTCAGAGAGAGCTTACAGGGAAAGGAAAAAAAAAACATGGTGCTCATGCAGCATTCTCATGAACCAAATGCAACATTGAACTTTATGATAAGGTATGGTCCAGACAGAAATATAGAATACCCATAAATTGGTAAACATTAAGAACTGTAGAATAAAGCTATTATAAATAATACATAGCAAAATGAACAGTTGAACTCACAGTGCGCATCACATATAAGTAGAATGGAAGTATGGCAATTCTTCCTTGCTCATCTTTCTCAAATTTCATAAAATTCGATGGACTAAAGAACCGCCTGCATTTGGGACCAATTTGTTCTGTGCAAACAGAAGCTATATGACAGAAGTCTTCATAGTTCATCTACATGACAAAAGAAGAAAAGCAAGCTTTTAAGGGGAAAAGTTGCTTTCATTGCTTAGTTCAAATTTGGTGAAATGAGAAGGAAAAAAAAAGTTATAGTAATAAGAGGGGGAGGGGTGCGAAAAAAGCAAACACGATACCATAAATCATGGGTACCATTGATCAATCAAAAGAAGAAATTGACAGTAGACGTATTTTAAGTGTATTTTAAGTGTATTTTAAGCTATCAAATGGCCTCAAGCAATAACCAACGGACCTTGATACACATACACCTAGTGTATATTTAAACTTTACACCTCCAGTTTAAATTTGACACGTAATTGAAATAATGATTTATCTCTTATAAAAACACCATAAAGAAAATGAGAAGAACCAAAAACTAAAAGTGAAAACACGTGGCAGCTTTATATTCGTCATGTAGACATACACCTAGGGTATGTGTAGTTTTATCCATAACCAACAGCATAACAGAACTTGCCTCCGTCCAACTCCCGTACATTTATCTTCCTAGTGACTTTTATCTATATTTAGCTACTTATTCCTAATATATTGAATTAAAAAAGATTCTTCTGGAAATTTTCAATAAGTATTTGCAGCAACTTTTCAGTTTTGGTGAAGCACTTGATGGTCGTATGTTAACTACGGTTGGAAACTCATGTATCGGGTTAGGGAATGGAAACCCGAGTCCTATTGTTGACGGTATCTGAATCTAAAAACCACCTAGGTATTGGGTTTTGATACCTCTCAAAATCAGAGGATTTGGAGACAATCTTCGACTAATCCGTGACTAATATTAAGGAGTTTCTTTGACTGGTCTGAGAATGAGGATGGAAACAAACCGGAGAAGTAGTAGATATAAGAGAAACAGAGCTAGGAAGAAGGGGCACAGAAATGGAGATGGTTGTTGAAGAGGCGAGGAGAAAGACAAATTGGCAAGGATGAAGATTTCCAGATCTGCAAAATTGTGCGAGAGAAGGAATGCGAATCAACAAGGACGAAGACTTCGATTTCTGAGGCTGTTCGAGAGGAAGAAGAGGAAGTAGGCACGATGCCTGAATGTCATTGCCGGATCTGGTCAAGACTTCCATGAAAGGAAGAAGGAGATAAAGAAGGTTGTGAAGAATAAACCCTAATTTGATTATGGGAACTTTACCAAACATCAAGTCTAACTCTCAAGTATGAAACACCAACCCAATACCTTCCAAAGCAGATACCACGTTCCAAACCCATAAGAAATTATACCAAACACCCCCTTACAGTAGATAGCATAGTAAAACTGACAGTAAATGACTATGAGAAACTGTTGTTGAACCTTTTCAGCTCCAGTGGCATCATCAATCACACAATTTTCTCTTAAGCAAACCCACATAGCATCCAAATCATCAGCATTCAGCAAAAGATCTGATTGTTTCTGCATTGGTATGAAGTTATGCAGCAAGCTGTCAGACAAGAGAACATGACGGAAATAAAAATATAATATTGGAAACGGCAAGAAGTCAGCTTTTCATCAGTATTCAAATTTGTCAATATATTTTTTCAGGATGGCGAATCTTTTATGAATAACATGTACTTTAAATCAACATTAAGTGCTAACTTGCAGAATTCTATAGAGTTCTGTTTTGACTCATCCACTTCTCACTAATTTGCAAATGTGCGTACTTGATGCTTCACACAATAGGTCAGAAATTTAAAAAGAAACAAATATACAACTGATGTAGATAACGATCAGAATACACACAACATCAAACAAGATAAATGAAACGAAAGGGTACGCTGACTCTCAGCAGTAAATTATTACTTATTAGCTACCAGCACAGAAAACACTCTCTGACCAAGACAGAAGACTGAAGCCCTTAAAAACTTCAGAAAATGGTCAGACACCTAACTGTTGGATTGATAACCTTATTATTTATACCCTTTCAAATTAAAATAGAAAACTTAATATTTATACTAACATCCATACATGACATCCCCGTATTGTAGCAACAACAATGTCCCTATAGATGCAAACCCTACACTAACAAAATTAGTTCTAAAGACTTCTGTAGCCCCTTTCCAGTGCCTACCAAATGTATATGTAACAATTTGCAACAAGCATCCACATAAAGGCGAAGTACTTAAATTCCTTTGACATTAAAAATATCAACCACTAAACCCAGCGTTACATACAAAATAGAGACAATACATGCTTATTTTACCCAAAATACCAAAAGGTCACACCTCATGCTTTACTGATACACACCCTAGGTGCATCCAGACAACTACTCACCCTTAGAGAAGACATGTATATTTAATGGACGCACAGCAGTAGAGAGCTTGGATTTCTCAAAAACAAATCCACATATGAGGGTAGTGATCTAGTTCTACTTTCTGTTTCTAGATTTCAATTTTGTAATCGTTGGCTCCACTTTGGAATTCTTTTCAATCTATAAAAGGTGCACAGTTGTACAAATGCACTTTATCACTCAATGAAAATTAGAGTCTTCTCCTCTGTTTTGTCTCCCTATATCTTCTCTCCTTTCTCGATTTTTCTCCATGAGATCTAACAGTATAATGTAGATATCCTTATGCAAATTCCAGGCATCCCAAGTTTCCAAGAATAACTCTTAAGAAATAATCCAAACATGAAGGAATCTAAGTATAATTCAGTTATCTTACCAAGCAACTAAACTAATTCCACCAATGCAAGGTCTGTTTTTCAATTTGCTTTAGGATGCAGACATGCAGTATTCATAAGTCATAAAAAGCAAATTAACAATGTATTACAAGGAAAGCATGCATTAAGGAAAAGAAATGACCGGTTCCACAAATTTGGCACCTTTAGAAAGCGATATTTAGCGAGCCTTTGAACTCTCTGGCTGATGGATCCTTCTTCAGGTTTCTGAGCCACACAATAACCCGGGAGTGTGAACAAATGGGCGTATCATGGAAAAATTGGACAGAAAATGCAAAAAATAAATCAGACATACGATTTTTCAGATAAAAGTAATCATCAAAATAAACTCCGGCAAGTACAATATATTGCTACATGGAAAATAAGGAAAGACTTCCATTAATGCATGATAAGAAGAAGCAATCTTAATTCTTAAGTTGCAGAACCTTTTTATAAAAGCTCGGTATTGCACCAGCATCGGCACTCTTCTGTTGCTTGTCCTTAAATATATCAAGCAAAATCCTCTTGGTTTCCAGCTCTGCAAACAAAGGGGGAAAAAACATTGGCAGTTTAGTAGCCAAATTATGCATAAGACATGTAAAAAAAGAACAATGCAACAGGAAGAAAAAAAAAAACAAATCGAGTCAAGTCAAGTGCACACGAAATCCTGAAACAGGCTTTGATTTATATAACATTGTAGCAAAACTTCTCCCAATATCTTCCATTAAGCTCAAATAATGATGGCTCGCAATTTTTTTTCAATGTTTGTCACTGCAATTTACTTGATTAGCATCATAGCAACCAGAACATGATTTATTTACAATGTAAGCAGCTCAATTGTCTGTTAAACACGACTCTCCGATTATTCCCAACAACACAATTTCATCAAATAGAAGAAACCCTAACTGCAAAATACGATCTCAAGGTTCTTAAACTAGACTAATGAGGGAGGGAGAGGGGAAAAAGGAATGCAAGCAACAACTTATTAGGATTTCATCCCAACAGAACGAAAGAAAAATCAGACCAAGAATTAAAAAGATCGATAACTGAAATGAAAAATGGGAAGGATTGAGACCCATGAGAGCTTCGGAGCCGAGGCCGGCACCGGTACCGATGTAGCGGCGGAGGTTACGAACCCATAACATCTTAGAAGCAGGTGGGATCTTCCTCTCGTTTGGCTCGCCGTCGCTGGATCCACCACCGTACATGTTTGAATCGCAATGGGAGTGTCAACAAGTCTGGATTCTGGAATAACAAAAGAACCCTCTCCCCCTTTCAGTGAGCTCTTGTGTATCGTGTGATCTGATGAGGTCGCTTTGCCTTTGCTCGCCGACTAAGGTCGGTTCGTTTGAATACTTTCTTTTTCTGGGTTTTCTCGTTTTATTGGTTTACATACATACATACACCACCCCACACCGGCGCACCCCACTTCCCTGTCTCGTTCAGCAAAGAAATTGAAGAAAACAACCTTAGGTGTGTTTGGTCGAACAGTGATGAAGGTTAGTTTTAGATTAAACTTGGAAGCTTAATTTTGTAGAAGCCGATGGAGATTACAAGGCGAGATAATATGAGAGATTATACTATAGATTAAATGGGATTAAAAATGATGAAAAAATAACCTAGTATTATCAAGTTAATAGACATTAATCTTTTTTTATCTACTAGGTTTTCGTTCGTGTTCTTGTTGAAGAAAAGAAAAAACGACGAGTCCTCCATTTTCTCCAGAAGAATAGAAAAGGGCGGCGGGAAAATTAGTTTCCATTTTCAACGAGGCCACCTACGGTGAGGTATGCTTCATTGTTCTCTATTTCAATTGGGTTCTCTCCATTTCATTGAAAAGGGTAGTGTAAAACACTTTTAGTTGTTGTCAAATTTGCCATCTTTATTTATTGTCACTTGTTTTTCTCTTATTTTCTACCATTCTCTTTTATTTTTTTAGTTTGGTGGTGTTGTACTTCCTTAACTGTCTGGTTATTGAAATTTAGATAGTGAACTTATATTTGAGATATTTGTATTAATACAATTTGTCTACCGGTGTTTGCTATCTTTCTTACATTTCCAACATTTTATGTTGACAATTTTCTTATTCTTCGATTTAGCACTGTGTTGTAAAAACAGTTAACATGGTTCACCCTCGGTGTTGTGCTAAGGGGAATCTTTGGTATTACAATTAAAACTCTTACCATTAGCAAGCACGTTTCTCCCCATCTAGATCTACATCAGAGTCATTTGTTCATCAAACATCTCGTTCGTCACTGTTGCTTGACCATCTTATTGGTCTTTTTCCTGGCATGAACTTAAAGGTGTGTATACTTAGTCTTGTTATTCATATGTTGTAGAAGTGGGTTGTTGGAGTTGAGCTCATCTAGTCATATTTGTGATTTCCTAATACTCCATTTTGCTTGTTAAAGCAAGAATGTTTGTTAATGTCCTCTAATGTTGGTGAAAGCATAAGAGTGATTGCTTTCATGCAACATATACTTTTAGCTATGCAAATAGGTTGTGGTTAACCACATAGAAAACATAACTTCATATTCAATTTATTCTTCATTTCTCTCATGGGGCAATTTCTCTTTTACTTATAAATTATCAAATTGCAATGGTCGTCTATAGGTACAAAATCATTTTTTTTCTTACGTGGCATGGGTGTTAGGGATTGAAAGGAGTAAAAAATTAAGATAATTTTTCATAACCACTAGAATATCTAGTACAAAGTTGTCATCGTTGTACCTGCAATTGCTTATTTGATCCATTTGCCGATGAATTCAATTTTGTTTGTCTTATCATATAGAAATCTTGTAAGAAGAAAAGTTCTGAAAATGGAGCAAGTTCCAAGAGCAGTGCATTTTGTAGTTGCTCTTGTGAGTCTTTGTAGTTGTGAGCTTCGTTTGTCTAACTTCTTATATTCTTCCAATCAATAGAAACTCACATTCTTACAAAAAAAAAAAGGTAATCTTATAACAAAATTGCAATGTCCACATTTTGTTGATATGAGTTTTAATACTAAAATGATGTGGTTTTAGTTTTATAGAGCATACTTTGTTCCTTTTGTGTTGTTTATGTTTTTGGTTATCTATGAGACTTTGACAATGCTGAAATCTTTGTGATTAAATGAAATAACAGGAAGCTATAAATAATTTGAGTTTCATTCTCAATCTTTCTACACTCAATTGTCGAAGCAATATTAAAATGTAGAATGGTGTTAGCTTTGCAGAGCATAATTTTGTTCCTTCTATGTTATTTATGTTTTTAAAAATTGGACTCTCTATATCTTTGTTGGTTATGGATTTCAGGTTTTGCTTGATGGAATTTCTTACCTTTTGTTGAATCCATGTTCAATTCATCAAGAAGCCATATCAAGTTTCATTTATTTCTTATGTGCATATAATGAATGACAACTATACCACTGCAATAATATATGTAAGGTTTAGATGAGTGACATATAATATATGAAATGTGTGGACCTTGTGTTGACCCATTTGATAGCAAAACACGCGTCCTCATAGGCACAAGGGTACCTTCCTCTCAAAAACTCATATAAATCCATGTCAAATGTGTCATTAGTCCGACCAACAAATTATATGATAGCTTGAAGTATGAAATGAGAATGTATGCATTGAGTGTTAGGACTCTCTAAAAAAGGAATAGAAGCCGTATCAAATATCAAGGTTTTAAACCATTCATATTATTAGTGTTTTTGTAGTCATGATTCTTATAGACAAAATGGAGCAAATCTATTATAGATTAAAGAAATCATTGTAGTAGTGTTATTATCTATCTTCAAATGGAATGCATACAATATTATATTTTTGATGATTTGCACTAGTAATAATTTCGGTAACAAAAATCATATGGTATAAAATTTGACACCAAAATGTGAAAGCAAAATTGAATCTAGACACGTGTAACCAAATTAAAATGAGACCAATAATTCACAATGACATTAAATGATGATAACAAAATAAAACCAATAAAAAGATATCAATTTGCAGCCCATAACATGGCAGCAATATCAAAAGGAATTTTTCTCGTCTCCCCACCATATATATATCTTCGGTAGTGTCACACCCTTCACCGTCAGAATCTAAAGACGTGTCATTGTCATCTACGTCATCAACTTCACTATCTTCTTCTAGGTGCGCTTCACCGTCATTCCCATAAACAAACCACCATCTGTTGGATCTATAATCATACGTGATTTCCTTACGAAGTTATGAAGTGGAAAATATGTCAAGATAATAATGTCAACATGTGTATCTACTGCTTAACTTGACATTACTCTTAGGATCTTCCAACAAGCCTTTAAAACTCCAAATGACCTATCGATACAACTAAGTGGGAAGAGTGTTGTTTGTTGAAGGCCTCATTTGCGTTACCCGGGGGAACATTCTCAAATTGTGATTGAAGATAACGGATTTTGGATAAGGAATCATATAACCTTACTTATCCGGGTAACCCTTGTCAACTAAGTAGTAACATAATAAGCTACTTTCAAAATAAAATAAACAACATAGATTGGAAAGTACGAAGTCGTACCTGGTGGTGGATATGGGAATGACATGGATGTGGTATTGACAGCTTGTTGGAAGACCTTGACATCATGGGTAGATTCCTCCCAACCAGATGACACAAAGGTGAATAACATGTCAAAATCACATACCACCATGACGTTGAATGTACAAATCCCTTTGTTACCTCGATAAGGTATCTGGTTCAGCTTTAGTATACAAGCATTAATATATGTTCCGTCCATACACTCAATTGCACCCTACAAGTATTGAAAACCGGAAGTTGTTTTGAATGTGACTTGTCACTTCTGAAAACAACGAGTGTCTTGATTTAATAATATTTCTTTCCATTCCTTGAAATCCTTTTTGACAACCCACTATGGCTTCAAGCATCTCATGTATGGTGGATGAAATAGTTGATGTTGATCATTGGAACCTCTTTGCAACGGTACGATAAGTTAGTCCATGAGCCATCGTGTATATGAATGTCCCAACTTTCTCTACCGGCCACATCTTTGGAGATCCGCACAAACCATACTCATTTACTAAGACATTACATAAATCATTGGACACTTTTTTTCCATTTGAAATACATTCACACATCTTGTCTCCGTACTAGAGTTAAGAATATCATTCATCCACCGATAGTCATTGAAGGAAGTGTCAAATACACGCATTTTGTGTACATGCACGTAGTAATGTATCGCGATAAAATCATTCCCCCCTTTTAAAGTATTTAACATTGAACAAAGAAGGCGTAAATGTCGACCTTGCATTTTATGAAGACGAGAGATGTAACTGAATCAACAAACAACAAGACATTAAATTAGGTCACCACAAGAACAACATCCTTGACAACACAAATAAACAACAGAAACACAAATGAAAGTAAATTACAACGCAAATGAAAACAAACAAGCATCTTCAGTCATAATAAGTAAAATAAACCACATAGTCACACATCAATCACTCATCAAGTAATGTTCCCTTCTTGCCCTCTTTCTTGTACTCTCACTCTATCCCCTTTAATCTCGCGTTATTCTAAGAATCATCATGAACATTTTACGAGTTGCAATTTGCATAATTACTAAGATAGAAAAACACCAAAAAGGTGAGCTTGTTTCCAATAACCCTTCCGACGTCATTGTACCTAGTAAATCCATCAAGTCATCTACTTCTTCCCGTGGTGGAATATATTGAGTAGGTGGAACAGATGATTGACAATGGATCTCTCCTCTACGTCACATAATAATATCATTTTCCTACTAACTTCCATAGATAAATTTTAATGTTCCTCGTACCTTGAAGAACCAACACTCCTAGCATTGCATTCTTCACTCCTTGAAAACTTGTGCCATATGGTTTTCCCCTTACCATGAGAAGGAATAGGCGGAGAAGATGGGAAATGATATTTTCTATAATGCATTTGTAAATCTATAGTAAGATTAGTCACGATGTTCAAATCATCGCAATCAACCCGACCGACACCATCTACATCTAATCCAGTGCAATTGTTGGGCATGTTGGTTGGTGGGGATCTATCAAGGGAGTAGCACAATGGGATCCAGTTGTCATCGTGCCCTCAAACAAAAATTACATCATATTCTTAACCTTTGGATGCATACCATGTTTTTTGAACTTATAGTTATATATAAGAAACCATTATATGTGCATAATAACGATAGTATACCGTAAATTACATTGTTTATAGTGTTCACAAACCTTCAACTTTGTTTCCCACCATTATGGATTTGTTGTAATGTAATTTTTTTCGTAGTCCTATCTAGACTGGTTTCACCATTCCTTAACTTAGGTCAAAGTTTCCACACATCCCTCAAAGTTGCATACTTGTTCTTCAACGTCTCTTTCTTACACTATTTGATTTTTTTTTTGGCTCAAATTCTTCAGTTAAAGGTACCCCGTTGAATTCATTTTTTGTCCATTCATCCGGTGAAAGTCACACAACATCTCCAGGAATATTCTTGTTAGGGCATCGTTTCATACAAATGATTTTTCCTTGAATTGTTGTGTCGGTCTTTCATTCAAGTCATTCATGACCTACCTTCCAATATGAATATCCAAGTACATAACAACACAAAATAGAAGAATAACATAAATTTAGGATAAGAATAACAAATTAGTTCACAAATTAGTTAACGCATAGATAATCAATTTGTATCAATAAAATACACAAATTAGTTGACAAATCAATTTATCTATAGTTAAAGCAATAAGTAGAACCATGAACATAATTGAAGTAGTAAGCATGAATAGTAAATGCATAAATAAGAAAAACAATGTGTCAATAGTTCGCAAAAGTCACAAAAGAACATAATTGAAACAATATGCAAGAACATAAGGTTGAAGAGGAGAAGGAATGTGGAAGGAATTCCAAAAACACCCTAGACATAATTAAATCATAACCACAAGTTCTTAATTTTAGCTAGTAGGCCCACTAGCAGCAAAACATAACGTCTTCACTTGATTCACCAACAACTAATAAGCGCTTCAGTTTCATTAATCAAATACAGTGTGATAGATCGCAAAAGACTCATATGGATCAACTCTTTGGCTAGCGAACAACAAGAGGAACTTGTTTTTAAGAGGAGAAAGAATGGAGAATAAGACCTATGCAAGAGCAGAAGGAATGTCGATACAAGACTTTACTCATATGTTGTAATATACGACCAATGCAAGAGGAAAAGATATGCCGGCATTTGAAGACGAGAAGTGATTCAAGATCAGCTCCGAACCTAACATGCTTCAAGGACATGATTATGAATGCTAGGAAGCTAGGAGTAAAGAATACTCCAAGGAGAAGAAGAAGAAGAGTCAGAAGCTTCAAGACTACAACCATAAAAGCCACGAAAGTTAGAAGGTAAGGAAAGAAGAACAATGTTAGAAGAAGGGGATCGGAAGAGTCAAATTCATTTCCAGGATATAAATGAAAGACAATTTCGAATTACTTCTCGAAAGATGGCAAGATCTAAGTATGCATGGAAAACAACATTACCATGCAAGTACGTGAATGGAAGGAATAGAGGATGGATCGATCTAATACCAATTTTAGAAGATCCTACGAGAAGAACCTTGCTTCTCAACAATAGAAAGAACGGGGCGCACATGCAAGACCAATCCAGCATCCTAATTCCAAAACGTACGTAAAATAACCCATGCATGAAGGACATACATATCCATCCAAGAGAGGAAGACCAACCATGCGAGTGAAGGAATCTAGCCATGCGTGTGGACCTTAGAATTGGTCACTCTAGATCCATTCTATTTTATTTCTAGCTCATAAAAGACTTGTTTAATTATGAGCTATATTTTCATTGGGCCTTAATTATTATTTCAACCCATACCAATTTTATTTCTTTTAGAATAAAATTAAGTCTTCTGATAGCATGTATTATAGTCTATATTTTAGGATTAGTTTAGACGTTTTATCTTCATAAATCTGCATGTATGGATGTATATTTTTTGATTATATAGCTGTTTTGTCTACCTTTGTGGGAATCGAGGTCTACACCTAGTTTCGTTCTAATTGTAGGGAAAATGACACGTTTTGGACTAAAATGGAGCTAAAGAAGCTAAGGAGTCTTTTAAGCTGCATTCTAGAGCATTGAAGAGCTATAAGAAGATCTCAGGAAGCATGGAAATAATTTAGAGGATTGAGTGTGGACCAAATTTGAGATGATTTATATTCAGCTGAACTCACCTCGGTCAGCCACAATACCACCTCGACCGAGGTGATCTTCGAGAGCGTCTGGACCGAGGCGAACACCTTACCGCCGACAAAATCTTTATTTTTGGCTGAGATCTTCTATTTTTGGAAAGAGAATATCACATATTTTTGGCTGGATTTCTGGAAGGAAGATATTATATTTGGATGATTTATTTTGAGAGATATGGATCTTTTTAAGATATTTTATCTTTAGAAGATAATTTTTCTATATATATGGACTGATTTTCTATAATTCAGCCATGCTTGGGGCATCCTGGAATCTTCGGACCACTGATTTTCTGGAGGATTTTCTGAAGATTTTGAAGGAATTTTTGAAGGTTGTAGTTCAAAGAAGGAAGGAATCAAGTTGAAGTTGGCTTTGAAGGAGTTTGTAAGATCTTCTTAGATTGATTTTGGTTTTGTTGTCTTTTCTGATTTGTGACTTGAGGAACGTTGATTTGTTGTTTGATTCATTCAGTTATTGAGACCTTTGTGTTAAGGTTTTCTTGTTTGAATATTGATTCATTTCTTATAAATTTGATTATTGTTATCATGATGATTGTTGGCTAAGTTCTTTATGCGATTCTAGGGTGATTGGCTGAAAGTTGTGGGAAAGACGATGATAGAATGATCTTAATCCCAGCAGGACCTTGAAAGCTCGAGTCTTTACCTTAACCGTAGAACACCTCGGTCAGTCATTGAATATCTCGGCCAGGATGGAATTTAACTGAACGAGGTGAACCTTTCCTGAAACTTATCTGAGTTAAGAGTATCACTTTGCCAAATCCTATCCTTGTTATACCTTTCCTGGTTCAACGCAAGCCTAGGATGAGACTTACCCATTGATTCCTTTGTTTGTTTACCCAAGATCATGAGTGTAGGTAATAAAGGTTTATCCTTTATTGAGATTTGAGTGTGTCTTCATCCCATCTTTGAGAGTTAGCCTGAGACTTACCCGGTAAAGGTTAGTTCTATTCCCTTGGGTGGTGTGTTGGTTTGAGCTTATAGTTCCTTTCCTTAGTACCTTGAGACTTACCCGGTAAAAGGAGCTTTGGTTTGGGATAGTGAGTAGTGAGACTTACCCGGTGATCTATTCCCACCTTAGAAACACCTTCCCTTTGCAAACCTCAGCTTTGTCCATGTTATCTTTTGAGATCTTGTGTCGGAACCACAACTGGATGCTTTAATCTCTAGAATCCACATTTCCTTTATCTGACTTTTATATCATCTTTGATTACTTTAATTGCTTGTGGTTATTTGACAAACTGATTACCGTACTTTGTTTCACCATAGTCCCTGTGTTTGACCCCTGGAATTCTTGCTTTTATTACAATTGATCCATACACTGCGGGTTGGCATATTGTTCAAGCATACTTCTTGGGTTATAAATATTAAAGCTTGCACACACCTTTTGAAGCGAACAAGTTTTTGGCGCCGTTGCCGGGGACTTGGTCTAGACCAAGTTCGATTTCGGTTGTCTTTCTAGGCTATTGACCTTGTTGCTTTTGACCACTTTACTTGAGTGTTTTCGCAGGATCTTTCCTTAGGTTTATGAGAAGAACTCGTGCTGGAAAGGAAATCATTCCCTATGATCCCAAACCAGAAAAGACTTACAAATTAAGATTGAAAGAAGCTAAGATGGCCAATCAAGACAATCACGATCTTGAAGCCGAATTTAAGGAGGCATTGGAACAGCTACGCCTCAGTAAGGAAGAACTACAGCGAGAGAAAGACGAGACTCGCGCGAGAACAAAAGGAATTAAAGCATATATGGCCGCTCTAAGGGCCCAGTTTCTGCCTCGACCGAGGCAAGACCCAATTCAAGTTGCCCCGGCCGAGATACACTTACCACCTCGGATGCCTATCCGAGACGTTCTTTTTGTTGGAGTTCCACAAACCCTAGGACAGAGGATAGACCCCAATCAGCAAGTCAGGCGTCCAAGAGTCAACCTAGGAGATCCAGCTGAGAATGATTATAAACTTTGACCGCAAGTTCCAACCATGATTCGACAATGTAAATTTGAAGGTTTGGAGAAAGAGTCTCCGCATAAGCATTTGCAAAATTATGAGATTCTTATGGAGACTTTGAGAACTTGAAGAGTGGAGAATAACAGCTACAAGTTGAGGCCTTTCTACTTCTCTTTAAAAGACAAGGCGCTTGCTTGGTATCAATCTCTTCCGGCCGGAAAAATCAACACTTGGGAAGAGATGACGACGGAGTTTCTTATTAAGTTCTTTCCTCCTTCTAAGACCGCTGAATTGAGGGGAAAGATCAATGCTTTTACTATGAAGGACAAAGACAGTTTGTCCAAGTCATGGGAGAGATTCAAGGATCTTCTATTGGATTGCCCACATCATGGGATTCCAAAGATCGAGTTGTTGGAGATTTACTTCAAGGGTTTGGATGGAGATACTCAAGTCAAGCTCCAACTACTTTCCGCCGGCACCTTCATGGATATGCAAATAGATAAAGCTTGGATTTCATTGAAAAGCATGCTTTACACATGGAGAAGTATTCCCATCAAGGAACTGAAAGTGGAGCAAGGAGAGTTAGCTTCCAAGACACATCATTAAATGGAGCTCAACTGACCTCGCTTAACAATGAAGTAAAAGCATTGAAGGAGCTTTTAGTAGCTCAAACGAAGAAGGAGCTAGATGGAGGATATCAAGGAAGAAACAACTATCAAGGACCGCGGAACAACAATTACAACAACAATAGAAACTTCAAGAACAACAATTGGAGATCTAATCAACAAAATTCCGGTAACCCTTATTCTCATGCTAATAATGCTCTTAATGTCCCCTCTTCTTCTTCTACTCCATTGAGAAGCCAGGAGCCTGCATCAAGTTCATCTCAGCCAGAAAAGAAAGATGTTGTTCTGGAGGCAATTCTGATCAAGCTCAACGCTATGGAAACATCGATGAATTCATTTCGAAGGCACAAAAAGCCTTAGAGCAACAATTTTTCAACAAGGCAAATGAAGCGCCAAGAGATCTAGGGAAACTCCCAGCAAGGGCAGAGAGCAACCCTAAAGGACAAATTATGGCAATTACAACACGCAATGGATTGAAGACTACAAATGCAGCACCTCGGTCGAACCACGACTAGACGAACACTTCGGTCGAGGTGCCAACCGAGATGGATCCCCATATAGCGAAAGATAAATCTGAAGTTTATGTTCCACCACTTCCATTCCCTCAGTCAAGGGCGAGAGCACATCTAGACAAGCATTTTGGTAAGTTTCTAGACCTAATGAATAAACTACATATTAACATCCCTTTCCTTGATTCCATTTTAGGGATGCCCGCCTATGGGAAGTTTTTGAAGGAGATTCTATCAAGGAAGAGGAAGCTGGAGGATTTTCGGGAAGTAAGGATGACATCTAAGTCTTCGGAGCTCATTCAAATCATGAAGGAGAAGATGCCACCTAAATTGAGGGATCCCGGTTCATTTTGCATTCCTATTCAAGTTGGGGATGTAACCTATGATGCATTATGTGATCTAGGAGCCAACGTGAGTATCATCTCATTGGAGCTATGTGAGAAAGTTGGACTTGGAGAGCTCAAGCCGGTAAAGATGATGCTATACATGGCGGATCTCTCCATTACCCGTCCCGTGGGCATTTTGGAAGGCGTTCCCATCAAGTTAGGTAATTTCTACATACCTATACACTTTGTTGTACTTTACATTCTCGCAGATTATCCCATTCCTATCATTCTCGGGAGGCCATTTCTAGCAACTTCGGGTTGTAATGTGGATTGTAAGAATGCCAATTTGAAATTCAACATTGGTGGAGATTATGTGGAGTTTGCATTGCTTGCTGCAATGAAGGGAGAGCCGCTGGAGGATGACATCTTCAACATCTACGATGAAGAAGAATCGCGAGAATTGGTGAGCTCTATCCTTATTAACGATTCTCTTGAAAGAGTTCTTAGTTTTAGTTTAATGGAGGAAGGTATAGATGTCTCTTGTGATGCAGATATACGAAGCTTAAAGGCATTGGAAGCAGATCCAGGAGCTAGATTTGATAGACTGCTTCAGGAGAAGAAAAGCACATTAGGTTTCGGTCCCAGTTCCAGTACCTCGACCGAGGCACTTCCTGGACCAAGCGAGGTGTTCTTATCTGAAGAACATTTTGGTCACCCACCTCGGACACCGACCGAGACAGCAAGCGAGATGTTGTCAACTGAGGACAATAAATTTTCTAATTCGTTTTCAAAGAGTCACTTACAATTGGTGGAGCACTGGCTTCGCCAAGTTTTTGATGGTAAAGAGCCTTGGTATGCTTATATTGTCAATTACCTCATTTTCCAGGAAATACCGCCCGGATTGACATACGCTCAAAGGAAGAAATTCTTCAAAGATGTACGCCATTACTACTGGAATGAACCTCTACTGTTCAAGAGAGGTCCGGATGGGATGCTTCGACGATGCATTCCGAAGGATGATGTTGCTAGTGTCATACGGCACTGCCACTCGCTTCCTTGTGGAGGACACGTTGGCGCTCACATAACGTGCGCTAAGGTATTACGTTCCGGTTTCTTTTGGCCTACATTATTTAAGGATGTGCAAACGTTTGTTGTCTCTTGTGATGCATGCCAAAGAATAGGGAACTTGTCTAGAAGGAACGAGATGCCACTCAACAATATTCAAGAGGTTTTCTGAACGAAGTTTGAAGGAAGTTTTGAAGGTTGAAGTTCAAGAAAGGAAGGAATCATAGTTGAAGTTGGCTTTGAAGGAGTTTGTAAGATCTTCTTAATTTGGCTTTTGGTTTTGTTATTTTTTCTGATTTGTGACTTGAGGAACGCTGATTTGTTGTTTGATTCATTCAGTTATTGAGACCTTTGTGTTAAGGTTTTCTTGTTTGAATATTGATTCCTTTCTTATAAATTTGATTATATTTATCATGATGATTGTTGGCTAAGTTCTTTATGCGATTATAGGGTGATTGACTGAAAGTTGTTGGAAAGACGATGATAGAATGATCTTAATCCCAACAGGATCCTGAAAGTTCGAGCCTTTACCTTAACCGTAGAACACCTCGGTCAGTCATTGAACATCTCGGCTGGGATGGAATTTAACTGAACGAGGTGAACCTTTCCTGAACCTTATATGAGTTAAGAGTTTTAGTTTGCCAAATCCTATCCTTGTTATACCTTTCCTGGTTCAACGCAAGCCTAGGATGAGACTTACCCGGTGATTCCTTTGTTTGTTTACCCAAGATCATGAGTGTAGGTAATAAAGGTTTATCCTTTATTGGGGTTTGAGTGTGCCTTCATCCCATCTTTGTGAGTTAGCTTGAGACTTACCTGGTAAAGGTTGATTCTATTCCCTTGGGTGGTGTGTTGGTTTGAGATTATAGTTCCTTTCCTTAATACCTTGAGACTTCCCCGGCAATAGGAGCTTCGGATTGGGATAGTGAGTAGTGAGAGTTACCCGGTGATCTACTCCCACCTTAGAAACACCTTCCCTTTGCAAACCTCAGCTTTGTCCTCGTTATCTTTTGAGATCTTGAGTCAGAACCACAACTGGATGCTTTAATCTCTAGAATCCGCATTCCCTTTATGTGACTTTTATATCATCTTTGATTGCTTTAATTGCTTGCGGTTATTTGACAACCTGATTACCGTACTTTGTTTCACCATAGTCCGTGTGTTCGACCCCCAGAATTCTTGCTTTTATTAAAATTTGATCCGTACACTACGGGTTCGCATATTGTTCAAGCATACTTCTTGGGTTATAAATATTAAAGCTTGCACACACCTTTTGGAGCGAACAATCTGCAACTGGTCTCTTGCCTAGCCACGTTTTGCAACCGTGTTTCCGCTCATTGATGCCAGCGCAGCTTCATTCAACCCCATATTGACAGGTGTAGCTTGCCTTTTTCTTTTCGTTTTGGGATGTTGACAAATAAAGAGATCGATTTCTCTTCTTTTGCTTCACAGAAGTACATTTGTATATGAAACGAGGAGGAAATTGGTCTCTCCTCTATCCACGATGGCGCAGGTGTAGCTTGCCCTTTCTTATCGCTTTCTTTATCCGATGTTGAATTACTGTTGTTGTTAATTAGTGTATTCTTCATTTCCCCTTCAATTTCATCTCCTCGATCTCATTTTCTTCATTTTTATTTCTAATTTGGGTTTTTCATTTCTCCCCATATGTTGATTTTGTTTTTTAGGTTACAAGTTGCTTATTTCGAAGAAGATGATGATGAATAGATCTATGAGTGAATTGTTCATGAGGGTTAGGGTTCTAATTTCAACTAACCCTTTTATTTGGTTCGTGAACGATGTGGGAATGTTGGATTGATAAAGGTTTTGGCTTGTGATCGTCTTTGCCTTATTGCTTTGTTCTCATTTATCATGTGTCGTTACCCCATCCATCTTAAACTTATCCATGATCGCATTCTTTTGATCTGAGTATTTTTTTTCTCTCGAGTCTCCCAATACAATGTGTGGCTTGACTTGGGGGTGCAACGTCATTGTTGTTGACGAGCTTTCTTGTGGGGCAACCTACCTTGCTTCTGGCCCCGAAGCCGCAAATGGTGTGATGAGTCTTTTCGGTATCTTCAAATACCCTTTCAGGCTCTTTTATTAGTTGTGCTGGTGGCTGCGCGAGAACTAGTTTGTTGGGGACACATTCTCATGACTTGCAATAAGAATCTCATGTTATGCTCCTTGGTTGTTTGTGTAGGTTGGACAAGGATAAGGGAGACGCTCTGCACCACTGATCAACCGTTGTGTAACTGCATATGGCTCTCTCTATTGGACTTGGTTTGCCTTTTGATTCTTCTTTTCAAGTAAGAAGCCAATAATTTATGAGTAGAGATTCCCGTCTATTTTGCAGTGTACTGACTCAATTAGACGATGCTTCACGTCCAAGCAAAAGATTGTTGTAAAGCGTTTTCTCTATTGCTAGGTGCTAACTATTTACAGTTGCTTTAGCCGGATTGTTACATTAAGATAAACCGGTTAACTTATTATATATATTGCCAATATTGTGAGAATATGGTCACCATACTGTGAGGCACCACAGATTAATAAAAAAAACTATTGCTATTGGTAGATTCGGCACTTTCAATGCACTGGAATATATGATAACGAACAATGATCAATCTTTATTTGGTATTATAACCTTGCAATTAGTAACTATTAATTATTGAAAACTTCAACAGAAAATGAATTGGATAATAAGAACAAATTAGGATCCATTAAGAAATTTGTTGGAATGAGACAAATTATAATGACTTTTATGGTGGAGCAAGGAATTTTTCTGCTATTGTTGTTTGTTAGTTATCAATTATCATCATGATTAAATAAATGACCTCGGCTACCGAGAACTGTCAGCACTAAGTAATAAGCGTGATGAGAGCTTTGTTTCGTGGCAGTTTGATGAGCCACAAGCAAAGCGGAGGAAACGGGTGCCGATGATCTGAATTGATACAGCTTTTTTGGGATCTAAAGACCAGCAAACCCATCTTCACATTTGGAATTTTGAGTGTTATAGGCCAACAAAGTTCATTAAATATCCTGATGATTGTCATCACTTTTGCTTGTTACTTGTGAGACCAATTGTTCTTTTCTTTATGGAAGCAAAAGAAGAATGGTGAGCTTGCTTATCCATCACTTGCATCCATCTGAAGAGTGGAGAGCTGCTATAAAAAGGTTATTGGAGACTAGGATGATGTTTAATCTTGTGAAAATTCAGATAAATTAATTTTGTACAAATATATCTTATCCATATTCGTCTTATTTCAACCGCGCGCGAAGGCCGCGGTGCTCACCTAGTATCCTTTAAAAGATAATCTAGAAAATATATCTTTAAAAGATATAAAATATAAAATCTAAAAAGATAGAATCTAAATAATTCTTTAAGATAGTTTGAGAGATTTAAGGAATTATAACAAGATATAATTGCCAAAAATAGAAGACCATGACCTGATCTTTTAGATACGTTCCAGTGAAGGAAATTGGATACGAAAATCGATCGAGTTTTCCTACTGGAAAATCGGTTGATCTTTTTGGGAAATCGGTCGATTTTCCTTCTCTGTCATGCAATCTTCCATTCCATCGGTTCACCTCATGTTTGTAACTTGTAAGCGCTCCTTTCTTGAGTTTCTCTCGCTTCTAGATCTGTGAATGATCTATGTAGCATAGTTGTAGATGCCAAGGATGGTCCCATATTAGTTCATCTCGAGCTTCTACAGGTTCAGGTTGAATATTGTGGTACATCTCGGGCTACCGGAAGTGAACCCCACACCTCTCCTAGCCATCTCCCTCAATTCTGATTTTGATCTTATTTTTGGCTACTTAAGTATTTTATAAGTTCTTGTATTTGATTGAGAAAGTATGCGAGAGTGTTTTGCTTGCTTTTCTTAGCACCATACTAAAAAGCCTTTTCCCTTTGAGATCAAGACTGTTTCCTATTTAGTTTTGTAACTCTGCATTCACTAACTTGTGGTTTGTTGGAAAGCTTTGTTTTTGCCAGGTCTAGGAGAGCCTCACAAAACATTATTATTTCTAACCTAACTTGTTTGATTGTTTTGAGGATGTCCACATCCATAGGAAAAAAGATGGACGAACCAACCGCAAAATTACTACGAAGCTTCAAACAACTTTTGGATAACATGGAAGCAACATTGGATCTCCTAGAAGCACCTCCGACTATGACTCAACAAAAAGAAATTCCGGCTCAAAGAGCTCGTTCGGATCCCTCTTTAGGACTCCATCTACTTCTACACATCAAGAGGATGAGGTAAGATCGATTGTTAATATATCCTCTACTTATTATTCAAATCTTATGGTCAAGAATGCTGAAATTTCGAACAAGGATGAAGAAATGGGCCGACCGAATTCACCACCATTGGAGGATGATGAGATCACGCTTGAATCTCAAGATACTTACTCTACTCAAGAGGAGGAGGATTATTCGCCCAAAAGCGTGCGCGCAAATAAGTTTTAAATTTATAAAACTAGAATAAGAGCAAGCGAACCCGCAGTGTACGGATCGGCGTAGATTAGCAAGTATTCCAGAGTATCGAACTCAGGGAATTGGTGAAACAAAACCAGTTTTAAGAAATCGAGCAAGTAAAAGTGTAGAAGCTTTGCAAATATAGGGGAAAACAGCAACCCTAAAGATCCAGGTGTCTAATTGTGGCAATCGATTCAAGATATACTATAGATATAAGGACAGAGTTGAGGATTGCAAAGGTATACTAAAGCAAGGTAATGTACGGTGAAGTTCCAAAACCCTATATGTCTAACCCAAAGACTCTCTATAAAGGTGGTTGAGGCTGCAGTATAGAAAGGATCTAAAGGTAAGAATTAATCTCAAATACCCATGCCCAAACCCAAGGAATAAAAAATAAGCTAAAACGGTTAAGGTTGTGACACTCGAAACTGGAATAGAGGATGTTGAGTCTCACTACTACCTAGAAAAGGCAAGCCAAGGCTAGGTTAAAGCTAATCTTTAACTTTGGATCAAAGCAAAAGCAAAGTTCGTAAACTAGGGGAAATCACGGCTAGATCTTGAGAATCACGGCCGTGGAATTCAAGAACAGCCCGTGATTTAGGGTGTCGACGATATTTCTCATACTCTCAGGATCCAATCAAATTACGATCGATCTATCATCATCTAAGTCATAACTATCAACCCTTCACCTTAGAATTGCTAAAGGGTTTTAGCCAACAATCATTGTCATGATATCAATATTCAAATTAAGAAAAATAAAAGACGAAAACCCTCGAAAACTCAAATAAAACTCAAAGTCAATCTCGAAATCCAAACACAAAGTATGATGTTTATGAATCTAGAAGAATAGGAATAGAAACCCTCAAAAAGATCTAGAGAAGTCACAAAGAACGGGATGTCAAGCCGTCCTTCAATGAAAACCCTAAGAAATACCCAAAAGTACACAATCTCCGAAAATACGTCCTTCGCGAATCTCCAATCCTTAAGGTTCAAATGAAACCTTAAGCTTGTCTCCAAACTCCAAGTGAAAATCTAAGTAGCGGCTAAGCGTCCGTGAGCGAAGGTCCCGAAAACTCTCTTCTCAAGCCTTTTTATAAGGCGAGGTAGGGTTACGAGAAAGCCCAATGACGTGGCTGACGTGGCTGACGTGGCTGACGTGGCTGACGTGGCACATCACTAGGGATGTCGATGGGTCGGATATGGGTCGGGGAGTACCATATTCATCCCCATCCTCGTTTAGTATAATGTCCCCCGTACCCATCCCCATACCCGTTCGGGTATTGAAAATTGTCCCCATCCCCGTCCCCGTCGGATATTCGTCCCCATAGGGGAATCCCCGTCCCCGTTTAATTTTTCCCATTTTAAAGTTTTAGAAGTTTTCCCCGCAAAATTCCCCATCTATGTCGGATATTCGTATCCATCGGGGAATTCCCCGTCCCCATATTTTTGTCCTCAAGTGTATTTAGCTTTTTCGAATATTTTTGTAAACATAGTAAGTGTGGCTAAATCAATTCCTTATTATGGATTTAAATGATGATTTGACATGGATAATCAATGTGGCATGTATTCAATACTAATTCTCAATGCAACAGATACTACATTATATGAAGTGGTGATGTTGTTATGTATATATGTTCATCCCTGTAGGTAGTAGGTACGCAATGTGCACCCCAACGCCTTGATAGCCAAAACATTCCTGACAATTGTTAACAATTGCTTTTGCAATTTACTCTAAGGTACCCCTTCATCAAATTCAGCGCATTTTAATTGTTTTCAATCACCACTATCTAATCTCATGAAAAAAAGAACAGACCTTATAGAACCTACAAATAAAACCAATAATAGTAGAAAAAGAACTATTCATAACTGCAAAATCAAAATCTGTTGGAATTCATTGTCTAATCTCATGAAAAATAACAGACCCTAAAAATCCACAAATAAAACCAATAATAGTAGAAAGAACAATTCATAATTGTTCTCAACCATCACTACCACAAACACCATTAACATGCCCACCATAATAGGTTAGCGCTTACTTCACTTAGCATTCGCATAATTTACACATATAATAATCATACAAAAATATAACCTTAAAATAGTTTTTTAATACATTTTGTGCAAGTAGGATTGTAGGAATGAGTATGATACTCTTAATTCTTAAAAGCATAAAAGTGTATATAGTTTGAAATTTAAAAATCATCGGCAATTTAAATTTAAACATAGTTTCTAAATTAAATTCAATTAAACTTGAAACTACAATGAAAGTTTAAACTAAACACATTTTTTTTGGGTTCCCGTCGGATGCCCACCGAGTTCCCCGTCGGGGTCCCCCACCGAGTTCCCCGTCGGGGTTCCCCGCCGGATTCCCCATCGGGTTCGGGTTCGGATCGGGGAGCGGGGCGAATACCCCTATCTTCATCCCCGTCCCCATACCCAAGTGGGGAATCATTTTTTAACCCATCCCCGTCCACATACCCGTTTAAAATCTCCATCCCCATGACGGGTAATACCCGCGAATTTCGGGGAATACCCAACCCATTGACACCCCTACACGTCACAGAATCACCAAAATCACGGCCAAAAACAACTTTCCACGACCGTGATTTAGGGCGTGGAACCAGATTACGGTGCCATATGATTTCCACGACCGTAATTTAGACCGTGTAACTCTTTTATGTGCTCCAAACTCACGTCCACATTCATGTTGCCAAATCCACGGCCGTGGTTTAGAGCGTGATTCTTCAAATCCTCTTCCACGACCGTATTTAAGGGCGTGGTTCTTCCAAATCCTTGTTTTTGCCTTAGTTTTGTGACATTCTTCATCCATGCTCCTTCCTTAGCCTCTCCAATGCATCTCCTTGCCATAAAATGTGATCAAACACTCCTTTCCTTCCACATTTAGCTCCAATCCAAGCTTTATTCACCTAAAAACAAAACGAAGCTAGTGTAGATATCTATATCGACAAAGTGGGTGAACTAGCTCACAATTGCTTCAAACACATATCTAAGAACACTATAAAGAGGGAAAAACAACTAAAACAAGTGCCTAAAATATAGTCATATTTCATGCTAACAAAATACCCCATACTTGCCACTTGCTTGTCCCCAAGCAAGGTTTTTAAAAGCTTAGAACATAAGGTAGAATGAAATATGAATGCAAAACAAAACAAAACAATCTTTTTTGTTAGTGTGCTTCTAGTCAATAGATTATCCTCAAACCTTGCTTCATTCATCCTTGAAAACGCTCATATCCATAAACCAAAATATGCAAAACAAAAAAACTTCATAAATTGCAAATACTTCAAGACAAACATCATAACCTTCAAGCATTGTCAAAATCAAGCATGTGAAACTTCAATTTAGATCACCAAGTTAAATAACACTCTTATGATCTCAAGGACTTTCAAATAAGGTCAAGAATGCGGAAAAAGGTGGGAAACTTGTAAAGGAATGTGGTGTATGAATCCGGGAAGAAGGACAACACAAACTCTTTTCTTTTTACCATTTGAACTTCCACCAACTTAGAGCTTTGTCTTAGACTTTTTGCACATAATTTTTCGACTTTACTTTTGGAGTTATGGACAGCGGTGCACAATAACCGAAGCCTAGGAGATTGGCGTTTCTCAATTTCGAGATGCCTCAAACCCTTGATGCACATACCATAATCCGTTAGGAATATCGCTCAATCTGACTTTGGTAAGACACAAACACCCGGCTATGTGAATGGTGCCGAGTTACTCATCGTCATGATTGACTTCCCTAAACCTAGAATTTTCCTACACTTTGAAAACAATTGCTTTCATGGCCCTCCCACATCAAACATACAAAATTCAACTCTTCCTAAATACCGGATAGGTAAAGGAGGCATTTATTTCATTGAGGGGCTAAATGATCAAAGAATGAAGTAAGAAAATCGAGGTGCCTTAATCATTTCATAAAGAAGTATAAGAATTTATATTGTGATTTCAACCTTTGTTTCTCAATATGATTTAGATAAATCCTTCACATTATGAAATTTGCAAGAAAGGATAAACAACATACTCAATCTCTTCACAATTCATAACTCAATTTAAGCATACAATTGTCATCAAAAACTCATTCCACAAGTAGTTTTTATCATAGAAATCATCTCTAATCTTAGAGCACAAATATTTTCAAATTTTTCAAATTTTTATGGTTTTTTCAAAGCCTTTTTCATGCATGCAATAATGAAACGTGTGACAATGAAAGGAAACATGCAAGTGTTCATAGAATCATCAAAGTAAAGTAAGTAGAGTTATTACAAACCATAGTCACACCCCACCCCATACTTGAAACATACATTGTCCTCAATGTTCAAAAGAAATAAAGAAAAGAAAGGAAAACAAAGAAACTCACTAGACGGTGGTGGGGCGGCTCAATCCAGCGGTCAATCATCGTCATCACTGTGGAGGAGGCAGTGGTGGATACGGGAAGAAATCCGAGCTAAAAGACCGCCCAAACTGCTGGCGGTAGATGTCTCTCATCATGCGATCATGCTCTTGGCTCCGGGTGTCATGAGTATCCTGGAGGATCTCTAGATCTCCCACTCTCCTGGATAGATCGGTGGCCCACTCCAGAAGCTGCGAGTACCACTCCGGCGGCTGTCCATACCAAGCTGGAGCGTCCTGAGGTGGGGGAGCTGTCGGTGCCACCGGTGCCTGCTCGTACCATGGTGGAGGAGCTTCCATCCAGTCCGGCTGCATTCCATACTAAGTGGAAGAATCGTTCATCCAAGTCGGCCTCTCACTCACGCTAGCACGGCGTGAAGAAGAGGAACCGGAAGGTCTAGAAGGGCGGGGGGGGGGGGGGGGG
>BSUD01000002.1:76758289-76784185 GCA_033239045.1 Fagopyrum esculentum | reverse complement strand
GGGGGGGGGGGGGGGGGGGGGGGGGGGGGGGGGGACGTCTAGGTGGGTCAGGGAAGGCGTCTGGCTGATCCGGAAATGTACCAAATGTGTGCTCATCACCTCCTCCCATCTCCTCATCATTATCCTCAGCTGGGATATCATCCGGCACATACGGAGGAGCTACTAGCCTATTAGCATGCATAGTTGCAAAGGTCGCCTTCCAATTATGGCGTCCGGCCATAATGGAATACTCAAGAAGCCAAGGGGTACCTCTAACACCTCTCTCCTCCCATGGCATGGCTGCGGTAGGTGGAGCTTGGTGGCGGGGAAAGATAATGCCTCTAGTCATAAGGCCGTTGAGACCCAAAAGTCTCGCCGTTATCCTAGTGCAAGCGGAGTAGTCTATCCCTAATTGGTTGGCTATGTGAGTCACCATGCCACCATAACCAATGTTCCCGGCCTTCTTGTTTTTCAGCTTACTCATAATGGAGGCAAGGAGGGTAGCACAATCAGCGGATCTACCATAGAGCATGCAATAAAGGAGAAAGAGTTCATCGGTCTTAATCTTTTGGGGGTCTCGGTCCTAGAGAAGAGACACTCGGAAAGGACCCTATGAGCTATCTTCAAGGCTAAGTGATAGATGAGTTTAGCCTTGGTGTCGGCCGGTTGACAACGATCCTCACTAGCATAAATCATGGCAATCTCCTCCCAAAAGTCCTTTGAATACACACCACTAGGAAATCTACCATTAAAACTCTCATGGAATCCAAAGAAGGTTCCAAACTGAACAATGGAGAACTCATAGTCTTGCTCCATTAGCCTAAAAGAAACGGTTCGGTTCATGTGGCTTTGTTCAAAGGAGGTGACAAACTCCCTAGTGATCTCCTCATAAGCGTCCTCTCTAATAGTGGAAAATACTATCAAACCAGCTCTATCCAAGAGCCACGTCAAATCATTGACAATATTGAGCGGCTCAAGCTCCTCAAGGACTAAGTATCGAGGTCCTATGACCGGCCTCTTCTCAATCCTCTCTAAAGCTCCTAAGTAGTCTTCATGGATGGTTGGGATTCTAGGAGGTGGTGGTGATGGTGGTTCACTAGGGGGAGGTTGAGAAGAGGAGGAACTACCATCCTTTCTCTTCTTGGTCCTACTGAATTTCCTTCTAATCATATTTTTCAACATCAGAGAAAATCACGGCCTGTTCTTGGAAAACCACGGCCGTGGAACGTACAGAGACCGTGGTTTTGGTCTGTTTTTCACAAATCTCAACAATATCACACCAAACTCAGCAATCACTATCCTAGACTAATTCCAATTCCAATTCTATTCAGTTCTTCTAATTTCTTGCGAAAAATAGAGCCGAATTGACAAAGTAGAGAAAAGAGAGAAAAACCTAGGTTTTGGATCTTTAAAATCAAAATTTCTTCTTCTGAGTGGATTGTTCACTGTGTTTGTTGCTTGGATCTTGTAGATGATCGAAAATGCTCCACTTTAGGCTCAAGAATCGAACGAATCGGACTTCGAACGAAGAAATGCGAGATGAAGAAGGGTGTCGGCGATTTTGGGTGTGGTTTGGGGCACGGAGTTGGGATTTTGTGTGTTTTTTTGTGAAGAAGGTGGTTTATATAGTGGCCCGTAAAAATTTTGAAAATCACGATCACTCGGGGAAAACCACGGCCGTGGTTTTGTACGGAACCCGTGGTTTTGGTGAATTTTGCTTGATTTTTGGGAATTACGGTCACCTATTACTTCCACGACCGTGGTTTAGGGCGTGGAAGTCTCTGTTGTGTGCCAACATCCAAGTTTCGTCAGTTCCTTCCAACTTTTGCATCTTTCCTTTGCCCAACCATTATTCCTACATCCAAAAACATAACTGTTAGCATGAAATATTGTGATATTTTAGGCACATTTTCTAAGTGTATTTCATCTATAATGGTAGTCATTGATTAAGCATTGATGCATTTGTGAGCTAGTTTGTCTATATTGTCGATATAGAGATCTACACAAGCTTTATGTTGATTGTAGGCAATTAAGAGCTATTTCCGAACGGATTGAGCGAGAATGGAGTTTGATTGAGCATGTCCAAGGATTGAGGACATCACTAGGAGCTAAGGAAGGTGCTAACTTGGAGAATAGCACGAGACTAAGGAAAATCACAAACTACCTCTAAACCACGCTCTAAAATACGGCCGTACTAGATTCCACGTTCAAGTCCACGGCCGTGGAACTTGGCAAGAGAAGCGTGGTGCATTCCAGCAACTTACACGGCCGTGGAGGGGTGTGACAAACCGTGACCAGCTTCCACGCTCTAAATTACGGGCGTGGAACCCTTCCACGACCGTGATCTTGGCGATCTTTTACGCAATATTTTAAGCCACGATCTTCTACGCAATGGGCCGGGCCAATATTTTATCTTACACTATAAAAGGACGGAAGAAGAGAGATTCCGTCACCTCTGCTTAGACGCACTTTCGCTTACACTTCGACTTACCCTAGTTTCACATCCTTGCGGAGATCGTCGTTGAGAGATTTTGCATTTTGCCCGATTGAGATTTCCGGATTGACGGAAGAAGAGAAGATTTGGAAGATTGTTCGTAAGGAGATTTCGCTTCTTATTTAGGTTTGATTAGAAGACGGATTGACATCCCGTTCTTCGTTCTTATCTAAGACTTGCGATTGTTTGCGTTATTCCGAATCTATTGACATTATTGTTCTTGATTTGTGTATTTGAGATTGACTTGAGATTTATTCAAAGTTTTCGGAAGTTTTCATCTTTCATTCTTTTAAATCTTGAATTTGATATCAATATGACTGTTGTTGGCTAAAACCCTTTAGCAATTCTAAGGTGAAGGGTTGATAGTTGTGGCTTAGATGATGATAGATCGACCGTAAACAGATTGGACCCTGAGAGTTAGAGAGAATCGCCGACGAACCTAATCCACGGTCTGTTCTTGAGCTTCCACGGCCGTGGAACTCAAGAACTACCCGTAATTTTGTGTCAGTTTACGAACTTGCTTTTACTTTAATCCAAAGTTAAAGATTTGCTTTAACTTAGTCTTGGCTTGCCTTTTCTAGGTGGTAGTGAAGCCTCAACAACCTCTACCTCGATTCTGAGTGTCACAACCTTAATCGGTTTAGTTAGTCTTGATCCTTGAATTATAAGTTTGGGTATTTGACGTTAATTTTTACCTTTAGAACCTTTCTATACTGAAGCCTCAACAACCTTTATAGAGAGTGTCTTTTAGGTGAGTCATATAAGGTTTTTGGAACTTCACCGTACGATTACCTTACATTCGTATACCTTTGCATACCTCAACTCTGTCCTTATATCTTTAGTATATCTTGAATCGATTGCCACGACTGGATACCTGTATCTTTAGGATTGTTGTTTTCCCAATAATTTGAAAAGCTTCATACATTTACTTGCTTGATAACCTATAATTGGATTTAACCCCCCAAATCCCTGTGTTCGATACTCTGGAATTCTTGCTCAACTATATCGATCCGTACATTGCGGGTTCGCTTGCTTGATTTCTAGTTTTATAATTAAAGCTTATTTGCACGCACGCTAAGTGGCGAACAAGTTTTTGGCGCCGTTTCCGGGGATTTGGTTTAGGCCGAATTCGGTTTTCGGTTGTCGAGCTTGGGAGCTCTTCCCTTGTTATTTGATATCTTTCTAGTGTATGCGCAGGTCTAGGAACACCGAAGACCTCTTACCTCTTGATCAAGAGCTTGAGAGGACTTTGAGGAGAAAACGTAAGGAAAAGAAAATGGCTGAAGAAGTAGAACGTGATTACCAAACGGAGTTAGCGGAAAAGGACGCTCAACTCCAATGGAGTGAAAAGACTCGTAGAGAGGAAATGGATCGTCATCAATCTAAAGTTGACGATCTAACAGATATGATGTTCCAGATGAGGATGGAAATAAGCGACCTTAAGAGAAAGGACAACAGGAAATCCTCAAGAAGGTCATCAAGATCAGCTAGAAGTCATTCATCCGCTGATGATAGTGACTCTTCCATGCCACCATTAGAGGACATTGATCCCACGATCAATGTGAATCTTTTTGTTCCACGGCCAGCTGCCAATCGACGTGTTCCACCTAGGAATGCGAGGGTGGAACGTGTGGATGATGAGCCAAGAACTCTTGGCCAAAGGATGGATCCAACACAACAACCACGCCGTTTGGGCGTGAACTTTGATGCTGATGATGCCGGGTTTAGCTTCAACCCGCAGGTTATTACTCTTGTTCGCCAAAACCAATTTGGTGGAACAAGCGCTGAATCTCCACACCAACACCTACAAAATTTTGAGTGCATGATGGAGACGATGAAGCCGAAGAATGCTACTACCAACAACTATAAGCTCAAGCCTTTCTTCTTCTCCTTGAAGGGGAAGGCATTGTCTTGGTATCAAGCTCTTCCTAGTGGGAAACTAGACACGTGGGAGGATCTTTCCGCGGAGTTCCTCACTAAGTTCTTTTCGCCATCCAAAACGGCGGAGCTAAGAGGTAAGATTAATGCATTTTCTATGAGATCTAATGAAAGTTTGTTTCAATCTTGGGAAAGATTTCAGGATTTACTATTGGAGTGCCCTCATCATGGCATATCCAAGCTTGCGCTATTGGAGATATATTATAAGGGGCTAGATGTGGAGACACAATTCAAGCTCTAATCCCTCTCATGTGGCACATTCATGGACATGAGGGAAGATGACGCTTGGGACTTCATTGAGAAGCAAGCAAGGGTCATAGAGAAGTATTCTCACCGGAAAGTGGAGGTGAATCGTGTAGAGCAAGGAGCAAAGCTCACACATGAAGCTCAAACTCAAATCTTTTCTCTCAACAATGAGATTAAAGAGTTGAAGGAAGCTATCAAGACCAACTTTCCAAAGTAAAACGGAAAGGATGTTGGCTACTTGGGCAACAACAACAACGGTGGTGAGAATACAAACCGCAACAACAACAATAACCGGAACAATAACCGGAATAATTGGAACAACAACAACAACAACCGGAACAACAATTGGAACAACAATAGGGGTTCAAACAACAACAATTGGCGTCCCAATCAACAAAATTTCGGTAATCCTTATTCTTCCAATTCAAATTCACTAACCCCACCTTCCTCTTCTTCCACTCCTTTGAAAAGCCAGGGGCAAACATCTAATGGAGGAAGCACTTCGGGGAAGGAGAAGCCCGATCCCATGTTGGAGACGATTTTGGGAAAGCTTTAAGGGTTAGAGACTCGCATCATCAAGGTTGATGATCACATAACTAAGGTTGATAAAGCCCAAAAGGTTTTAGAAAACCAAATGTTTACTCATGCGGAGGAAGTTCCTAGGAATCAAGGGAAACTTCCAGGAAAAACGGAGGACAACCCAAAGGGAAGGGTGATGGCAATTACAACTAGGAGCGGAGTGACAACCACCGATCCGCAGCCTAAGTTTGTTGAAGTCTCCGTTGAGAAAGACAAAGAGAAGGGGAAGGAGAAGGAAGATGTCTACGTTCCTCCTCCAGCTTACAAACCTCCCCTACCGTTCCCACAATCTAGAGCGAGAGCGCGTCTAGATAAACAATTTGGTAAGTTTATAGAACTCATGAGCAAATTGCATATTAATATACCTTTCATTGATGCCATTGTAGGTATGCCGGCTTATGGCAAGTTCTTGAAGGAGCTCCTCTCTAACAAGAGGAAGCTAGAGGATTTTGGAGAGGTTAAGATGAGTTCGGATTCTTCGGATCTCATCAAGACCATGAAGGAGAAAATGCCCCCAAGCTAAAGGATTCGGGGTCATTTTGTATTCCCATAGGAGTGGGAGATGTCACATATGATGCATTATGTGACTTGGGAGCAAGTGTGAGCATCATCCCACTTGCATTATGTAGGAAGATCGGTTTAGGCGATCCTAAACCGGTGAAGATGACGTTATACATGGCGGATCGATCCATAACTCGTCCCGTCGGTATTGTGGAAGACGTCCCGGTCAAGCTAGGTAAATTCTATGTTCCTATAGATTTTGTTGTGCTTGACATTCCTGCAGATAGTCCGGTCCCGATCATTCTCGGAAGACCGTTTCTTGCAACATCCGGCTGCATAGTCGATTGCAAGAATGCTAGACTCGCCTTTGACATAGGAGAAGAGAAGGTAGAGTTCGTTCTTTCCACTCTAGTGAAGGAACCAATCTTTGATGAGGATATATTCAATATCCAAGATGAAGAAGGGTTGTCTAGAGAGGAGGTAAGTGCTATTCTCTTCAAAGATCCTTTGCAAAAGGTTATTACTATGAGTCTAATGGATGTAGGGGAAGAAGAGGAGTGCAATGAGGCAATTAAAGCCTTAGAAGCACAAGAAGAAGTATGTGAAGAGGAGTTCGAGAAACTCCACGACGAAGCAGAAAACGTGAGAATCCACGGTTATACACTATATTCCACGGCCGTGGATTTCACCAACAAAAGCGTGGCTCACTCCAGAGGGTTATACGGTCGTGGAGGAAACAGAGCACCCGTAACTACATTCCACGCCCAAAATCACGGCCGTGGAGCATACAGAGAAACCGTAATTTTGGCCGTGGACGAAGGCAAATGTGCCACTTCTTCAACTTCTCTTGATTCTTCTCCAACTCCTTCTACTTCCTTGGATGCTCCTAAGGAACCATCGGATGCTCCTCAAGAGCCATTGGAGACTCCGATCGCAATGGAATTGAAACAACTTCCTACACATCTAAGGTACGCTTTTCTAGGACCTAATTCTACCTATCCGGTAATTGTTAGTTCTGATTTAACCTTAGATGAACATAGTAAGCTCATGGTTGTCCTTAGAAAACATAGAAAAGCTTTAGGATATACTATAGAGGATTTAATAGGAATTAAACCTTCCCTATGTATGCACAAGATATTAATGGAAGAGGACTTTAGGACTTCAAGACAACCTCAAAGGCGGTTGAATCCGACCATGAAGGAGGTTGTCAAGAAGGAAATTCTTAAACTTCTTGATGCAGGTATCATCTACCCTATCTCGGATAGCAAGTGGGTGAGTCCGGTACAAGTGGTTCCGAAGAAGGGAGGAATGACGGTCATCACCAACAAGAATAACGAACTCATTCCTACCCGAACCATAACAGGATGGCGGATGTGCATAGACTACCGCAAGCTAAACAACGCGACGAGGAAGGATCACTTCCCACTACCCTTCATCGACCAAATGCTTGAAAGGTTAGCGCAACATTCGCACTTTTACTATCTTGACGGTTATAGTGGTTTCTTTCAGATTCCGATACACCCGGATGATCAAGAGAAGACCACGTTCACGTGCCCGTGGGGTACGTTCGCCTATAGGAGGATGCCGTTCGGGCTTTGCAACGCCCCAACCACCTTTCAAAGGTGCATGATGGCCATCTTCTCCGAATATATAGAGGAAATCATGGAGGTTTTTATGGATGACTTCTCAGTTTACGGTTCCTCTTTTGACAATTGCCTTTCTAACCTTGCTCTTGTATTACAAAGGTGTGAAGACATTAACCTAGTTCTTAATTGGGAGAAGTGTCAATTTGTGGTAAAGGAAGGAATTGTATTAGGACACTTAATCTCTAGTAGAGGGATAGAGGTGGATAAAGCTAAGATAGAGACCATAGAAAAGCTTCCTCCCCCAACTTCGGTGAAAGGGATAAGAAGTTTTTTAGGACATACTGGATTTTATAGACGCTTCATAAAAGACTTCTCTAAAATATCAAAACCGCTCACTAATCTATTGATGAAGGATGCAGTTTTTGAGTTTTCGCAGGAATGCTTGGATGCGTTTAACATGATCCGGGAAGCTCTAATTTCAGCACCTATTATCCAACCTCCGGATTGGAATCTTCCCTTTGAGGTTATGTGCGATGCTAGTGACGTAGCTATAGGAGCTGTTCTTGGACAAAGAAAGGAAGGGCGAACCCACACTATCTACTACGCTAGGAAGACGCTAGATGAAGCGCAGCTCAACTACGCCACTACGGAAAAGGAATTTTTAGCCATTGTTTATGCAATTGACAAATTTCGCTCTTATCTTGTAGGTGCAAAGGTGATTGTGTACACGGATCATGCTGCGATCCGGTATCTCCTTGCAAAGAAGGATACGAAGCCAAGGCTAATTAGATGGATTCTTCTCCTACAAGAATTCAATCTAGAGATCCGCGACAAGAAGGGTTCGGAAAATTCTATTGCGGATCATTTGAGTCGTCTAACACATCTAGAGGACGACCATCTACCTATAGATGACTCCTTCCCGGACGAACATTTACATATCATGGAGGAGTGCATCGATGTGATCTCCAAAGGTAACGAACCATGGTTTGCTGATTTTGTTAACTATTTGGTTTGTCAGGAGATACCGCCCGGATTATCATACGCACAAAGAAAGAAGTTCTTTAAGGATGTTCGGGAATACTTTTGGAATGAACCTCTCCTCTTTAAGAGAGGTCCGGATGGCATTATTCAGCGATGTGTGCCGGAAGATGAGATGCAAAGTGTCACCCGCCATTGTCATTCACTACCATGTGGAGGACACGCTAGTTCAAACAAAACTAGCGCTAAGGTATTGCAATCTGGATTCTTTTGGCCTACTTTATTTAGAGATGTGCAAAACTTTGTTTCCTGCTGCGATGCTTGTCAAAGAACAGGAAATATCTCTAGGAGGAATGAGATGCCTCTCAATAACATCCAAGAGGTGGAGATTTTCGACGTTTGGGGAGTTGACTTTATGGGACCGTTCCCATCATCTTGTGGAAACCAATACATACTCTTGGCGGTAGATTAGGTTTCTAGATGGGTGGAAGCAATTGCCTCTCCCACCAATGATGCCATGGTAGTGGTTAAGTTCTTTAACAAGACCATCTTCCCACGATTTGGGACACCAAGGACTATCATTAGTGATGGAGGTTCTCACTTCATTGCCCGGCGCTTTGAAGCTCTTCTAGCTAAGTATGGGGTTACTCACAAAATCGCCACCCCTTATCATCCACAAACTAGTGGACAAGTTGAGATCTCAAACCGGGAGATCAAAGGAATCCTAGAGAAGACGGTTTCAAGGACTAGGAAGGATTGGTCCTTGAAGCTTGATGATGCATTGTGGGCGTACCGGACTGCGTACAAGAATCCCATAGGAACCACACCATACAACCTTGTGTATGGGAAGTCTTCTCACTTACCGGTAGAGTTAGAGCACAAGGCGTTTTGGGCCATCAAGTGGTTGAATTTCAGCATGAAGGAAGCGGGAGAGAAGCGTCTCTTGGACCTTAATGAGCTTGAAGAACTCCGCTTGAACGCTTATGAAAATGCCAAGATTTACAAAGAAAGAGCAAAGCGTTGGCATGATAAGCATATCATTCCAAAGGACTTCAAAGAGGGAGATTAAGTTCTCCTCTTCAACTCAAGGCTTCGTCTCTTTCCAGGTAAGCTTAAATCTCGTTGGACCGGACCTTTTCTAATCAAACGTATTTTTCCCCATGGTGCAGTTGAAATATGGGGTGAAACGGGCGGAAGCTTTAAGGTGAACGGTCAACGACTCAAGAAGTATACGCCGGAACTCCAAGCTGAAGAGTTCGCGCCCACCGCACTCGAATAAGTGCGAATATGGTCTAGCTACGGACCTTAAACAAAGCGCTTCTTGGGAGGCAACCCAAGGTATTGCATTTACGTTTTTGTTTTGATTCATAGATTAGCTTAGTTTAGACGTTTTTGCTTTGTTTCGCCTTCGATACCTTCCGGTATGTTCGTGTTTTTGGATGTAGGAACAGTGGAAAAGAAAAGGGGAAGAGAAAGTTTGAAGAAAAGTGACGAAACTTGGACTTTGGAGCATTACAGAGAGTTCCACGGCCTAAACCACGGTCGTGGAACCCTCTGAGACCGTAATTTACAAAAGCCTTTGAAAAATCACCAGAACCACGGTTCCGTACATTTCCACGGCCATGGAACCCCCCGATAGACCGTGGTTTTCAAAAATTTTGACGGCTACTATATAAACCATGTTCTTCACAAAAACACAACATCACAAAAACCCATTCCACGCCCTAAACGCCGAATTGCTTTCCCTCACCTCAAATCTTCATTCATTAATCGTTTTTAACGATTCTTTGGCCAAAACAGAAGCAAATCCGATCACCAACAAGATCCAAGCAACAATTCGAGCGGCAAATCACGGAGGAAAGCAGAATTCGGATTTAAAATCCGAAAACCTATGTTTTTTCGCTCTTCTCTATCTTTGTCGATTCGGACTTGCATTTGCTAGAATTTTAAGGAATAACTGATTGGAATTGGAGAATTAGTATAGGGCTGCTGCTGTGAAATTTGGTGATTGATTGTTGAGATTTGCGAAATTTTGAGAGAAACCACGGTCCCTGGACGTTCCACGGCTGTGGAATCTGAAGAACAAACCGTGGTTTTCAATAGAAAATGGATTTTGTAAGGAGAGTGTCCGGTAGGAATAAGGACAAGAACAAAGATAAGGATAAGAGTAAAAAGAGGAAGGGCAACCCCTCTTCCTCCTCTAGAGCACCACCACCTTCATCACCTTCATCCCCTTCACCTCCATCATCACCATCACCACCTCGCCCTAGGGTCCCTACCATTCATGAGGATCATCTCGACGCCTTAGAGAGGATCCATAAGAGGACGGTCATAGGACCTAGATACCTACTGTTGGAGGACTTAGCGCCTCTACATGTGATAAAGGACATCACTTGGCTCTTAGATAGAGCCGGATTAGTCATCTTCTCCGCTATTCGGGAAGATGCATATGAGGAGATTACGAGAGAGGTTGTGGTCTCTTTTGAGCACAACCATGTTGATAGGACAGTTTCTTTCCGGCTGATGGAAAGAAACTATGATTTCTCCATCCGGGAGTTTGGAGCCTTCTTTGGGTTCCACGAGACCTTCAATGGTCGTTTCCCCAGTGGCGTGTACGCCAAGGATTTCTGGGAAGAGGTCGCTATGATCTATGCCAGCGAGGACCGCTGGCAACTAGCTGATACCAAGGCTAAGTTGATGTATCACTTAGCCTTGAAGATTGCTCATAGGGTACTTTCTGAGTGTCTCTTCCCTAGGACGGAGACACCTCAGAAGATTAAGACAGATGAGCTCTTTCTTCTGTACTGCATGTTATATGGATGACCTGCTGACTGCGCCACCCTCTTAGCTGCTACCATGAGCAAGCTAAAGAATAAGAGGGCTGACAACATTGGATATGGTGGGATAGTCACCCACCTTGCTAGGGCATTAGGGGTAGATTTCTCCGCTTGCACACGCATTGCTGCTGTACCCCTAGGACTTCAGGCCCTTATGACTAGAGGCCTCATCTTCCCCACCCATAGAGGCCCACCTTACGCTGCTATGCCATGGGAGAGTAGGACGGGGAGAGGTATTGAGTGGCTCCCAAAGTATTCCATTATGGCTGGACGCCATAACTAGAAGGCGATGTTCGCTGCTATGCATGCGAACAGGATTGCAGCCCCTCCATATGTCCCACCACCACCTGTAGTAGAGGAGGAGGAGATGAGAGGAGGAGACGAGTATGAGGGAGGAGGAGGAGGAGGAGCTGATGACTTTGGCACATTCCCGGATCAACTGGATATGGTTCCTGACCTTCCTAGGCATTCACCCCGTCCAACTAGAGCTTCAGGATCTTCTTCTCGCCGCGCCAGCGTGAGCGAGAGGCCGACTTGGATGGCGGATCCACCTGCGTGGTATAGGACTCAGCAGAGTGGATGGGAGCTCCTCCACGATGGTCTACACAGCCGCCACCAGCACCTTCAGATGCACCGGCGTGGTACAGCCAGCCGCCTGGGTGGTATGAGCAGCTGCCGGAGTGGGCCACCGATCTATCCAGTAGGGTTGGAGCATTGGAGATCCGAGCTGACGCTAGAGATGCACGTGTGGATGACCTTGACCACATGATGAGAGACGTCTACCGCCAGCAGTTCGGGCGGTACTACGATCCCAGTTTCTCTCCATTCCCACCACCGCCTCCACCGCAGTGATGACTTGCATGATCGACACCTTTAGCCGCTCCACCACCGTTTTGTGAGTTCTTTTTCTTTCTTTCTTTTCTTCTTTTTTTTTCTTTTCTTTGAACATTAGGGACAATGTTTGTTCCAAGTATGGGGTGGGGTGTGACTAATCGTTTGTAATAACTCTTACTCACTTTATTTGCTTCTATTGAGACTATCTTGCATGTTTCATTCTATTGCTACACGTTTCATTATTGCATTGCATGAAAAAGCCTTTGAAAAACCCATAAAAATTGAAAAATTTTGAAAATTTTGTGCTTCTAGGAATTGAGATGATTTCTATGATAATCACCACTTGTGAATTGATTTTGATGACAATCGCATGCTTAAACGAATAGTGAATTGAAAAGAAATTGAATGAGTTGATTATCCTTCTTTTTGCAAATTTCATAATGTGATGAATGTTACTTAAATCATGTTGAGGAATTAAGGTTGAAATCACATAATAAGTTCTTATACTTCTTGTTGAGATGATTAAGGCAATTCGATTTTCTTTCTTCTTTCTTTGATCATTTAGCCCCTCATTGAAATAATGGCCTCCTTTACCTATCCGGGAATTTGGAGGAGTTGATTGATATTGGCATGTTTGGTGTGGGAGGGCCTTGAAAGCAATTATTTGTAATCAAAAGAATAGAAAGAAATTATAGGTTTGGGGAAGTCAATCATGACGATGAGTAACTCGGCACCATTCACATAGCCGGGTGTTTGTGTCTTGCCAAAGTCGGATTGAGCGATATTCCTAGCGGATTATGGTATGTGCGCTAAGGGTTTGATGCATCTCATAAAAATTGAGAAATGTCAATCTCCTAGGCTTCGGTTTTTGTGCACCTCTATCCATAACTCCAAAAGTAAAGTCGAAAAAATGAAAAGAAGAGAGCAAAGCTCTAAGTTGAAAGTACTGCGGAAACCGCAAGAGAAGAAGAAAAGAGTAGTTATCCACTTTCCCGGATTCATGCACCACATTCCTTAAAGTTTTCCCTCCCTTTCCACATTCTAGACCTTGTTTGAAAGTCCTTAAGATCAAAAGAATGTTATATGACTTGGTGATCTAAATTGAAGTTTCTTATGATTGATTTTGATAATGTTTGAAGGTTATGATGTTTACATGGAAGTTTGATTAATTCATGAGCTTTCTTTACTCTTTACTCCTTGATTATGCATATGAAAGTCCTATAAGCGAATGAAGCAAGATTTGAGAATGATCTATTGATTAGAAGGCACATTCATCTAAAAGAAGTTTTGCTTTGAGAAGGTACACATATTTCATCCTTACTTGTGTTTTAAAAGCTTTTGAAAGACCTTGCTTAGGGACAAGCAAGTGGCAAGTATGGGGTTATTTGTTAGCATGAAATATTGTGATATTTTAGGCACGTTTTCTAAGTGTATTTCATCTATAATGGTAGTCATTGATTAAGCATTGATGCATTTGTGAGCTAGTTTGTCTATATTGTCGATATAGAGATCTACACAAGCTTTATGTTGATTGTAGGCAATTAAGAGCTATTTCCGAACGGATTGAGCGAGAATGGAGTTTGATTGAGCATGTCCAAGGATTGAGGACATCACTAGGAGCTAAGGAAGGTGCTAACTTGGAGAATAGCACGAGACTAAGGAAAATCACGAACTACCTCTAAACCACGCTCTAAAATACGGCCGTACTAGATTCCACGTTCAAGTCCACGGCCGTGGAACTTGGCAAGAGAAGCGTGGTGCATTCCAGCAACTTACACGGCCGTGGAGGGGTGTGACAAACCGTGACCAGCTTCCACGCTCTAAATTACGGGCGTGGAACCCTTCCACGACCGTGATCTTGGCGATTTTTTACGCAATATTTTAAGCCACGATCTTCTACGCAATGGGCCGGGCCAATATTTTATCTTACACTATAAAAGGACGGAAGAAGAGAGATTCCGTCACCTCTGCTTAGACGCACTTTCGCTTACACTTCGACTTACCCTAGTTTCACATCCTTGCGGAGATCGTCGTTGAGAGATTTTGCATTTTGCCCGATTGAGATTTCCGGATTGACGGAAGAAGAGAAGATTTAGAAGATTGTTCGTAAGGAGATTTCTCTTCTTATTTAGGTTTGATTAGAAGACGGATTGACATCCCGTTCTTCGTTCTTATCTAAGACTTGTGATTGTTTGCGTTATTCCGAATCTATTGACATTATTGTTCTTGATTTGTGTATTTGAGATTGACTTGAGATTTATTCAAAGTTTTCGGAAGTTTTCATCTTTCATTCTTTTAAATCTTGAATTTGATATCAATATGACTGTTGTTGGCTAAAACCCTTTAGCAATTCTAAGGTGAAGGGTTGATAGTTGTGGCTTAGATGATGATAGATCGATCGTAAACAGATTGGACCCTGAGAGTTAGAGAGAATCGCCGACGAACCTAATCCACGGTCTGTTCTTGAGCTTCCACAGCCGTGGAACTCAAGAACTACCCGTAATTTTGTGTCAGTTTACGAACTTGCTTTTACTTTAATCCAAAGTTAAAGATTTGCTTTAACTTAGTCTTGGCTTGCCTTTTCTAGGTGGTAGTGAAGCCTCAACAACCTCTACCTCGATTCTGAGTGTCACAACCTTAATCGGTTTAGTTAGTCTTGATCCTTGGATTATAAGTTTGGGTATTTGACGTTAATTCTTACCTTTAGAACCTTTCTATACTGAAGCCTCAACAACCTTTATAGAGAGTGTCTTTTAGGTGAGTCATATAAGGTTTTTGGAACTTCACCGTACGATTACCTTACATTCGTATACCTTTGTATACCTCAACTCTGTCCTTATATCTTTAGTATATCTTGAATCGATTGCCACGACTGGATACCTGGATCTTTAGGATTGTTGTTTTCCTAATAATTTGAAAAGCTTCATAAATTTACTTGCTTGATAACCTATAATTGGATTTAACCCCCCAAATCCCTGTGTTCGATACTATGGAATTCTTGCTCAACTATATCGATCCGTACACTGCGGGTTCGCTTGCTTGATTTCTAGTTTTATAATTAAAGCTTATTTGCACGCACTCTAAGTGGCGAACAATAACATACCGGAGGTATCGAGGGAAAAACAAAGCAAAAACAACTAAACTAAACTACTCTAAGAAAGAGAAAACAAAAACGTAAGTGCAATACCTTGGGTTGCCTACCAAGAAGCGCTTGTTTTGGGTCCGTAACTAGACCGTTCTTGTGTTTATTTGAGGGTAATCGAAGCGATTTCCTCAATTGGGAGCTCCGGTGAATACTTCTTAAGACGTTGGCCATTCATCTTGAAACTTCCACTCTTTTCACCCCATACTTCAACTGCGCCATGGGGAAAAACACGTTTGATTAGATAAGGTCCAGACCAACGAGATTTAAGCTTACTTGAAAAGAGACGAAGTCTCGAATTGAAGAGGAGAACTTGATCTCCTTCTTTGAGATCCTTTGGAATGATATGTTTATCATGCCAACGCTTCGCTCTTTCTTTATAGATCTTGACGTTTTCATAGGCGTTCAAGCGGAGTTCTTCAAGCTCATTGAGGTCTAAGAGGCGCTTCTTGCCTACTTCCTTCATGCCGAAGTTCAACCACTTCACAGCCCAGTACGCCTTGTGTTCTAGCTCAACCGGAAGATGACAAGACTTCCCATACACAAGGTTGTATGGTATTGTACCTATGGGAGTTTTGTATGCAGTCCTATATGCCCATAATGCATCATCCAACTTCGAAGACCAATCCTTCCTCATCTTTGAGACCGTCTTCTCAAGGATGCCTTTGATCTCTCTATTCACAATCTCCACTTGTCCACTTGTTTGTGGATGGTAGGGGGTGGCGATCTTGTCAGTCACCCCATACTTAGCTAGTAGAGTTTCGAATCGTCGGGCAATGAAGTGAGAACCTCCGTCACTAATGATGGTTCGTGCTGTCCCAAACCTTGGGAAAATAATTCTATTAAAGAACTTAACTACAACCATGACATCATTAGTTGGAGAGGTAATAGTTTTAACCCATCTCGAAACATAATCTACAGCTAGAAGTATGTATTGATTTCCACAAGATGATGGGAAAGGTCCCATGAAGTCTACTCCCCAAACGTCAAAGATTTCCACCTCCTGAATGTTATTTAGAGGCATCTGGTTTCTCCTAGAGATGTTTCATGTTCTTTGACAAGCATCACAACACGAAACAAAGGTTTGCACATCCTTAAACAAAGTAGGCCAAAAGAATCCAGATTGCAATACCTTAGCGCTAGTTTTATTGGAACTAGCATGTCCTCCACAAGGTAGTGAATGACAATGACGAATGACACTTTGCATTTCGTCTTTCGGCACACATCTTCTAATGATGCCGTCAGGACCTCTCTTGAAGAGTAGAGGTTCATTCCAAAAGTATTGCCGGACATCCCTAAAGAACTTCTTCTTTTGGGCATAGGATAATCCGGGAGGTATTTCCTGACAAACCAAGTAATTTACAAAATCAGCAAACCAAGGTTCGTTACCTCTAGATATCTTGTCGATGTACTCCTCTATGATGTGTAAGTGCTCATCCGGAAATGAGTCATCTATAGGTAGATCGTCATCTTCAATGTGTGGTAGACGACTCAAATGATCCACAACAGAATTTTCCGAGCCTTTCTTGTCATGGATCTCTAGATCGAATTCTTGTAGGAGAAGAATCCATCTAATCAGCCTCGGTTTCGTATCCTTCTTGGCAAGTAAATACCGGATCGCAGAATGATCCGTGTATACAATCACCTTTGCACCTACAAGATAAGAACGAAACTTTTCAAAGGCATATACAATAGCTAATAATTCCTTTTCAGTTGTGGCGTAGTTGAGCTGCGCTTCGTCTAGCGTCTTGCTAGCATAGTAGATAGCATGGGTTCAGCCTTCTTTCTTTTGCCCAAGAACAACTACTACAACTACGTCACTCGCATCACACATAACCTCAAACGGGAGATTCCAGTCCGGAGGTTGGATAATCGGGGCTGAGATGAGAGCTTCCCGGATCTTATAGAACGCATCTAAACAATCCTGCGAAAAGTCAAAAACTGCATCCTTCATCAATAGATTAGTAAGCGGTTTCGATATCTTAGAAAAGTCCTTGATAAAACGTCTATAGAACCCAGCATGTCCTAGAAAACTTCTTATCCCCTTCACCGAAGACGGAGGAGGAAGTTTCTCTATGGTCTCTATCTTAGCCTTGTCTACCTCAATCCCTCTACTAGAGATTAAGTGTCCTAGCACAATACCTTCTTTTACCATGAATTGACACTTCTCCCAATTAAGAACTAGGTTAGTGTCTTCACACCTTTGTAGCACAAGAGAGAGGTTAGAAAGACAATTATCAAATGAAGAACCATAAATAGAAAAATCGTCCATAAAAACCTCCATTATCTCCTCAATGTACTGCGAGAAGATGGCCATCATGCACTTTTGAAAGGTGGCTGGGGCGTTGCATAGCCCGAATGGCATCCGTCTATAGGCAAACATCCCCCATGGGCACGTGAATGTGGTCTTCTCTTGATCGTCCGGATGAATCGGTATCTGGAAGAAACCACTATAACCGTCAAGATAGCAAAAATAGGAATGTTGTGCTAACCTCTCAAGCATTTGATCAATGAATGGTAGCGGGAAGTGATCTTTCCTAGTTGCATTGTTCAGCTTGTGGTAATCAATGCACATCCTCCATCCCGTGACGGTTCTTGTAGGAACGAGTTCATTGTTCTTGTTAGTGATGACCGTCATTCCTCCTTTCTTCGGGATAACTTGAACGGGCTCACCCACTTGCTATCCGAGATAGGATAGATGATACCTGCGTCAAGCAACTTAAGAATTTACTTCTTAACAACCTCCTTCATGATCTAACCGTCTTTGAGGTTGTCGCGAAGGTTTAAAATCTTCCTCCATTAAAATCTTGTGCATGCATAATGATGGTTTAATTCCTACAAGATCCTCTACAGTATAACCTAAGACTTTCCTATGTTTCTTGAGAACAACCATTAGTCTCTCATGTTCATCTTCACTGAATTCGGAACTAACAATCACGGGAAAAGTAGAATTAGTTCCAAGAAATGCTTACCGAAGATGTGTGGGAAGTTGCTTCAATTCCATTGCTATTGAAGCCTTTGATGAGTCTTGAGATGTGTCCGACGTGTCCTTAGAGGTCTCTAAGAGTGTAGGAGTGGTGGAAGAAGACTCAAGAGTATTTGTGGAAAGAACGGAATTGTTCTCAGAAATACCCAAAATTACAGCATCACTGTTACTTCCACGGCCGTGGTTTAGGGCGTGGAAGTCAATTACGGCATCACTGGTGGTTCCACGGCCGTGGTTTTGGCCGTGTAACTTACTGGAGCTCTCCAAATAGCTGATTACGGTCATCCTGGGGGAAACCACGGCCGTGGAATAGCACGACTGGCCGTGATTCCTCACGTTTTCTGATCCATCATAGAGTTTTTCAAACTCTTCCTCTTGCACTTCTTTTAGCTCCTCCAAGGCTTCAATCTCCTCATTGCAATCCTCTTCCTCTCCCTTTTCCATGATGCTCATGGTGATAACCTTTTGCAATGGGTCTTTGAATAGAATTGAGCTCACTTCTTCTCTAGATGCTTCCTCATCATAGACATTGAACATGTCCTCTCCAAGAGCTGGCTCTTTCACCAAAGTTGAGAGAACAAACTCAACCTTCTCTTCACCTATGTCAAACGCCAATCTAGCATTCTTGCAATCTACTATACAACCGGATGTTGCAAGAAACGGTCTTCCGAGTATGATCAGAACCGGACAATCTGCAGGAATGTCAAGCATAACAAAATCAATTGGAATGTAAAACTTACCGAGCTTGACTGGGACATCCTCAATGATACCGACGGGACGAGTTATGGATCGATCCGCCATGTATAACGTCATCTTCACCGATTTAGGTTTGCCTAAACCGATCTTCCTACACAAAGCAAGTGGAATAATGCTTATACTTGCTCCTAAGTCACAAAGAGCGTCACATGTGACTTCTCCTACTCTAATTGGAATGTAAAATGACCCCCGATCTCTCAGCTTTGGGGGCATCTTTTCAGTCATCGTTTTGATGAGCTTTGAAGATTCCGAACTCATCTTGACTTCTCCAAAGTCTTCTAGCTTCCTCTTGTTAGAGAGGAGCTCTTTCAAGAACTCCCCAAAAGCGGGCATACCTACAATTGCATCAATGAAGGGTATATTAATATGCAGTTTGCTCATGAGTTCAATAAACTTACCGAATTGCTTGTCTAGACGCGCTCTTGCTCTGGACTGTGGGAATGGTAGGGGAGGTTTATAAGCTGGAGGAGGAACATAGACATCTTCCTTCTCCTTCCCCTTATCTTTCTCCTTCTCAGCTGGGACTTCCACAAACTTGGGCTGCGGGTCGGTGGTTGTAATGCCACTCCTAGTGGTGATAGCCATCACCCTTCCCTTTGGGTTGTCCTCCGTCTTCCCGGGAAGCTTTCCTTGATCCCTAGGAACTTCTTCAGCCTTGCTGAACATATGGTTTTCTAAATATTTTTGAGCTTTATCAACCTTAGTTATGTATCACTCTAGTCCTTGGAGCTTTCCTAGAATCGTCTCCAACATAGGATTGGGCTTCTCCTTCTCTTTATTGTTTGAACCATTTGATGTTTGCCCCTGACTTTTCAAAGGGGTAGAAGAAGAGGGAGATGTTAGTGAATTTCCAGAATTTTAATAGGGATTACCGGAATTTTGTTGTTGTTGGTTGGAACGCCAATTGTTGTTGGAATTTCGGTTGTTGTTGTTGTTATTCTAATTATTGTTGTTCCAATTGTTGTTTCGGTTGTTGTTCCGGTTCCCTTGGTGGTTGTTGTTGTTGTTGTTGTTATTGTTTTTGTTGTTGTTGTTGTTGTTGTTGTTGCTGCTGCTGCTGCCTAAGTAGCCAACATCTTGCTCCTTTGGCTTTTGAAGGCCAGCTCTAATGATTTCCTTCAACTCCTTGATTTCGGTATTGAGGGAAAAGATTTGAGTTTGTGCAGCTTGTGTTAGCTTCACTCCCGGCTCAATCTTCCGGTGGGAATACTTCTCAATCACTTGAGCTTGCTTCTCAATGAAGTCCCAAGCATCATCCTCTCTCATGTCCATGAATGTAATACAAGAGAGAGATTGGAGGTTGAATTGTGTGTCCACATCCAACCCCTTGTAGTAAATCTCTAGCAACTCAAGCTTTGAAATGCCATGGTGTGGGCAATCCAATAAGAGGTCCTGAAATCTTTCCCATGATTGAAACAAACTTTCGTTAGCTTTAATAGAAAATGCATTAATCTTACCTCTCAACTCCGCCGTTTTGGATGGCGGAAAGAACTTGGTGAGGAACTCCGAAGATAGATCCTCCCATGTGGCCAACTTTGCAGCTGGAAGAGCTTGATACCAAGCCAAAGCTTTGTCCTTCAAAGAAAAGAAAAACGGCTTGATTTTATAGTTATTGTTAGTAGCCCTTTTCGGCTTCAATGTTTCCATAAGAATTTCAAAATTCTGTAATTGTTGGTGTGGAGATTCAACACTAATTCCACCAAATTGACTTTGGCAAACCATGGTAATAACTTGCGGACTAAAACTGAATTCCTGGATGTCCTCAGCTCCGAAATTCATACCTAGACGGCGTGGTTGCTGAATTGGATCCATCCTTTGTCCGAGAGTTCGTGGTTCATCCCCTCCATTAGCAACTCTCACATCTCCGGCTGGAATGTGAGGAAAAACCGGTGGTCTCGGGTTGTTACGAACGGGGTGAATCACCGGATCGATTTCCTCAAGTTCTGGCATATCAGGATCTTCATCATCGGATGAATCATCTCTAGTGGACTTAGTTGGTGATAACACGATTTATAGCATAGTTTTAGGCGTACATTTAGATAGGATTCTCGCTCAATCATGTATTATCTAGCACTAGTCCAATACGTTTTGTACTCAAAACATGTATTTTGTCGAGATAGACGTCTACACGGACTTGTGTGCGTTTTGTAGGTATTTCGGGAAGTTTCGAGCTAAAACGATGCGCTTGAGGGTCACTCATTTAGATGACACACTTCCAAACTCATTAGAACGCAAGGCAAGGGTTGAGAAGGACTCATGGAACCTTGCCAACACAGACCATGCACCAAACCACAGCCTAATGATCCAAAACAAAGTTTCTGCACAGAATCACGGTTCTCTGAAGAACCACGGCCGTGGAAATGACCGTGGATTTTGCCAGATTCTCGTGACAGCTGTGCCACGACTCTCATGGCCAGCTCATGAAGAATTGGTTATAAAAAGTGGTCCTTGATGGTTGTTTGAGGCAGCTGGGAATTGGGGTAGTTTGGGAGCAGCTCATACATTCTCTATTTCTTTAACAAAATAGATTCCAAGAAGAAGAAGGATTTTTTTCTAGGAAGGAAAGTGCAAAAAGAAGAAGAAAGGAGTCATTGAAGAGGAGAGGAGAAGACACACTTAGCTCCTGTATTTTCGGATTTAGTTCTAGAGATTTATGAACTCTTGAACCTTCCTTTGGAAGGGTTGTAAGTCGTTCTAATTTCATCTTCAGATTTGGATTGTGTTTGAAGTTTATTTGTTCATCTTCTTTCTCTCATTTTCTTGCAATGGAGGTTATGAATCTATGTTTGATTGTTTTGATTTCCGTTATGAATGTTGTAGGCTAAATTGATGTGATTCTAGGGTAAGGAAAGGATGGTTATGGCTAGATCTATGATAGGACAGACTTAAATTTACCTTTGGATGATTTTTGCTTATGAACGTAGTTACTGTTAGAAATCACGGGTAGTTCTTGAAGAACCACGGTCGTGGTTTCTGTAGAACAAACCGTGATTCTTCCTGGTTCGAAGGATCTTACGTTAGATTCATAAAATTGTTGAAACCCTAAAGTTTTTGCTGAGTTTAACCTACCCTAGGGTGTCCTAGTGTAGCGACTAAGTGTTAGGAGAGACCTACCCGGTAATCCTTGCCCTTAGAATCTAAAATAGCAAAACCTTAGGTAATGGTGAGCCTAATAAGCCGCCATTGGATTAAATGTGCTAGGATAGTTGATTAGGACTTCCCTTTCCGAGACTTACCCGGTAAGGATAGGTTAGATCCCTAATTAAACAATCCGGTTTGTGTTAAACTCCTATCCTTAGGTTCTTAGAGACTTAACCGGTAATAAGACCTTAGGTATGGATTAGCTGGATCATGAGACTTACCCGGTAATTGATCCCATTTTAGAAACACTTAATCCCAACATATCATAATCAATCCAAAGAATGAATAGATAACTTGAGTTCTATGCCATAACCGGAATTTCCAACCCCTAGAATCCGTCTTTCCTTTCTCTTGATCAATATCTTGTTTGATTTGTTTATTTGTGCTAATTTTCCGATTTAGTTTGATTGATTGTTTGCATGCATTTGATCTTTGATGTGATCAACTAAAAACAACCAAAACAATTGAGATTTTCTTCCTTTATTTTCTCCTTTCCTTTAGACTTAGATCTTGCTAAATTCAATCACAACTTAATCCAATTTCACCTTAGTCTTTGTGTTCGACCTCGGAATACTTATCTTGCTACATACGTCCCGTACACTGCGGGTGCGCTAGAAGTTAGGATAATTATAACGAGTATAAATTTAAGACTTATTGCGTACACACTTTTTAGCGTAACAGTTGGTTTCTTGACCTTCTTGTTTTTCTTAGCATCATTCACCTCCAACTTCATGTCCAACATCATAGCTTTGAGTTCATCAATTTGGAATTGATGACTCGTTAACTCGTCCAAACGAGCTTTCTCACTCAACTTAAGTTGAAGTTGAGCTTCATCCAACTCGGCTTGGATGTTTCTTTCGTTGTTTTCGGCCATCTTTTTCTCTTTCAACTTTTTTCTTAAAGTTCTCTCAAGTTCTGGATCGAAAGGAACTAGATCTTTGGTAGATCTAGTCTTTCGCATATACCTAAAGAATCTGCAAAAAGCACTCACAAAAAGATATCAAATAACAAGAGCAAAAGCTCCCAAGCTCGACAACCGAAAACCGGAATTGGTCTTGACCAACTCCCTTGCAACGGCGCCAAAAACTTGTTTGCCCAAAAGCGTGCGCGCAAATAAGTTTTAAATTTATAAAACTAGAATAAGAGCAAGCGAACCCGTAGTGTACGGATCAGCGTAGATTAGCAAGTATTCCAGAGTATCGAATTCAGGGAATTGGTGAAACAAAACCAGTTTCAAGAAATCGAGCAAGTAAAAGTGTAGAAGCTTTGCAAATATTGGGGAAAACAGCAACCCTAAAGATCCAGGTGTCTAATTGTGGCAATCGATTTAAGATATACTACAGATATAAGGACAAAGTTGAGGATTGCAAAGGTATACAAAAGCAAGGTAATGTACGATGAAGTTCCAAAACCCTATATGTCTAACCCAAAGACTCTCTCTATAAAGGTTGTTGAGGCTGTAGTATAGAAAGGATCTAAAGGTAAGAATTAAGCTCAAATACCCATGCCCTAACCCAAGGAATCAAAAATAAGCTAAAATGGTTAAGGTTGTGACACTCGAAACCGGAATAGAGGATGTTGAGTCTCACTACTACCTAGAAAAGGCAAGCCAAGGCTAGGTTAAAGCTAATCTTTAACTTTGGATCAAAGCAAAAGCAAAGTTCGTAAACCAGCAAAAATCACGGCTAGATCTTGAGAATCACGGCCGTGGAATTCAAGAACAGCCTGTGTTTAGGGTGTCGACGATATTTCTCATACTCTCAGGATCCAATCAAATTATGATCGATCTATCATCATCTAAGCCACAACTATCAATCCTTCACCTTAAAATTGCTAAAGGGTTTTAGCCAACAATCATTGTCATGATATCAATATTTAAATTAAGAAGAATAAAAGATGAAAACCCTCGAAAACTCAAATAAAACTCAAAGTCAATCTCGAAATCCAAACACAAAGTATGATGTTTATGAATCTAGAAGAATAGGAATAGAAACCCTCACAAATATCTAGAGAAGTCACAAAGAACGGGATGTCAAGCCGTCCTTCAATGAAAACCCTTAGAAATATCCAAAAGTACACAATCTCCGAAAATACGTCCTTCGTGAATCTCCAATCCTTAAGGTTCAAATGAAATCTTAAGCTCGTCTCCAAACTCCAAGTGAAAATCTAAGTAGCGGCTAAGCGTCCGTGAGCAAAGGTCCCGAAAACTCTCTTCTCAAGCCTTTTTATAAGGCGAGGTAGGGTTACAAGAAATCCCAATAACGTGGTTGACGTGGCAAAATATGACATGTCACAGAATCACCAAAATCACGGCCAAGAACAACTTTCCACGACCGTGATTTAGGGCGTGGAACCAGATTACGGTGCCATATGATTTCCAAGACCGTAATTTAGACCGTGTAACTCTCTGGAGTGCTCCAAACTCACGTCCACGTTCATGTTGCCAAATCCACGGCCGTGGTTTAGAGCGTGATTCTTCAAATCCTCTTCCACGACCGTATTTCAGGGTGTGGTTCTTCCAAGTCCTTGTTTTTGCCTTAGTTTCGTGACATCCTTCATCCATGCTCTTTCCTTAGCCTCTTCAATGCATCTCCTTGCTATCAAATGTGATCAAACACTCCTTTCCTTCCACATTTTGCTCCAATCCAAGCTTTATTCACCTAAAAATAAAACGAAGCTATTGTAGATCTCTATATCGACAAAGTGGGTGAACTAGCTCACAATTGCTTCAAACACATATCTAAGAACACTATAAAGAGGGAAAAACAACTAAAACAAGTGCCTAAAATATAGTCATATTTCATGCTAACAAGGATCCCGTTGAGATATCCTTTGAATCTTGTGACAATTAAGGCTGAAATTGATTCCATTAGGGTTGATAAATCGACATGATTCGACATCTCTCGATGGAGACACCCTTCTTTATTTTTCTTTATCTTGTATATCTCATGATAATAATCATATCTCCCATGTATTACATGTTGAATTTGTTGGATTTCATGCTACATCATTATCTTTTGAATGAAATGAGTATACTCCTAGATCTCCCATATCACATGCTGGATCATTTAAAGAGATTTATGAATATTCTCCTTTAGTTAATCATGGCATATCTTTTATATTGCATGTTGATTTCATTAACAAGCCTATTGATGATATGATACCTCTTGATATTCCTCCCATATTACATGATCATTTAAATGAGGAACATACTGAATATGAATCCGTAGAATCATGATTTATTTTTTCATTCCCATGCTGAATATTTAAATAGGGATGCTCGTGATAATTTTATTCATTCTCAGATTCTCCCGTTACATCTCATACCCTGGTGTTGAATTGAGTAGAAGCAATACCATTATACCTCATAATTTTCTTGATAAGTTTATTGAGTGTACAACTAAAACAAGTAATGAGATGGACTACTCTAGTACTCGACATCCTGTAGGACAAAGTAGAAAACGAAAGCATAAGGAACCAGAAAAAAAAACCGTCAGAACCGACGTTCACAGTTTATTACTTACCAGATGGATCATTACTTGATGTGGATCTAAGTTTGATCCCACCATTTCCACTCTGCATAAACACTTAGACGCCCCTGCCTTGAGATTTGTGTATTTTGAGCTTATCTCTTTCCTAGCCTACATTACTTAGACATGATTGATGCATTTCGGGATAATTTGGAGTTTTCTATGATATACATTTGCATATACCATGGGGTCATGTCAAATGCTACTACAATTCATTGGAGACTAGAGTACATTTTGAGGGGTATGAATGTACATCAACACTGATCAATGATATATATACTCTATCCCCAACCACGGCCATTCCAGATTGAAGAACCGGTAGGTGAAATAAATAAGTTAAAAGATACTCTAGAAGGGGGGGGGGGGGGG
>BSUD01000002.1:76706913-76758279 GCA_033239045.1 Fagopyrum esculentum | reverse complement strand
GGGGGGGGGGGGGTTGAATAGAGTATGAGAACTTTTCGCAAACCAAATCTCAAGGCCTTGAAACTCCTTTCAAGGGCCTTGATGTCAATCTGTGCTTTTAGTAAAACTTTGATTTCAAGGGCTTTGAAACAACTTTCAAGGTCCTTGACTTCGTGCTCTTGCAAAAATAAAGTTAGTCACAATAGCAAAATATAGTGCGGAATGTAAAAGATTGACACGAGGATATGTTTACGAAGTTCAGCTCTAAATAGCCTACTCTCTATCCCAGGGTATAACCTTAGGATCTAACTATCTATTATCAGCTTCAAAGAGTCCTAAATACAAACTAGAAGAAATCCCCTTCTTCTCTCACTATAGCCAATGCTACGATCTAGCTACAACTCTCAACCTAGCTATAATAGCCTAATTACTTCGCAGAGTAACACACACTCTAGTATAACACTATTTATATCTTCCAATGGAGCTCTTGTGTTTTCTCTCTCTAAGGAGATAAAGCTTTTGCGTAAATGAGAGAAAGAAAAACAACGAATCAATTTAAGATGTTTCGGTTGCTTGAAGACGTAAAGATGTTTTCCGTATATTGATAATACGATTTATGACGTAGGTTTAGGCACTCATTTAGATAGTTTTTCCGCTCATTCATGCATAGTTTAGCACTAGTTCATGACGTTTGCACTTAATTCTTGTATTTTGTCGAGATAGACGTCTACACGGACTTTTGCATGTTTTGTAGGTATTTTTGGAGCTTTAGGAGCTTAATCGATACAGTCGAGGATCATTCCTCGAGATGACAAACCTTCGGACCCATTGGGAAGCAAGTTAGGAGCAAAGGAGAACACATGGGACCTTGTTGGTGCATGCCTTGCACCAAATTGAGGCTTGATGATCCAAAACAAGTTGAGGCACCAAAACCACGGCCACTAGGACTTCCACGGACGTGGAAATGGGCCGTAGTTTTCCCCATACAGCTGTGACAGCTGTCCTACGATCTTCATGGTCGACTCTTGCAATTTGTTGAGGATATAAGGTGGTCCTGCAGGCTGTTAAGGACAGACCCCCTCACCCCCATTATCTCCCATCATTCCATTCTCTTCCACACACACACCATTGGATTGGAGATATTCTTGGAGGAGAAGAAAGGCTTCCATTGGAGAAGAAGAGAAGAACACACCATTCTTAGTTTTTCATAGTTTTTAGAGAGATTTTGGAGCAACTTGTTGGAAACGTTTGCAAGGGTTTGTAAGGAACAATTTGAACCTTCTTTTGAAGGGTTGTAAGTCTTACTTAAACTCATTTTCAGCTTGGATTTCTTTGTTCTACTTGTTCATCTCTATTTCACTTCATTTACTTGCTATGGAAGCCTTGATTGTATGCTTGATGAGTTTGAATGTCATGATGCTTGTTGTTGGCTAAATAGATGCGATTCTAGGGTAAGGAAATGATGGTTATGGCTTGGACTATGATAGGATAGACTTAAACGTACCTTTGGATGAATTGTTTGCTCGAACCTAGCCTCTGTTGTAAATCACGGCCTGTTCTAGGTAGTTCCATGGCCGTGGAAGTGATGAATTGACCGTGATTTCGTCTGACTTGCTTGTATTGATAATTCTAAGTGTTAGGTTGTTAGATTGTTGAAATCCTAGTGTTTGTTGAGCTAAATCTATCCTAGGGTGACCTAGTGTTAGCAACTAAGTGTTAGAAGAGACCTACCCGGTGATTCTTGCTCTTAGATACCGAAGATGACGAACTCTAGGTAGTAGTGAGCCTCACAAGCCGCTATTGGACTGAGTGTGCTAGGATAGGTGTTTAGGACTTGCCTTCCCGAGACTTACCCGGTAAGGAGAGGTTAGATCCCTAGATGACAATCCGGTTTGTGTAGAATTCCTATCCTTAGTCTCTTTGAGACTTACTCGGTGATGAGACCTTAGGAACGGACCAGTGGACCATGAGACCTACCCGGTGATTGATCCCAATTTAGAAACACCCATTCCCAACATACTATAGTTAATCCAAAGAATGATTAGATAGCTTGAGTCCTATGCCATAACCGGAATTTCTAACCCCTAGAATCCGCTTTTCTCCTTTGATTACCTATCTCGTGTTTGCTTGTTTATTTGTGTTGTTAGCTTAGTTGTTTGTTAATCTTGCATAATTTGTGATCCTTGATTGATCACCATAAAACTAAACCAAAAACATTGAGATTTTCATTTCTTTATTCCTTTCTCTTTTCCTAGCCTAGATCTTCACTATCCTTAGTCACTATTGACTCAATTTCACCTTAGTCTTTGTGTTCGACCTCGGAATACTATCCTTACTACAAAACGACCCATACACTGTGGGTTCGCTAGGAGTTAGGAAAAATAATTCGAGTTATAAATTTAAGACTTTTGCGTGCATCAATTCCTAGACGTAACAAGTTTTTGGCGCCGTTGCCGGGGACTAGGTCAAGATTGAGTCATTGTTTGTGATTGTTTATAGTGTAGGTCTTTCTTGTTGCTTTTGATCTCCTTTGGTTTGTGTCTTTGCTTTTCAGGACATCTCCAACTCTTTAGGTGTATGCGAAGATCTCGTGGCAAGGATTTAGCTCCATTCGATCCCGAACCAGAGAAAACCCTTAGATCTAGATCCAAGAGCATTAGAAAGGGAAAAGAGATGGCCGGAAGAGATCTCCAAGCTGAATTAGATGAGGCTTTAGAGCAAATTAGGCTAAGGGATGAAGCCTTGGAGAATGAGAGGGAGATTGAAGAGATTAGACAAGCTCTTGTGCAAAGAGAGCTTAATCGTCAACAACCTCCACCTCCACCACAACCGCAGCCGGCGGTTAATATTCGGGTTATGCCCATTGCTATTGAGGAGCCACAAACAATAGGGCAACATATCGATCCGGCTCAAAGAGTGCACCGTCCGGGTGTGAACTTAGGAGATCCCGCAGCCCATGATTATGAGCTCTGCCCTCAAGTGCTACAAATGATCCGTCATAATCAATTTGGAGGGATGGAAGGAGAGTCTCCTCATCAACATTTGATGAACTACAAGATATTGATGGAGACTCTAAGGCCGCCTAGGTTGGAGAACAACAACCATTAGCTTAGGGCTTTTTCCTTCTCACTTAAGGATAAAGTCTTGGCTTGGTACCAATCGATTCCACTAGGGCGTGTGAGTACTTGGGAGGAAATGACAACCGAGTTCTTGACTAGGTTCTTCCCACCTTCCAAGACTACCGAGTTAAGAGAGAAGATCAATGCCTTCGTGATGAAGGATAGAGAAAGATTATTCAAGTCTTGGGAGAGGTTCAAGGGTCTTCTCTTAGATTGTCCGTACCATGGTATATCGAAAATAGAGCTTTTGGAGATCTACTTCAAGGGACTTGATGAAGATAGCCAATTCAAGCTTCAATCTCTTTCCGGTGGGACTTTCATGGAAAAGAATGTTGATGAAGCTTGGGAGTTTGTAGAGAAACAAGCTTTGGTGATTGAGAAGTACTCCCATAGGAAGAGTGATGGGAGGAAAGCGGGAGCATATGAGGTGAGTGAAGTCACCATGAGTAACTTCAAGCTTGATGCAATCAACAATGAGCTGAAATCTTTGAGGGAGTTGTGTGCTACAACTTTGAAGAATCAAGCAAGCCCTCAAGTGCAAGTGCAAGCAAACTTGTCTTCCAAGGAGAAAGATGTGAACTATATGGGAAGGGGCAATTACAACAACTATCAAGGCCCAAGGAACTTCAACAACAACCGGCAATTCAACAATTACCGGCCTAACCACAACCATCCCGGGTTTTCCTATTCTAACCCAGATGGAGCCTTGAACCCTCCCGTTTCTACAAGGGCAGCTCCACCACCAAAGGCTTCACAAGAACCTCCACCCGGATTTACTCAACCTCCAAAGGATAGAACCGAGATGATGTTTGAGCAATTGCTTGGAAGGTTGAGTGGTCTTGAGAGCATAGTGACTTCCATTTCTAAGGCTCAAAAGGTGTTGGAAGCACAAGTGTTCCAAAAGGCGGGTGAAGCTCATAGAGATCCGGGAAAGCTTCCCGGAAGAACCGAAGATAACCCGAGAGGCCAAGTGTTGGCCATTACAACAAGAAGTGGGCTGAGCATGAAGGATCCCTTACCAAAAGGGAATGACAAAGGGAAGCAAGTCGTGATAGAGGAAGAGCCATTGCAAGAAGATGGAGGCAAGAGCAAGGAAGATGAGCCAACATATGTGGCACCACCTCCATACAAGCCACCACTACCATTCCCACAATCACGAGCAAGAGCTCGCTTGGACAAACACTTCGGTAAATTCCTTGAACTTATGTCTAAATTGCATATTAACATTCCGTTCATGGATGCTATTCTAGGTATGCCGGAATATGGCAAGTTTTTGAAGGAAATACTCTCCAACAAGAGGAAGTTGGAGGAGTATGGGGAAGTGAGGATGACAAAGAGGTCCTTGGAATTGATCCAAACCATAAAGGAGGAGATGCCTCCTAAGCTAAGAGATCCGGGATCCTTTTGTGTGCCAATTGGAGTGGGAGAAGTGAAGTATGAAGCCCTATGTGATCTTGGGGCAAGTGTAAGCATCATACCGCTTGCACTTTGTAACAAGGTTGGGATAGGAGAGCCAAAGCCGGTTAAGATGACCCTTTACATGGTGGACCGTTCAATCACTCACCCGGTTGGAATCTTGGAGGACATACCGGTGCAACTCGGGAAGTTCTATGTGCCGATTGATTTTGTTGTCTTGAACATCCCGGCGGACTATCCGGTTCCTATCATCTTAGGGAGACCTTTCTTGTCTACATCCGGATGTTTGGTGGATTGCAAAAATGGGACTCTCTCCTTCAACATTGGAGAAGAGAATATCAAGTTCAATTTATCCACAATGATGAAAGGGCCAGCCCTTGGTGAAGATGTGTTCAACATTGTCGAGCAAGAGGAGTCTAGAGAAGTTGTGAGCTCGATCTTGATCAAGGACCCCTTGGAGAAGGTTCTTAGCTTAAGTTTGATGGAGGAAGGAGTTGAGGAGGCCTGCAATGAAGAAATCAAGGCTTTGGAAGCATTGGAAAAGGAGACAATAGCTGAATTTGAAGCACACGAAGGTGTGCTGAATTCTTGTAGAAATCACGGCCAGGTAGGGGAAACCACGCCCGTGGTTTGTCCCGTGGAACTCTCGGGAATGCTCAAAAAGGCTAGCTTTGCAAGTTCCACGGCCGTGGTTGTGCCAGAGCCCGTGATTTTGCCCGTGGTTTCTCTAGAAACTGCATTGGTTGTTGATCAAGCTTTGGGGAGTCTTTCATGGCTTTGGATTCATCTCAACCAACATTGTATGGAGCGTCTCCAACCGATAAAGGTCCTCTTAAACTTGAACTTAAACCCCTCCCCTCTCATCTTAAGTATGCTTTTCTTGGTGAAGATTCTACATATCCGGTGATTGTTAATGCATGCTTGAATGACGATGAGTTGACTAGATTGTTGCATGAATTGAGATTGCATAGGAAGGCTATTGGTTATACCATTGATGATTTAGTTAGCATTAAACCTTCTTTATGCATGCATAAGATCTTGATGGAAGATAATCATAAACCTTCAATTGAACCCCAAAGAAGACTAAACCCTATCATGAAAGAAGTAGTGAAGAAAGAGATCCTTAAATTGCTAGATGCGGGAATTATTTTCCCGATTTCGGATAGTAAATGGGTTAGTCCCGTGCATGTGGTTCCTAAGAAGGGTGGGATGACCGTAGTAACCAATGAGAATAATGAACTAATCCCAACTAGAACGGTTACGGGATGGAGGATGTGTATAGACTATAGGAAACTAAATGTGGCCTCTAGGAAAGATCACTTCCCTCTTCCCTTTATTGACCAAATGCTAGAGAGATTAGCTCAATATTCTCACTTTTGCTACTTAGATGGTTATAGTGGATTCTTCCAAATCCCTATCCACCCCGATGACCAAGAGAAAACTGCATTCACATGTCCTTGGGGTACATTTGCATATAGGAGAATGCCATTTGGGTTGTGTAATGCACCCGCCACCTTTCAAAGGTGTATGATGGCTATCTTTTCTGAGTATATTGAGAATTTCATGGAAGTATTTATAGATGATTTCTCTGTTTATGGATCTTCATTTGATGATTGTTTAGCTAACTTGTCTTTAGTGCTTAAGAGATGTGAGGAGACAAACCTTGTCTTAAATTGGGAAAAATGCCACTTCATGGTAAGTGAAGGCATTGTGTTGGGACACTTGGTGTCCAACCGTGGCATTGAGGTTGATAGGGATAAGATAGAGACGATAGAGAAGTTGCCACCACCTACCTCGGTGAAGGGGGTAAGGAGTTTTCTAGGGCATGCCGGTTTTTACCGGAGATTCATTAAAGATTTCTCTAAGATTTCTAAGCCTCTTACTAACCTACTAATGAAAGATGTTGAGTTTGTTTTCTCCAAGGATTGCCTTGAGGCTTTTTGTAGGTTGAAGAATGCTTTGATCTCCGCACCCATCATGCAACCACCGGATTGGAGTCTACCGTTTGAGATCATGTGTGACGCGAGTGATGTAGCCGTTGGGGCTGTTTTGGGGCAAAGAAAAGATGGGTGTAAAAATGCCATTTATTATGCTAGCAAGACGCTAGATGATGCCCAACTCAATTATGCTACCACCGAGAAGGAGTTGCTAGCAGTTGTGTATGTATTTGAGAAGTTCCGCTCATATCTTGTTGGAGCGAAGGTCATTGTGTATATGGATCATGCTACGATCCGTTATCTCCTTACAAAGAAGGATGCCAAGCCTCGGTTGATTCGGTGGATTCTTCTTCTTCAAGAGTTTGACTTGGAAATCCGGGATAAGAAAGGGTCCGAAAATTCAGTGGCGGACCACCTTAGTAGACTCCCACCGTTGGAGATTGAGAGAGATGACATCCCGATTGATGACTCGTTCCGGGATGAGCAATTGCAAATGGTGGAGGAATGCTTGCTTCAAGTGTCCAAGGGAAATGAGTCATGGTATGCCGACATTGTGAACTACCTTGTGTGTGAGGAGGTGCCACCCGGTTTATCCTATGCCCAAAGGAAGAAGTTCTTCAAGGATGTGAGGCATTACTATTGGAGTGAACCGCTTTTGTTCAAGAGAGGGCCGGATGGAGTCTTTAGGAGATGCATACCGGAGGATGAGGTGGAGAGTGTGATCCGCCATTCTCATTCCTTGCCATGTGGAGGGCATGCTAGCTCACATAAGACATGTGCAAAGGTGTTGCAATCCGGGTTTTATTGGCCAAGTTTGTTCAAGGATGTGCAGAATTTTATGGTAGCTTGTGATGCTTGCCAAAGGACGGGCAACATCTCAAGGAGGAATGAGATGCTCTTGAACAACATACAAGAAGTGGAGATATTCGATGTGTGGGGTGTGGACTTCATGGGACCATTCCCTTCTTCATGTGGCAATCTCTACATCCTATTGGCGGTGGACTATGTGTCAAGATGGGTGGAGGCAATCGCTTCTCCCACAAATGATGCCAAGGCTGTGGTACGGTTCTTCAACCGAGTGATTTTTCCTAGGTTTGGGACACCAAGGGTGATCATAAGTGATGGAGGAAAGCACTTCACCAATAGGAACTTTGGGACACTTTTGGCTAAGTATGGGGTGACTCATAAGGTGGCAACACCTTACCATCCCCAAACTAGTGGCCAAGTGGAGATCTCCAACCGGGAGATAAAAGGGATCCTTGAGAAGACGGTTTCTAGAACGAGAAAGGATTGGGCTATGAAGCTCGATGACGCCTTGTGGGCATATAGAACCGCTTTCAAGACACCGATTGGCACCACTCCCTACAAGCTAGTTTATGGCAAGTCTTGTCACCTTCCGGTAGAGATGGAGCATAGGGCATATTGGGCTATAAGGTGGCTAAATTTTGACCTCAAGGAGGCCGGTGAGAAAATATTGCTAGATATGAACGCTCTTGAGGAAATCCGGTTGGATGCCTATGAAAACGCCCGGATCTACAAAGAAAGGACCAAACGTTGGCATGACAAGCGTCTCATCCCGAAGGATTTAAGTGAAGGTGACCTTGTCCTCCTCTTCAACTCAAGGCTGCGGCTCTTCCCCGGAAAGCTAAAGTCAAGATGGACGGGTCCTTATGTGGTGAAGAAGATCTTTCCCCATGGAGCGGTTAAGATAGGAGGGGAGCATTGTGGAGACTTTAAGGTGAATGGGCACCGGTTGAAGAAGTATATCCCGGAAGCTCCGGTGGATATGATTGCCCCACTTCACCTTGAGTGAGACGCCCCTGAATTTGGTCAAGCTAATGACCTTAAAGAAGCGCTTAATGGGAGGCAATCCATTGGTAATCGTTTTTCCCTTTTCGTTTTTGTTTTTGTTTTGATTTTTCTGTTTTTGTGTGTTTGGTGTGCTTTGTGTGTGTGCTTGAGTCTTGGTAGCATGGAAGCCTTGCATGGCATTTGGATGATGATGATGAGTCCCTCATCAATTGTGGGTGGAGCGGACGCGGGACTTGGACGGCTAGCGGTGCCTAGCGCAGATCCCGACGCCATAACGAACACCTTGAGCTCTCTACCATCGTTGCTAGGATCATCCGCCATCAATCCATTTGATTGAACCCAAATACCGAAGCAAACCATTTTACATTGTGAGGACCCTCTTTCACTCTTGTTTACTTCATTTACACATTGGGGACAATGTGTTTCTAAGTATGGGGTGGGGTTTTCATGATCACTTGCATGATTAGCATCTAGGATAGTTTAATATTGTCACATGTTTCATTATGTCTTGCATTGTACATATATATTTCAAAATTCCAAAAAAATCAGAAAATTTTAAAAAAAATTTAGTGCTTCTAAGCTTGGGTATGACCCTTATGATGAAATTTTCTTGTGAATTGGCTATGGATGGCCTTGTGTATTGAATAGATGAATTCATATGTGGACTTGAAGTATTTATCTTGAATCCCATGAATGATTTGTGATTATGATGCTTGCCTTGATTGGATTGAGGATTGAAAGTCGAAATTGCATGCTAGTTCTTGCATATCATTTAGGAATGACTAAGGCAATTCATTTTCCTCTACTTCTCATCTTGATCATGTTGCTTGATCACCTCAATTAATGAAAATTTTTACCTCTTTTGACCCATCCGGGAATAGGAGCATGCTAGTGTGTTGATGTGTGTGAAAAGCAAGTGTGGGGTGAAGTTGTTGATGAATTAATGTTGTGAATGAAGTGCTGAAATTGTTGTGAAAGTGTAGACAAAAATATAGGTTTGGGGACGTTTGTTTAAATGACGAGTAACTCGGCACCATTCACATAATCGGGTGTTTGTGCCTTGCCAAAGTCAAATAAACCGATAGTCCTAACGAGCTTTGGTATGTGTGTCCGGTGTGGAGCACCTCGAAAAATAAAAAAGCCCGAGGCCCGCTAATCACCAAGGTTTCGGCTTTTGTACACCAATGCCATTGTCTCAAAAATAAGTGAAAGAAAAAGAAAAGAAAAGAAAGAAAAGAAGGAGAAAATATACACTTGTGGGAAATTGATCAAAAACGAAATTGTGGAGTTAGTTTCATTCCCGGATTAGCATCACATGACCTAGAAAAAATCCCCACCCAATCACAACGTTTCTTAGCCTCTTCTTTCCTAAGTCCTTATGACCTATTTGCATGTGTGTAAGACTTAGTGATCTAGATTGGATATACTCATGATCATCTTAGGTTCTTCATCCTTACCTTTCATGCATGCGTTCTAGTTAAGTATAATTGTCTTTCCGTGCCTTCATTCATTTGATGCATGATTGCTTGTCCATTTGCCATGAAACATGACTATGATGGTAATCCAATATTAGAAGCATAATCCCAAAAATATTTTCAGTTTTTCATGCATTCATAAATCATGTCATCTCTTAGCCTATAGTCGGACTTTGCTCGGGGACGAGCAAACCTTAAGTATGGGGTATTTTGGATAACACGATTTATGACGTAGGTTTAGGCACTCATTTAGATAGTTTTTCCGCTCATTCATGCATAGTTTAACACTAGTTCATGACATTTGCACTTATTTCTTGTATTTTGTCGAGATAGACGTCTACACGGACTTTTGCGTGTTTTGTAGGTATTTTGGGAGCTTTAGGAACTTAATCGATACATTTGAGGATCATTCCTCGAGATGACACACCTTCGGACCCATTGGGAAGCAAGTTAGGAGCAAAGGTGAACACATGGGACCTTGTTGGTGCATGCCTTGCACCAAATTGAGGCTTGATGATCCAAAACAAGCTGAGGCACCAAAACCACGACCACTAGGACTTCCACGGGCGTGGAAATGGGCCGTGGTTTTCCCCATACAGCTGTGACAGCTGTCCCACGATCTTCATGGTCGACTCTTGCAATTTGTTGAGGATATAAGGTGGTCCTGTAGACTGTTAAGGACAGACCCCCTCACCTCTATTATCTCCCATCATTCCATTCTCTTCCACACACACACCATTGTATTGGAGATATTCTTGGAGGAGAAGAAAGGCTTCCATTGGAGAAGAAGAGAAGAACACACCATTCTTAGTTTTTCATAGTTTTTAGAGAGATTTTGGAGCAACTTGTTGGAAACGTTTGCAAGGGTTTGTAAGGAACGATTTGAATCTTCTTTTGAAGGGTTGTAAGTCTTACTTAAACTCATTTTCAGCTTGGATTTCTTTGTTCTACTTGTTCATCTCTATTTCACTTCATTTACTTGCTATGGAAGCCTTGATTGTATGCTTGATGAGTTTGAATGTCATGATGCTTGTTGTTGGCTAAATAGATGCGATTCTAGGGTAAGGAAATGATGGTTATGGCTAGGACTATGATAGGATAGACTTAAACGTACCTTTGGATGAATTGTTTGCTCGAACCTAGCCTCTGTTGTAAATCACGGCCTGTTCTAGGTAGTTCTACGGCCGTGGAAGTGAGGAACTGACCGTGATTTCGTCTGACTTGCTTGTATTGATAATTCTAAGTGTTAGGTTGTTAGATTGTTGAAATCCTAGTGTTTGTTGAGCTAAATCTATCCTAGGCTGACCTAGTGTTAGCAACTAAGTGTTAGAAGAGACCTACCCGGTGATTCTTGCTCTTAGATACCGAAGATGACGAACTCTAGGTAGTAGTGAGCCTCACAAGCCACTATTGGACTGAGTGTGCTAGGATAGGTGTTTAGGACTTGCCTTCCCGAGACTTACCCGGTAAGGAGAGGTTAGATCCCTAGATGACAATCCGGTTTGTGTAGAATTCCTATCCTTAGGCTCTTTGAGACTTGCCCGGTGATGAGACCTTTGGAACGGACCAGTGGACCATGAGACCTACCCGGTGATTGATCCCGATTTAGAACACCCATTCCCAACTTACTATAGTTAATCCAAAGAATGATTAGATAGCTTGAGTCTTATGCCATAACCGGAATTTCTAACCCCTAGAATCCGCTTTTCTCCTTTGATTACCTATCTCGTGTTTGCTTGTTTATTTGTGTTGTTAGCTTAGTTGTTTGTTAATCTTGCATAATTTGTGATCCTTGATTGATCACCACAAAACTAAACCAAAAACATTGATATTTTCATTTCTTTATTCCTTTCTCTTTTCCTAGCCTAGATCTTCACTATCCTTAGTCACTATTGACTCAATTTCACCTTAGTCTTTGTGTTCGACCTCGGAATACTATCCTTACTACAAAACGACCCATACAGTGTGGGTTCGCTAGGAGTTAGGAAAAATAATTCCTGTTATAAATTTAAGACTTTTGCGTGCATCAATTCCTAGACGTAACATATATGCTTGTGTGTCTTCTTCTTCGCTCGCCATCTTCATTTATACTCTTCTATGGAGAGGTCTTCTAGCCGTTGGAGAGATGACCATTTGAAGATGAATCTTCTTCTCCATGAAGATCGTTTCTTGTTCCGAGATAAGGTAGACATTGCAGATCTTAAACTCCTGAGAACACGTCGAGTACTTAGCTCCTTAATCTTCTCTTTCTCTGTTGAATCGAAAGAGAAGATATTTTGCCGCTTTTTGTTTTTAGAAAATATTCTAAAAAGATTCTCTAATCTTCGGTTGAAAAAGATCTTCCGTAAAATCTTTCTGTTGAGCAATTCGTTCCTGAAAAATCTTCTTTGCATTTGAATCCTTGTTTTGTCGTCCAACTATATAACTCCAAGGCCTTTGAGATCGTCCTTTTGTAAAGGTATCTTCCTTTTCCTTGAGTTTATACTTCAAGGTCCTTGAAGTCTATATCAAGGCCCTTGACATTCGATAAGACCTGCACTGAATTCAAACCAACAAAGCATCTAGAGAATATAATCAATACATTGTTAGTGTATCCAACTACTACATTTGTGTTAAGTCTTCCATCATCAACACCTGTAAAACATTATAAACAAAGTGGAGTTTTCAATCTCCCCCTTGATGGAAGACAACATAAATGTTTTATCGTACCCGCATTTGTTAGTTTAGCAATGCATATGAAAATCAAAACTAAAATGCAGAATGTAGTATATCAAAATGTCGGATCATCATTTCTCCCCCTTTGTCTTTCAACAAGGGAGAAAAAACAGTCAAAGAACGAGAGTTTTAAACACGGTTACAGACCCAAAAGAGTATTTTCACAAACCACATAAAAAGATTTTCAAAATCAGTCATGACAATCAGAGAACTTGAGAACTTCAATTTTCCTTGTACCATCTGGAGGAACTGCCTTTCCCATAATGTTCTCTTAAGCACATATCCCTCCATCGATCCTTAGCATCAGTAAGTTCACGTTCTTTGAGAGATAAATCTGTTCCTCTTTGTGCAGAATTCTTGTCATATTTCTTGACCACCCCAAACTCTTCGATAGTCAGAATGTCTGGGTCTTCTGGCAATGGTTGGCGAATGGGTTTATCCTTAATAATCTTATGACACTAAGTCATAACCTTTTCAACATCTTTTGTAGTCACCTGTCCATCATCTTCTGAGATGGGCTTAATACTGCTAGCAGCTGTAAGAGACAGAGCACTAACATGAAACAACTAGTTAATTTTCTAGTTAAGAATACCCAGTAAATCTTATGTTTCATCCATCTTGTCGGTCACTGAAGCTCTAAAAAGGACAAGATCAGATCTTAGTGAGTCCACTGCTCTCTTTACAGTTTCCAAATGCTGCTTTGTAGTGAAATTCCATTCTGGCTGCTCCTTCAAAACCCAAACAGTACTGAAATCTACCTGAGTCTTATGAATTCCTATGGTCTCAAAGAAGGCTTCATCCAATCCTCCATTGACAATGTGTAATTCCTCACCAGAAAAATCAACTAAGAAATGCCTAAAGATTATGGGAAGCAGATTCCCATATGGCAGGTGACTAGTGCTTGGAGAATTTATGACATTTACCATATGAGACGGAATAAGTTCAGGTAGATTTACTTTCAACCCATTCATCACATTGTAGACTAAAACCAGCACAATATTGTTTATAATATCCTTGTTAGCAAACTTGGGTACTACACATCTGTCTAAAATAGCATAAATGATTTCTGGCTTCCAGGGTTAAACAAGTGATAGTGGGTGGTGATAAAGCATTGGGAAGAAGAAACTGTTCTCTCGCTAATCTGATAGTTCTAGCAGGGTTAGAATGTTCCGAACCGTCATATAGAAGAAAACCAAAGATATCAGCTATAATCTCAGAGGTAATGGTGATTTTCTTACCTTTGATGACTGAGTCCAAAATCCATTCTCCTCTTTCTCTTCTTGTTGTTAAGTTCGTGTAGAACAACCTAGTCAGTCGTGGATACGCGGATTCACCTGGGTTTAACATGATCCAGATTGATCTTGCCTGAAGCACTTCTAGTCGCGGTAATGAGAAGCAGGTAAACAATAGCTATGAACCAGCTCACGCATGCATTGGTAGCGATCATCAAACTCTGTTAGCCATTTCTTGGCTGCCGTTGGACTTGCAAACCAACTCGACGGAAACCCAGTCTTAGCAAAAATCTTTGCATCGCTTAGATAGTCTGAAGAACTCGAGCTTGAATCAGATCTTGAACTCGAATCGGAATCAGATGATACTTGAACTATCCTCTGTCGTTTGGAGACAGATGGTATTGCTTCGTCCATTGAAGGTCTCTTGGATGCCATGAGAAAATTTTGAGAAGAAGATGAAGAGGGTTTGGAAAATTGGAAGAGCAAAGCACTGTTCTTTCAAAGGGAAAAGGAAGTGGAAGAAATAAAGAGGGAAGAGAAGAGGTTTTTAAGGAAAGAAGTCTCATCAACGTAAGATCAAAATATTTTTAAGATCTTGGGAAAATCATTGATGATAAAAATTCTTTCCATAAATTTTGTTAACCACTTTTCAAAATCCTTTGAATCTGATAACAAAACCTTTTGAAATCCCTTTTAAAGAATAAAAATTAGATAATTCAATATCTAAAGGATATGAATTTCTAATTGATCTGTTTTATTAATATACCCTTTGAAATATGTTTCAAGGCCCCTTGAATTTTATTTCAAGGCCCTTGAAAACATCAATTGGACTGCATGCGTAGGATCAATTAAACTCGTTTACTCCCCCTACGTTAATGCTTCATTGTTCAACATACCAAGCTCCAATCTAATAAAATTAAATTGTTCCTCGGGAAGAGGCTTGGTAAAGATATCTGCAAGCTGCAAGTTAGTTAAGATAAAAGAGATCGAAACATCACCTTTCTCAACATGATCACGTAAGTGATGCCTTACATCAATATGCTTAGTCCTTGAATGTTGCACATGATTTTTGGTTATAAAAATAGCACTAGTATTATCACATTTTATAGGAATACCTTTCAAGTCAAAGCCAAGGTCACGAAGTTGTTGAGCAATCCAAAGAATTTGTGCACAACAGGCTCCTGCAGCTATATATTCAGCTTCAGCTGTGGATAGGGCAACAAAGTTTTGCTTCTTGGAGTGCCAACTAATTAGGGATGACCCTAAGAATTGGCAACATCTAGAAGTACTTTTTTATCGACCTTATAACCTGCAAAGTCCGCATCTGAATAGCCAACAAGATGAAACAAGCTTTGACGTGGGTACCATAACCCTAGATCTTTAGTGCCATTGAGATACCGAAAAATTCTTTTCACAACTATCAAGTGTGACTCTTGAGGATCAGCTTGAAATCTTGCACACATGCACACACTAAACATAATATCAGGACAACTAGCAGTTAGATACAAAAATGAACCGATCATACCTCGATACTCCTTTTGTACTACACTTTTTCCATTCTTGTCATGATCTAGCGAAAGTGTTGAATTCATAGGAGTCTTTGCAACCTTAGATTGATCCATTTTGTACTTCTTAAGCAAGTCTTTAGTATACTTGCTTTGATTGAAAAAAATTCCTTTCTTTGCTTGTGTTACTTGAAGTCCAAGAAGGAAATTTAGCTCTCCTATTAAGCTCATTTCAAATTCCCTGCACATAATATCTGAAAATTCCTTGCAAAGGGAATCATTAGTAGCACCGAATAATATTTCATCAACATAGATTTGTACTACTAGAATGTCGTTGCCTCTAGTTTTGATAAACAATATTTTATCAATCAAACCTCTTTTGAAATTGTTTTCAAGAAGATAATATAGATAATCTTTCATACCAAGCTCGAGAAGCTTGCTTAAGACCATAAAAAGCTTTGTCTAGTTTAAAAACATGATCTGGAAATTCATCATTTTCAAAACCAGGAGGTTGAGCAACATAGACTTCTTCTTCTAAGAAGCCGTTTAGAAAAGCACATTTTACATCCATTTGAAAAAGTTTTATGCTCATAAAAGATGCAAATGCAAGTAGCATATGTATGGCTTCTAACCTGGCAATTGGAGCAAAAGTCTCCTCATAATCAATACCTTCTTCTTGGTTATAGCCTTGTGCTAGAAGTCGTGTTTTATTTTGTATGACTTTGCCACTTTCATCCAATTTGTTTCGAAAGACCCATTTCGTGCCAATAATTGATTGATGTTTTGGTCTTGAAGTAAGAGTCCATACCTTGTTCCTCTCAAATTCATTCAATTCATTTTGCATGGCAATTATCCAATCAGGTTCTTGAAGAGCTTGAACGTAGTTCTTTGGCTCGACAAGCGATACAAAAGCGGAGAAGGCACATAGATTGTTCACTTTAGATCTAGTTTGAACTCCAGCATTTGGATCTGAGATCACATTCTCTTGTGGATGATACGAGGAGTGTTGAACTTTTCTTCTTTTGGCAGATGGAGCAGATCCAAAAGGTTGATCTTCATATGTTTGACTAGATTCAGGTACCGTTGATATATTATTTGTTGATCCAATCTCAAGGCCTTGAATTTGGGTTTCAAGCCCTTGAAGCGGAGTTCTGTTATCATAGTTTCCTGTTTCAAGGTCTTGAAGGTGTGTTTCAAGGTCTTGAGGGTTTTCTTCGGTATCTTGAATCTTTTCTTGCATATTCTTGTCTCGATCTTTAGAATCTTCATCTTTATCTGAATTATGATCTTCTCTTTGATTCAGATTTAGATCTGCAAAACTCTCACTCAAAGTACCATCATTGCTTTCATCAAAAATAATATGAATGCTTTTCTCAACAATTTTGGTACGTTTGTTATAGACACTATAAGTTTTGCTATTTGAAGCATATCCAATGAATATAACTTCATCACTACGTGCATCAAATTTCCCAAGATTATCTTTGCCATTGTTATGAACAAAACAAGTACATCCAAAGGGTTTGAAATATGAAATATTTGGTTTTCTTCCTTTAAAGAGTTCATAAGGAGTCTTTTTCAAGATAGGGCGAATTAAACATCTATTCAAAATATAATTTGCAGTGTTTACTACTTTAGCCCAAAAACTTTTTGACAAATTGTTTTCTAAAAGCATTGTCCTAGACATATCCTCAAGAGTGCGGTTCTTACGTTCCACAACTCCGTTTTGTTGAGGAGTTCTAGGAGCTGAAAAATTATGTGAAATGCCATATTTTGCACAAAACAAATCAAACTTTAGTTGATCAAATTCTCTACCATGATCACTTCTTATAGAAACAATTGGTAGGTTTTTCAAAGTTTGTAACTCCTTACACAATTTTGAAAACTCAAATAAAGCTTCAGATTTTTCTCGTAGAAAAGAAATCCATGTGAAACGAGAGAAATCATCCACTATAACAAGGATGTATTGCTTGCCTCTGGGAGATTTGACACGCATAGGTCCACAAAGATCCATGTGTAAAAGTTCAATGGGTCGAGAAGAACTTACAGCTTTCTTAGGTTTGAATGAACCTCTTGTTTGTTTACCTTGTGTGCACGCCTTACATAGATCATTAACCTTGAAATTTAGGTTTGGCAAACCACGTACCAAATCTTTTGTAAGTAGCTTCTGCATGGTGTACTTGCTTACGTGACCAAGTCTTCTATGCCAAAGTTTTGAACCATCAGTCAAGGCCTTTAGACATTTTAGCTTAGTTCCTGAAACTTGGTTAGTACTCATTGAATATACATTATTACATCTAGGAGCAGTAAGCAACACTTCACCCGTCTTTTGGTCTTGAACCTCACATTTATCTGAATCAAACATGACTTTATTGCCTTTATCATAAATTTGAGAAATACTTAGCAGATTATATTTCAAACCATCAACCAAATAAATATCATCAATAAAGTTAGATGAATTATAGCAAATTTTACCAATGCCAATTATGTCACACTTTCCCTTATCACCAAGAGTAATGGTTCCAGATGATTGCTTCTTTAAATCTGAGTATAAAGAGATTTTTCCACTCATGTGTCTTAAGCAACCACTATCTAATATTCATTTGTGCTCCTTTACCTTGGTGATATCCTGCAAAACAGCAAACATCAACCTTTCCGGGTCGACCAAATGGCATATTTTGGTTCATACTCAGGTTCGATCATATTTGTTGGTGTAGTACCTTTAGGAACCCAGATTTGTTTGACCTGTTTCCTTAAACATAAAGGATAGGTATTTTTGATGATATAAGGATCATTTCTTCTATAAGGACATGTAGATTTAACATGACCCTTTTTACAACAGTAGAAGCAAGTAGGCATATGAATGCTTCCTTTGGCCTTGACAAAAGTGGTGGTAGGTTTTCTAGGAAAGCTCCTATGATAACCTATACCATTTTTGTTAAGGGAGGATTGTTGTTCACCCATCATTCTCTAAAGATTAGCTTTTGAACGAATAAACTTAATAGGTGCAACCTTCTGGTCTTGACACGTCAAAGTTAGATCAACTTTCTCTTTCTCTAGATCGATATAGTTTCAATGAAGAGAAGAGAGGTTGTCCTTGAGAATCAGGTTCCCTGATTCCAAGGCCTTGATATTGTCATCAAGGTCTACTTTTTCTATGTTAAGATTTTCAATTTTCAGAGACATTCACTTAGTTGTTTTTCTTGTTCAAGAAGCTTTTTTTTTAAAGAATTTATCCTTATTCTATGTTCCTTATCACATATGATAATATCTCTAAGGAATTATTTCAGGTCAATTTCAGGTTGAGACATAATTGTACTTACCACATTCTCAACATATAGATTTAAATCTTCTTCATGATCGGCCATGAGACACAAGTTTGCTTGTTCTTTTTCGTCTTCTGATTCATTTGTTGATTCTGAATCACTCCATGAAGCAACCATAACTTTCTTCTTTCGATCATTTTTCTTGAAATTGGTCCTCTTCTTTTGTGGACAATCCTTCACAAGATGATCTGTTTCACCACATTCAAAACAAGTCAGTACTCTCGTTTTTTTATTAGAGTTAGAAAACTTACCTCGGGGTTTTGATGCTCGTGGATATTCTCTATTAACATATCGTTTCTTAATCTTGAGAATTCTTGCGAGACCCTTAGAAATCATGGCGATTGCATCTTCTTCATCATCGTCATCACTATCCTCTTCATCAGATGGTAATTCATCTCTTCTTGATTTTAATGCCAAATTCATGGAGTTGGATGGGAGTTCTCCATCTTCATCACCAAGAACCATTTCATGTGTGATGAGTTTTCCAAGTAGGTCATCAAGAGGAAGAGTTATGAGATTCTGAGCTTCATCAATAGTAGTCATCTTTGGTCCCCACTTGGCTTTAGGTAGGCTCCTTAAAACCTTCCTCACTTTCTCTTCATTTGTGAAGATCTTTCCTAGTGAGTCCAGGTTGTTCACGATCTTAGTGAATCCGGTGAATATTTTTTTGACTGTTTCATTTGGATTCATCTTGAGTAGCTCGTATTGTCTGAGGAAGATACTAATCTTTGTTTCCCTGACTTGACTTGTTCCTTCGTAAGTGACAACAAGCTTGTCCCATATTTCTTTAGCACTCTTACATGATGAGATGCGGTTGAATTCATCTGCATCTAATCCACAATATAGTAGGTTCATTGCTTTGTAATTTTTTAACACACTTTCCAGGTCAGCCTGTGTGAAGTCAGCTTCCTTCTTTGGGACTTGGACACCTTCAACCCTTGTCATTGGAACTTTAGGTCCATTTTGAATGATGCTCCAAAGCTCCATGTCCTGGTCAATAATGAACATACGTATGAGTGCTCTCCAATGAGCAAAGTTGTTGCCACAAAAGAATGGTGGTCGAGATGAGGATCTTCCTTGAGCAAATCCACCATCACCTACAGGATTCATGATTAGTCTCACTGATGGTTAAATCAATATACATGAGTCTAGCTCTGATACCAATTGAAAAACCGGTAGGTGAAATAAATAAGTTAAAAGATACACTAGTAGGGGGGGTTGAATAGAGTATGAGAACTTTTCGCAAACCAAATCTCAAGGCCTTGAAACTCCTTTCAAGGGCCTTGATGTCAATCTGTGCTCTTAGTGAAACTTTGATTTCAAGGGCTTTGAAACAACTTTCAAGGTCCTTGACTTCATTCTCCTGCAAAAACAAAGTTAGTCACAATAGCAAAATATAGTGCGGAATGTAAAAGATTGACACGAGGATATGTTTACGAAGTTCGGCTCTAAATAGCTTACTCTCCGTCCTAGGGTATAGTCTTAGGATCTAACTATCTATTATCAGCTTCAAAGAGTCCTAGATACAAACTAGAAGAAATCCCCTTCTTCTCTCACTATAGTCAATGCTACGATCTAGCTCTAATTCTCAACCTAGCTATAATAGCATAGTTACTTCGCAGAGTAACACACACTCTAGTATAACACTATTTAGATCTTCTAATGGAGCTCTTGTGTTTTCTCTCTCTAAGGGGATAAAGCTTTTGCGTAAATGAGAGAAAGAAAAACAACGAATCAAATGAAGATGTTTCGGTTACTTGAAGACGTAAAGATGTTTTCCGTATATGCTTGTGTGTCTTCTTCTTCGCTCACCATCTTCATTTATACTCTTCTATGGAGAGGTCTTCAACTCTTGAGAACACGTCGAGTCCTTAGCTCCTTAATCTTCTCTTTCTCTGTTGAATCAAAAGAGAAGATATTTTGCCGCTTTTTGTTTTTAGAAAATCTTCTGAAAAGATTCTCTAATCTTTGGTTGAGATCTTCGGTTGAAAAAGATCTTCCCTAAAATCTTTCTGTTGAGCAATTTGTTCTTGGAAAATCTTCTTTGCATTTGAATCCTTGTTTTGTCGTGCAACTATATAACTCCAAGGCCTTTGAGATCGTCCCTTTGTAAAGCTATCTTTCTTGTCCTGGAGTTTATACTTCAAGGTCCTTGAAGTCTATATCAAGACCCTTGACATTCGATAAGACTTGCACTGAATTCAAACCAACCAAGCATCTAGAGAATATAATCAATACATTGTTAGTGTATCCAACTACTACATTTGTGTTAAGTCTTCCATCATCAACACCTGTAAAACATTATAAACAAGTAGGAGTTTTCACATATGTTCATTTTAGGGAAGTTTTCTCATCATTACACCATGAGAAACTAAGACTTACAACTGATGAATTTAATGCTTATTCTAATGGAGTGTGTTCACTTGTGATATATACAGGACCACGGCCACCCTCCGCAACAACCCCCACACTAGAGAAACATGATTCGAGGTCGAATCCTTCTAAAGAAGGAAGGGATGATGCGGGAGCATATCCAGGACCACACTCATCTCCAGGATCACACTCATCTCCATGATCACACCCAGACGTAGGATCTCTTCCATAAACATATCCAGGATCACACTCATATCCAAGATCACATCCGGACACAGGAACACATCTATGTTTATTTTTGACATCATGGTCATTTCTAGCATCTAGAGCATGTCTAGGGTCATTTTTGACATCAGGATCATTTTTGGCACCTAGAGCATGTCCAGGGTCATTTCTGACAACAAGATTATTTCTAACATCAGGACCTTGCTTAGGATCAACCATGGTTACAAGATCATATCCAAAACCTCTTATTAAGAAGAAGAAGAAGAAGAAGAAGAAGAAGAAGAAGAAGAAGAAGAAGAAGAAGAAGAAGAAGAAGAAGAAGAAGAAGAAGAAGAAGATAGTAGCTATGAAGGGGACAACGCCGGCTATGGAATATATGACATAGGAGAAGGAGAAGGAATACTATTGAGAGAAGAAGAAGGACCAGACCTTTCCAAGCTATAAGGCCAATGGTACATCATAACATGATCAAGGTTGTTCTAGAGTTCAAGTTAGGAGAAGACTTAAGGAGACCTTGAGAATCCATTTTGACAAGCGGAGACATATACATGCACACGTGAGGGAATACCATGCAAGACTTCCTGATATCCACGTAGGTCATGCGGATATGAGAGTTGAAGATGGCACGAGCCATGCAAGCCTAGACATGTCTATATAAGGTCCAACTATTCTTGTGTAACACCCCAAATCCGCGGGACTCGGGATGCTACTGGTTGGGACCTCACAATGGGTCCCGACCCTTGACTTGATAACAATTTCACCGGATCTTGCAACAAGGCACAAATAAAGGCCAAAACAAAATACATGGTGATGCAATGATAAGAAACCCAAAAGACAACAACAACGGACTTCAGCCGAAAACACAACTCCAATGACCATAAGTCATACACGCGGCATACAAAAAAACAACAAACAAACTCCAAACAAAAACCCTTCCTAAAATGTACGGACCCCGGCTGCCCACTCTTCCAGATCTCTCGACCGCATTTCTAACCTGCATGACAATCTACAACAATCGGTATAAAACCTTTAGCTATATTCAAAGCATTAGAATCAAGGTGATGGCACACACACACACAAATAAACATAAACACACAACATGCTCGAAATCACAAACGTCCGGTTCATTATCTTTTTATTAGTATTAAGTCATATCCCGTTACTAATTCAACTTAGGTTTGTGACACGAGAATCACCGCATGATCTCGCCTCGGTTCCTACTCACCGTCAAGGAATGACACTGATGCATCTGGCCGTCTACCTGCCCGGGCTAGTTACCGAGAACCCCCTATCTCTCCACAAGAGCTAAGCAGTGTTGTCACCGCCCGTTATCATACACTTGGGCCAATATCAAAATATAAAGTTGTCCTATGTCCGGTTTTATTGTTATAACATAAAAATAAATACACACCAAACATAACACTAACCACACACCACCAAACACACATAGATGCTAATACAAGGAATACGAGCTAAGTAAGTCCGGAGACTTACCTCGTCTTCACACTCAACTCACAACACTCTCTCTTCCCTTGGGAAGAGCCCACAACCTGCTCACAAGAGGATATATATATATCAACAACTCGATCAACTCAAAATTCTAAAGCATCTCACACAAACGATCTACGCAAGATCGTTTGACTCTCATTCTAGGACCGCATCCTAGAATCTATAACACTCACATCTTCCTCAAAGCATGAGGAGATCTCTCAACAACATACTACCTCTCATAAGATCATACTCAACATCCAAGAACAACGTAAAACCTATGAGGTCTAACATGCTCCTCACACTCGCCTAAGATCCATAACCACTACTAGGTATTCACTCTAAGTTATGCTAGATCCAACCTAGCATGATACTAATACTAAACATAACTAAGTCGAGTAAGATCATAATCTTGAGGGAGAGGGTACTCACGTGAAATCAAAAGACGGAAGTCGAACTTGGACTCGTTAGGCCTTTATCGGGCGCTTCCTGACCTAAAACCAAAGCTAGGCAAATTTAGCTAATACGCTAAATTTGAACCTAATATATATAAACTATATAAATATAAAATAAAACTCATATTTAAAATCAAAGTTTAAAATCATAAAAACATGTCCCGGGCAATATATCCAATTTTAGAAACTTGGGTCATAAACCGCGACTAAATATTTGGGTCATATTTTGAAAATAATCCAACAAAGGACATAGTAGTTAAATCTCAAAAGTTGGGTCATAAATTGTAAATAAGAAATCTGGCCAAAATATGTAATTAATCCAGTGAGGGCATAATTGCAGAAAACATAAATCTGGGCAATTAATATAAATACAAAAGTTAGGGTACAGATTGTAATTATACCAAACTTATGGGTATCTCGTTTTAATATAGCAAAATTAGTGTTTCTTTGCTTCATCTCTTTTTTTTTATCTTTTGGAAACCCAGGTCAAACCGGCGGAAGGAAGGCAGAGGCGGCGCCGAAGGGCTGCGCAAGCAAGGGGAAGAAGCTGGCGGCGGCGGCTAAGGGCTCCGGTTCCAGGCTCGACAGAGAAGGAGGGAGGCGGTGAGGGTTCTGGTTCTATAGAAGAGGTTAGACAGGGAGAGGAGAGGAGAGGCGGCTCTGGCAAAGACGGGGTCGAGGCATGGCAGCCGATCAGGTGTCGGTCTCGTCCGGTGGCGCCTGGTAGCTTCGAGGGCGGCTCTAATGGGCGGCAACAGAGCGACGGCGGCTCAATCCTAGAGCAAGACGGGACAAAGGTGACGGTTCTGGGTGGAGACAAGGCTCGAACTCACATTAGGGGAAAAGGTTCGGTCCGACTTAGGGCTCGTGAGGTGGCTGCTGAGTGACGGAAGGCTTCAACGTGGGAAATGAAGGGAAGGAGAAGTGAGGTTGAGGTAAGGGTTGAGTGAGGAAGGATGAAGTAGCAGGAGATAGGAGGGTCAGTAGGCGCAAGCACAAAACGAGGGGTCGGGTAGCAGATCATCAGCAAAATGAGGGATAGAGAAAAGAAAGGAGAAAGAAAAAGATAATGGAAAAGAAAAATTAAATAAAGATAAAAAGGTAAGAGAACTCGATAAAGAATATCCGTATACGAATCGGGAAAAACATTCTGAATTTTTCCGAAGATAATAATATGAATATAAGTGAATGTATCCAAAATATACTTATACTCGGGAATAAATACTTACGCCCTAAAAATACCTTTTTAAAAAACATTTAAGCTACTAAAGTATCGATAAAAGCCGCGAAAATAAATATCGCAAACGTGCCAAAAATTTGGGGCGTTACATTAGATCCCCTAAAAAAAAGTTTTGTCCCGAAACTTACTATACATCGAACTTCTCGGTCCCTAAGGCCGAGGTATGAACTTCTAACTAAGAAGGCTTAGACCTTCAATCTATATGCCCAAACTGCCCCAACCACCATCGCAATATATATAACCGGACTTAAAACACATTCTCGCATGGGGCACAACTACAAATAACATCACACAAGCACATAACTCGACTAAGGGAAGAACTAGATCTAATCCGTCGATTCTATCGATACTACTAGCTCAACGTAAACTCCACAAAAGATACTATCATCCATCCTCCATTTAGCCTCATTTGTAACACCCCAAATTCTGAGAACTCGGGGAGCTACTGGTTAGGACCTCACAATGGGTCCCGACCATAGTTTGACAACAATTTTACTTGGATCTTACAACAAGGCACAAAAGTATTTAAAACATTTGAAAACTGTAAACAATATATATACATGGAGAATATGTATCAGCCTTACAAGAAAAGCTACTAAAATGATGCATATGAAGAGCAAAAGACATCCCCGTCCCCAACTAAATGAGTACGTGGACCCGGCTGACCATTTCCTCCGGATCTCTCTACAACTGTCTTAACCTGCAAGGCATCTACAAGCGGTATAAAACCGTTAGCTAACATTCTATGCATAAGGATAAAGGTAAAAGCACATACACACAACATACACAATCAACATGCAACACTCAATCCTTTTATTATCTTTAATTAGGTGATAGGTCATTACTAATGATACTTATTTTGTGACACGAGGGATTCCCAAACCTCGCCCCTGTCCCCGTTTACCAACGCGGAATGGTACTAATGCATTTGACCGTCTACCGGACTGGGCTGGTCGCAGGGAACCTCCTAGACTCTCGCAAGAGCTAGGCAGATGATGTCACGACCCGTTATCATACACTTGGGTCAATTACGTAATTAATAAAGTCGGCCTAATCCGGTTTCGTTGTTTATCATAACTAACAAACACCACTCATACACATTACACTCATACAAGATGCCAGCTAAGTAAGTCCGTGGACTTACCAGAATCAAATCTCGACTCTCTCTTAACCACCACTAAATCCGTAAGTGCAGAACTCCGTTGCCTGTCAGAGGAGGCACGTGGGTCAACACATTTCCCTGAATACTTCTAAGTCTAAAACTATTAAGATATACGATTCTATGTGCAAAAGTTATTACAATGTTTATTTAAGGTAAAATGACTATTTTACCCTTAGTCCCGGAACTTCCAAAAACTCGGAATATGTACTTAAATTATGATTTGTGGCTAACTAACCATATTCTACTCCCTAGGATGATTTTAGGTAACAACTAGAAAAACTACCCATTTTCTATTTCCCAAAAAGTCACTAAAGTCCAACTACAGCTTCAAATATAAAATTCGAATAATCTTATAAAAATTCCGAAATAATTCCCTAGATCATCTATGATATCCCATCTACTCATAGGAGAAAGAATTTCTTAAAACTGTTAAAACATCGCTTCTACAAAAATTTCTAAAGTTGGTTACAACACTTAACAAGCAACACACTGTCTTAACTTTGAAAAATCATAACTCCTAAACTACTCGCTGGATTTATCCCAAATTTTGATATGTTCCACTATAAAATCTTATCTCTAATATATCCAAAATTCAGCCGCAAAGGAGATAAAAATCCTATTTAAAACTATCTCACAAAACCGAATTTCAGCACAACAGAAAACTGCTTACGACTCAATCTTGGAAAAATCATAAATCCCAAACCACTCGCTGGATGCCTCTCAAATTTTAATATGTTCTACAACAATATGTCAACTATATCATATCCAAAATTCAAGCCCAACGGAGATCAAGAGCTTATTCAAAACCATCTCACAAAACAGCATCACTTGCTGTTTTCCCCAACACTCAGCACATATATAAAAACTGCATGAGGCGTCAACTTTGGAACACAATAACTCTCAAACCGTAACTCCGATTCTTCCCAAATTTTAGTATGTTATACTATGTACTACTGTCTATGACATATCCGAAAACCAGCCAAAAAGGAAGCGTCTAGCTTACCCAAATTTGGACCCGAAGTTGACTGCTCATCACTGTTGGAAAACTGAGCCACTGCAACAGCTCACTGTAGTTGTTCCTTTGGCTGAATTATATGGACTCCTAGATGGTTTGGCATCAGCTATAAGCACATATATGGCTGAAGTAAAGTAAGGAAGAAGGAGTGAGGTCTTACTCATCTACAAGGCTCCCCCATGAGGACTGTCTGCGTGAACTCCTGAGTGCAACCATGGGGCGGTGCAGGCTCATCAGCCCTAGGCGTTGCTGTCTGTGGCACGACTGGAGGCTAGCAAGGAGGCGTTCTGTGTGCTGCACCAGGAGGAGATGCCAAGGCCTCCCTTGCTGCTCGTGTGCCATCAAAGAGGAGCGTTTTGCATGCTGCACCAGGAGGAGATGCCAAGGCCTCCCTTGCTGCTCGTGTGCAAGATAGACGAGGGTGTGCTGCTGTGGTGTCAGTTTGGGCGAGATGCAGCAAGGCAGGAGAAGAGGGGGGGGGGAAGTTGCTGGTTTGGTGTGTAGGGAAGCGCCGGTATACGTGATGGGGAGAGACGTGAAGAGACGTTGTGATCCTTGGCGTGCAGCTGTTCACAAGGGCGCTAGGGCAAGACGTCTCTCACAGTTGGGCCGAGTAGCAGCAGGTACGTGGGCTGGCGCTGGAGCTGAGCAGGGATGGGCTGAGTTCGGGCTGCTTCTGGCTGCAGCAGAGGAAGAGTGGGCTGCGAACTGGGCTGAAAACAAGGTAGGGATAGTGGGCTGAAAGAGTTGTCTTGGCTTTGTTACAGCCTTGTCAAAACGTGTCATGGTCTCGTCTCAGCCTTGTCGAAATCTCGTCTCAACCTTGTCATGATCTCGTCTAAAGTCATCGTTACGAATTAATTATAAGAATTAGGATTTGATATAATTCTATCATTTTATGTGAATTAAATTCTACATAAAATGATAAATAATTATAAGAATTAGGATTTTATATAATTCTATCATTTTATGTAAATTAAATTCTACATAAAATGATAAATAATTATAGGAATTAGAGCTTGCTATAATTTTATCATTTTATGTGAATTAGCTTCTACATAAAATGATAAAATTTGTGAAGAAAGAATTGCTAGATAGAATGGAAAACCGTCAACGGCTCGAAGTCCGATTTGATTTGGAATTAAACGGAAATAAAAATTCCGGATATTACATCAGTACCCCCTTAAAATAAGTTTCGTCCCGAAACTTAGAACAAGGTACTTAATTAAACGACTTTCATAAATAAACTGGTTTGTCCTAGTCTCACTAAATTTTTATTCGTTTCCTAAACTTCTCTAACCCTATCAAAGCGTAACGGAAAAAAACTGGTCGTTACATCATTGGTTCCTCGTCTGCCACTAGATTCTCATGACTAACAATATGTCTCGAGTCATGTATTTACTTTCTCGATGGATACACATGAAACACTGGGTGGCAACGCCAACTTGTAAGCCACTTCTCCAACTCACGCTAAGATCTCCAAAAGGTCCGATATATATCGGAAACTCAACTTCCTTCTCGGGTCTTTCTCAATGCAGCATTTCCATTATGTTTCTCTTTGATTTCCTCTAAAATAGAAGATCGAACTTCCAATTTACACCGTTGGCTTTAGTTCTTGTCAAACCAACTTTAATGTTATGTTTCCTCAAATCTTGTTGCAAAGTCAAGTAATGAAAGAAGGATAATACTTCACACCCCTTGACAAGGCAATTATGTTATTAGTTCTCCCTTTGCATCAATACTTAACCAAGACTTGTCTTGGAGAATTGGTTGTAATCTCCAAATCCATCATACCGCGAGTCAATGTCAAAACAACTGCCCAAAGACTCTCCTCTTAACTCTTACAACTCTTCTAACACTTGTCAATTTTCGTCTCCCTCAAAACTTCATTGTCATCCGGAATAGGTTACCCATAGATGATGCTAATGGGAGAATCTCTCTGCAATTCCAGTAATGAACAACACATCCTAGAAAACTTGTAACTTCTTTCTAATCCTTTGGGGGTTGCGATCCCGAGACAACTTGTCATACATCTTCTCTCTTCTCGATAGTAGACCAATATATCTTATCAGGGCATTAATAAGCCCATATGGAATCACTACAACTCGTAGTGACCATGGTTTGTCCAAAATGTCGTGTTCGCAATATCTCAGTCTCGACTTCTAAATTGGTGACAATCAGACCTTTAATAAATTTAGAAACCGACCCTCGCAACCAGTCAAGTAGATCACCCGTACGTGGTAAGAGGTACTTGTGCTTCATGGTTATCTTTTTCGGCTCATTGTAATCGATGTACCAACGGAGATGACCATTTATCTTTTCACAAACTGGTGTTCTCCACAAAAACTTCAAATCAAGAGTTTAAGATATATTCCAAGTTCCTGTTACCGTTCCTTTATGATCCCACAGTTTGGTTACTCTCCTTATCTACACTCATCCATAGATAACCGCACAAGCGGTTTCTTCGCTATCGTCGATTAGCTTATAAATGGCCTTCTCCAAGTTTAACGACTCACCATTCTTCTACACATGTTACACTCTCATGAAGACTACCCTCCTTGGGGTACTCCATCTCAAATCCGTTAGCTCTTTCCATGTTTCGTGCTTCCTTCCTCTTTCATAAAGTAATCATACTCTTCTCGACCTCGTGCTCCGTATAACTCATCTTCATAGACTTAACCGCGCCTCAGGATACATGTAAGTGTTTCTCCTCGAAATCTCTAACGTTACTCAGCAGCCGCTCGCGTTTCTCTTGATCGTCGTCTTACACCTTTTCATAACTAAAGTTCCTTGTTGTGTCACTCCTCTTCTCGGGATCACGTCTACTCGTACTTCTTTCTTCTTCTTGGCCTTTCTTGCCTTATCGTCACATCGGGAACCGGTAAACTCCACGTGAATCCTCCCCATGCCGATCTTCTCAAAACTCTCATAATGTTGGTACCTCGTAAGCTTAACTTACGGCATCTTAAATCTTTCTCACATGGTTCCTTCACTCTTCTCATCTTGACTCCAAAGCTTAGGAGCGTCCTCGTAATGGAACACCGCCCTTAATCTTGTTAGAATGCATTTATCTCCGCCTCAATTCGCATCTTTAGTTGTCCACGCGTCTTCTTAAAGAACTTAAGTTCGTTATTTCTATTGCTCTCGTTGTCTCTCCAATTGTGACTTCTTTGTAACTGCTTCTACACCTTCATGTTACTCCTCTTCTTGTATGGTCCCCGTCTCGATTCTTCCTAAGTCGTTTCGAGTTTTCCTTCCACTTATTCGTCCGTTGCTTATGTCATCTCTAGTCCTTATCTTCGACATCCTCTTCAAAGGAGTACAAGAACTCCAAGGTGTTTGCCCGAACGTAGCTCTCAACTCGATGCTTGAACATATTTGTCCTCGTATGTATACTACCCTAAGTCAAACGACACCGTCCAAGGATGATGATATCATACGGTCATATTAACTAAAAAGTCCCTTAACTTCATATTCTGCTATATATAATAACAATACTTATACAAAACTATATAAGTCCTGAGTTCATATCACTACCAACATAACACATTTAGCATTCCATCAACAATATAAGGTCCCAAAATATATAACCGTCCACATATATAATCATACACATATATACAGTTCATCATGCAACATACAATCACAAAGATACACATCAATTCTATCATGCATAACTACAAACCTTATATCCATATCTATATATACATACATATACACATCAAAATCTAATAAGCTAAGCTGCCGAGATCTGCAGAAGGAGTGGTGGTCCGTACATTCTACCCCGACTCATGCATGAGATTTTGTAAACGAAAAGTCAAAACCCGTGTAGATTCTGTTTATTACTCATTTGGCCTTTAGAAGATTGCGAGTGTCATTGTTGTCAACCTAGGGCTCTGATACCATATTGTAACGCCCCAAATCCGCAGGACTCGGGATGCTACTGGTTGGGACCTCAAAATGGGTCCCGACCCTTAACTTGACAACAATTTCACCAGATCTTGCAACAAGGCATAAATAAAGGCCAAAACAAAATACATTTTGATGCAATGATAAGAAACTCAGAAGACAACAACAACAACGGACTTCAGCCGAAAACACAACTCAAAAGACCATAAGCCATACACGCGGCATACAAAAAAAAACAACACACAAACTCCAAACAAAAACCCTTCCTAAAATGTACGGACCCCGGCTGCCCACTCTTCCGGATCTCTCGGCCGCATTCCTAACATGCAGGACAATCTACAATAATCGGTATAAAACCGTTAGCTATGTTCAAAGCATTAGAATCAAGGTGATGGAACACACACACACAACATGCTCGAAATCACACAAGTCCGGTTCATTATCTTTTTATTAGTATTAAGTCATATCCCGTTACTAATTCAACTTAGGTTTGTGACACGAGAATCACCGCATGATCTCGCCTCAATTTCTACTCACCGTCAAGGAATGACACTGATGCATCTGGCCGTCTACCTGCCCGGGCTAGTTACCGAGAACCCCCTAGCTCTCCACAAGAGCTAAGCAGTGTTGTCACCGCCCGTTATCATACACTTGGGCCAATATCAAAATATAAAGTCGTCCTATGTCCGGTTTTGTTGTTATAACATAAAAACAAATACACACCAAACATAACACTAACCACACACCACCAAGCACACATAGATGCTAATACAAGGAATACGAGCTAAGTAAGTCCGGAGACTTACCTCGTCTTCACATTCAACTCACAACACTCTCTCGTCCCTTCGGAAGAGCCCACAACCTGCTCACAAGAGGATATATATATCAACAACTCGATCAACTCAAAATTCTAAAGCATCTCACACAAACGATCTACGCAAGATCGTTTGACTCTCATTCTAGGACCGCATCCTAGAATCTATAACACTCACATCTTCCTCAAAGCATGAGGAGATCTCTCAACAACATACTACCTCTCATAAGATCATACTCAACATCCAAGAACAACGTAAAACCTATGAGGTCTAACATGCTCCTCACACTCGCCTAAGATCCATAACCACTACTTGGTATTCACTCTAAGTTATGCTAGATCCAACCTAGCATTATACTAATACTAAACATAACTAAGTTGAGTAAGATCATAATCTTGAGGGAGAGGGTACTCACGGGATGTGAAAAGACGGAAGTCGAACTTGGACTCGTTAGGCCTTTATCGGGGCGCTTCCTTACCTAAGACCAAAGGTAGGCAAATTTAGCTAATACGCTAAATTTGAACCTAATATATATAAAATATATATATATAAAATAAAACTCATATTTAAAATCAAAGTTAAAATCATAAAAACATGTCCCGGGCAATATATCCAATTTTAGAAACTTGGGTCATAAACCGCGACTAAATATATGGGTTATATTCTGAAAATAATCTAACAAAGGACATAGTAGTTAAATCTCAAATGTTGGGTCATAAATTGTAAATAAGAAATCTGGCCAAAATATGTAACTAATCCCGTGAGGACATAATTGCAGAAAACATAAATCTGGGCAATTAATATAAATACACAAGTTAGGGTACATACTGTAATTATACCAAATTTATGAGTATCCCGTTTTAATATAGCAAAAATAGGGTTTCTTTGCTTCATCTCTCTTTTTTTTTTTTATCTTTTTGAAACCCAGGTCAAACCGGCGGAAGGAAGGCAGAGGTGGCGCTGAAGGGCTGCGCAAGCAAGGGGAAGAAGTTGGCGGCGGCTAAGGGCTCCGGTTCCAGGCTCGATAGAGAGGGAGGGAGGCGGTGAGGGTTCTGGTTCCATAGAAGAGGTTAGACAGGGAGAGGAGAGGAGAGACGGCTTTGGCAAAGACGGGGTCGAGGCATGGCAGCCGATCAGGTGTCGGTCTCGTCCGGCGACGCCTGGTGGCTTCGAGGGCGGCTCCAATGGGCGACAACATAGGCGGCTCCAATGGGCGGCAACAGAGCGACGGCGGCTCAAATCTGGAGCAAGACGGGACAAAGGTGACGGTTCTGGGTGGAGACAAGGCTCGGGCTCACATCAGGGGAAAGGTTCGGTCCGACTTAGGGCTCGCGAGGTGGCTGTTGAGTGACGGAAGGCTTCAGTGTGGGAAATGAAGGGAAGGAGAAGTGAGGGTGAGGTAAGGGTTGAGTGAGGAAGGATGAAGTAGCTGGAGATAGGAGGGTCAGTAGGCGGCAAGCACAAAACGAGGGGTCAAGTAGCAGATCATCAGCAGAATGAGGGATAGAGAAAAGAAAGGAGAAAGAAAAAGAAAATGGAAAAGAAAAATAAAATAAAGATAAAAAGGTAAGAGAACTCGATAAAGAATATCCGCATACGAATCGGGAAAAACGTTTCAAATTTTTCGAAGATAATAATATTAGTATATGTGAATGTATCCAAAATATACTTATACTCGGGAATAAATACTTACGCCCTAAAAATACCTTTTTAAAAACATTTAAGCTATTAAAATATCGATACAAGCCGCGAAAATAAATATCGCAAACGCGCCAAAATTTTGGGGTGTTACATCTTGTTACACCTCTTCAACCTATCCATGTAAGATCACCATGTAAGGTCCACAATCTCGAAGGATACACTTTCCGGACCCGCCCATTGGATTCTTCCATTAAAGATTGGGCCAACTACACAAGTATTTCAGATAAAAAAACGCCATCACGAACCATGGCCAACGAAGGCCATGTCCGACCCATAAATGCATGTGGAGGAGAGAGAATTTCGACCCATCTGTTTTTTTTTCAACCCATAAGAGACTTGTTTAGTTATGGGTTATACTTTATTGGGTCTTAATTATATTTTCATCCCATACCAATTTTATTTTATTTCAAAATATAATTAAGGCTTCTAATAGGAAAGCTTAAAGATCTTATCTTATTTGAAGATAAAATTTAATTTTTGTTAAGAAGATCTAATCTTTTAGAAGATTGATCTTATTTTATTTCCTTAAAGATAGATCTTATCTTATTAGAAGATAGATTCTATTTTTGTTAGTTTAAGAAGATCTAATCTTTCTAGAAAATTGATCTTATTTTATTATTTCCTTAGAGATAGATCTTATTCTATTTTGGATACTTAGGAATCTACTTCTATATATAGGGTGGTTGTGCCTCATTACTTTACATCCAGAAATATATACAATTATTGATAAACACGTTGTGTCATCCCCTTGCGGTGTCTACCGTCGTCTTTGGGAGTGAAGAGCAAACCTAAGTAAGAGGCATCTTTCTTGCTCCATTTGAACTTGTTTGAGTGTGTTCTACTTGCCAACGGCGTAACCAGGGTGCTTTAACTAGCTACAAGAAAACATGTAGGTGCTATAGGATCTTTGTACGCCTATTGTGTGTGGGGTAGCGAGAGGAGTTCTACAAGGCTTCACTGGTTGTGTGCTACGTTCCATCGCGTCGTAGCGTGCCTCTAGGTTGTTTCTTAGGGTTAAACCTTAATATATCATTCCCTTTATTTTATTCGTGTCACTATTGTTTCTCTTTCCCTTTTTCATCGAGTTCAAGCGTCAAAAGATCGGGTCATTGTTCGCTCAAAAGTGTGTGTGTCAAAGTCTTAAATTTATATCTAGAACTTATGCAAAAGCGAAACCGTAGTGTACGGATCAGCTGTAGTAAGGCAAGAAATTCCAGAATCGAACTCAGGGATTTGGTGAGAATAATATCGATTTCAAATTATCTAGCAAAGTGTAAAAGCTTTTGTGATCAATAAGGAGACAAATGATTCCAAAGATTCAAGTATCCGACTGCGGCTTTCGATTCAAGACACTTCTAAAGATCAAAGGACAGAGTTAATGTTGTCAAGGTTATGTGTTTCAAAAGAAGGTATCGTACGGCGAAGTTCCAAAACCTATATGTCTAATCCAAAGACTCTCTCTATAAGGGTTGTTGAGGCTGCAATATAGAAAGGTCTAAGGATAAGAATTTCACTCAAACTAACCACCCAAAACCCAAGGATATGACTCTCAAAGGTAAAGATGGAAAGCACACTCAAACCTTAATAAAGGATGTTGAGTCTCTCTATTACTTAGATCTTGTAATCTTTAACTATCAAGTGAAGAATCAATGATGAAGTCTCTTCTCACACTTGAATAGGGGTTAAAAAGGTTAAGCAAGGTTAGGATTTAGACAAGAGTTAACTTTGGTTAAAGGATAAATCAATTAAAGATCGTCAGAGGAATAAATCGCCCTGTTCTTCACTAAATCGGTCGATCTTCCCAAGAACAACACGATTTTCCTGTTGTCACAAAGTTAAATCTCAACTCTCAGGGTCCAAATGGTTAAATGAATTCAGTCTATCATCATCTAAGCCTCAATCATCAACTATTCTCCCCAGAATCACAAGGTTTTTAGCCAACCATTTTCATATTCAAATCAAAATCAAGATTGAATGAATAAAACCAAATAAAAATCGAACTTTAAATAAAAACCAAATAATCTCCAAATCTGTAATCAAATCTCAAAACCTTTCAAAGAATCTATCAAAACACTCAATAATGTGTTCACAAATCACAAGAATGAGAAGGGAAACAAAAGATCTCACAAATCTCTTGAATATTGACTTCTTGTTTCTTTCCTTCAATCCTCTCTCCAAGAACCTTCAATTCCGTAAAATTCTATAAATCTTTCCCGCTGTGAACCCCCCGATTTCGTTCCTAGGGTTCCAATGTATACTTTCTCGCTAATGGGCCGCTTGGCATATCACTTCTCAAGCCCACAAGTGATGGGCTTTGGGTCATAATATTTTTAGTCGAAAGCTGAAGAAAATCGTGCGATTAAATGATACAAAAACCGTTCGATTTCTGTGAAGAAAATCGTCCGATTTATAGGGTAAATGACACAATTTTCTTCAACAAAAAGTCCCCGTCTCTTGACTTGTTTCCTTCCTTCCTTTTATGACTTTTGTACACACTTCCTTTGCTCTTCATGACTCCTCTAAGGCTCCTTAAGCTTCCTTATTGACCTTAGATGCTCTTTGCTCCACTTTTGCTTCCAATTCCATTGAATTCACCTATAATTCAACCAAAACTCGTGTAAACCTCTATTTCCGGAATATAAATGAAATAAACCTAAAAGGTACACAAATCTCTCCAAATACAAGGTAAATTGAGGTAAACATCTACAATATGCATGATTATAATGACATATAATTCATGTCATCTGCCATCTACACGAGTAAATACCCCGTATCAAAATTATGTGCGAAAAATACTTTGGTATATATTCTAGTGGTTGCTTGGGTTCTTATTCGCCTCGAAAATATCCAATTTAACATCGTAATTTATCGATAATCCAAATTGACATAATCTAAATCTTGATATTGATTAATCTACAAACTACAAGGAAATTAATATTAAAGAATCAAACACTCATCGAAGTTTCACACGCTAGGACACGATGTAATGCTAACAACCTCACAATGAAGTTACTTGTGAACTAGGTAAACATGTGTTGTGCTCCAACATGAAAATATTCTTTCCATGTCAAAGACCAACACAAAACATGTATTTCTACGTCGGGAGACAATGTGGATAAGGTGCTCTCTTGCCATGATCCACCGTAGAAACAATGTTATCACGTTATGACCCAACATGAAAATCTTATTCTCACGTCAAGAACTAATGTGGAAACAATGATCTCGCACTAGGTTCTAATGTGAAATCAAGGGCCCCATGTTAGGTTCCAACATGGAATCAATGATCCTACGCTAGTTCATATCGTGTGATTGCATTGCGACGATACATTTAGAATATGCATCATCCGTTAATCAACTTTATGAGGCTACATGGCGACAAACTAGTTTTACTTTAACGTACCTCCGAAAGAATACTACGCATCTCGTCTATCGAATTAGATTGTATGTTACACATATCATCTACCAATCAAATTGGAATGACATCACCCAAATAATATTAGGACGTTGATGATGTCTTGAGGATGATATGCTTTCTAGTAGTTTAGGTTTCTATACTAGTTCGTGAATGAGATTTACGTTAATAGGTTATTCGGCGTTTGGGCTCATTTACATTATACTTTGGTTCTTACAATAACCGTGTTTTAAAGTTTTTTTTCTTATTCAACTATACTTTATAACTTGGTTACTAATAGAACCGGAGATAAAGTTTAAAAAATTGAGGGGAAAAAACCCCGACGTTGAGAGTCACCGTAAGTTTTGCTTTCTCATTTGGGCATCCAACGTGAGATTACAATTACCACATTGACTGTCAACGTGGGTTTATTTTTCTTATTGCGTTAACCATTGTGAGAGAATTTTATAACTTGAGTGAGATCGTATTGTAATTTTACAATTTAATGGGTTACTACTTTTATTACCGATCTAAACTTTAAATCTAGTTTACCAAACATATTCAAAAGCTCAAACTATTTTACGCAGCGAACTCACAGGTGGGGTTATTTGTTGTAATATTTTTTGGTTTATAATTTGGACTGAGCATTGGCCTAAAAACGAACCACTGAACCAAAAATATCAAATTTGTTAACCAAAACCCGAGATTTTTGGTTTCAGTTGAAACCGGAAATTTTTCGGTTTAGTTTTCGGTTAAATCAAAATTCAAAAAACTATTGAGCAAAAAAAATGTCAAAAAACATATCTACACACCTACAATAAGTCATATAGAAGATCTAATACCAATAAATAGAGTAATATATATTACTAGTTGAATACTCGAATGAAAAATATTCACAATAGAAAAGAAAATCATCAAAATGAAATATACTCAAAGAAAGGAAAATCATCGAATCGAAGTTGATTCACATTTCTAGTTGAAGACTCGAACAAATTCAAAAGAGGAATGAAGAGAGGTGAAGGGAATAAAATATTCAAATTGGAGAACAACAAAGCTAGTATGTCGCTAGCTCGTCGCCAACCGCCAGTATGTCACAATCTCTTTAGTCACCAATCGTCGTTTGTCCCAATAGATAGAAGAGAGAAACTAGAAACCCTAGGTCTCTAACTCCCCAAACTCTCTTAAACTCAAACTCAAATGGACAAATGACCAAAACCCTATTCTTTCTTTAATGTATTGGTAGTGTTTTTAATTTATGGTTTGAACCACGGTTTTTGGTTCGGAACCTAAGCCGAAAATCGAATTTATGAAAAATAATAATGGAACAGATGAATGCGATTTTTGGTTATGTTGGAACCAAAACTAGTCGGTTCGGTTCAAGCAAATCACCCTATTTGTAGGGTTGGGCATCAGCCTAGAACCGAAGCGCATGAAACCGAACCGAAAATTTCAAAAATTCAAAACATAAAACCTCGATTCAGTGGTGCTTTAAATTGTAAAATTTTCAGTTTGATTTAGGCTAAACCGAAAATTCAAATCAAGCACTATATTGTAAGAATAAGTTTCACTTCATGTTTCTAGTTCTAGTTTCATGACGGAAGTGAAACCAACAATTGAAATCAAAGTTTGTTTCTTACACAATTACATTACAAAGAGAATAATCCGTCCAAGAACAAATGAGAAATAAAGTAGATACTCTAAATCGAAACCCTAAAGTGGAATTATCACCAATTCACCTATTGGTCCGGTGGAAGAACAATCGAGACAAATAAACCCTATAGAAATTACCAGTAGTTGGTCGAGTCCGGGGAGAGAGAACCTTGAACTGAAACCCTAAGATCCATCGTCGACATCACTAGTCCGACAAATCCCAAATGAAGAACAAATGAGAAAGAAATTGCAATTGTCAATGAAACGGAAGAGAACCACACAAGAAAATCAAAATAACAAAGAAATTGAACGAAACAAAAGAAATTTTCTCATTCATACTTTGTCAAAAATATTTTATTCGAACGCAAATATAAGAATAATGAAGATTCAGAAAGAAGGAAAAAAATAGTACGAAGTAATAAGCTGTGTGAGTCGCCGGAAGGGATGAATGATTATTGAGTAAGACACCGATTGCCCCTTCTCCGAACCATCGTACATTGATAGAATGAAAACACATGTAGTGAGGTAACACATAAGTGAGGTAATGTAACTCTTACTCCCTTAAAGTCTTTATTTCCGTTGTTTAAAATTCGCTTTTAAATTGCAGTTTTCGGTTCGGGATCGAAAACCAAACCAATAACCGATTTTACAAATTATCTGAATAGAATACCGAACCATAAAATACGGTTTCCGGTTTGGTTTCAACCGAAATTGTTCGATTCAAGTAAACCACCCGAGGTATGCTCGACCTCGAAAATTGCAATTCAAAACCTATTTTAAAGATTATTTGAACCGAAAACCAAAACATAAAAATGTGGTTTTCGGTTCCAACCAAAACCATTTGATTCAAGTAAACCGTTAGAGGTGTGCTCGGCCTCTCTATTTGTGTTTTATGAATTTTTTTTCTTCAGATATCCGATCCGATAAGACGGATTTGATCGGATATCCATTTATTTTTACTATATTGGATTCCGGCGTCTACCGGATCGGAAAATTCCATCGGATATCCGACAGCAATAACTGCCCCGTATCAGAGGGTAACTCTGAAACCCTCCAGCCAAGTGTTTTGTTTTAGTATATTCGAAGATTATAAAATATATTATCGGACATAAGAACACTACCCCGGATATCCGAAACACTAAAAAAGCTCATTCCGAATTCGATCCGACAATTTGGTATATTTTTTCGAATCGTACCGAATCCGGAAAAAATTCCGTAGTACTCTAATTTTCTCGGATCGGATTTGTCATATATTTGGCCCGAATCAACGGATGGGATTATTTTTTAACACCCCTAACACCAACTTATCCAGACGCGTGGCGGAAAATGGGAAGCCCAATGATGGAATTTCCTGCTAAAAACCCTCCTGTATTTGTGCAAACTGCAAAGAGCTTGAACCAGCTCAGGAATGGCTGCCTTCTGCACTTCCTTCGCTCCGCAGGCACTCTCTCGCCCCACCAATACTCGCAATCCTCGAATTCCCTCTCGGAGCAAACCAGCAAGAAACCCTAAGCCTAGGCTTAAAATATCAAAGCCCTCACAAAAATCATCTTCGTCGCTGATCGGCATCGAAGCCACCACCTACACTCGCCTACCACCCAGGGACGATGTTTCCATTTCCTCCATCGACCCACTCTTTCGGGAGATTAAGTTATCCGATTCTAATGTCGCCCTGTTCGGAGCGAACGCCGACGAATATGATGAATTGGAGAGGGAAGGAGAGGATGCATACGAAGAATCAGGGGTTGAACAAGACAAATTTGAAGCATTTGGCGGTGAAATTGATTCCGACGAGGATGATGATGATGAGTTAGATGCTCAAGGTGAAGGTGCAACGCAGTTTTTGGCGTTTGCCGGCGGGGAGGAATTCCAGTTTGAGGGCGAGGAGGAAGACAATGAGGAGAAGGAGAAGGGGGTACCTGCAATAATGAGATGTTTCGATCAGGCGAAGATCTACGTGAAGGCCGGGGATGGCGGGAACGGGGTGGTAGCGTTCAGACGTGAAAAGTACGTGCCATTCGGGGGTCCGTCAGGGGGAGATGGAGGAAGAGGAGGGAATGTGTACGTGGAGGTCGATCAAGCCATGAATTCGCTGTTGCCTTTCAGGAAGAACATCCATTTTAGGGCTGGAAACGGGACAAATGGGCAGGGAAGGGATCAGCATGGGGCTAATGGGGAGGATATGGTGGTCAAGGTTGCGCCGGGTACAGTTATCCGAGAGGCCGATGATGATGGATTTGAAGGGGAGGTGTTGTTAGAACTGTTGCATCCTGGTCAGAGGGCGTTGCTGTTGTCCGGTGGAAGAGGTGGCAGAGGGAATGCTTCTTTTAAATCAGGGAACAATAGGGTTCCGAAGATTGCAGAGAATGGAGAAGAGGGTCCTGAATTGTAAGATTATCGTTTCCTGTCAACTTTGATGCCACTAACAGAGAAGCTAACAATGTAATCACAGTCGGTCGTTGGAAATTACTGCAAACCCTCATTTCCTGCTTCTTTTTCTTCTCTCTTTCAGTTTTACTTACAGGAAGCAGCGTAATGATTCTACATGAATAAATAGTTCGCCTTTGTGTTTCATGATTCAACTGTTGCTTATATGAAACAGGTGGTTGCAGTTAGAGCTAAAACTTGTTGCTGATGTTGGCATTATTGGTGCTCCAAATGCCGGCAAGAGCACTCTACTCAGTGTTGTAAGTCTTGCAAGGCCTAAAATAGCAAATTACCCTTTCACAACTCTGCTTCCAAACCTAGGAGTAGTAGCTTTCGACTACGATGCTACAATGGTTGTAGCGGATCTACCAGGTTTGCTTGAAGGTGCACACCGAGGTTTTGGTTTGGGACATGAATTTCTACGTCATACTGAAAGGTGTTCTGTCCTGGTATAATTCCTTTTAACGTCTATACATGTATTTAAGAATTATTTCTTGAGTGATACATGCTGATCATGTACATTTTTGTGCTTTCATGATTTATTGCCTTTAAGGACTTCCCAATGGTCTAGTGGAAGTTAATAATTAGTGTTAGTACTTACCAATTTGAGTTACGAGCTACTATTTATCACTGAACATAGGAGAATATTACATGAGATCTGCTTAATGGATTCAATTACACCTTTCCAGTTCTTAATATGAATACATCACCTGCTAAGAATTTAATCACCGTCATGAAATAGGACGAAGAGAGGAATTAAGAAGAATACTGTCAACATGCCCGGTTGAAGTAGAGGTAGTTTAGAACCTTAAAAGACTTGAGAGTTGAGATAATAAGGGAAAAGAATGCTAACTTAGAACCATGGGTTCAACTGGAGCGAAGTGGTAGCGAAGTACTTCAGATGAGTCGTAATTGTCTTGTGGCAAAGCCAACTGTGCGTATTTCCTGCAATGTTTATCCTTTTTTCATCTTTGTGTTTAAATTAGCTGCAACCATGATTTGGAATGGATGATGTTTCTATAGATATGTCGTTTCTCAACTCACTAGAATCCTGAACTCATGATTGTCCTGACAAGTTAGCAGGAGTGATATGTTGGGGCCTTAGGCATTGGCTGCCAATTTTATCAAGCTTTCTCTAAGTACATTTCTAATCAGGAACCATCTTTCTGGTTACTGTTCTGTGCTTAACAGACATTTTTGAAGTTCTGAACTGGTCTTACAAAAATAAAAAATGCTAAAAGAAACTTTTACAGTACATCTTTCTAGTGAGTTAGAGTAATTCGACTTGTATTCTCTTGTTTTTGTGTCTATCTTCGTACTTTTAGCTGTGTGGTCTTTCTTGTATAGTCCATACTGTTTCACTCTAAAGATGATGGAATCCAACACAATAAGCTTGTGTGATCTTCTATATCGCTCCAAAAAAGATAGTATATTTGCTTTGCATATGCTAGTTTCGGCACTTTCTCAAATATCTTCGTTCTTTTGGAATTTTGCACAATGAGGAATATTTACTTTGCACTTTTTAAATTTGCCTTGGATAAAGATCTACTTGTTACTAAAATGCTTCTTCTCTAGTGAATACTGTAGTAGCTTTTCCTTATTCTGCTTTCCTTGTTGCTGTTCATAGGTGCACGTTGTTGATGGCTCGTCACCACAGCCAGAATATGAGTTTGATGCAGTTCGCCTTGAGTTAGAGCTATTCAACCCTGAACTTGCTGAAAAGCCATTTATAGTTGCCTTCAACAAGATGGATCTTCCAGAAGCATCTACAAAGTGGGAAACATTCAAGGAAATGCTGCAGTCTAAGGGCATTCAGCCGTTCTGTATGAGTGCTGTAAAGCAAGAAGGCACCAATGATGTTATTTGTGCTGCCTATGAGCTTGTCAAGCAAGTCAGAGGAGTTGAAAGTGCTAGAAAGGGTATATTTCTTATACTTCTGATGATACATTATTGTTCTTATGGTTTATAAAACAATGCTAGTACACATGTCTATGAGATATGAATTTTATTATTGAATATCTGCTTGTGGTTTTACATGCATGGCACATTCTGTAATCTAAATATTCTAATTTCAGGTGGGCCAGATCCCGTCAATCTGAATTATGTGGCTGAAATGATATCGGAGAGACGAAAAGCATCTATTAGTGAGTTTGAGATCACTCATGAAAGTAGTTCTAGGACTTGGCTCGTATATGGACCTGGCTTAGAGCGCTTTATTCAAATGACAAATTGGCGGTATGTGAAACTCTATTTCTGCCCCAACCCTTGCATATTTTCTAGTTAAGTTATAAAGTTCTTGCATATTTGCCTTGGTACAGTGTTCAATGATCCAATTCCTTATATGAATTATTTCCTTCACTTTGTTTTAACTGCATTGATATTTCTGATTTCATTTTCCATTGTAAGGAAGCTACCTGCAGCTTCACGGTGGTAACATTACTACGTTGAGAGATTAGCTCTGTAACATTACTAGGTTGTAACGAAGCGACTTTAGCCTAAGCCGTGGTAGGTTCAGCCTCGGCCCATATAAACTTAATTAGTTCAAAGTCTGTTTTAAGGGGCTTAACAATATTTAATGATTATGGACATCTTAAGCATATTCTTCTTCAGACAGATTGAATATTAGACTTTTCATTTTGTCTGAAATATTTTTTTATGTCCTAATTCATGACCAGGGAAAGAGAGAGGCAGAGTAAAGAACAAATGCTGCTCTTGAAAAGACTAAAATTGTTTGTCATTTTTATTTGGTTGTCAGAGCTATTTCACTTCATTGATATAGCGAAACAACATAGACTTGATTGGTTGGCAATTTGGATGAATGTAGCTAAATATGACATGCAAGTTTCTAGCAGTAAATCCTGCATGGCAGTATGCCACCATCTTATTTTCTTTGGAAGAATGCAGTAGCAAAGTTATTGTCTTGTGACTCTTGCACTGCCATTGTCTCATTTGAGATCTATAAACACACTGCATGTGCCACCACCTTTTCTGTTAGAAACTTATTCCTATTAAGAAGTGGGTAGTTACAGTAGTCATTTTTTTTGGTGTCCAAAAACAGATATGTTGATTCCGAGAGAAGATTCCAACATGTATTGGATGCATCTGGGGTGAATAGATCTCTCATTAAACGCGGTATCAAGGAAGGTGACACAGTCACTGTAGGAGGGGTATGTTTTATTAGTTTGCCTCACCCTCTTTTCTAGTTTCCCTTGATCACGTAGGGATCATGGTAATACATATAAGATTGAGGATATTTAACTTAACTCGTGACAATGTGCTTAATTTTGTGAGTTTCAGATGGAATGGGTTTGGAGTGATTCTTCAGATGCTGGTGGACCCAGAAGTGTAAAGAGGAAATCAACTGAATCAGGCAAATGGGCAAACTGGAAGTAACATAGATCTTCACGTAGGTGTGTATTAACTTTAGCAAGTTGTATTCCTCATGAATAGCCCAGTCCCGCTAATTCGTGTGCCAAAAAGTTTGCCTCCAATTCTTATTTTATAAGGATGTAAACTGTTGATAGGAAACATAACCTAGGGGTTATCAGATTACACACTTTCTTCTATCAGCTGATCATAATACCAGCATGGCTGGAGCAAATATCTGAGTATAATCGTGGTGTATATGATGGGTTCTCTTCAGATGATTTGATGCACGCCAACAAGCTAAACTCCAACCCAGGTACTAGTAGATGCTTGATGCGTAAAAGAGTGTCTGTTGTACGTTTTTATATATTTGTATAATATAATGCATGTAAAGCCTTTTCAATAAGTGAGAAACACACCCATCGACATGCTGCCTAAGCCATGAATTTCTGTTTGCTGGTGTTTCAGGTGTTAGCCATGGACATGCTGGGAGGGCATTGCTTAGCTGAACACGGAAATACTTCCGGGACTTGAAGACGGAGGCAGTTATACCATAGTCTCAATTCCTTAGTAGGGGTTCACTCTCACATCAGTGTAGCTTGAAGCTATGCAGCTAGTTATTCAAACAAGAACTTATCAACCATAGCATCGTAAATCACTTCAATGGAAAGGTACAACCTTACCGCTGTCATTGTAGGTAAGAAATACCCGCTTCAATCAGGGGAGGGGTTGTAACCTGTAAAAGTTAAGAAACACGTTCATATTGCTCCCACCGTGCAGTGGAATTCATAATTTCTTTAGGTGAATGCAAGAAAATCCTAAATCGAGATGTGGAGGAAGAATGGATACGTTTGACCATTAATTCACAAGTTAATGTTCCAAAAAGCGCAATATGACGAATGGGGCAACATTTAGATGGTCAAGATGTTTTATTTATTTATTTATTGCTAGATCAAATAACAACTATTAGCATCTAACCCATCCAATCTTTCTCACGCTCTTTTAAATTGTAGAAGCGTAGAGAGGCATTTGCTTTCGAGATGCTTTCGGGGGAGAGAGCCTAATCTATACCTTTCAAACTTGTCCAAAACCTCGTCATGAGGCAAATGTTTCCCGGCATCCCAAGAACAAAATGACCTTATGCTGCCAAATATTTGGATGTTGTCTAGACGATCGTCCACGCCCGTTTTTAAAACACTAGATAAAACGTCGAATTGAATAATGGACGTTAACGATTTAACGGATTAATATGGTAATGCACGATAAAACGTCGAATTGAATAATGGACGTTCACGATTTAACGGATTAATATGGTAATTGTGCATTGTATTGATTATAACATTTATCTACTAAGTAATTAAATATTAATGAATGTATGAATCCTTACTCGTAAGGAAATAAAATATTTTGCGATTACAAGTAATAACGCACATGTATGGTTCAATTAGATTGTAATACTCACACACATCTAGGCTTCCATATTGGTGCACATGTATTCGGGTTAGTTCTCATGCACATATAGGTTTAATATTCTTGCATATATATTCAACTAATAGTGTTTAATTGATTGTTTGTTAAAAATTATTAATATCTCAAAAATTTATGTCATATGCACAAGTAAGTGAACATACAAGTGGGACGACCAATTTCATAATAGTGCATGAATGGTAAAAAAAAAAAATCAATGACACAAATAAGCACAATTCTAATTCAAGAATATATACGTGTATATTGTTAATTATGGTATTTCATCTTTCTTATCCTTATAAGGTAACAACAATAATTTATTAGTAATTAGGAAAAGAAATGATTATGTTATATTTCATTAATTAGTGAATATATATAGATCTCATCGTAACCGTTGAATTGTTTATATCGTGTGGTTCATAAACATTCTCATTTCTAACCGTAATACTTGTTCTTACTTGGTCCTTTTCATATATATATATATATATATATATATATATATATATATATATATATATATAGGTTAGATCAAGTGAGAACAAGTGTTACGGTAAGAAATAAGAACGCATATGAATCGTCGGATTAAATCATCGACGGTCATAAATTAACGTGTTATTATGGTAATCGTGCATTAGATTTATTACAATATTAATTGATAGAAAATTAATTAAAATACGCGCACTATGATCTTGCTTTTAAGGAAATAAATTTTTGTGTGATTGAAATTAATTGTACACATTTAAGGTCATATTATACGATCAATTGTGTATAGTGCATGGTTAGCTCATGATGAAAATAAATTAACTAACGTCTTTACAAATTCATGGTACTAGATTATCATTTGTAAGTAGTGCACGATTGCACGAGAAAGTGCACACACAATTGTGAGTAGTGCACAGTTGCACGAGAAAGTGCACACACAACTTCACATTAGCTACACGTGCATATGCACGACTCCTATTATAATGAAGACCGACTCATATGCACGTATACTTTTCGACGTTCATGGTACTAGATTATCATTGACGGTCTTCACAATCAGTTAGCTAACGTATTTACAAATTCAATATATTTTATTTCCTTAATTGTAATATCATGTAGACCTTAAATAAATACCGTATCTCACCTGATCCTAACCCTATATATATATATATATATATATATATATATATATATATATATATATATATATATATATATAGAGTTTGGCTCCCATGTAAACAACCCTTATAGTGTTCAATGAGAACAAATTATATCCGTTAGATCGTTAAATAGATGGCTGAGATTAGGCGATATTAAAGTATAAAAAAAATCATGTTATTAATGGAAGAAGATTCGCCGGACCTGAATCTATATATTCGGCAGTATAGTCACATATATTCGGCGGTATACTCACATATATTCGGTGTTTACACGTTCACACGATAAGAGTTGTTTACATATGAGTCAGGATCTATATATATAGTCAGGATCCGGTGAGAACGTATATTACGGTGAGAAATAAGAACACTTATAGATCGTTAGACGACTAAAAGGATGGTTGAGATTTAACGTTCGAATAAGGCAGTTTTCTATTGTTAATTTAAGAAAGAATTTGGTCTATTAGGCTCTTTTTGGTTTTTGTTAAAGAAACTATACCCCATATTTTCTTACCACTTTCATTTAATGGTAGGTAAAACTAATTAACCTTTCTATTTAAAAAAAATGTTTGTTATTTGTTAGTTGTTATGTGAGTGTAAGTTATAATTCCTAATTTTTGAATTTGTTTTTTTTTTATTTTTTTTTATTTTCTGAAATTTTTCATACCGGAAGTTCATACCAGAATTTTTTCATACCAGAAATTATCATACCAAAAATTTTCATACTAGAAATTATCACACCAGAAATTTAATACCAGAAATTTTATATCAGAATTTATCATACTAGAAATTATCATACCAGAAATTTAATACCAAAAATTCTATACTAGAAATTTTATACAAAAAATTTTATACCAAAAATTTAATACCAGAAATTTAATTCTGGTATGAATTTTTAATAACAAAAATTTAATACCATAAATTTTATACTATGATTGAATCAAGAGATAAGAGAAACACCATTAAAGGAGATATGGAGTACCAATTTGATGTATAGTGCCACAAAATTGCTCCGACAAGATTGTTTAATGCATACCAGAAATTTACATAGCAGAAATTCGTAACTTCAATTACAACAACAATTAAACTCTCATTAGATTGGATATTGAATTCCTTCATGAGGTGTTTGGCAAAAGAAAAATTCAGTGAAAAATAAGCATAACCATCCGTGGAATTTTTCCAATGAAACAAAGTAGTTTTGAGGGATACCAAACTATAAGCAGCAAGCCTACATTCCAGACTAAAAGAACCAAATAATAGAACATTTAACACAACGAAACAAAGAGAAAGGAAGCTTTTTGATAGATGTGCCGCCCAAGGTGTGTATACCCTTATGAACAATATATTCACTTTCGACAATTTCAACATTTTTTGTCCTATCACCCTACATAATTCATTTAGCCGAATGAGAATCTAAAACCATAAGTGCGGAAAACAAAAATTAAAATAAAATATAAAAAAAGATTGAGGTAAGATAGAAGAATGGAGGCACTCTTAACTCTTCAGGCCAGTTGTACAAGCAGATTCCAAGTTACATACCAAGCAGCCCTGGAAAACACTAGTGTCATTCCTTCCACCCATCTAAAGATAAAAAGCATTAAGATGAAATGAACACCTCTGAATAGATAAAAAAAAATATTAGTGCAAGTATCCTGATACACTACAATGATGTCTGCTTGTAACCATATCCAGTAAAATCATTACAATCATATAACAAGGGGTTAGACACAATTTTGTTTAGTGTAAACTAGCCTCCATAATAGATGTTTAAGTGCTTAATGACTCAAACCAATCATTTTCAAACCAAAAAACATCAATTAAAGTGAGATTGAAGGTTAGTTCATACCAATGTTCATACATACCAGAGGAAGAATACACATGAGATCAGAAAGTCAAATTCAAAAGTATCCTTCAAACACAAGACAAATCTAGTCCTAATCGTGACTAAAACAAGCTCAAAAATGTAGATCAACAAGAGAGTGGGCAGTTGTTGCATATGTAACTGTGAGTGCAAGGGAACCATACGAAATAGCTTCCGGTGTCAAAAATGAAGAGGCTACAACTGAAAGGTATTCTATCCTCTTTCCTCTTCTAGGTAAACAAACCATGAAACTATTGAACCTTAGGTCCACCCTGAGTGTAAACGAGATGGATTAGACACTTACTTGTCAATTTCATAAGAGGTTGTAATTGGATCAGTAACGGCGACTAAACAAGCAACACTAAGTAGCAGATCTGGACCAAATCGAGCCAAGTAAAGCGGGATCTGAAACAAGGCGAAGAGCTTCAAGTTGTGGTGGTACAGGCGGTAGCAGTCGGAATTGGGATAAGAGGTTTTGCAACGGAGACGAGAATACAGTGGATGGTGAGTGTAGTAGAGAGTAGGAAAGCTAGAGACGGTGGGAATGGAGGCTGAAGGAGAGAAGGAGAGGGACGGGGTTTGAAGAAGGCAAAGGAGAATAAGAAGCGAGAGTAGACGAGTTAGGGTTTCCACAGTAAAAAAAATGAGTTTGGGGTACAATTACTTAATCAAAAATAAAAAAAAGTCTAGTTACTAATACATAATCTCAAAATAGCCTATTAACCTAATTTGCCCTTAATTTAATATAGACGTGTATATGGTAATATACATGTACACGTATATATATTATAGAAACAATTTTTGTTTCTTCAGTTACAACGCCGGTGATTTCAAAAGTGAAATGTAACTTGTGCACGTTCAAACGTTTGCTTGTTTAACTTTATACACTGTGTGTTCATTTTTGTTTTTGGATGTGCATCATTCGTGCATTTTGGTCGTGCTGAAGTTTGTGTGTTTTATGGATACGTGATATTGTGTTTTTGTGTTAAAGTATGTGTGTTTATGGATATGTGCTATTGTGCACGTATGATTCACACATATTATGCACGGTGTATGAACATGCACGACTCCACATATTATGCACATGCATGCACAACTCTGCACCAACATACTTATATATTATGCACATGCACAACTCCTGCACTAACACACACGCACGACTACACACGCACAGCTATTGTACCAGCACACGCGCATGACGACTCTTGACACATGCGTGACTCTGCACCAACACACAACAAATATATACACGTATATGAATTCAAATGAATATAATTGTGCACGAGTTTATTATGGAATTTACATTTCATCGATAATATAGAACACGAGTAATAAAATACCTCAGTTCCGGGAAGAAGAATGAAATGTTTACCACCGATTTTATATGATAATAATTGTATGAGTATGTGATCAATAAAAATACTATTTCATTAATTTCGCACTTTATTTTGATAGCGGATCCGCGATTGCTCTAAAGAAGCCATCAGTTGCCGAAACTCGTCCCTCAACATCCTGTGGATATGCTATAGACACGTGTCTAAACGGTTATTTTAGGAGTCCATTTCACTTTTGAAGACCGAGTGAGCGGACTCAACCCTGTAAATATGATGTAAGAGTCAAACATAATAATAATAATAATAATAATAATAATAATAATAATAATAATAATAATAATAATAATAATAATAATAATAATAACAATAATAATCTTTTCAGCGTGACACGTGTCTAAACGGTTGGAGTTATGTGTTAAGGATTTACCGGTTGGATGCTCGATTTCCTAGGTTCATATTTTGGTTTGTACCCCACAAATCGTGTATTTTTTGGAGTCGATCTTCGTATGTCTCCCTCAATGGGATCTGAACAAGGCATACCATTATACCAAGGACTCACTTTTGACTCTTGCACTACGAATCTTGGGGTAAGCATTATCTTCTATGTTGCACTCCACGATATTATTTTGTTAATTTATAAAATATGAAGCTTGAAAGTTGTATAGTTTTATAAAAGAAGTTTATGAAGGAATTGTGTCCTTTATCCAAGGTGCAATTACTGATGATGAGATAGGACATTAAATATAGAGATATATATAATCCGATAATATTAGGGGTCATGGCGTTTTGCTAGAAGCTAACCATGATCGGTACATTTATATGATAAAATGTATTGCTAGTGTTATCGGTTCCTATGAGGTCACACCATAACGAGCAGGAGAACTGAATCAATTAATGAGAGAATTACCATATAGGAGTATATGGTGGAAAATGATATATTTTGTAGGAGTACAAAATATATTTTGGAGTTGGTAATTAATAATAGATAAGGGATTATTTATTTATTAATTACTAAACATATATCTTATATTTTAAGGTCGGACTTTTTAATAGTTAAAAAGCCCAACCCTAATTATATATATTGGATCGATTAGGAGGATTTGACGCAAGTAACATTCAGCCGTGTATTCAAGTAAGAAGCGGCGTTCTTCCTCTTCGATCCCTCTCTTAAAAGCTTCATCCTTTGTTTAAAAGCTTCATCCTTTGTTCTAGCAATCGAAGGTTAAGGCGATTCTTGTATTCTTGTTCAGTCTCGAGTGGACCAACTAGAGGAGTAACACTTGGGACTCTACATACCCTAGAAGGAGTTATTGAACACGCATCAAAAGGTATTCCTTCCCCCCCTTATCTAATCTATTATGCATGCGATCCAATCCATGTTTAGATGTTTAGGAAATCGTTTCCTGAAATTCCGCTTTTACACATCTAAAATCCCAACAGTGGTATAAGAGCTCTTGCATAAATTGATTAGATCAAATTAAAAAGGCCATGTTTGATGTATGTATTGATTGTTTTATTTCGATTATGAAAGAGATTGTTTGTATGGATTAATTTGCATGATTAGATAAAGGTGTGAAATTGATTGCTTAATGATGATTAAGAAAAACTAATTTGATTAGTTAATTAATGAAATTGTTTCATGAATATTACGGCAATAGGTTATGTACGTTACTCATGGTGATTAGTTAATGATTGCTAATGATGATTAAACAAAATATCTTTAATGATGATTAAAGAAATGCTTAATATGATTAAGCAAGTTACACTTTGTTACACTTACATGCCAAAAGTTAAAGTCACGTACGGCATTAGGGTTTTTTTTTTTTTTAATTTTT
>BSUD01000002.1:76643059-76706639 GCA_033239045.1 Fagopyrum esculentum | reverse complement strand
AATTTAATTTGTTAAGATATGAGATATTTTAACTTAGTTAAATTATACCCTAAAATAAAAAAAAAGATAAGATTTGATTCCTAAAAGATATTATATGATTCTATCTAGATAAATATGATTTATCAAGTTGGAAACAAATAAATTTAATTTTATTAATATATGAGATATTTTAACTTAGTTAAATTATATCTTAAAAATTAAAAGATATAATATGAGATATTCTATCTAGATAAATATAATTTATGGAAAATTGCTTATTTTGTATGAGGTCTTAATTTAGAAATGTTCTAAATTTTGACAAGTTACTAAAATAATAAATATGTCTAATCTTAGCAATGATCTAACATTAGAAATGTTCTAATATTAGCAAGTTACTAATTTAATAAAGTCACCATAAATAGAAAGTTACTAATTTTGGAAAGGTTCCGATTTAAGAATATTTACACCTTTAGCATTTTAATGATTAATATATGATATTAATACCTATACACAATATGATTGATTAAAACAATACCGGAAAGGAGTTTCCAATTCTTTTTTTTTTCTTTATGTGATAAAGTGGTTATGTGTATTTTTTTTAAATATCATATATGTCATGCTTGTATGTATGTGTATGGTGATATGCTCGTGCAGGCGGTTACTAGTATGGCCCCAATCTTAGGATAGTTAAATACGATCTGCGCATCGTTATGGTTTTATTGTACACGATCTGCGTATCGTTATGTATTTTTGTAATTTTCAATTTCTGCAAGAGTTATTTTAAATTCATTATACAAGAAGACCAGAGTCCTAAGGAGCCCGAAGGATGGAGATTCATGGAGGTCCAAGAATGAAGATTCGTTTTTAGGTTCCATACTAGGAACCATTTATTTAATGCGTTTTTTTTTAAAAATGCCTTAAATTCCCACTTGTATGCTTGTTTGTTATTTTTGCTATGAGTTCACTTTAAAATAACAACCTCGCATGCTTAAAAACGTCCCTTAAAAGAATATTGAGGATTGTCTTCCCATATCATAACCGATCCCTATCTAGGAATTTGTAGGATAGGTTCCGTCAAAGCGGGGTGTCCTTACTTTGACCTAGATATATTGCGGGTATGCTCATACTAAGGGGCATGCTGCTTTGATATGGTTAACTCAACAAAAGACCAAAAGATAAACTTTTGGATTTTGAGACATAAGGGTGAGTTCACATGAGATGTGTTCCCATCAACCAAGAATTATAAGGAGTTATAATTAGTAAAGGAGTTTACTTACCTTGATTATATGAGACTTAGGGCAGTGCCAAAGTACGCTAAGGTTCATATATGATAAGATCTTGGAATCATTTTTGCTCACTAAGGGAATTGATAATATGAGTAGAAATGTGCAAAAATTTCAATTGTTTATAATTGTTATAACAGTTTATAGCTTTTGCAAAATCAATCATAACTTATCTGCATTTTATTATTCTGTGTTTTTTGTAGTCCACCATGTCAAACGATAACCTCAATTTTTCTCTACGCTCCATACTCGACAAAAAGAAATTGAACGAACAAAACTTCCTTGATTGGGAGAGAAATCTGAGAATTGTTCTCAGGTCGGAGAACCAAGAGGATGTCTTGGAATATCCAATCCCTGAAATCACATTGGAATCATCTGATGAGGACATTGTGAAGTATGATGCAGCCACGGCAAAATCACACTCTGTCACATGTTTAATGTTGGTTGCAATGGAACCAGGACTTCAACAGAGGTTTGAAGAAATGGATGCCTATACAATCATGTCTAACCTCCAAGATCTCTTTAAGGAGCAGGCTAGACTTGAAAGGTACTCGACCTTGACAACCATCCTGCATTGCAAATTAGAGAGAGGTATACCAGTTGGGCCACATGTTTTCAAAATGATTGGCTTGTTTGACAAGTTGGCCCGACTAGGTAGCGCATTCAACTTAGAGATAGCCACGGATATTATCCTAAACTCTCTCCACGACGGATTCATGCATTTTAGATCAACATATCATATGAATGCTATGAACAAGGCGCTGAATGAGCTACACATCATGCTCAAAACTGCTGAGCAGAACATGATTGTTGACCCGACGAAGGAAGTTCTGATGGTCAGGAACAAGGGATTTAAGAAGGGCTAAAGCAGCAGCAAAAGGGGAAGGGCAAGCAAGTTGCCCAACCCACGGTTTCACATCCAAAGGTGAAAAAGGCTACGGAGCATGAGTGCTTTTATTGCAAGGCCAAGGGGCACTGGAAGAGAAACTGCCCCAAATACTTGGAAGATAAGAAGCAGGGGAATGTCCCCACTTCAGGTATTCATGTTATTGAAATTTTGTCAACTAATTCTATTTCATGGGTATTGGATACCGGATGTGTTTCTCACATTACTTCGAATGTGCAGGCACTAAGAAATAGAAGGACGTTGTGGAAGGGAGAGGCAGATCTACGGGTTGGTAATGGAGCAAGAGTTGTGATAACACGATTTATGACTTAGGTTTAGGTAATCATTTAGATAGATTTCTCACTCATTCATGCACGGTTTAGCACTAATTCACGACGTTTGCACTCAATTCACGTACTTTGTCGAGATAGACGTCTACAAGGACTTGTGCGTTGCTTTGTAGGTATTTCGGGGGTCTTTTGGACATTAACCGATACATTAGAGGGCCAAGCCTCATGATGGTACACATCCAAAGCTTTGGAGGAGCATAATTGGAGCAACAAAGGACACAAATACCACTATTGGTGCAAGCAATGGATCAACTCATGGCTAGACGATCATAGCATGTTTCTGCACAAGAAAATCGGACCAACTAGCAGATAAATCGGCCGATTTATTCCTCTGGGTCGATTTTTGGGCCTTTGACAGCTTAAGCCACGTGTCCCACGATCTCTTGTCCGGCCTTGCTCTTGGTGGAGAATATAAGTGGTCCTGCAGGTTGTTGCTGAGGATCTCCCCTCTTCCACACTCTCATTCACAGCTCATCCATTGGAGGTGAAGATTGGAGGAGAAGAAAACTCTCAAGGATTGAAGGAAGAAGAAGAACACCATTCTAAGAGTGATAGTGAGGTTTTGAGTGATTTTGAGTGATTTTTGGAGTCTTGGATTGAAGAAACTATTGCAAGGATTGTTAGAAACGTTTTGGATCTTCATTTTAGAGTTTGTAAGTCTTGCTACAACCTAGATTTAGTTGAGATTTATTGATTTTACTTGCTTATCTTTCATTATCCATCTATGAACACCATGTATGCTTGTGTGATGATTTTGGATCTTAATATGCATACTATTGGCTAGTTTATTGTGATTCTGGAGTGATGGATTGATGGTTATGGATAGGGTGATGATAGAATGGACTTATATGTTAGTTTTGGATGATTTGTATGCACAAAACCCAAACCAGTGAGATAAATCGACTTGTTCATGACCAGATCGGCCGATTTAGCTGTAGAACAGCCCGATTTATTCTCCTGTTGCTCTTTAAATGATGAATCTGGATGTTAGGGTGTTTGGTTGTTCAAACCCTAGTGTTTATTAAGCCTAATTTAGCTTAGGATCACCTAATGCTATCAACCTAAGTGAGGGAAGAGATCTACCCGATGATTTCCGATCTTAGATACCTTAGATGATAAATTCTAGGTAGTAGTGAGCCTCATAAGCCGCTATTGGATCGAGTGTGCTAGGATTATTGCTTGAGATTTCCCTATTCCGAGACTTACCCGGTAAGGAGAGGGTTACCCCTTAAGTAGTATCTAGTTTGTGTGGAATTCCTTATTTTAACCCCTTGAGACCTACCCGGTAATAGGAGTTTGATGCGGGATTAGTGAAGTGAGAGACCTACCCGGTAATTGCTTCCATTAGTGAAACATTCTTTCCCCAACACCGCAGCTTGTCCTTAGAATCCTCAGAACCTTGAGTCCAATGCCATAACCGGAAATCTTGACCTCTAGAATCTACTTTTCTCTCTTGATCATATACTTTGTGTTTTGTGTCACTTGTTTGCTAGCTCGAGTTGTTAGTTATTTTATTACCTTGCTTGACTTGTGATCTTTGCTTAATCACCACAAAAACCAACAAAAGCATTGTGTTTTCCATTTTCTTTGTTCCTCATCTTATCTTAGTCTAGATTCACACTATCTTTGATCATTGTTTGACTCGATTTCACCTTAGTCTTTGTGTTCGACCTCGGAATACTATCCCTACTACAAACGTCCCGTACACTGCGGGTTCGCTAGGAGTTAGGATAAATATAACGAGAATATAAATTTAAAACCCATTGCGTATCACATCCTGAGCGTAACAAGTTTTTGGCGCCGTTGAGCGTAACAAGAAAGATCTACACTATAAACAATCACAAAAATGACTCAATCTAGACCTAGTCCCCGGCAACGGCGCCAAAAATTTGTTACGCTAAGATCGTGTGATGTGCACGCAATAAGCTTTAAATTTATACTCGTTATATTTATCCTAACTCCTAGCGAACCCGCAGTGTACGGGACGTTCGTAGTAGGGATAGTATTCCGAGGTCGAACACAAAGACTAAGGTGAAATCGAGTCAAACAATGGTCATAGATAGTGTGGATCTAATCTAAGAGAAAAGAAAGAAATAAAGAAAGGAAAATGAAGATATTTTTGGTTGAGTTTTTGTGGTGATCAAGCAAAGATCACAAATCAAACGAGATAGCAAAACAAACCAACAACTCAAGCTAGCAAACAAGCAAGTAACACAAAACACACAAGTGTATGATCAAGAGAGAAAAGTGGATTCTAGAGGTCAAGATTTCCGGTTATGGCATCGGACTCAAGGTTCTAAGGATTCTAAGGACAAGCTGCGGTGTTGGGGAAAGAATGTTTTAACTAATGGAAGCAATTACCGGGTAGGTCTCTCACTTCACTAGTCCCGCATCAAACTCCTATTACCGAGTAGGTCTCAAGGTGTTAAAGTAGGGAATTCTACACAAACCGGATATCACTTAAGTATCAAACCTCTCCTTACCGGGTAAGTCTCGGAAAAGTAAGTCTAAAGCAATAATCCTAGCACACTCGATCCAATAGCGGCTTATGAGGCTCATTACTACCTAGAATTCATCATCTAAGGTATCTAAGATCGGAAATCATCGGGTAGATCTCTTCCCTCACTTAGGTTGATAGCATTAGGTGATCCTAAGCTAAATTAGTCTTAATAAACACTAGGGTTTGAACAACCAAACACCCTAACATTCAGATTCATCATTTAAAGAGCAACAGGAGAATAAATCGGGCTGTTCTACAGCTAAATCGGCCGATCTGGTCATGAACAGGGCTATTTTTTTCACTGGTTTGGGTTTCGTGCATACAAATCATCCAAAACTAACATATAAGTCCATTCTATCATCACCCTAGCCATAACCATCAATCCATCACTCCAGAATCACAATAAACTAGCCAATAATATGCATATCAAGATCCGAAATCATCATACAAGCATACATGGTGTTCATAGATGGATAATGAAAGATAAGCAATTAAAATCAATAAATCTCAACTGAATCCAAGTTGTAGCAAGACTTACAAACTCTTAAATGAAGATTCAAAACGTTCCTAACAATCCTTGCAATAGTTCTTCAATCCATGATTACAAAAATCACTCAAAAGTCATTCAAAACCTCACTATCACTCCTAGAATGGTGTTCTTCTTCTTCCTTCAATCCTTGAGAGTTTTTCTTCTCCTCCAATCTTTTCCCAAATGATGAGCTGTGAATGGGAGAATGTGGGAGAGGAGAGATGCTCAGCAACAACCTGCAGGACCATTTATATTCTCCACCAAGAGCAAGGCCGGACAAGAGATCGTGGGACACGTGGCTTAAGCTGTCAAAGGCCCAAAAATCGACCCAGTAGATTAAATCGGCCGATTTATCTGCTAGTTGGTCCGATTTTCTTCAGCAGAAGCATGCTATGATCGTCTAGCCATGAGTTGCTCCATTGCTTGCACCAATAGTGGTCTTTGTGTCCTTTGTTGCTCCAATTATGCTCCTCCAAAGCTTTGGATGTGTACCATCATGAGGCTTGGCCCTCTAATGTATCGGTTAGTGTCCAAAAGACCCCCGAAATACCTACAAAGCAACGCACAAGTCCGTGTAGACGTCTATCTCGACAAAATGCGTGAATTGAGTGCAAACGTCGTGAATTAGTGCTAAACCGTGCATGAATGAGTGAGAAATCTATCTAAATGATTACCTAAACCTAAGTCATAAATCGTGTTATCAAAAATACCCCATACTTAAGATTTGCTCGTCCCCGAGCAAATTCTCAACTATAGACTACAAGATGACATGATTTATGTATGCAGAAAAATTGCAAGATCTTTTTGGGTTTGTGCTTCTAATTTTGGATCACCTTCATAGTCATATTTCATGGCAATGGACAAGCAATCATGCATCAAATAAATGAAAACATGAAAAGACAATTACACTTAACTTGATAGCATGCAATGAAGTGTAAAGATGAAGAAGTCAAGATGATCATGAGCATATCCAATCTAAATCACTTAGTCTTACACACATGCAAGTAGGTCATAAGGACTTGTGAAATAGAAGGCCAAGAAACGTTGTGATTAGGCGGGCATTTTCTAGGCTATGTGATGCTAATCCGGGAAAGGAACTAAACAACCACAACTTCACATTTCTTTTCAACTTCCCTCAAGTGTATATTTTTCTTCATTTTCTTTTCTTTTATTTTTGAGACAATGGCATTGGTGTACAAAAGCCGAAACCTTGGTGATTAGCCATCCTCGGGCTTTTTCTATTTTTTTTCGAGGTGCATCCACACCGGGCACACATACCAAAGCTCGTTAGGACTATCGGTTTATTTGACTTTGGCAAGGTACCAACACCCGATTATGTGAAGTGTACCGAGTTACTTGTCATTTAAACTAACGTCCCCAAACCTATGTTTTTGTCTACAATTTCACAACAAATTCAGCATTCTTATTCATAACATTCTTTCATCAACACCTTCACCCCACACTTGCTTTTCACACACATCAACACACTAGCATGCTCCTATTCCCGGATGGGTCAAAAGAGGTCAAATTTTTCATCAATTGAGGTGCTTAAACAACATGATCAAGATGAGAAGTAAAGAAAGATGAATTGCCTCATTCATTCCTAAATAATGTGCAAGAACTAGCATGCAATTTCGACTTTCAATACTCAATTCAATCAAGGCAAACATTCATGATCACAAATCATTCATGGGATTCAAGATAAGTACTTCAAGTCCACATATGCATTCATCTATTCAACACATAAGGTCATCCATAGCCAATTCACAAGACAATTTCATCATAAGGGTCATTCCCAAGCCTAGAAAGCACAAAATTTTTTTAAATTTTTCTGATTTTTTTGGAATTTTCGAAATATGTATGTACAATGCAAGACATAATGAAACATGTGACAAAATTTAAACTATCCTAGATGCTAATCATGCAAGTGATCATGAAAACCCCACCCCATACTTAGAAACACATTGTCCCTAATGTGTAAACTAAATAAAGAAGTGAAAGAGAGTCCTCACAATGTAAAATTGGTGATGCTTTGGTATTTCGGGTCACATTGGATGATGATGGTGGATGATCGATCAAGGATGGTAGAGAGCTCTTGATGTTCATTATGGTGTCGGAACCCGTGCTTGGCACCGCAAGCCGTCCAAGTTCCACGTCCGCTCCACCCATGCTTGATTGGAGATCATCACTTTCCTTTATACAGAGGAAAAATCGCCCCATAGCCCAGGAAAATCGGCCGATCTGTCTGAAGAACGGGCCGATTTTTCTGGGTGCTTTCCCCCTCGTCCATGTGCTTGGATCTTGTACCTTCAACTGGTCCATGAGGCTTTCACATGACCTCCAACATCTCATAACTCATGATAATCAACAAGATCTAGCACCCAAAAACACAAAAGAAAAACAAAGCCCACCAAGAGTGAGATTAAACAAAAGCAAGAAAAAGGAAAGGAAAAATATGTACCAATGGGTTGCCTCCCATTAAGCGCTTCTTTAAGGTCATTAGCTTGACCAAATTCAGGAGCGTTTTAATCAAGGTGAAGCGGGGTAATCACTTCCACCGGGGCTTCCGGGATGTACTTCTTCAAACGATGTCCATTCACCTTGAAATTGCCACAATGATCTCCTTTTATCTCTACCGCTCCATGAGGAAAAATCTTCTTCACCACATATGGACCCGTCCATCTTGATTTGAGCTTTCCGGGAAAGAGCCGCAGCCTTGAGTTGAAGAGAAGGACAAGGTCTCCTTCACTCAACTCCTTGGGGATGATCCTCTTGTAATGCCAACGCTTGGTCCGCTCCTTGTAGATCCGGGCATTCTCATAAGCATCCAACCGGATCTCCTCAAGGGCGTTCATGTCTAGCAACCGCTTCTCACCGGCCTCCTTGAGATCAAAATTTAGCCACTTAATGGCCTAATAAGCTCTATGCTCCATTTCTACCGGGAGGTGGCAAGACTTGCCATAGACTAACTTGTAAGGAGTGGTGCCAATTGGTGTCTTGAAAGCGGTCCTATAAGCCCACAAAGCATCATCGAGCTTCATAGCCCAATCTTTTCTTGTTCTAGAGACCGTCTTCTCAAGAATGGCCTTTATCTCCCGGTTGGAGATCTCCACTTGGCCACTAGTTTGGGGGTGGTAGGGTGTTGCCACCTTATGAGTCACCCCATACTTAGCCAAAAGTGCCCCAAAGTTCCTATTGGTGAAGTGCTTCCCTCCATCACTTATGATCACCCTTGGTGTTCCAAACCTAGGAAAGATCACTCGGTTGAAGAACCGTACCACCACCTTGGCGTCATTTGTAGGAGAGGCGATTGCCTCCACCCATCTCGAAACATAGTCAACCGCCAATAGGATGTAGAGGTTGCCACATGAAGAAGGGAATGGTCCCATGAAGTCCACACCCCATACATCAAATATCTCCACCTCTTGTATGTTGTTCAAGGGCATCTCATTCCTCCTTGAGATGTTGCCCGTCCTTTGGCAAGCATCACAAGCTACCACAAAGCCTTGCACATCCTTGAACAAGCTTGGCCAAAAGAAGCCCGATTGCAACACCTTCGCACATGTCTTGTGGGAGCTAGCATGCCCTCCACATGGCAAGGAATGACAATGGCGGATCACACTCTCTACCTCATCCTCTGGTATGCATCTTCTAAATATCCCATCCGGCCCTCTCTTGAACAAAAGTGGTTCACTCCAATAGTAGTGTCTCACATCTTTGAAGAACTTCTTCCTTTGGGCATATGTTAATCCGGGAGGCACTTCCTCACACACCAAGTAGTTCACAATGTCAACATACCATGGCTCACTTCCTCTAGACACTTGGAACAAGCACTCCTCCACCATTTGCAATTGCTCATCCCGGAATGAGTCATCAATCGGAATGTCATCTCTCTGAATCTCTAAGGGAGGTAGTCCATCCCTTCTTGTCCCGGATTTCCAAATCAAACTCTTGAAGAAGAAGGATCCACCGAATCAACCTAGGTTTGGCATCCTTCTTTGTAAGGAGGTAGCGGATCGCAGCATGATCCGTATAGACAATGACCTTCGCTCCAACAAGGTATGACCGAAACTTCTCAAAGGCATACACAACCGCTAGCAACTCTTTCTCGGTTGTGGCATAGTTAAGTTGGGCATCATCTAGCGTCTTGCTAGCATAATAAATGGCATGAGTGCGCCCATCTTTCCTTTGCCCCAAAACAGCCCCAACGGCTACATCGCTTGCATCACACATGATCTCAAATGGTAGGCTCCAATCCGGAGGTTGCATGATAGGTGCGGAGATCAAGGCGTTCTTCAACCTACAAAAAGCCTCAAGACAATCTTTGGAGAAGACAAAATCAACATCCTTCATTAGTAGGTTAGTGAGAGGCTTAGAAATTTTAGATAAATCTTGAATGAACCTCCGGTAAAAACCGGCATGCCCTAAGAAACTCCTTACCCCTTTCACCGAGGTAGGCGGTGGCAACTTCTCTATAGTTTCAATCTTGGCTCTATCAACCTCAATGCCACGGTTAGACACCAAGTGTCCTAACACAATACCTTCACTTACCATGAAGTGGCAGTTTTCCCAATTCAAGACAAGATTTGTCTCCTCACATCTTTGCAATACTAATGACAAGTTAGCCAAGCAATTATCAAAGGAAGAACCATAAACAGAGAAATCATCCATGAACACTTCCATGATATTTTCAATGTATTCCGAAAAGATAGCCATCATACACCTTTAGAAGGTGGCGGGTGCATTACACAACCCAAATGGCATCCTCCTATATGCAAAAGTACCCCATGGACATGTAAAGGTTGTTTTCTCTTGGTCATCGGGGTGGATGGGGATTTAGAAGAATCCGCTATAACCATCTAAGTAGCAAAAATGAGAGTGTTGAGCTAACCTTTCTAGCATTTGGTCAATCAAAGGGAGAGGGAAGTGATCTTTCCTAGAGGCCATGTTAAGCTTCCTATAGTCAATGCACATCCTCCATCCCGTAACCGTTCTAGTGGGGATTAGTTCATTGTTCTCATTGGTCACTACGGTCATCCCACCCTTCTTAGGAACTACATGAACGGGACTAACCCACTTACTATCCGAGATAGGGTAGATAATCCCCGCATCTAGCAACTTAATGATCTCTTTCTTGACTACCTCTTTCATTATAGGATTCAATCTTCTTTGATGTTCAATAGAGGGTTTATGATTATCTTCCATCATTATCCTATGCATGCACAAAGAGGGCTTAATGCCAACAAGATCATCAATGGTGTATCCTATTGCCTTTCTATGCAGTTTCAATTCATTCAACAATCTATTAAGCTCATCATCATTCAAAGATGCATTCACAATCACCGGATAAGTAGAATTTGAACCAAGGAAAGCATACTTTAAATGAGGAGGAAGAGGTTTAAGATCAAGTTGAGGAGGACCTTTTTCGGTTGGAGACGATCCATACAATGTAGGTTGAGATGATTGCAAAGCCATGGAATCCTCCTTGAAGTCCCTTGATGATTGCTCACATTCAAGTTGTTGGTGCTGAAAAGACTCAGGAAAATCGACCCAGGAGGAAAAATCGGACGATTTTTCTGGCAGTGGGTCGATCTGAGTTTCTGTTTTTGCAAAACTGGATGAAATTTCAGCACAAAGACAAAAATCGGCCGATTTTGCCCAGGCAGGCCGATTTTTCTGGCTGTTTTTCTCTTGTTTTAGCATTTCAAATCCAACACTTAGTAGCTCGTCCAATGCATTCAAGGCCTTGATTACTTCATTGCTACTCTCCTCAACTCCTTCCTCCATCAAGCTTGAGCTAAGAACCCTCTCAAGTGGATCCTTGAGCAAGATTGAGCTCACAACCTCTCTAGACTCCTCTTCTTCAACTATGTTGAATACATCTTCATCAAGGGTTGGTCCTTTCATCATTGTGGACAGCTTGAACTTGATGTTTTCTTCTCCAATGTTAAAGGAGAGGGTTCCATTCTTGCAATCTACTAGACATCCGGAAGTAGCTAGGAAAGGTCTCCCCAAGATGATAGGAACCGGATAGTCCGCCGGGATGTCCAAAACAACGAAGTCTATGGGCACATAGAACTTCCCTAGTTGCACCGGAATGTCCTCCAAGATTCCAACCGGATGAGTGATCGAGCGGTCCGCCATGTAAAGGGTCATCTTGACCGGCTTTGGCTCTCCTAGCCCGACCTTGTTGCAAAGTGCAAGCGGAATGATGCTCACACTTGCCCCAAGATCACATAGGGCGTCATATTTCACTTCTCCTACTCCGATTGGCACACAAAAGGATCCCGGATCTCTTAGCTTAGGAGGCATCTCCTCCTTCATCGTTTGAATCAACTCCGAGGATCTCTTTTTCATTCTTATTTCCCCATACTCCTCCAACTTCCTTTTGTTGGAGAGTATTTCCTTCAAGAACTTGCCATATTCCGGCATTCCAAAGTGATTGTCCAAGCGAGCTCTTACTCGTGATTGAGGGAACGGTAGTGGTGGTTTGTATGGAGGCGGTGCCACATATGTTGGCTCAACATCCTTGCTCTTGCCTCCATTTCCTTGCAAGGTCTCTTCCTCTATCACCACTTGTTTCCCTTTAGCATTGTCCTTAGGCAAAGGATCTTTCATGCTCAACCCAATCCTTGTAGTAATGGCCAACACTTGGCCTCTTGGGTTTTCTTCGGTCCTTCCGGGAAGCTTCCCCGGATCTCTATGTGCTTCTCCCGCCTTTTGGAACACTTGTGCTTCCAAAACCTTTTGAGCCTTTGAGATAGAAGTCACCGTGCTCTCAAGACCACTCAACTTTCCAAGCAATTGTTCAAACATCATTTCGGTTCTATCTTTTGGAGGTTGAGTAAATCCGGGTGGAGGTTCTTGTGAAGCTTTTGGTGGTGGAGTTGTGCTTGTGGAAGCGGGAGGGTTCAAGGCTCCATCCGGGTTAGAGTAAGAAAACCCGGGATGGTTGTGGTTGGGCCGGTAATTGTTGAATTGCCGGTTGTTGTTGAAGTTCCTTGGGCCTTGATAATTGTTGTAGTTGCTCCTCCCCATGTAATTCACATCCTCCTCCTTGGAAGACAAGTTAGCTTGTGGAAGCACTTGAGGAGTTGCTTGGTTCTTTAAAGTTGTAGCACACAACTCCTTCAAGGACTTCAATTCATTGTTGATGGCGTCAAGCTTGAAATTGCTCATGGTGACTTCACTCACCTCATATGCTCCCGCCTTTCTCCCTTCACTCTTCCTATGGGAGTATTTCTCAATCACTAGAGCTTGCTTCTCCACAAACTCCCAAGCATCATCCACATGCTTCTCCATGAAAGTCCCACCGGAAAGGGATTGAAGCTTGAATTGGCTATCTTCATCAAGTCCCTTGAAGTAGATCTCCAATAGCTCAATTTTCGGTAGGCCATGGTGTGGAAAATCTAGGAGAAGGTCTTTGAATCTCTCCCAAGACTTGAACAAACTCTCTCTATCCTTCATCACGAAGGCATTGATCTTCCCTCTTAACTCGGTAGTCTTGGAAGGTGGGAAGAACTTAGTCAAAAACTCGGTTGTCATCTCCTCCCAAGTACCAACTCGCCCTTGTGGAATAGATTGATACCAAGCCAAGGCTTTGTCCTTAAGAGAGAAGGAGAAAGCCCTTAGCTTATGGTTGTTGCTCTCCAATCTTGGCGGTCTAAGAGTCTCCATCAAAATCTCGTAGTTCATCAAGTGTTGATGAGGAGACTCTCCTTCCATCCCTCCAAATTGATTATGCCGGATCATTTGTAGAACTTGAGGGCGGAGCTCGTAGTTGTGGGCTGCGGGATCTCCTAAGTTCACACCCGGACGGTGTGCTCTTTGTGCCGGATCCATACGTCTCCCCAAAGTTTGTGGCTCTTCAATAGCAATGGGTACAACCCTAACATTCGCCGCCGGCTGCGGTTGTGGTGGTGGAGGAGGTGGAGGTTGTTGACGATTAAGCTCCCCTTGCACAAGGGCTTGCCTAATCTCATCAATCTCCCTCCTAGTTGCTTCTTGCCTCTCATTGGCAAGTCTCCTTTCTTCCTCTAAAAGCTCATCTCTTAGCCTTATTTGCTCTAAAGCTTCATCCAATTCAGCTTGGAGATCTCTTCCGGCCATCTCTTTTCCCTTTTTGATGCTCTTGGATCTAGATCTAAGGGATTTCTCCGGTTCGGGATCGAATGGAGCTAAATCCTTGCCACGAGATCTTCGCATACACCTAAAGAGTAAGAGATGTCCTGAAAAGCAAAGACACACACCAAAGAGAGATCAAAAGCAACAAGAAAGATCTACACTATAAACAATCACAAAAATGACTCAATCTAGACCTAGTCCCCGGCAACGGCGCCAAAAACCTGTTACGCTAAGATCGTGTGATGTGCACGCAATAAGCTTTAAATTTATACTCGTTATATTTATCCTAACTCCTAGCGAACCCGCAGTGTACGGGACGTTCGTAGTAGGGATAGTATTCCGAGGTTGAACACAAAGACTAAGGTGAAATCGAGTCAAACAATGGTCATAGATAGTGTGGATCTAATCTAAGAGAAAAGAAAGAAATAAAGAAAGAAAAATGAAGATATTTTTGGTTGAGTTTTTGTGGTGATCAAGCAAAGATCACAAATCAAACGAGATAGCAAAACAAACCAACAACTCAAGCTAGCAAACAAGCAAGTAACACAAAACACACAAGTGTATGATCAAGAGAGAAAAGTGGATTCTAGAGGTCAAGATTTCCGGTTATGGCATCGGACTCAAGGTTCTAAGGATTCTAAGGACAAGCTGCGGTGTTGGGGAAAGAATGTTTTAACTAATGGAAGCAATTACCGGGTAGGTCTCTCACTTCACTAGTCCCGCATCAAACTCCTATTACCGGGTAGGTCTCAAGGGGTTAAAGTAGGGAATTCTACACAAACCGGATATCACTTAAGTATCAAACCTCTCCTTACCGGGTAAGTCTCGGAAAAGTAAGTCTAAAGCAATAATCCTAGCACACTCGATCCAATAGTGGCTTATGAGGCTCACTACTACCTAGAATTCATCATCTAAGGTATCTAAGATCGGAAATCATCGGGTAGATCTCTTCCCTCACTTAGGTTGATAGCATTAGGTGATCCTAAGCTAAATTAGGCTTAATAAACACTAGGGTTTGAACAACCAAACACCCTAACATTCAGATTCATCATTTAAAGAGCAACAGGAGAATAAATCGGGTTGTTCTACAGCTAAATCGGCCGATCTGGTCATGAACAGGGCGATTTTTCTCACTAGTTTGGGTTTCGTGCATACAAATCATCCAAAACTAACATATAAGTCCATTCTATCATCACCCTAGCCATAACCATCAATCCATCACTCCAGAATCACAATAAACTAGCCAATAATATGCATATCAAGATCCAAAATCATCATACAAGCATACATGGTGTTCATAAATGGATAATGAAAGATAAGCAATTAAAATCAATAAATCTCAACTGAATCCAAGTTGTAGCAAGACTTACAAACTCTTAAATGAAGATTCAAAACGTTCCTAACAATCCTTGCAATAGTTCTTCAATCCAAGATTACAAAAATCACTCAAAAGTCATTCAAAACCTCACTATCCCTCCTAGAATGGTGTTCTTCTTCTTCCTTCAATCCTTGAGAGTTTTTCTTCTCCTCCAATCTTTTCCCAAATGATGAGCTGTGAATGAGAGAATGTGGGAGAGGAGAGATGCTCAGCAACAACCTGCAGGACCACTTATATTCTCCACCAAGAGCAAGGCCGGACAAGAGATCGTGGGACACGTGTCTTAAGCTGTCAAAGGCCCAAAAATCGACCCAGTAGATTAAATCGGCTGATTTATCTACTAGTTGGTCCGATTTTCTTCAGCAGAAGCATGCTATGATCGTCTAGCCATGAGTTGCTCCATTGCTTGCACCAATAGTGGTCTTTGTGTCCTTTGTTGCTCCAATTATGCTCCTCCAAAGCTTTGGATGTGTACCATCATGAGGCTTGGCCCTCTAATGTATCGGTTAGTGTCCAAAAGACCCCCGAAATACCTACAAAGCAACGCACAAGTCCGTGTAGACGTCTATCTCGACAAAATGCGTGAATTGAGTGCAAACGTCATGAATTAGTGCTAAACCGTGCATGAATGAGTGAGAAATCTATCTAAATGATTACCTAAACCTAAGTCATAAATCGTGTTATCAAGTTGCTGTTGTATCCATTGGAGATTATTGCTTGTCTTTACCTTCTGGCTTAGAGATAAAACTTAATAACTGTTATTTTGTTCCATGCATTACTAAGAACTTAATTTCAATTTCAGTTTTGAACCGTGAAGGTTATACATTTACCATTACTGATCATATGGTGATGGAGATTTATAGGAATGGTATTTATTATGGTCGTGTGAATATGAGTAGTAATGGACTATATATATTAGACCTCAAAACTGAGATATATAACATCAATATAAAGAGGCAAAAGTCGAATGAAACAAACGAAGCAAACCTATGGCATTGTCGATTGGGTCACGTAGGCATAAAGTGCATTAAGGAACTCCAAACAGTTGGATTACTTAAACCATTTGATTTGGAATCATTTGAAACATGCGAGTCGTGCCTAATGGGAAAGATGACAAGGTCACCCTTCATTGGTAAGAGTGAACGGACTTCTGAACTTCTAGCCCTCATACATACAGATGTATGTGGACCTATGAGTAAAGAGGCTAGGTCTGGCTATCGCTACTTCATTACATTTACTGAATATTTTAGTAGATACGGGTATATCTACTTAATGAAACAGAAATCAGAATCCTTTGAAAAGTTCAATGAATTCCAGAATGAAGTGGAAAGACAAACAGGCAAGAAGATAAAAGTGCTTCGATCAGATCGAGGAGGCGAATATCTGAGCCATGAATTCGATCATCATTTGAGAAGTTGTGGAATTGTGACACAACTCACTCCCCCGGGCACTCCACAACTAAATGGTGTGTCTGAGAGGAGGAATAGGACTTTGTTAGACAGTGTCCGTTCAATGATGAGTTTTGCGGATCTTCCATTATCCTTTTGGGGATATGCTCTCCAAACAGCTGCGTTCGTTCTAAACAAGACTCCGTCACGTTCAGTTGACAAGACACCATATGAGATATGGACAGGAAAGGTTCCTCACTTGTCATTTCTGAGGGTCTGGGGGTGCGAAGCTTATGTAAAAAGTTTACAATCTGATAAACTAGCACCGAAATCCGACAAATGTTACTTCGTAGGATATCCCAAGCAAACAAAGGGGTATGATTTCTACCATCCCATAGAGAACAAAGTGTTTGTTGCTCGGGATAGTGTCTTTTTGGAAAAGGAATTCTTTTCAAATAAGCCAAGTGGGAGAAAAGTTCAAATTAATGAGATTAATTGTGAGCAAGAAACGCAACAACACGAGGACATACAAGATGTCACTGAGGAACTTGACTATTTTAATGAACCTCTTATGAGGCAAGTTAATCCAGTTCAAGAATCAATTCCTACAGTAGATCAGGCTGAAGAGGAACCACATATTGATGTGGAGAACTCTACAAATGAGGAACTGCATAATGATGTAGGAAATCATACAGCTGAAATCTCTCCTATTGTTGGCCCAAATTGGAGATCAAATAGGGTAAGGCAACAACCTAGACATTTGGATGACTATGTGTTGCATGCCGAGATCGAAGTGCTCCTCATGGAGCATAACGAGCCCGCTTCCTACAAGCAAGCTGTGACGGATCAGAACTCCGAAAAATGGCTTGAAGCCATGAGATCCGAAATGGAATCCATGTCTGAAAATCAAGTATGGGACTTGATTGATTTGCCTAATGGGGTAAAACCTATTGGTTGCAAATGGGTCTTTAAAGTAAAGACAGACAAGGATGGAAATATCTCTGTTTATAAAGCAAGGTTGGTTGCTAAGGGATTTAAACAAATTCATGGTATTGACTATGAGGAGACATTTGCCCCGGTCGTCATGATCCGGTCCATTAGGATAATCCTAGCGATTGCCGCCTTCTATGATTATGAGATATGACAAATGGATGTCAAGATTGCATTTCTAAATGGCTATTTAGAAGAGGATGTATATATGATGCAACCTGAGGGTTTTGAGGATCCGAAATATCCTAGGAAGGTTTGCAAGCTTAAGAAGTCCATTTATGGACTGAAGCAAGCATCCAGGAGTTGGAATCTTCGATTTGATGAAGTGATCAAATAGTTTGATTTCATCAGATGTGAAGAAGAACCATGTGTTTACAAAAAGTTGAGTGGGAGCAAGGTGACTTTCCTAGTCTTGTATGTGGATGACATACTACTCATTGGGAATGACATTCCGATGCTGGAAACAGTAAAGGGATGGCTTAAGAAGCATTTCTCAATGAAAGATCTAGGGGAGGCCGAGTACATACTAGGCATCAAGATCTATAGAGATAGATCTAGAAGGCTTATTGGTCTCAGTCAAGGTACTTATATAGATAAGGTTCTACAGAGATTCAAGATGACGGATTCCAAGAAAGGATATCTGCCTATGCAACATGGGATCCATCTCAGCAAGACCCAGTGTCCTAAGACACCTGGTGAGATTGAGAGGATGAGCAAGGTTCCCTATGTCTCTGCTATAGGATCCATCATGTATGCAATGACCTGTACTCGACCAGATGTTGCATATGCTTTGAGTATGTGTAGGAGGTACCAGTCGAACCCCGGTGACATTCACTGGCAAGTTGCGAAGAACATCCTAAAGTACTTGCGAAGGACTAAAGATGATCTACTGGTATATGGAAGTGATGATGAGTTAGTCATCAAGGGCTATACCGATGCTAGTTTCCAGACTGACAGAGATGGCTTTGAGTCGCAGTCTGGATACGTCTTCATTTTGAATGGAGGAGCGGTAAGTTGGAAAAGCCAAAAGCAGGACACGGTTGCGGACTTAACCACAGAGGCAGAATACATTGCTGCGGGAGAAGCGGCTAAGGAAGCGATCTGGATTAGGCAGTTTATAGCTAAGCTCGGCGTTGTCCCTAGCGTGACGAGGGCAGTTGACGTCTATTGTGACAACAATGGCGCGATTGCTCAAGCGAAGGAACCTAGCTCAAGCTCCAAATCCAGACATGTTCTGCGGAAGTATCACATGATCAGACACTATGTTGATCGGGGTGATGTAAGGGTGTGCAAGGTGCACACAGATGATAACATTGCAGACCCACTGACTAAACCCATGAATAGGCCTAAGCATGATAGTCATACTCGGGCCAAAGGGCTCAAACACGTTAGAGAATTCTTTTGAACTTTTGTGTTTGGAATGAGAAAACGTTTGTTTTGTCATGGAGTTTATGATTGTTTTATATATGAGTTTTCATATTCTTATTTGATTATTACTTGAATATTAAATAAAGTATCCAAACAATTTATTAATTATCAAATGTGCTTACTGGAAAAGTTCCGGTGAATGAAACCACATTAAGTGAAATGAAATTATTAAATTGAAAGGATCCATGGTTTGAGTCGTTAACTTGGATACAAACGACTCTAAAGTAGACCATCTTGTGAGTGAATGATGAACGCGGGTTTCATAGTTCATAGGACATGGAGATGTCCAATCGCTTACATAGATGAGTATGGTGATACTCATCGGATAGACCGATCCTATGGCTCTCATGACTTATTGAGGAGTTATAGCGATTATCATTATCAGTGAGTTCCTTAACATGAGCTTGATATAACTTTCATTTGAAGGATGACATATCTTAGATACTGTTTAGCGCTGACCGTAACAGGCAGTTATAAAGGTAGTAATCAGGGTGGTCAAAATTTGAGTGGGAGTTATAGTCGTTGCAAGATTGGATTAATCCTCCTATACCGGCATACTTTGATGTGTTGGGAAGGATTGGTGTCCCCGGCCACTTGAAGAGTGAGAACTGTGTAAACGAATGGCCATGCTCAGATTTGATCTGTACTGACAGTTTGATCTCAGGAGTTCAAGAAATATATCTGATGGCAAAGATGGTTTCCATCACATAGTCAGATAAGGACATTAAGCGATAAGGGAATTTTAACATTGCACACTTGTATGAAAGTACAAGTGGGAGACTGAAGGAATTACGTCCTTTATCCAAGGTGCAATTACTGATGATGAGATAGGACATTAAATATAGGGATATATATAATCCGATAATATTAGGGGTCATGGCGTTTTGCTAGAAGCTAACCATTATCGGTACATTTATATGATAAAATGTATTGCTAGTGTTATCGGGTCCTATGAGGTCACACCATAACGAGCAGGAGAACTGAATCAATTAATGAGAGAATTACCATATAGGAGTATATGGTGGAAAATGATATATTTTGTAGGAGTACAAAATATATTTTGGAGTTGGTAATTAATAATAGATAAGGGATTATTTATTTATTAATTACTAAACATATATCTTGTATTTTAAGGTCGGACTTTTTAATAGTTAAAAAGCCCAACCCTAATTATATATATTGGATCGATTAGGAGGATTTGACGCAAGTAACATTCAGCCGTGTATTCAAGTAAGAAGCGGCGTTCTTCCTCTTCGATCCCTCTCTCAAAAGCTTCATCCTTTGTTCTAGCAATCGAAGGTTAAGGCGATTCTTGTTCAGTCTCGGGTGGACCAACTAGAGGAGTAACACTTGGGACTCTACATATCCTAGAAGGAGTTATTGAACACGCATCAAAAGGTATTCCTTTTCCCCCTTATCTAATCTATTATGCATGCGATCCATGTTTAGATGTTTAGGAAATCGTTTCCTGAAATTCCGCTTTTACACATCTAAAATCCCAACAGTTTAAAGTTTAAGAAGACATGATATCCATGAGAAAATTGGTACAAACTTTGAAGAGAAGTAGATGAGTATATCTTATATACATTATAAGTTTAAATTGTGTTTTAGAATAATAGTGGTTTTTATGGCCCTATGGGCCTTTTAAGCTGCTTATTTTGACATTTTGGACCACTCTTCCTCTTTTACTCCTTTGGGCCTGATGACTCTTCACTCTCTTCAAACATAGGTTATACTTACACGTGTTTTGTTTTGTTTTCTCCTTCCAACACGTTAGTCAGATGTGTCACCAGTTGAACCCGTATTTCTTCTCTATCATTCTTCGCCATTCCGGCTCCTTCCACTCACTTTCTTGTCTCTCTTGTCTCCGAATCCTCTGTCTCAATCACTTCTCGGATAGATCGACACCGCTTCACCGACTCAAACTGTGGTGAGATTCAATTCCCATCTTACGTCTTTGCTATTTCCAAGTTCAATCATCTCATGTTCGTTCATCTCTTCTTTGTTCAAATCTACTTTCGCTGGCCTTTCTTTCTCTGAATCTCTTGGAGCAAGTACATATTCTTCTTTTCCTCATCTTGTTTGTTCGTTTATTTTATGTTATAATCAGCTTTCTCTCTTGCTAATTCAGTCTCTCTTCATTCATCTCATTCGTGGCAGCTCCTAAACCGCAGGTAGGGCAATCGGCTTTTGTGCACAAACCTCGCTCATCTGATTATATCCTTCTTCTGACCTAAAAGCCTTTATGTCCAAAATTGTCAATCTTATGTTGGAAGAGCTAAATGAGAGAGTCGGTGCACCAAAAATAAGATACCAAAAGAATATCTTCCGCTAGGTAACTGTTTTGGATTATCTTCTTCAGTTGATGAACTCAAACCAAGCGCCATACACCTTCATTAACCTCTTTTGGTATACAAATTCTGCATTTTTTGTTAGATTTTATGTATACTCTATTCGTTTTATAAGAGTTGGGTTTCTCTAAAATTTGATGCTCATATGTGATTGAGATTGTATTTCACCTATAAATTTTAGGTTTTTTTTATCACCCATGAAGTTCAATTGTGCTATGAATTTTCTGCATTTTTTTCCCTATACCATGTACTCTAATGGTTAGAGTCGATTTTCTCTAAAATTAGATGCCCGTCTGTTCTTTAGCTCTAAATTCTAGGTTTTTTTTTTATCGTCCATAAGCTCTCTTGTGGTATGAAATTTCTACATTTTGTTTTTTTTTTTGTGTGTGTGTTATGTTTTGCTTATTTTGATAATTAGAGTTGGTAACCTTCAAATTTTGATGTTCGTCTGTAATTGAGTTTGTACTTCGGCTAAATGTTAGGTTCTTTATCGTCCATGAAAATCTACTTCTGGTATGTGATTGCTAAAATTTTTTGTTTGTTGTTGTATCGTCTTAAAATTATAAATTGGTGCTTGTGTGTAATTGAGTTTGTACTTCAGTTCTTCATTCTAGGTTACCATCACATGTAAAAATTGTATTTCTGAGTTTCTAAATGTTCAAGTTTAAACCTTTCACTACACAAAAACATACATGTTGTGGATGAAGTTGTTTTTAGCATAACTAGACTTACATTAGGATTGATAGTACACCAATGTAGGATTCCCAACCAACAAACTTTTTCACTCGACTTCCCAAGCAAAGTCCTAACCATGTGACAATTGGACAAAGTTGTTTCCCGTATAACTAGACTTACACTCGATTGTGGAACTGGCATTTGAAATCTATCTTATATGCATATTGTGGTATGTGACTTCTGGATTTGCTTTATTGATTGATGATCTATTCTATATTCTGTATTCTTTGTTCTCATACTCTCAAATGATACTATCTTGGTTCCGAAAAATACCTGTAAGACCTAGGATTTTTTAATCCTCCTTAAGCATGATTGTTTACATTTAGCTAACCTTAAATCCATAATCTAACCTTAGATCTATTCCGGATCCGTTTCATCGTAAATCTATTTTCATTTTTCATATGCCTTTTTTTAAAAACGTCGGAATACATATTTTGTTCTCTTGTTTACCCGGTATATATCTACTAGTTGTATCCGCTTGTATTTCATGTATGATAATTTACAACCTTGTAGCACCCCGAATCCGCGGGATATCGGGATGTTACTAGCGAGACCTCACAGTGGGTCCCGACCCTTAGCCTGACAACAATCTTACCAGACCTTTCCAACATGGCACAAATAAAGGCGTAAAACTAAAAATGTTTATAATGTATACGAGACTGAAAAGTAAAGGGTACAATGTGGAAACTCAGTCGAGTCCTCATAAACGACACAAAAACTCCAAAACATAATTCCGAAAACCGTACATCAATCCATAATCCAATATAACAATGAAAATCCCAAAAATGTCCCCGTCCTATAATGTATGACGACCCTCGGTTGTCCACTCCTCCACCTCACTTGGTGGCGTCCCTAACCTGCGGGGCATCTACACAAGCGGTTTAAAACCGTTAGCTCATATTCTAAGCATTAGAAACATGGTGAAGGCACAACCACAAGTAAGTCATCATAATCACACAACATACTCAAAAGCACACCAATCCGGTTTATTATCTTTGTTATTATTAGGTCGTATCCCGTTCTAATTCAACTTAGTTTTGTGATACGAGACCACCGTGGTCCCACCTCGGTCCCTACTTACCGGCATGGAATAGTACGGATGCCTCCGACCGTCTAACCAACACGGGCTAGTCGCCGAGAACCTTCTAGACTCTCGCAAGAGCTAGGCAGATGATGTCACCGCTCATTATCATACACTTGGGCCAAAATAATATAAGGTCAGTGGTCCTATGACCGGTTTAGTTGTTATAATGAAAGCGATAAATCACACACCACCAAACACACAATGAATCTAATACATCGAATACGACTAAGTAAGTCTGGAGACTTACCTCGTCTCTCAACTCACAACACTATAGCTTCCTTAGAGAGGAAGCACACAACCTTCTCATACAAGAATACACTCATCAACACAAGCTCATGCTTAAGAAGTCTTAGACTTTACTCTAGTGATATAAGTAAGGTCGCCCAACTCTTAAACTAGGAAAGCATCCTAGAATCCATGGTACACATAACCCTCTCAACAAGAAAAGGAAGCTCACAACAGCCTATAGCTCACATGTTCGTCAACAACAGCCTAGGAGAGCCAATCTAGCCTAGAAAGATCCAATATGCTTAAACAACTCAAGGTCAACAATCACATCAAGCCATAAGGGATCCAAGGATAGCAACCACTAGATGGCATTCTCATGAGTCCTAGGTCCACCCTAAGCATGCTTCTAACTAAGAATAACCATAAGGATAAGGAAAGGAATGAAGAGGAAGGGAGGAAGAAGCCTACAAGTGAAGAAAACACAGCCGCGGAAGCAAGCTGGCGCCCCCGGCGGAAAGTTGTCACCGCCCCAATGGCACCCTGGAGCCGCCCCTGCGCCTGGTGGCCGCCCCTGCGGTGGCTCTGCCCGCCTTTGTGGTGGCCCTGGTCCGCCCCCGCGCCTCTGAAGATCTGCCCTCGTGGTTTGAGCAGCAGAAAGTTGTCTTCTTCGTTTGCAACTATGGATCCTTAGCTCAAATGTCTTCCTCTTCTTGCTGGGTCTTCTCCAAACACCAACCTATGATCTTAGGCTCATCTCCACGACCTAATTGATCCAAGAACACACACATGCAACGGATCTAAGGAAAAGCTTCCTCAAGAGCTCCATCCATGGCCATGGATGAAGGGGAAGGGATGAAAGGATATTCAGCAAGGAAAGAGAAGGGGAAAAGGAGAAGAACTTACCAACCACTGAGATTATTCTCCACTACAACTCATCCATAAGTAAATCTCCAAGGGAAGAGAGGAAGAAGCACAAGAGAGAGTAGAGAGCAAGAATGAACTAACGTGAGAGAGAAATGAAAGAGGAGAGAGATAGATCCACAAAGCTGAAAATGTGGGAGAGAAACAAGGGGTCAGCTGACCCCTTGTCACCTTAGCTGGAAAAGAAAGATCAAAAGCGGAATAAGGGAAACGAGGGTTCAGCGCGGGATTTTGGGAATGAATCCCGGTACTCAGCACACGTGCATGCGGGAAAACTAGGCCGCCGACGCGGGAAGCTCGGAAACGTCTCGACACCCGGAATAAAATTCCGGATGTTACAAATCTAAACAATGTCAAAGTATTGAAGGAATTTTCTAATTAACATCAAATATCTGTATAAGAAATGTTAAACTTAACCACTTTACAATATACACCTTAAATATAACCATTTGACAAAAAATGTTTCTTACAAGTTTGTACATCATTAAAAGATGTCTATTATATCTACTACAACGAAGATGAAGAAGTGAAATACAATAAGTATATTTATTTTAAGCCGTATTTTCTAAGCATACTACATATAACAAACAAGAAATATCGAAATACAATGCACAGAGAACAGGGTTCTCTTCGTTTAAATTATCGTTCAAATTCACACAACGAGCTTCGTTATGCACATGTGAACTGGAGATGTTCGATGATCTGGAATTTCTTTCCATTTAGGGCAGGCAACATCAAATCGAAGAGTAGACATCCTACTTAATTGGGCACCATAATGACACACACTTCGTTTTCAACACATGCACCTTATCGTTGCGTGACTCAAGCAATGACTTAGCTAAGGATTGCTCACCGATTTGATCCTTTTCTCCCTTCATCTTCTACCAAGAGATTGCCGCAATCGGAGAATGGAAGCACCAAGATCCGAATTTTTGTTGACCAATTTGCATGCTTTGCTCATTTGGAACAATCACACAATTCGGAAGAACGTTAACTAGAGGTTATCTACTCTTTAATTTGATGTTGTTTTGTTGACTTATTTGAATGCTTAGCTATTTGTGATTGATACTGATAAGGTTTCTCAGTTTTCAAGCTTTATTCCTTATGTGCAAAGTTCCGATTCAATGTTTTGTGGTTTGCTTTCAATCTTTATAACTTGTGTTCGATCTGACAAAATATTCACACAAAATGGTGATTTTGCAACGTGATGTCTTAGTGGACCGTGCCGTGACGAGGATTGAAGTGTGAACCTCAGGTCCTTCAAATATACTTACGAGACTCATTGTAGTAGAAAAGGTTAGGATCGAACACAAAGAAGACAATGTCTCGATTTGATGAATTAAATGAGATACTAGAACCAAGTGAATAAGTAAACAAAATATATGCAAATATAAAGGATCACTGGAAGAAGACAAAACCCAAGGTTGGCAGAGGCGGTCATCCGACAAGGGAGGTCGATCGGGTCAAAAGTCAAAACTCATCTAAAACATCATAGAATAGTAAGGGAACGGCCAACGACAAGGTCGGAGCAAAACACTAGACTTAGATAGGATAGGTCGTTCGACATGGTCTTTGGGAAGTGTCCTGGATGACTCGTAAATAATTTATAAGTAAAGACAAAAAAGATGGATAAACTTTGGATCTTTAGAATGTTCGAAAATAGATGTTGAGGGGAGAATAGCAAAATAACATGTATTCCAGAATTCAACTCACCACAACATGCATATAATAGATCTCAAATGGAAATTCCACAATATCGCAAGTATGCTAGAGTTATGTATAGCAAACTCCTCCGATTGTCACTTCGTGATTAGGACGTTTCTTGCAGTACATCGATGTTGGCGAAAGTTTTTCACTTTAGGCATAACATCCATTTCCCAAACGCATACATTTAAACTTGGTGTTGATCCTTTATTATTATGAATAAGGTCCATGGTCGATTTTGTGGAGTACGAACCATTATCCGAAGATGCCCAATAGAGGCGATCTTGAATAAAAGACTTCGGGACTTGGTAGGATTGAATTGCAGTCATAATATCCGGAGGAAGGGAATTTCCTAGCTTGTAGTCCAGTTTTGGGGAATCTCATTTATTTCCAGTTATGTAATTGCTAACTATTTCATTCTCATCAATATCAATATTGTCCTTTAGTTTTATGAGTGGTTGATCTGATACCCATTGGGTTTTCAAAATTTAAGTCATTTCATCTCCTACATTCCATCGGAAACCTGACTCAAATTAAGGTCTAAGATTCATAAGTCTCTTCCATTGCCAAGAGGTATTTGTCGTACTTTTGTAGTTCCATTAGAGAGAACAATTAAGGTAACTTTTGCTGATGACTTTAACCCAAATACTATTAGGTTCAACCATAATTTTTTATAGTAATTTCATTTGGAGAACCTTATTCATGCCTTCTGCTTTCCTTATACTCACTCCACCTCTTTGCTTAAGTTTACAAATTTTATCCCAACTGATAAGAGTGTGTTAATTAGGCCCTTTATTCGAAAAGAAAACTTGATTTATTTGATCTAGCTCTATGAATACATGATGAGCGCATAAAGATTTGCATGATGAAGTTTGGTTTAGTATTAAGGTCTACCTTAATTAGGGTTCTTCTTCCTTCTCGGGAAAGCTTGAAAGTCTTCCATTTAATTAATTGGTGTCAAGATTTTGTTATCACATCTTCAAAGACACTCTTGTTTACCCTACCATTGAAAATTAGACACTCAAGTATGTGTCCAAGCAATTCGTAACAATTATTCGAAGATTTAATTAGATTTGTTTTTCCACATTGGACCCAACATATATTTTGGTTTGAAAGGCAATTGTGTGGAAGTTAACATTTTGCCCTAAGATGTGGCAGTATCCATTCAAGAGATCTAGTACTTCAATACTTGCCATCATTGAGGCTTTAGAAAATATTATTGTATCATCTACAAAGGCAAGGCAAGGGATAATAGAAGTTTGTTTTTAAATATTTTCTTAGAGTTATTCAAATCAATCAAAGTTAGACAATGATCAAACGAAGTGAAAGCATGACTCCGCACATGAATTTGAGTGATGTTGGTCTAGATGTGGTAACGGAATTGACCAATATTGCGTTTCTCGAGCCATCGCTAGATCCGGTAGACAAATGAGGCTTCGGTCGATTTTCACTTAATGGATCGGCGACGTCTTTCCGTTGTTCCACCATTCCGGGTAACCTAATATCTTAAAACAAGAAGATTTAATATGACCACGACAATTACAATGTCTACATATGAGATGGGACTGATCAACTTCTGATGGTGCCGGACGATTATACGCGCAAGCTGTAAGAGCCAAGTTGCCAGATCCAATGTTGAGCGTCGTAACATTCATATGGGAACATTTTTTTTGAACGGCAAGAGCGTGAACTTGATTGAGAGATCGAGGGTAAGTATTCCTTGGCAGTAATCATGGAACGTAGATGCGTAAATGAATCGTCAAGGCCGAGTAGAAACTGATGATATGTTCGTCGTCTCTCTCGGTTGCAAAGATCTTACCGCAAGGAGCGCAAAAGGTGTCGTGAGATGGAAGACACATGACTATATCGTCTTAGAGACGTCAAAGTTGACCGTAGTAGTTGACGATTGACTGACCTTGTTGCTTACATTGGCTAATATCGGATATGAGTTTGAGAATGTGGGGACCATTGCCTAAGGAAAAACGTTGTTTAATGTCTTCCCATAGATCTTTGGCAGGACAACCAAAGTTGAGAGTTGGATGTAGGTCTTTGTCGATTGTTTGGAGGTGTTTATGGGTAAATTTCGATGAATTTGATCATTTGTTACCCACACAAAAAATGACATAAATGTCATTATAATTAATTTTGTTTCAAAATTAATTAGTATTAAAACAAATTGATAAATTAAATCGTGGAAAATGTAATCTCGTATATGCACTTGCGAGATTTTCGTTTATAAGCACCAAGTCTAACAATGATTAAGAAGTAAATTTATTCATAAAATGAATCAGGAAGACTATCATTTAAAGTTAAATAAAAAAAGATTGAGAGAGTGCTTGAACGTGGAAGATGAGTTCAGTTCTCAAATCCAATTTATTTAAAATTGGTTAATTAATTTCAAAAGTGGTTTAGTGGAAAGTTATCAAAATAACCCCTTTAAACTTCCATACATCTCTCCAATCGTATAAAAAGAGAATGAGCATCTCCTCAACGAGTTCCTCCTAACGTGAACCTGCAAAAAGCAAGCGCTTACTACATAAGAAAGATACAGAGGAAGAAAAGAAGAGGACACCAAGTACAGAAGGAATAAATACAAAAAGAGAAGGAAAGAAGAGGTAGAAACAAAGAACCCATTTTTGTAAATGATTTTACAGAAATCATTCTTCCTTCTTCTTGATTTCTTTCAACCATCTGCATAAGAAAGCCTCAAAACTAGTATCCATCAAAACATATAGGTGTAGCCACATTACAATGACGGCCAATTTTCGATCGCTGCACTAAATTCGTAGTTGGTTCGGAAGTACATACTTTCGATCACTACACAAAAACACTCGTGGTTGGTTGAAATCGACTGATTTCCCGCTGAAAACTTGTAGTCAGTTGGACTCGATTGATTTCGATGCTACAACCAAGCCATAGGTGACTGTAGAAGAAATAAATCGTATCCGGTAAAAAATACAAAAAACATATAAGGACAAGGCTATTCTAAAGCAGTGGAAAAAAGATAAGAACAATTGTGCATCTAGAAATCAAAAGGCCAAAGTATAACTTAGAGAAATACATAGGTGAAGTTAGCATGATTAAATCAAATCGATTTGAGCCAACACAATAAAATACCAAATCAAGCAATAAGATGTTCTCAAAATTGAGACTAAAATCGAACCTACAAAGAAGAACTCGATAAATAGGGTTTGTGAGCAATGTTCATTAATGGACAAAAAATAAAACAAAGTTGAAACTCAAGCATACGGGAAAATGTTTGTAGCTTGTTCGTCTTGTTCGATTCTTGTCGTCTTCGGTGTCCTTAATCGAGCCATAAAGAACATTCGAACCCCTCGCTTCTCTTGATGTCCATCCCGTGAATCTCTCACTCGGGCTAATTTCCGATTCTTCTATAACTATGACTCTTCCCATGTTACTCTTGATTTCATCGAAACCGGGAGCGAGTATCCACTATGGATCTCCATGACTGTTCGTTTACCTCTCCTGCAAAAGCAAAAGAGAAAAAAAGTCTAGAGAAAGATGTACAAGAAAGACGCTGAGGAAGGCATAAAAACAAAAAAAAAACAATAAAAAAATATTACAAATAATTTCATTGGCATCAAAGGTTGGAGCCCATTTCCACAAACAAAAAGTAAAGTAAAAAGAAAGAAAAAAAAAAGGAAAACAAAAGTGTGTGTGTGATGCATGTACTAAGAGTCATATATGAAAAGAGTAATGATGACAACACATAAAAAAAAAAAGTAAAATAAAAGAAAGTGAAGTTGTAGCCTACTACTAAAAGTCTAAAATGTAGTGCTACACGATAGTTCCGCTTTTTCAAAATCAAATTTGGCTTATTTACAAAATAAACTCATATAAACAAGGTTTGTAAATAATGACCAATAAAATATTTTCTTTGCAAAAGTGACCCTACAAAAAAAGTTTTATGAATATGAAAGCATATTTATGGTCAAATAAAACAAATTTCATATTTAGAACTACATAAGGACTTGTGTCACTCTAATTGCTACATGGGTAGCTCGATATATTATCGCGTATAGTCGCAAATCAAACTCAAACATTACTTTCCAACCGAACTACGCGTGATTTGATGTCTTAAAAATAAAAAAAGACTACGTAGGAAACTCGACTTATAAATTATCTTGTGATTCATTTCCACTAAATTCAAAAGATCATCCAACGGGCTAACAACAAGACACTTTGCCTGAACAATATTAAAGATCAGTCATTTAACCAAACGAAATTAACTTTATATCATAAATGAAACAACACTCGTCTCTGAATATACCTTCATTGTCCAAAGAGAACAACCATTGACGTAATAAAAATACGAAGTGTAAAACATATAAGGGGACTCCAAGTCGTAATAATGACACTTCAATAGTTCAAAAATTTTCATTCCAAAAGAGGAATGGTCATACAAGAGTCAATACATACATATGAATTTCAACTCATGCCTTAAATTATGACATATATAAGATTAACTCGTAAAAATTTTTACCTCCCAAAAGAAAATGCTTTCGGTATATATGTTGCTCAGTGCAATCTTAAGAGAAGTTAGGAGAACTTCTCTTTCCCATTCAAGGATGTGTTACTAAACGCATATAGTCGATCATACGATACACAAATAGCACAAGGATCCCCAACGTGAGCATGATCTGTTGTTGGTACACTCAAGTAATTTTCACGAAAATATTGTAGATGCCAAGGAGACTGAATATACAACAAAAGGTTCTGTTTTAAGTTTAAGAATAAAACACAATTAAAAAACGTCGGCCCTGAAACTGATTTTCACCACTGGTTTTCATGGAACCTTTCCACCACTGGTTTTCAATAATGTCGACCCTGAACAAGTGTGAGGTCCTCGTTTACTTATTCAACACTCAACAGTTATAGATTATATTATATTTTCTAACGTTGTTAATTTTGGCTCAATATAAGGGTCACATACCAGTAGGTTGTTGGGTCACAATAAGGTTATAATGACTCAAATAATAGAAATGTATGAATTATTTAATTTTTAAACCTTCTATTCTATTTATACAAGTTTTTAAGGTGTCATTCTTACTTAATAATCGATGTGGGATATCAAAATTCATAAAAATGTGACCAAAATTAAAAAAAAACTATGGATAATAAATGAATTTTAAAATAGTTACGAGAAAAAATTATTAAATTTTAAGCAAAATGAAACCGCGGTAATTGTGGATAAAACAAGGAGAAAAGAAGAGAGGGAGATTCATCGAGTCCTCGTTGCAGTTTTGCACGAGTGTTAGAAAAACAAATACATTCAAGTTCCTACTATTCAAGTTTAGAGTTTTCGAATCTCACCTCCAGCTTTTGGGGAGTGCCCGCACGGCATCCCGTGATTGTCGAGATATATTTGATCTTATCTTTATTTATATTTATTTAATTTATTATTTCTTTCTTATCTTCATTATCAAATAGGATTGTCTACCGTTTATATAAACAATTCAAGTCAATGAAATAAAATAGGTTTCAAGCCGCATTTTCTCTATGTGTTTTCGCAGCTACATCATACAAGTGTTTATCATCTATGGGGAAATTTATGGAAAGACAAAATGTACTAACAGTGTTTGATAAAATGTCTAAAATAAATTCTTTTTATATGTGTTGTGTGAAAATAAAAGATATAGGATACGTGTTTATGAGTCGATGAAATGCAAATGTAGCAATTTTTCGTTGATTTCTTTGTTTATGGTAACAACTGTGATGGCGGAAGGCAAACATATTCATGAGAGGAAGCATGATCATACCCTAATATGGGCCGCCGCAAACATTTTGTTTCTATTTTCATTATCTTCATTCTCTTGGAAAAAGGCTTTCAATGTTATAGATTCGAAAATCGTGTTGTCGCTATGTCAGTTTGAACTTTGTACACTATTTGAGGGATTTTTAATTGGTTAATGTGATTAATCCGTCGGATAGAATACATTCTCTCAAATCTCGCAATTTTAGTCATCCCTCTTCAATTTAGGGGTTTTTTTTGTGTCGTGTTAGTGGAAGGTGATATTTTGCCCCTTATATGCTTATAACTTTCACATGATGTTCTAATCTCCTTCATTGTTTAAAGGAGGTGAGATTACAATGTCAATTATATATAAGTATTTTGGGTTTTCTTAGCCTTTGAAATGAATGAATCTAGAGTTATGGTTATGTGGTTTATTTCACTCATATTTACATTCACTCAGATAAACGAATCAAATCTTTTTAAAAATAAAGATTTAGTAAAAAAAAAGAAGCTTAATCATAGATTTTGTGAAAAAATATAAACACATCACGTCAACGTTAAGATGCATAGGATATATATATATATATATATATATATATATATATAAAATTTGGATCATATAGAAAACGGTATTAGGGTAAAAAATAAGAATGATTCACAACCTTTGGATCAGAATAATCAAGAGTTGTTTTCATGACTGTTAGTCCGTATGCCGATATTTTTCAGCCTTTCGATCCACTAGGCGGCACGCCGTCTAGTCTAGTGTTTCGAATCGCTTCCGTTATAAAAAAAATAAAAAATAAAATAATCAAGAGTTGTGATTTATTCAAATTAATTAACAATTGTCATATACTTGAACAAAAGTTTAGTTGAACAACTGAACATATAGATTAACATTTGAATATATATATATATATATATATATATATATATATATATATATATATATATATATATATATATATATATATATATATATATATATATATATATATATATAGATCCTGACTCATATGTAAACAACTCTTATCGTGTGAACGTGTAAACACCGAATATACATAACTATACCGCCGAATATATGTGACCATACCGCCGAATATATAGAATCAGGTCCGGCGAATATTTCTCCCATTAATAACACGATTTTCATCCCTTTAATATCGCCTAATCTCAGCCATTTATTTAACGATCTAACGAATACAATTTGTTCTCATTGTACATGTTAAGAGCTGTTTACATGAGAGTCAACCTCTCTCTATATATATACTAGGTGGTCCGGCGCGCGCAACGCGCAGGCGTGTTACATTTTTCCGTGAGACGATGATATGTATGGCAATACGTTAGTAACTGCAAACGGTTATACTAATTGAAAAATACAGTGTCGCGTGTAATTACCGAGTTGTCATTTGACAGATATACAAATTCCTCCGATTACATTTTTTCTTGGCAAAACATAGGGGAAAAAAAGTCATAGTTATGTGTAGGCATTCCCAGTTTGTCTTTGAGTGCAGTAAGTTGTTTCACCGTTGTTGTACTTATATGAAGAAAATTGTGAGTTTAAAGTTGTAAAAAAAGAATGTAAATTGCTACTTTATAATGTCTGTCTTACCGGAAAGAAAATTGTGAGTTTAAAGTTGTAAAAAAAGAATGTAAATTGCTACTTTATAATATCTGTCTTACCGGGGAATGAAGTTATTGTACGTTGCGATGATTTTTTTTTCAAATTTTTTTTTTGCTTGACCTTAATTTCTTGCTCGCTCTAATAAGATGAAGCCACAAATCATAAAATTAAGTTCTCTAATAAGATGTAGACACAAATCATAAAATTAAGCTAAAAGAGATATTTAAAATAGTGTCATACATACCAAGAAATTTGAAGATAGGATAATGGAAAGTAGGTGAAGCAATTCAAACTTCATCGCACTCTGCAGCATCGCAATTTGTCTAGCAATGGGAGCAACCTGTAGGGAAGCAGGTCAATATAGGCATACCACCTAGAGGATGGATTTAGAATAGCTAAACTGAATTGACATTTTTAAGAATGGATCTATACGATGGTATTAACCAAGTAGATTACTAAAAGCCTCATATCTAGACTTGAGGTATACTTCAGTTGAGTAAAAATTGATGATGTCATTCAGAGGGCCTTCACAAAATATCAATAAAGCGAGTTTCAGGGAAATCTCCTGCGAATGAGAACCTACAAAAAAAAAAAAGTGGAAGTATCTCCTCAGATGCAAAGATATCACAGCAGTGAAAGTATGGCTTCAATTGTTAGCATATATATTCAGTGACCTTCTAGTTCATATATGTTCCATACCCTTCCATATCCTCTTTATTCTCATATTATTACTGTAAAATGCAAAGCTAAGTTCGAAAATGAATTAGATAGGTGCATTTTATCGTGATTACCATCAGGCAGAGTAGGCATCTGTTTAGCTAAAACCTTCAGCGCTCCAGCTTCATACAAAACATAGAGAGACAAAATCATAGGTAAAGGGCAACCAACAAGTAAGTAAACCAGAATAATGTAATAAATGAATTGAGAACAACAATGATTATAAACATAACATAGACAGACACATAAAAAATGATTAACAAAACCCTACTCATTCATCAAAATTTCTAAAATCAATGGTATATTCTCCACCATATCCTTTTATGCCGCAATGTCGGGAATTCGACAAATTGCCAATAGAACTGTAACAAAAAGCTGTAATTATGCGTCCTGTTCCTCGTTCTTGGCGGGAGTAACAATTCCTCTACCCATACCTGAGAATTAAGTTGTAAGACAATAACTAACTCTAATAGACCATTACGATTAAAAGGACAGTCTTTTCAATTAGCAAGAGCAACAAGCTAAAAGAAAATGATAAACTCAGTAATTGAAGATGAATGAACTAAAAGGAACATTACCGGTGTAAACAAAAGAGACATATCTAGTGGATGGCTGAATTTGAGTTTAGGTGGACCTAAAACATACCGAGCTTACTCAACAACACACTGATCTAAGCAACCCTTGTGAAAAACATGTCCACACGACAAATCGTTGATCTCCTAATCATGCTTAAACCCACAAAGACAAAACTCCCAATCATATTATTCGGCTTTTTCGTGTTCTCTTTCTTGCACACTGAATCAAACCTTGCAACTTGTGTTTGCTCGTGAATTCATCAATGTATGAGTCACTTGAGGCTAGCCGATTCAAAGGGATGTCTTCTTCTAAGGTATCCATGGACGAAAAAGCTTTAATTCAAGGGAACTCGAAGTACAAAAAGTAAAGCTCAAATGAAGTAGCCTACAATGGTGAATGGAAGTTTCAATGTATATACAATTTCTCTAGCATATGCAATTACTCATATATAATGTCTAGGTAATTGGCTAATCTTAATGGATCAAACAAAGAGGAAATAATACTTTATTCAAGAATTTTCTTGAATAATACCAAATGATGTATCAGGTCAAAGACAAACTCTATCATTATCATAATCAGCAGAAGCAATATACAAATTGACTAGATCAAGTTCAAATCTCTAGGCATTGGAACTTCCATTACGATACTCAAGATCCAAAGCAAAAATCAATATTAATTTGAGCTAAACCAATTCAAATGAATAAACTCAAATATTCCAGAAATGAAAACCAACTCTGTTGTAATAATAATAATCCTTTGTGTACCTTAAATGGAGCACTATGAACACTCATATGTTGTATGTAATATTAGTATAGATTTTAGGTAGAGGCATACAAATCAGATTGTGGTATAACATTTATGGACTTTACTATAATAGCTAGAAATTTAATTAAGATGATAAGTTGCCACTTAGTGTATGATATACCTAAGTTTGGTAGCTGGCCATCTTAGATTAAAATTCTAGTTTATATGGGTAGAGTTTATAAATAGTTACGTTATATTAAGTATTGGAGACTAGAATACAAGGCCCAATTGATTACTGCATTGGACTTCAGAATTGGAAGTAGGCCCAAAAACTCTCTTCTGTCAGTGATAATAGTCCAAGTCTGATATTGAGGAGTGTCCAAAAACGCTGAGTTTAGCAGCCTAGAGTTGTACAAAGTCATTGCCTGGAAGATAAAAACATACGGTCTTCACCAACTTCATTTTTAGAGTGTGCAGCGGCTGGGGTTTAGAGAGAGTACTCCATATTGAAGATCAAATCTTCTAGAGCTCGTTATAGACGAGACGGATTCGAGCAACAAAGAAGAAGAAGCATTCAAGTGAGGAGTGATCTGTTATCTCTTCTTTGTGAATCACCTCCGTTGCGTTGGCCTTCGGTTTTACAACGAAGATCTAACTCAGATCTTCGCAGGTGCCTTTGAGGGGGCTTTTCTTCTCGCCTTGTCTTCTATCTCCATATCGGTTCTTGTCTGATTTGCCTTTGCCTAGTCTATACTGTCTTGTATACCTTTGAGTATTCTTGTGTTGTAATCCTTGAAACCATAGTGGAAACTAGGATCGGATCTCCCCTCTTGAGGTCTTGCAGAATATGATTAAGTTCCGAACTGCGTCAACAAATCTTTGTCTCGCTTTTGTGCTTGTACTAGTTGAATCTACAACTAGTGTTCTTCTCAAAGTCTTAAATATGTTTTACAAAGTGGTATCAGAGCGTTTTTTATAAAATCTCTTCGTCTGTGTTTTTCTTTTAGATCTGTAAAGTTTTTGTGAAACGTGTTTTACAAAATTACTAGATCTTCTTTTTCTTTAAAGTTTTTCTGAAATCTTTAATAGACTTTGTTGCTTCCGCTTAATCTGTCAAGTTCTTGTGTGAATCTTGATTTAGATTTGTGTTCTCCAATATATCTTGACTAATTACTCTGCTCTTGTGTGATTGCAGATATGTCAGATAGCACTGTGAGATTAAAGCCCTTCGATGGAATCGGTGACTTCGCCATGTGGCAGGTCAAGATGAAGGCAATATTGACAAAGGAAAAGTGCCTCCGCGCCATAACTGGCGACTACCTTGCTGAAACTTCAGCAGCTAGAAGGATGGAAATGGAGGAGTTGGCTCATGCAGAAATTATGATAAGGCTCACTAACGACGTGGCTCATCAGTTTGTAAGTATTTCTTCTGTCAAACCTCTCTGGGAAGCACTTGATAAACGTTACAATAACAAATCCATGCAATCTAGGATATCTACTTTGCATAGATTGTTCACATTCAAAATGGACCTTAGTTTGACCCTAAATGACAATCTGGACAAGTTCTTGAAACTAGAAATGGACATAGAGAGGTGTGATGACCAAATTAAAGATACTCATCTTGCTGTTATCCTTCTTGGTTCTTTGCTTGCTCAATTTGATACTTTGAAAGATGTTATTCTGTATAGTAGTTCTACATTGACCTTAGAAAAAAATAATAGAATCTATAACTGAAAAGAATGAAACTCTTAAAGTATTCAAAGTAAAAACTGCTGATAAGAAATCTAAAAATAAAAATGAAGTTCTTATGGCTAAAGGGAAGAACAAGAGAAATAATAAAAGAGATAAGAAAGATGAGAAACCCACTAGTAATGATTCTGATAAAAAGAACAAAAAATGTTTCTATTGTCAAAAGATTGGACATTACATTAATGAGTGTAGGAAGAAGAAAAAGGATGAGGTTAATAAAGGGTTTGAGAATAATGTTACTCTTTTTGAAAGCATGCAGAGTCAATACCCTTGTGAACTGCTTATGTGCTCTGTTCCTTTTTCTTGCAAACATGATGACTGGATACTTGATTCTGGTTGTACCATGCATGCCTGTCCTAATAAATCTCTATTTTCTTTCATTAAAATTTTAATGGAGAAGATGTTATGCTAGGAGATAACACATCTTTACAAATAAAAGGAATTGGTAATATACCTATGTGTATGCATGATGGAAAAGTTAGGGTTATACAGAATGTTAGATGGGTCCCAGGGTTGAGAAGAAATCTGTTATCTGAATCTGTGTTTGATGATCTAGGCTGTCAGATAAATACTAATAATGGAATAAGAGAAGTTGTCAAAAATGGTCTTACTCTTATAATGAGTATTAAGAAAGGTGGCTTATACTATGTTATACAATCACCCGAATTAAATCTCTCCACTGTTAATACTAATGACAATCTTAATCAAGCTAAAACATGGCATAACAGATTAGGACACATTGGAAATACTGGTCTTTTAAATCTGTATAAACAAGGCATTATTAAAACAAAACCTACTGAAATAGGGTTCTGTGAGAATTGTGTGTTTGGAAAAAAGAACCAACACAGCTTTAATAAGTCAAACTATGAAGCTAAACAACCTCTACAATACATACATTCTGATCTATGGGGTCCTGCACAGATAAAAACAGTAGGAGGAATTAGTTATTTCATTTCCTTCATAGACCAATACTCTAGAAGAGTATGGGTTTATCTTTTAAACACTAAAGACGAAGCTTTTAAAATCTTTAAAGATTGGAAAACCTCAGTTGAAAATGAAACCAACTTGAAAATAAAATGCCTTAAGACAGATAATGGACTAGCATTCTGTAATAAACCTTTTAAGGATTTTTGCAAAGAAAATGGGATTAAAAGACACCTAACTGTTCTTGGAACTCCACAACAGAATGGTACAACTGAGAGAATGAATAGAACCCTTCTAGAGAAGGCTAGATGTATGCTAATAAGTGCTGGTTTAAAACACAGTTTGTGGGGAGAAGCCATAGTAACAGCAGCTTACTTAATTAATAGATCACCTTCATCTGTGATAAAATTCAAAACACCCCTCGAACTCTGGACAGGTAGAAAACCTGACATCTCACACTTAAGGCCTTTTGGGTGTACTGCATATTCCCACATTTCACAAGGGAAGTTGCATCCAAGAGCCTAAAAGTGCGTGATGTTAGGCTATCTTGAAGGAGTAAAAGGGTACAAACTTCTCCTAATACAACCACATGGCTACAAAGTTATAACCTCTAGAAGTGTTACTTTTAATGAAAAAGATTTTCATTTCAAAACTGTAACAGATAAACCTGTTGAGTCCAAGGATTCTGAACCTGGATATGAAACAATCAAACCTCATTTCTTCAACTCCAATGTAAATAACACAAATTATCATAACATTGATGAGGAGTTTGATATAGGATACTATCAAACTTTCAGCACTAGTGAAGATCCAAATCTGGATAATAACAATGAAAATTCTTTTCAGTCTATTGACTCTGAAGAGGACAATCTGGGGGACACTGTCTTAGACAGTGAGAACAATACTCATGAATCAAGGGGGAAAATACTGAAAACATTAATAATGATATCAGTTTGAATGGTAATCCAGAAAATAGTCCATCTCTGTCTCCTAATGTACAACATAACATTGATGATGATTTTTTGCATGTTTCTGATGATGAAGTTGATTACCAACTAACTAGGGATATAAATCCTAGAGTTAGGGTCCCAAATAGAAAATATTCTGATTCTGAGTATGTTCTGTTTACAATGAATTAAATTTGGTAGAATATGCTTTTGTTACTGGAGATATCGTTGATAATCCATATACCCCTGATACATACAAACAAGCTGTCAAATGCACACATTTTAAAAACTGGCAAATTGCTATGCAAGATGAATATGACTCAATGCTTGCTAATAAAACTTGGATGTTGGTACCAAAACCTAGCAATGCTAAGTTAGTACCTTGTAAGTGGGTATACAAAATAAAAGAAGCTGCCAAGGTTAATGAACCCCCTAGATATAAAGCTAGGCTTGTAGCCAAAGGCTTCACACAAAGAGAAGGCATAGACTATAATGATATTTTTTCACCAGTAGTTAAATATAAAACAATGAGGCTACTGCTTGCTGTTGCTACTGTTTTTGACTGGGACATTGAGCAAATGGATGTGAAAACTGCATTTTTGCATGGGGACCTAAATGAAACCATATATATGACTCAACCTGAGGGCTTTGAGGATAAGTCTAAACCCAATCATGTTTGTTTTCTTAAGAAATCTATCTATGGTATGAAACAATCACCTAGACAATGGAACCTAAAGTTTGATTCTTGCATGAAAACTCTAGGATTTTTAAGAAGCAATTATGATTATTGTCTTTATTTCAAAGGTGTTGCTTCCATGACTCCCTTATTTGTACTGCTGTATGTGGATGATATTTTGATTATTTGCAAATCTGCTGTACTTGTTGCTGGTGCTAAAAGGGATTTGAAATCTCACTTTGATATGAAAGACTTAGGTCCCGCTAAGAAGATTTTAGGTATTAATATCATAAGGGATAGAAAAAATAAGAAGATGTGGTTGTCACAACTTAACTATATTCAAAAGGTCTTAGATAAATTCAGCATGGATAATTCTAAACCTACTTCTATTCCCTTAGGAGGGCATCTAGATCTCACTAAACAAAATTGTCCCAACTGTAAAGCTGAGATAGAAAAAATGTCGAAAATTCCATATGATGTGGCTGTTGGCTCTATTATGTATGCTATGTTGTGCACTAGACCTGACCTTGCTTTTGGCATTAGTGTACTAAGTAGATTCATGTCTAATCCAGGAGAGTTGCATTGGTCTACTATGAAATATATGTTGAGGTATATTTGTGGTACTAAGAGATTGTGTTTGATGTTTTCTGAACATACCCCAGTTGGGGACATTCTTGGCTATGTGGACTCTGATTATGCTAGTAATAAGGATACTAGGAAATCAACTACATCCTATTTTTACACATGGTCTGGAAATTGTATATCATGGAAATCACAACAACAATCTGTAGTAGCTCTTTCATCTACTGAAGCTGAATATATAGCTGTTGTAGAAGCTTCTAAAGAAGCTATTTGGTTGAAAGGTATTGTTTCTGAAATACAGCAGAAGACTTGTACTCCTATTATTCATATGGATAGTCAAAGTGCTCTTTATCTTTGTAAGGATCCTGTGTATCATGAAAGGTCCAAGCATATTGATGTTAGGAACCATTTTATAAGGGACACGATTAAGAAGAAACATTTTCTTGTAAAGAAAATTAAGGGTGATCTAAACCCTGCTGACTTTGGAACAAAAATTGTCACTGCTGACAAATTTGCTTACTGCAGGAATTTTCTGCAGATTTTTGATGTTCCTTAAAACCAGCATTCAACTTAGACTGATGACGGACCGGAGTGAAGATCTCAGGTGCATTGTGGTTTCAGGTTGGTTGCTGCATACAAGGATTAGGAGGGCAATTGTTGTAATAATAATAATTCTTTGTGTACCTTAAATGGAGCACTATGAACACTCATATGTTGTATGTAATACTAGTATAGATTTTAGGTAGAGGCATACAAATCAGATTGTGGTGTGACATTTATGGACTTTGCTATATTAGCTAGAAATTTAATTAAGATGATAAGTTGCCACTTAGTGTATGATATACCTAAGTTTGGTAGCTGGCCATCTTAGATTAAAATTCTAGTTTATATGGGTAGAGTTTATAAATAGTTACGTTATATTAAGTATTGGAGACTAGAATACAAGGCCCAATTGATTACTGCATGAAACTGGACTTCAGAATTGGAAGCAGGCCCAAAAACTCTCTTCTGTCAGTGATGATAGTCCAAGTCTGATATTGAGGAGTGTCTAATAACGCTGAGTTTAGCAGCATACCCTAGAGTTGTACAAAGTCATTGCCTGGAAGATAAAAACATACGGTCTTCACCAACTTCATTTTTAGAGTGTGCAGCGGCTGGGGTTTAGAGAGAGTACTCCAAATTGAAGATCGAATCTTCCAAAGCTCGTTATAAACGAGACGGATTCGAGCATTAAAGAAGAAGAAGCATTCAAGTGAGGAGTGATCTGTTATCTCTTCTTTGTGAATCACCTCCGTTGTGTTGGCCTTCGGTTTTACAGCGAAGATCTAACTCAGATCTTCGCAGGTGCCTTTGAGGGGGCTTTTCTTCTCGTCTTGTCTTCTATCTCCATATCGGTTCTTGTCTGATTTGCCTTTGCCTAGTCTATACTGTCTTGTATACCTTTGAGTGTTCTTGTGTTGTAATCCTTGAAACCATAGTGGAAACTGGGATCGGATCTCCCCTCTTGAGGTCTCGCAGAATAGGATTAAGTTCCGAACTGCGTCAACAAATCTTTGTCTCGCTTTTGTGCTTGTACTAGTTGAATCTACAACTAGTATTCTTCTCAAAGTCTTAAATATGTTTTACAAACTCAATGCAGTGAAGAACAAACAACCTACTCACCTCCACAAAACCCTAAAATTCTATAATTATTACTTTGGAAACATATTCAACAAATTACCTAAGATCATTGTTCAACACTACAACCTAACTAATGCCTTCTACCTCCCGTGCATATCTCAGTGCCCGTAAAACAGAGGCAGATAAAGCCCGTGAGTATTCATGAGCAGTAGAAGATTAGTTATACACGAAGAAGACTCCAAAATAAAGAACATGGAATTTGAGGATTTAAATTGTGCATAGCTGCAAGATAATTCTTATTGGGATCGAATAACCACTTCACAAAAGACACCGTTTTTGCCCCGCTGAGCTTCTTCATTGTCTCCCCTGTAATGAGACAAACGAATGTTAAAAATCGATCTATTGACAAGATACATCTAACTGAATAAAAATAAGAAAAAAAGAAAGAAGAATATGTGATGCAAGATGTAGGGGGTCTTTTTGGAGACCCTTCAAGATCCGCTTCGAAGTCATGACCAGCGTAACAATAAAGAGAATCCTAAATCAGAATAATAAACACTAAACAAAGAGCAATCAATTTAAAATAAAACAAATTAGGGCAAGAAATATTAGAAAACGAAGAAAACATACAACAAATAGAGTGGATGCAAACCTGGATGAAGAAGTAATCAGCGACTCTAGATCCACGGTTGGGACAATATGATAAAGAATAATATAGAGAAGAACATATAATAGTCATGAAAACATTCGCAGGTCGGAATGAGAGAGAAAAAACAAAATCCAATGGTTGTGAAAGACGAAGGAGATGACACACAAATGGGCACGTGTAGCGTACATATTAAAGGACGCATAAAAGTGGACATCAACCAAAAGGGTTCAACAAATCCAAATCAGAAATAGATGGCTCCTAACCCAAAAAAAAAGGAGAAAATTGGTCAGATAAAGTACTTTTTGTATTAGGATACTAACTAGGTCCCTATCAGTTATCAATTTAAAATAAAGTAAAATAGGTTAATTAAGGCTGATAATAATTAAGGAAAGAGAGAATATTTAAGTGAAAACATATATATTAAATTGCCAAATAAACTAAAAACCGTTTTAAAAATTGGTAACGTACTAAAATTTTCAAATTTCTTGTATCTATCTTGTTTGCCTTGTGTCAACCACGTGCTGGAATATCGAAATTAAACACTGTTAGTACTAGGTGTGCCGGCACGCGTTACGCACGAGCGTACCATTTTTCTACAAGACGATCATTTGTACAGTAATAAATTAGTAACTGCAATTAATCCGTCCACAACGCCACCAATCCCGCAACCATAGCCATGGCGGTTAGAGATGAGATCTCAGTTGTGGTGTATTGCTGTGGAGATCCAGGTGGCAAGTATGAGACACCCATTGTGTCAAGCAGTAATATAATGGTCTTGATAGCCAATTCATTTGGTTTTGTTTTCCAATCAATCTACATTATCTCCTTCATTTGCGCTTGTCGAACGGACCCTAAACCTCGTAAGTGTGAGAGTTATTCTGAGTTGAAGTTCTAACAATGATTGTACATAACAACACTAAATACCACTTTTCATAAGCTATACGCCAACCGTGAAATATAATTTCCAGTGTTGCCAATAATATGTATGAAACCAAATTAAGACAAAGCGAGGCTTAAAATTGATAAATAAAGTTTAAGAGATGGAATTAAGAATGTTTGTGAACCAAGTGACATAATTCTTTGGGTATCTTTTGAGACCATCTTTGTAATCCACAAAGTAAAGCCCAAGAAGGAAAAGAGGCTCGCATTTTAATTCCTTGGATATCTTTTGAGATTATCTTGTTGACATGTAATTTCTATTTTTCTATTCTTCGACAATAATAATAAATCATTATTAAATTGAAATGCGTGCCTCTTTTATTAATTGATTTAAGAGATTTGCAGCGATTGAAAAATGTTCTTGTTTATTATCAAGTGATATTGTTGGTGGTGTAAGATCATTAATAATTTCTGGAAGGAAGCTTTGTATTTTTATTTACTAATATTTTTTATCCCATAATTTTCCGATCTTGGAGAATAGTTTTTTTTGTTTGAGTCACATTTTAGTTTTGACTGTTTTTGGTCTAATGATTCACATTTGAGGAAGTCTTGTATTTGTTTCCACAACCTAAAAAGCTAAGAATGGCAGAAGAGGAGTTTGAATTGGTTAGTGATATGTCCACCATCTTGCCATGTGGCTCAACTTTTATGAAGTACGCGATCTCAGAGATTCAGCGTAGTGCAACTAGAATACTGGATGATGCACGGTTCCTGTCGTTGTCTAGCTGTTGTTACTCAAATCCAGCGTCCTCGTCAACACGTATATTCAATGAACTTGTCATTGTCTAACTGCTGGCACTCAAATTCAGTGTACTCGCCAACATGTATATTCAATGAACAAGTAGCAATTAGTTGATGTTACTCAAGACCAGTCATCTCCCAGATTTTGTAAATCATTAGCAGAGTTGGTTATGTACCAAGTGTAGTAGAGAGTGTTTGTTAACACTGAATTCGTTGATTTCATTTCTACAGATGGCTATATATACATGATTAGTTTTGTATTCTAGTGGAATAGTCTATAATAATGTAATAACAAAACCTAGACAATAATATATTTTATGTTCTAGTATCCCCCTCGATCCATGCATGGTGAGGCATAGTTTGGATCGCATCAGAGTGAATCGAGGTGCAGGCAAGGGTTTGGTGAGAAGGTCTGTGAGTTGATCCTTAGAGGAAACGAATGCAACCTGTAGAGATTTGGATTGTACTCTTTCTCTGATGAAGTGATAATCATGGGACAAATGCTTGATACGATGATGTTGGATTGGGTTGACGGCGAGGTAAGTCGCTCCTAAGTTTTCACATCATAGTATCGGTTTGGTGGAGAGATAAATGCCAAGTTCAGACATGAGGGATTGGAGCTAGATGGTATCACATGTGGCATGAACAAGGGCCCTATATTAAGCCTCCGTTGACGAACGAGCGACAGTGTCTTGCTTCTCAGATGACCATGAGATCAAATTGGACCCAAGGTATACGCAGGAGGTATCAGTGGATTTTTGATCAATTTGATCTCCAACCCAATTGGCATTTGAGTATGCAAATAGTTGTGTTGTGGAAGTGGGGGAGATGGTAAAGTTGAGGTCTGTAGTAGCCTTGAGATACCAAAGCATGTGTTTAACCATTTTCTAGTGGATTTCCAAAGGGTGGTGCATATGTTGACATACTTTGTTGACAACAAAGGATATGTCGGGTTGAGTGAATATAAGGTATTGAAGACTTCCAACGGTATTGCGGAGAGGTGTTGATTAGTGAAGGGTGTAGAGGATGTAGGGGAGTTTGGAGAATTTGGCGCCATTAGTGTGACGACGAGTTTGGAATTGGTCATGTTGTTATTAGCCACTAAGCCTTGGATGTATTTAGTTTGGGACAGAATCATGTCGGTGGGAGTGTGTTGCGCTTCAATAGGAAGTAGTGCAACACTCCAAGATCCTTGACTGGAAAAACTTGTGACAATTGTGACACAAAATTCTAGGCAAGACTAGGGTTAGATGTGATTAAGAGAAGAGCATCTATATATACCAGTACAAATACTTTGAGGTTCCCTTGACAATGGTAGAACAAGGAGGTATCAACTTTAGAGGAAAGAAATCACATGGTGAGAAGTGTGTCACTCAGTTTTGCAAACTGATAGCATGAATTATAGTCTATATTTTGGGGCCTGTTTAGACGTTTTATCTTCAATAATCTGCATGTTTGAATGTATATTATGTGATTATATTGTCGTTTCATCTACCTTTGCGGGAATCGAGGTCTACACCAAGTTTCATTGTAATCGTAGGTAAAATGGCACATTTTGGACTAAAATGGAGCTAAAGGAGCTAAGGAGTCATTGAAGCTACATTCAGGAACTTAAGGAAGAATCCAGGAAGTAAGGAAATGGATTAGAGATTCACTTTGGACCAGATTTAAGAGATTTCAATTCAGTTTAGAGCCACATCGGTCAGCTACAGTACCACCTCGACCGAGGTGATCCAGAGGAGCGTCCCGACCGAGGCGAACACCTTGGACGCGGCGAGGATATTTTATTCTTGGCTGAGATCTTTTATTTTTGGAAAGAAGATCTTATATTTTTAGGCTAGATTCCTGGAAGGAAGAAGATAATTCAGCTCATATTATTTTACCTATTTTATGGGAAAATATCTTTCTAAGATCTTTTATCTTTGGTGGGTAATTTTCCTATATAAAGGGTTTGATTTTCCACAAATTAAACCATGCTTATACACTTTTAGAAGGCCGCATACACCCCATTACATCTGGGAGATTTGAAGAACCTTTTTGAAGGTTGAAGGAAGATTGAAGGAAGGAAAGTTGATAGCTTTCATAGCTTTTGTGAAGGGTTTTGTAAGATTCTCTTAGATTCCCTTTTGTTGACTTGTCTTGTTAGATTGTGATCCAAGGAACGTTTGTTTGTTTGATAATTGATTCAGTTATTGAAGCCTTGTTCTTAAGGTTTTTGTGTTCAATTATTCACTTTCTTCCCTTATACTTGATTATTGCTTTCATGATGATGAGTGGCTAATTTCCTTGTGTGATTCTAGGGTGATTGGCTGAAGGTTGTGGGAAAAACAATAATAGGATAATCTTAAATTCTAGTAGGACCCTGAAAGCTCGAGTCTTTATCCTTAACCCTAAGCATCTCGCTCAGTCGATGAACATCTCAGCCGGGGTGGAATTCGTTTGACCGAGGTGACTTATCTGATCCGTAACTGAGAGTTAAGTGTTAGAGTTTGCCAAATTCTATTCTTGTTACACCTTTCCTGGTTCAATGCAAGCTTAGGATGAGACTGACCCGGTAATTCCTTTGTTTGTTTACTTAAAGATCATAAGTATAGGTAATAAAGGTTTATCCTTTATTGGGGTTTGAGTGTGCTTTCATCCCATCTTTGTGAGTTAGCCTGAGACTTGCCCGGTAAAGGTTGATTCTATTCCCTTAGGTGGTGTGTTAGTTTGAGGTTATAGTTCTTTTCCTTAATTCCTTGAGACTTACCCGGTAATAGGAGTTACGGTTTGGGATTAGTGAGTAGTGAGACTTACCCGGTGATCTATTCTACTTTAGAAACACCTTCCCTATGCAAAATCTCAGCTTTGTCCGCTTTATCTTTAGATCTTGAGTTGGAACCACAACTAGATGCTTTAATCCCTAGAATTGCATATTTCCTTAATTGACTTTTTATCATCTTTTATTGCTTTAATCGCTTTTGTGGTTAGTAATTACATAGCTTACCTATACTTGCTTAGGTTTCACCTAAGTCCCTGAGATCGACACCCCGGAATTTCTTGCTTTTACTACGATTGACCCGTACACTGCGGGTTCGCATCCTTGTTTTGAAGCATACGTCTAGGGTTATAAATTTAAAGCTTGCACACACCATTTGGAGCGAACAAGTTTTTGGCGCCGTTGCCGGGGACTTGGTCTAGACCAAGCCGGTTGCGGTTTGCTTTCGGGGCGTTTGCCCCTATTTCTACTAACCACTCTACTTGATTGACTTTCACAGGTTCTCTTTAGGTTTATGCGTAGAACCCGCGCTGGGAAGGAAATCGTCCCTTACGATCCCGAACCAGAAAAGACATACAAAAGACACTTGAAAGAAGCGAAGATGGCCAATCAAGAGAATCGTGATCTTGAGGCCGAATTGAAGGAGGTATTGGAACAACTACGCCTCAGCCAGGAAGAATTACGATTGGAAAAGGAGGAAACTCGCACAAGGACTGAGGCGATCGAAGCAGATATGGCGGCTTTACGAGACCAGTATCTACCTCGACCGAACCTAGATCCTTGACCGAGACAAGATCCAGTTCCAGACCCTCGACCGAGGCAAGTCCCAGTACCTGCCGCCCCGGCCGATATACTTCCACCTCGGATACCAGTCCGAGACGCTCATTTTGCAGGAATTCCACAGACCCTAGGGCAAAGGATGGACCCCAATCAACAACTGAGGCGTCCAGGAGTCAACCTAGGAGATCCAGCGGACCATGATTACGAACTTTGGCCGCAAGTTCTTTCCATGATTCGCCAATGCCAATTTGGAGGGCTAGAGAGGGAATCTCCGCATAAACATCTACAAAACTATGAGATCTTGATGGAGACCTTTAGACCTTCAAGAATAGAAAACAACAATTACAAGCTAAGACCTTTCTACTTTTCTTTAAAAGATAGAGCGCTTACTTGGTATCAATCTCTTCCTCCAGGAAAAATCAATACTTGGGAGGAGATGACGACGGAGTTCTTAACTAAATTCTTTCCCCCCTCTAAGACCGCTGAAATGAGAGGGAAGATCAATGCATTCTGTTCGCTCCAAACGGTGTGTGCAAGCTTTAAATTTATAACCCTAGACTTAAGCTTAAAACAAGGATGCGAACCCGCAGTGTACGGGTCAATCGTAGTAAAAGCAAGAAAATTCCAGGGGTCGATCACAGGGACTTGGTGAAACAAAGTCCAATACGGTGTGCTAATGTCAATGCTAACCACAAGAGCAATCAATACAATCAAAGATGAATAAGATGTCAAATAAAGCAAACATGCAATTCTAGGGATTAAAGCATCTAGTTGTGGTTCCAACTCAAGATCTATAGATAAGCGGACAAAGCTGAGGTTTTTGCGTGGGGAAGGTGTTTCTAAAGTGGAGTAGATCACCGGGTAAGTCTCACTACACACTAATTCTAAACCGTAACTCCTATTACCGGGTAAGTCTCAAGGAATTAAGATAGAGAACTATAACCTCAAACTAACACACCATCTAAGGGAATAGAATCAACCTTTACCGGGTAAGTCTCAGGCTAACTCACAAGGATGGGATGGAAGCACACTCAAACCCCAATAAAGGATAAACCTTTATTACCTACACTTATGATCGTTGGTACACAAACTAAGGAATTACCGGGTAAGTCTCATCCTAAGCTTGCTTTGAACCAGAAAGGTGTAATAAGAATAGGATTTGGCAAACTCTAACACTTAACTTTCTGTTTTAGGTCGGATAAGTCACCTCGGTCAGAAGAATTCCACCCCGGCCGAGATGTTCATCAACCGAACGAGATGCTTAGGGTTAAGGTTAAAGACTCGAACTTTCAGGATCCTACTGGAATCTAAGATTATTCTATCATTGTTTTTCCCACAACCTTCAGCCAATCACCCTAGAATCACACAAGGAAATTAGCCACTCATCATCATAATAAAAGTATTAAATATATGGGAAGAAGGTGAATATTTGAATAAAGAAGAATTTAATGAAAACACTTCAATATCTGAATCAAATATCACAAACAAAAGCGTTCCTTGGATAGCAATCCAACAAGACAAGACAATCAATGAAGGAATTGAAGATAATCTTACAAAACCCTTCAAAAAGCTATAAAGCTATGGTCTTTAATCTTCCTTCAACCTTCAAAGAGGTTCTTCAAATCTCTCCCTAATTGGAGTAAGCTGCGGCTGCGTCGTATGTGCGAGATTGTATCGATGTATGCAGCCTCCTTAAATTGTAGAAAATCAACCCTTTTTATAGGAAAAATAAACCTCCAAAGATAATAAATCTTAAGAAGATATTATCCCATAAATATAGGTAAAATATATGATTCTGCATATCTCCTTCCTTCCAGAAGCTCAGCCCAAAAATATAAGATCACTTTCCAAAATTAAAAGATCTCTTCCAAGAATAAAATATTCTCGCCGCGTCCTAGGTATTCGCCTCGGTCGAGTCGGTGTCTCTGGATCGCCTCGGTCGAGGTGAACCTCTGGTCAACCGAGGTGACTCATAACTGAATGTAGAATCTCTCAAAACTGGTCCAAAGTAAATCTTTAATCCATGGCTATGCTTCCTGGATGGTTCCTTATGTCCCTCAATGTAGCTCCAATGACTCCATAGCTCCTTTTGCTCCTTTTTGATGCAAAACGCGCCATTTTACCTATAATTACAATAAAACTAGGTGTAGACCTCGATTCTCGCAAAGGTAGATGAAATGGTAGTAAAATCACATAATGCACATACAAACATGCAGATTATGAAAGATAAACCGTCCAAACAAACCCCAAAATATAGACTATAATTCATGCTATCAAAATACCCCATACTTAGCCCTTGCTTGTCCCCAAGCAAGTTCCTCATATAGAAATCAAGATAGAATGGATTATAAGTCAAGAAAATCAATGAAATCTTTCAAAAACATTTTATGGTGTGTGACTATCATAGATCACTCTAAGAGAGTACTTCCTGGAAATTAAAAACTCAATATGATCAAAACATTTTATAAATATAGGAAAGTTGTTCATCTTTGCATAAAATCATAGAATGTATAATAAATCACAATTATCAAAATTAATCATGTATAATCCGATTTAAACCGCTAAGTCAATCAACAAGCTCAAGGTCTTAAGGGCTTCCCAAAAGAAAAGGTCAAGAAACGTGAAGGGTAGGGATGTATGTAAGGTAATGTGGTGCTAGAATCCGGGAAAAGGATGAACTTCACTTTCACTTTGACTTGCAACATCTTCCACCAATAAGCTTTGCTTATCTCACACTTTTTTTCTTTTAACTTTACTTTTTGGGATGCATGGACAGAGGTGCACAATAACCGAAGCCTAGGAAATCTGCAATCATCAATTTCTCGAGATGCATCAAACCCTTGATGCACATACCATGACCCGTTAGGAATATCGCTCAATCCGACTTTGGCAAGACACAAACACCCGGCTATGTGAATGGTGCCGAGTTACTCATCTTCATGATTGACTTCCCCAAACCTATTATTGCTTTCTAACACTTTCACTTCCAGCCACTTCTCAACTTTAACTTCACTTGCTTTCACCACTTCGCTTGCTTCCAAATTCCCGGATAGGTAAAGGGAGGCAAAATGTATATGAGGGGCTAAGCATGATCAAGAAGAAGAAGAAGAAGAAGAAGAGAATGAATTGCCTTGGTCTTTCCAAGAAGAAAGTGAGAGAACTTAACCTGCGGTGTCAACCTTCAAATTCAACATAATTTGGATAAAAACAAAGTATTAAACATGCCAATAATTTCAAACAAAGCATTTAGCAACTTAAACATATTATAAAACCTTTCAAACACATAAAGAATTTAAAACCAGTAGGTAAACAGAATCTTCACTGAGATCATGTCCAGATAAGTAGCACAAAATCGTTTTCGAAAACTTTTTGTTACGCACCTCGGTCGAGGTGTTCTTGGTTCAACCGAGGTGGAATGCCTCGTTTGGCCAATACTGACTCGGTCGAGGTCAAAAAAATTTTTTTTTTTTAAAACCATTTTTTTTTTTTTTTTTTTTCAGTTTCGACGTTTTTCTCAATCAAATAACCTGTAGGTATGCATGTAATATCAGATAATCACATAGAAGCAAACTGAAGCATAAATATAAATAAAGATCCGATCAAGTAGAGTCATCCATCACATAAGTGTCAAATAATACACAAATACCCCATACTTGGGACACACTGTCCTAGTGGGTTAAAATAAGTCTAAGGACAGGATACTCACCGAACATAGCTAAACTGCATGAAGAAGTAAGAAACAGCTCCCAGATAAGACCATCCCGGTTGGCGAAGTACATCTCGGTCGAGGTGTTCTGACAGTACCCGAGATGTATCTCAGTAAAGCTCGTTTCCTCAACTTCTCGAAATTTTGTTCTTCCAGTGTAGCTCCTGAATTGTGATCCTTCCTTTTGGAATACCTGGTTGTTGTCTAGAGGAAAACAAAAACAAAGCAACTATCTAATCTAAACTAAACTAGAAAAGGGAGAAGAAAGCAATACCTTGGGTTGCCTCCCAAGAAGCGCTTGGTTTAAGGTCGCTAGCTGGACCCTTCTCCATAGATTTACTCAATGTACCTTGAACACTTTGGAGTGCTCATCACATCCATCATAAAACTCTTCCAAAAAGGTTCCGGTTCCTAATTTCACCGGCAAATGGTAGGATTTCCTACGTACAAGCTTGTACGATTTGGTTCTCACCGGAATCCTACCGGTTTTCCTCTTTGTCCATGGGACATAACTCAGTCTTTCATCCCATCCTTTCCTTGATCGAGAAAACAGCTTCTCGAGAATCCTAGTAGCTTCCCCTTCTATAGCTTGGGGATGGTACAAGGTCCTTAGCATGCGAGGGACCCCATACTTGAACAAAAGACACTTCATCGCCTTAACGGTGAAGTGCTTGCAAACTCCACTCCTTATAATCCAAGGAGTATCTTCTTCCAACGGTTTCAAGGGAGGTTTCATCTTGATCTTAGGAGGTTCTTTCGGAAGAGACCTCCAACTCTCCGGTGCATTCCTGAAAAATTCAGAAATATTAATAGGGAATTCAAATGAAGTAGGAGAATGTACCTTGCAAAGTTCTCCAAAGCTTGAGACAAGTTTCGTGTTGGTTTGATAATCCACCCACAAAACCTCTCTCAGTTCCGCTGGTCTTTCCTCCACCTTGACCACAATCTCAGTAATTTGGCCAAGGTTCTCTGCATCTTTCACTTCTGATTTTGCAGATTCTTCCATCTCAGCCGAAATCTCTTCTACCTCGGCCGAGGTCTCAACAGTTGGATCGAGACCTTCCATATCCTCCTCTTCCTCAGAAGTTTCAGGAGAAATTTCTGGTTTGATTGGGGGAATGCTTGGAACGTGCAACACTTCCTTATGCTCTTCATCCGGCTTAACATAGGATAGGGTGCTTTCCTTGAGCTCCTCCACCTTCTTCATCAACTTCTCCAATCTTGATTCAAGAGAATCTTCAAGGGGTTGCTCACAAATCTTTTTAGGGACATTCAGTTCATCCCACATTGCAAGTTCATGCTTAATGGCCTCTTCTCTTTCCCATTCATTGTTGAACCAATAGAAGGAGTACTTTTCCTCCAAGTATTCATAATGATCCGCCCTAGCACTTTGTCTTGCTATCCAGGCTGGATCAAATGTAGTCATCGGAAATCCTGAAAACTACAAAACTCATAGAAAGAGTAGTTAGTATCAACAGGGGCAAGTGCCCCGAAAGCAAACCGTACCGGCTCGGTCTAAACCAAGTCCCCGGCAACGGCGCCAAAAACTTGTTCGCTCCAAACGGTGTGTGCAAGCTTTAAATTTATAACCCTAGACTTAAGCTTAAAACAAGGATGCGAACCCGCAGTGTACGGGTCAATCGTAGTAAAAGCAAGAAAATTCCAGGGGTCGATCACAGGGACTTGGTGAAACAAAGTCCAATACGGTGTGCTAATGTCAATGCTAACCACAAGAGCAATCAATACAATCAAAGATGAATAAGATGTCAAATAAAGCAAACATGCAATTCTAGGGATTAAAGCATCTAGTTGTGGTTCCAACTCAAGATCTATAGATAAGCGGACAAAGCTGAGGTTTTTGCGTGGGGAAGGTGTTTCTAAAGTGGAGTAGATCACCGGGTAAGTCTCACTACACACTAATTCTAAACCGTAACTCCTATTACCGGGTAAGTCTCAAGGAATTAAGATAGAGAACTATAACCTCAAACTAACACACCATCTAAGGGAATAGAATCAACCTTTACCGGGTAAGTCTCAGGCTAACTCACAAGGATGGGATGGAAGCACACTCAAACCCCAATAAAGGATAAACCTTTATTACCTACACTTATGATCGTTGGTACACAAACTAAGGAATTACCGGGTAAGTCTCATCCTAAGCTTGCTTTGAACCAGAAAGGTGTAATAAGAATAGGATTTGGCAAACTCTAACACTTAACTTTCTGTTTTAGGTCGGATAAGTCACCTCGGTCAGAAGAATTCCACCCCGGCCGAGATGTTCATCAACCGAACGAGATGCTTAGGGTTAAGGTTAAAGACTCGAACTTTCAGGATCCTACTGGAATCTAAGATTATTCTATCATTGTTTTTCCCACAACCTTCAGCCAATCACCCTAGAATCACACAAGGAAATTAGCCACTCATCATCATAATAAAAGTATTAAATATATGGGAAGAAGGTGAATATTTGAACAAAGAAGAATTTAATGAAAACACTTCAATATCTGAATCAAATATCACAAACAAAAGCGTTCCTTGGATAGCAATCCAACAAGACAAGACAATCAATGAAGGAATTGAAGATAATCTTACAAAACCCTTCAAAAAGCTATAAAGCTATGGTCTTTAATCTTCCTTCAACCTTCAAAGAGGTTCTTCAAATCTCTCCCAAATTGGAGTAAGCTGCGGCTGCGTCGTATGTGCGAGATTGTATCGATGTATGCAGCCTCCTTAAATTGTAGAAAATCAACCCTTTTTATAGGAAAAATAAACCTCCAAAGATAATAAATCTTAAGAAGATATTATCCCATAAATATAGGTAAAATATATGATTCTGCATATCTCCTTCCTTCCAGAAGCTCAGCCCAAAAATATAAGATCACTTTCCAAAATTAAAAGATCTCTTCCAAGAATAAAATATTCTCGCCGCGTCCTAGGTATTCGCCTCGGTCGAGTCGGTGTCTCTGGATCGCCTCGGTCGAGGTGAACCTCTGGTCAACCGAGGTGACTCATAACTGAATGTAGAATCTCTCAAAACTGGTCCAAAGTAAATCTTTAATCCATGGCTATGCTTCCTGGATGGTTCCTTATGTCCCTCAATGTAGCTCCAATGACTCCATAGCTCCTTTTGCTCCTTTTTGATGCAAAACGCGCCATTTTACCTATAATTACAACAAAACTAGGTGTAGACCTCGATTCTCGCAAAGGTAGATGAAATGGTAGTAAAATCACATAATGCACATACAAACATGCAGATTATGAAAGATAAACCGTCCAAACAAACCCCAAAATATAGACTATAATTCATGCTATCAAAATACCCCATACTTAGCCCTTGCTTGTCCCCAAGCAAGTTCCTCATATAGAAATCAAGATAGAATGGATTATAAGTCAAGAAAATCAATGAAATCTTTCAAAAACATTTTATGGTGTGTGACTATCATAGATCACTCTAAGAGAGTACTTCCTGGAAATTAAAAACTCAATATGATCAAAACATTTTATAAATATAGGAAAGTTGTTCATCTTTGCATAAAATCATAGAATGTATAATAAATCACAATTATCAAAATTAATCATGTATAATCCGATTTAAACCGCTAAGTCAATCAACAAGCTCAAGGTCTTAAGGGCTTCCCAAAAGAAAAGGTCAAGAAACGTGAAGGGTAGGGATGTATGTAAGGTAATGTGGTGCTAGAATCCGGGAAAAGGATGAACTTCACTTTCACTTTGACTTGCAACATCTTCCACCAATAAGCTTTGCTTATCTCACACTTTTTTTCTTTTAACTTTACTTTTTGGGATGCATGGACAGAGGTGCACAATAACCGAAGCCTAGGAAATCTGCAATCATCAATTTCTCGAGATGCATCAAACCCTTGATGCACATACCATGACCCGTTAGGAATATCGCTCAATCCGACTTTGGCAAGACACAAACACCCGGCTATGTGAATGGTGCCGAGTTACTCATCTTCATGATTGACTTCCCCAAACCTATTATTGCTTTCTAACACTTTCACTTCCAGCCACTTCTCAACTTTAACTTCACTTGCTTTCACCACTTCGCTTGCTTCCAAATTCCCGGATAGGTAAAGGGAGGCAAAATGTATATGAGGGGCTAAGCATGATCAAGAAGAAGAAGAAGAAGAAGAAGAGAATGAATTGCCTTGGTCTTTCCAAGAAGAAAGTGAGAGAACTTAACCTGCGGTGTCAACCTTCAAATTCAACATAATTTGGATAAAAACAAAGTATTAAACATGCCAATAATTTCAAACAAAGCATTTAGCAACTTAAACATATTATAAAACCTTTCAAACACATAAAGAATTTAAAACCAGTAGGTAAACAGAATCTTCACTGAGATCATGTCCAGATAAGTAGCACAAAATCGTTTTCGAAAACTTTTTGTTACGCACCTCGGTCGAGGTGTTCTTGGTTCAACCGAGGTGGAATGCCTCGTTTCGCCAGAATCTCCCCGGTCGAGGTCAAAAAATATTATTATTATTTTTTTAAAACCATTTTTTTTTCTTTTCGGTTTCGACGTTTTTCTCAATCAAATAACCTGTAGGTATGCATGTAATATCAGATAATCACATAGAAGCAAACTGAAGCATAAAATAAATATCCGATCAAGTAGAGTCATCCATCAAAAGTAGTCAAATAACGTCAAGTAGTCAAATAAGTACAAACACCCCATACTTGGGACACACTGTCCCAGTGGGTCAAAATAAGTCTAAGGACAGGATACTCACCGAACATAGCTAAACTGCATGAAGAAGTAAGAAACAGCTCCCAGATAAGACCATCCCGGTTGGCGAAGTACATCTCGGTCGAGGTGTTCTGACAGTACCCGAGATGTATCTCAGTAAAGCTCGTTTCCTCAACTTCTCGAAATTTTGTTCTTCCAGTGTAGCTCCTGAACTGTGATCCTTCCTTTTGGAATACCTGGTTGTTGTCTAGAGGAAAACAAAAACAAAGCAACTATCTAATCTAAACTAAACTAGAAAAGGGAGAAGAAAGCAATACCTTGGGTTGCCTCCCAAGAAGCGCTTGGTTTAAGGTCGCTAGCTGGACCCTTCTCCATAGATTTACTCAATGTACCTTGAACACTTTGGAGTGCTCATCACATCCATCATAAAACTCTTCCAAAAAGGTTCCGGTTCCTAATTTCACCGGCAAATGGTAGGATTTCCTACGTACAAGCTTGTACGATTTGGTTCTCACCGGAATCCTACCGGTCTTCCTCTTTGTCCATGGGACATAACTCAGTCTTTCATCCCATCCTTTCCTTGATCGAGAAAACAGCTTCTCGAGAATCCTAGTAGCTTCCCCTTCTATAGCTTGGGGATGGTACAAGGTCCTTAGCATGCGAGGGACCCCATACTTGAACAAAAGACACTTCATCGCCTTAACGGTGAAGTGCTTGCAAACTCCACTCCTTATAATCCAAGGAGTATCTTCTTCCAACGGTTTCAAGGGAGGTTTCATCTTGATCTTAGGAGGTTCTTTCGGAAGAGACCTCCAACTCTCCGGTGCATTCCTGAAAAATTCAGAAATATTAATAGGGAATTCAAATGAAGTAGGAGAATGTACCTTGCAAAGTTCTCCAAAGCTTGAGACAAGTTTCGTGTTGGTTTGATAATCCACCCACAAAACCTCTCTCAGTTCCGCTGGTCTTTCCTCCACCTTGACCACAATCTCAGTAATTTGGCCAAGGTTCTCTGCATCTTTCACTTCTGATTTTGCAGATTCTTCCATCTCAGCCGAAATCTCTTCTACCTCGGCCGAGGTCTCAACAGTTGGATCGAGACCTTCCATATCCTCCTCTTCCTCAGAAGTTTCAGGAGAAATTTCTGGTTTGATTGGGGGAATGCTTGGAACGTGCAACACTTCCTTATGCTCTTCATCCGGCTTAACATAGGATAGGGTGCTTTCCTTGAGCTCCTCCACCTTCTTCATCAACTTCTCCAATCTTGATTCAAGAGAATCTTCAAGGGGTTGCTCACAAATCTTTTTAGGGACATTCAGTTCATCCCACATTGCAAGTTCATGCTTAATGGCCTCTTCTCTTTCCCATTCATTGTTGAACCAATAGAAGGAGTACTTTTCCTCCAAGTATTCATAATGATCCGCCCTAGCACTTTGTCTTGCTATCCAGGCTGGATCAAATGTAGTCATCGGAAATCCTGAAAACTACAAAACTCATAGAAAGAGTAGTTAGTATCAACAGGGGCAAGTGCCCCGAAAGCAAACCGTACCGGCTCGGTCTAAACCAAGTCCCCGGCAACGGCGCCAAAAACTTGTTCGCTCCAAACGGTGTGTGCAAGCTTTAAATTTATAACCCTAGACTTAAGCTTAAAACAAGGATGCGAACCCGCAGTGTACGGGTCAATCGTAGTAAAAGCAAGAAAATTCCAGGGGTCGATCACAGGGACTTGGTGAAACAAAGTCCAATACGGTGTGCTAATGTCAATGCTAACCACAAGAGCAATCAATACAATCAAAGATGAATAAGATGTCAAATAAAGCAAACATGCAATTCTAGGGATTAAAGCATCTAGTTGTGGTTCCAACTCAAGATCTATAGATAAGCGGACAAAGCTGAGGTTTTTGCGTGGGGAAGGTGTTTCTAAAGTGGAGTAGATCACCGGGTAAGTCTCACTACACACTAATTCTAAACCGTAACTCCTATTACCGGGTAAGTCTCAAGGAATTAAGATAGAGAACTATAACCTCAAACTAACACACCATCTAAGGGAATAGAATCAACCTTTACCGGGTAAGTCTCAGGCTAACTCACAAGGATGGGATGGAAGCACACTCAAACCCCAATAAAGGATAAACCTTTATTACCTACACTTATGATCGTTGGTACACAAACTAAGGAATTACCGGGTAAGTCTCATCCTAAGCTTGCTTTGAACCAGAAAGGTGTAATAAGAATAGGATTTGGCAAACTCTAACACTTAACTTTCTGTTTTAGGTCGGATAAGTCACCTCGGTCAGAAGAATTCCACCCCGGCCGAGATGTTCATCAACCGAACGAGATGCTTAGGGTTAAGGTTAAAGACTCGAACTTTCAGGATCCTACTGGAATCTAAGATTATTCTATCATTGTTTTTCCCACAACCTTCAGCCAATCACCCTAGAATCACACAAGGAAATTAGCCACTCATCATCATAATAAAAGTATTAAATATATGGGAAGAAGGTGAATATTTGAACAAAGAAGAATTTAATGAAAACACTTCAATATCTGAATCAAATATCACAAACAAAAGCGTTCCTTGGATAGCAATCCAACAAGACAAGACAATCAATGAAGGAATTGAAGATAATCTTACAAAACCCTTCAAAAAGCTATAAAGCTATGGTCTTTAATCTTCCTTCAACCTTCAAAGAGGTTCTTCAAATCTCTCCCAAATTGGAGTAAGCTGCGGCTGCGTCGTATGTGCGAGATTGTATCGATGTATGCAGCCTCCTTAAATTGTAGAAAATCAACCCTTTTTATAGGAAAAATAAACCTCCAAAGATAATAAATCTTAAGAAGATATTATCCCATAAATATAGGTAAAATATATGATTCTGCATATCTCCTTCCTTCCAGAAGCTCAGCCCAAAAATATAAGATCACTTTCCAAAATTAAAAGATCTCTTCCAAGAATAAAATATTCTCGCCGCGTCCTAGGTATTCGCCTCGGTCGAGTCGGTGTCTCTGGATCGCCTCGGTCGAGGTGAACCTCTGGTCAACCGAGGTGACTCATAACTGAATGTAGAATCTCTCAAAACTGGTCCAAAGTAAATCTTTAATCCATGGCTATGCTTCCTGGATGGTTCCTTATGTCCCTCAATGTAGCTCCAATGACTCCATAGCTCCTTTTGCTCCTTTTTGATGCAAAACGCGCCATTTTACCTATAATTACAACAAAACTAGGTGTAGACCTCGATTCTCGCAAAGGTAGATGAAATGGTAGTAAAATCACATAATGCACATACAAACATGCAGATTATGAAAGATAAACCGTCCAAACAAACCCCAAAATATAGACTATAATTCATGCTATCAAAATACCCCATACTTAGCCCTTGCTTGTCCCCAAGCAAGTTCCTCATATAGAAATCAAGATAGAATGGATTATAAGTCAAGAAAATCAATGAAATCTTTCAAAAACATTTTATGGTGTGTGACTATCATAGATCACTCTAAGAGAGTACTTCCTGGAAATTAAAAACTCAATATGATCAAAACATTTTATAAATATAGGAAAGTTGTTCATCTTTGCATAAAATCATAGAATGTATAATAAATCACAATTATCAAAATTAATCATGTATAATCCGATTTAAACCGCTAAGTCAATCAACAAGCTCAAGGTCTTAAGGGCTTCCCAAAAGAAAAGGTCAAGAAACGTGAAGGGTAGGGATGTATGTAAGGTAATGTGGTGCTAGAATCCGGGAAAAGGATGAACTTCACTTTCACTTTGACTTGCAACATCTTCCACCAATAAGCTTTGCTTATCTCACACTTTTTTTCTTTTAACTTTACTTTTTGGGATGCATGGACAGAGGTGCACAATAACCGAAGCCTAGGAAATCTGCAATCATCAATTTCTCGAGATGCATCAAACCCTTGATGCACATACCATGACCCGTTAGGAATATCGCTCAATCCGACTTTGGCAAGACACAAACACCCGGCTATGTGAATGGTGCCGAGTTACTCATCTTCATGATTGACTTCCCCAAACCTATTATTGCTTTCTAACACTTTCACTTCCAGCCACTTCTCAACTTTAACTTCACTTGCTTTCACCACTTCGCTTGCTTCCAAATTCCCGGATAGGTAAAGGGAGGCAAAATGTATATGAGGGGCTAAGCATGATCAAGAAGAAGAAGAAGAAGAAGAAGAGAATGAATTGCCTTGGTCTTTCCAAGAAGAAAGTGAGAGAACTTAACCTGCGGTGTCAACCTTCAAATTCAACATAATTTGGATAAAAACAAAGTATTAAACATGCCAATAATTTCAAACAAAGCATTTAGCAACTTAAACATATTATAAAACCTTTCAAACACATAAAGAATTTAAAACCAGTAGGTAAACAGAATCTTCACTGAGATCATGTCCAGATAAGTAGCACAAAATCGTTTTCGAAAATTTTCTGTTACGCCCACCTCGGTCGAGGTGTTCTTGGTTCAACCGAGGTGAAATGCCTCGTTTCGCCAGAATCTCCCCGGTCGAGGTCAAAAAATATTATTATTATTTTTTTAAAACCATTTTTTTTTCTTTTCGGTTTCGACGTTTTTCTCAATCAAATAACCTGTAGGTATGCATGTAATATCTGATAATCATATAAATGCATAAGTGAAGCATAAAATAGAATATCCGATAAAATAGAATGTCATACATCAAAAGTAGTCAAATAACGTCAAGTAGTCAAATAAGTACAAACACCCCATACTTGGGACACACTGTCCCAGTGGGTTAAAATAAGTCTAAGGACAGGATACTCACCGAACATAGCTAAACTGCATGAAGAAGTAAGAAACAGCTCCCAGATAAGACCATCCCGGTTGGCGAAGTACATCTCGGTCGAGGTGTTCTGACAGTACCCGAGATGTATCTCAGTAAAGCTCGTTTCCTCAACTTCTCGAAATTTTGTTCTTCCAGTGTAGCTCCTGAATTGTGATCCTTCCTTTTGGAATACCTGGTTGTTGTCTAGAGGAAAACAAAAACAAAGCAACTATCTAAACTAAACTAGAAAAGGGAGAAGAAAGCAATACCTTGGGTTGCCTCCCAAGAAGCGCTTGGTTTAAGGTCGCTAGCTGGACCCTTCTCCATAGATTTACTCAATGTACCTTGAACACTTTGGAGTGCTCATCACATCCATCATAAAACTCTTCCAAAAAGGTTCCGGTTCCTAATTTCACCGGCAAATGGTAGGATTTCCTACGTACAAGCTTGTACGATTTGGTTCTCACCGGAATCCTACCGGTCTTCCTCTTTGTCCATGGGACATAACTCAGTCTTTCATCCCATCCTTTCCTTGATCGAGAAAACAGCTTCTCGAGAATCCTAGTAGCTTCCCCTTCTATAGCTTGGGGATGGTACAAGGTCCTTAGCATGCGAGGGACCCCATACTTGAACAAAAGACACTTCATCGCCTTAACGGTGAAGTGCTTGCAAACTCCACTCCTTATAATCCAAGGAGTATCTTCTTCCAACGGTTTCAAGGGAGGTTTCATCTTGATCTTAGGAGGTTCTTTCGGAAGAGACCTCCAACTCTCCGGTGCATTCCTGAAAAATTCAGAAATATTAATAGGGAATTCAAATGAAGTAGGAGAATGTACCTTGCAAAGTTCTCCAAAGCTTGAGACAAGTTTCGTGTTGGTTTGATAATCCACCCACGAAATCTCTCTCAGTTCAGATGGTCTTTCTTCCACCTTGACCACAATCTCAGTAATTTGGCCAAAGTCTTTTGCATCTGCCTTTTCCGGTTCGGCAGGTTCTTCTTTCATCTCGACCGAGGTCACTTCCACCTCGGCCGAGGTCTCAACAGTTGGATCGAGACCTTCCATATCCTCCTCTTCCTCAGAAGTTTCAGGAGAAATTTCTGGTTTGATTGGGGGAATGCTTGGAACGTGCAACACTTCCTTATGCTCTTCATCCGGCTTAACATAGGATAGGGTGCTTTCCTTGAGCTCCTCCACCTTCTTCATCAACTTCTCCAATCTTGATTCAAGAGAATCTTCAAGGGGTTGCTCACAAATCTTTTTAGGGACATTCAGTTCATCCCACATTGCAAGTTCATGCTTAATGGCCTCTTCTCTTTCCCATTCATTGTTGAACCAATAGAAGGAGTACTTTTCCTCCAAGTATTCATAATGATCCGCCCTAGCACTTTGTCTTGCTATCCAGGCTGGATCAAATGTAGTCATCGGAAATCCTGAAAACTACAAAACTCATAGAAAGAGTAGTTAGTATCAACAGGGGCAAGTGCCCCGAAAGCAAACCGTACCGGCTCGGTCTAAACCAAGTCCCCGGCAACGGCGCCAAAAACTTGTTCGCTCCAAACGGTGTGTGCAAGCTTTAAATTTATAACCCTAGACTTAAGCTTAAAACAAGGATGCGAACCCGCAGTGTACGGGTCAATCGTAGTAAAAGCAAGAAAATTCCAGGGGTCGATCACAGGGACTTGGTGAAACAAAGTCCAATACGGTGTGCTAATGTCAATGCTAACCACAAGAGCAATCAATACAATCAAAGATGAATAAGATGTCAAATAAAGCAAACATGCAATTCTAGGGATTAAAGCATCTAGTTGTGGTTCCAACTCAAGATCTATAGATAAGCGGACAAAGCTGAGGTTTTTGCGTGGGGAAGGTGTTTCTAAAGTGGAGTAGATCACCGGGTAAGTCTCACTACACACTAATTCTAAACCGTAACTCCTATTACCGGGTAAGTCTCAAGGAATTAAGATAGAGAACTATAACCTCAAACTAACACACCATCTAAGGGAATAGAATCAACCTTTACCGGGTAAGTCTCAGGCTAACTCACAAGGATGGGATGGAAGCACACTCAAACCCCAATAAAGGATAAACCTTTATTACCTACACTTATGATCGTTGGTACACAAACTAAGGAATTACCGGGTAAGTCTCATCCTAAGCTTGCTTTGAACCAGAAAGGTGTAATAAGAATAGGATTTGGCAAACTCTAACACTTAACTTTCTGTTTTAGGTCGGATAAGTCACCTCGGTCAGAAGAATTCCACCCCGGCCGAGATGTTCATCAACCGAACGAGATGCTTAGGGTTAAGGTTAAAGACTCGAACTTTCAGGATCCTACTGGAATCTAAGATTATTCTATCATTGTTTTTCCCACAACCTTCAGCCAATCACCCTAGAATCACACAAGGAAATTAGCCACTCATCATCATAATGAAAGTATTAAATATATGGGAAGAAGGTGAATATTTGAACAAAGAAGAATTTAATGAAAACACTTCAATATCTGAATCAAATATCACAAACAAAAGCGTTCCTTGGATAGCAATCCAACAAGACAAGACAATCAATGAAGGAATTGAAGATAATCTTACAAAACCCTTCAAAAAGCTATAAAGCTATGGTCTTTAATCTTCCTTCAACCTTCAAAGAGGTTCTTCAAATCTCTCCCAAATTGGAGTAAGCTGCGGCTGCGTCGTATGTGCGAGATTGTATCGATGTATGCAGC